>CM069132.1:142715839-143315839 GCA_035221665.1 Okamejei kenojei
GTTTACAGTATGGGTTTCTTCATAAACTATGTAGGGACACAAGAACATTTTGCCCATATCTCACTACGAATGCCCCCCCTGCCCCCCCCCACCCCCCCCCCCCCCACCCCCCCCCCTCGGGGTACAGAGAAGGTTCACCAGGACTGATTCCTGGATGGCACGATTTCCATATGAAGAGAAAGACTGGATAGATCAGCTTGTACTTGCTGGAATTTAGAAGATTGAGTGGTGATCTCATAGCGGACTTACAAAATCTTAAGGGTTGGACAGGCTAGGATGCAGGAAGATTGTTCCGATGTAGGGGAAGTCCAGGTGACAGGGGTCACAGTTTAAGGTAAGGGGGAGTCTTTTGGTGGACGAGATGAGAAAAACGTTTTTCACACAGAGGAGTTGTGAATCTGTGGAATTCTCTGCCACAGAGGTTTGAGGCCAGTCGTTGGGCCTATTTAAGAGGGAGTTGGATGTGGACCCCTTGTGCTGACGGGATCAGGGGGTATGGAGGAGAAGCAGGTACAGGATACTAAGTTGATGACCCAGCCATGATCATATTGAATGGCGGTGCAGGCTCGAAGGGACGGTAACCCCTCTTTTTTTTTTTTTATGAAGGGAGGGAGAGAGGAAAACGGGGAATTACCAGACCAGTTAGTCTTAACATCGGTTGTGGGGAATGCTGAGTCCAGTTATTAAGATGGGCTAGCAGCACAGTTGGAAAGTGGTGAAATCATTGGCCAGTCAGGCATGATTTTACAAAAGGTAAATCATGTCTGATGAATCTTGTGGAATTTTTCGCGAGATGTAACTAGTAGCGTGGATAAGGGAGAACCAGTTGATGTGGTATATCTGGACTTCAGAAGGCTTTCGACAAGGTCCCACATAAGAGATTAGTATACCAATTAAAGCATACGGTAATTAGGGTTCGTCTTGTGTGGATAGGACTGGCTGGCAAACAGGAAACAAAGAGTAGGAGTAAACGGGTCCTTTTTCACAATGGCAGGCAGTAACTAGTGGGGTACCGCCAGGGTCTCCAGTGTGGACTCCCAGCTATTTACCATAAATATTAAGATCTGGCATGAGGGAATTGAAGGCAATATCTCCAAGTTAGCGGAGGACACTAAGCGGGGGGCAGTGTTCGCTGTGAGAGGATGCTAGGAGGACTACAGGTGACTGGATAGCTGGGTGAGTGGGCTATATGCTTGGCAGAAGCGTATAATGTGGATAAATGTGAGGTTATCCACTTTGGTGGCTAAAACAGGGAAAGTTGACTTTATTTAAAAGGTGGCGATTAGGTAACGGGGGAGGATGCAGCGAGACCGGGTGTTCATGGTCCACCAGTCAATTGAAAGTAGGCATGCAGGTGCAGCAGGCCAGTGGACAAAAGCGAATGGTATGTTAGCTTTTCATAGCAAAAGGATTTGAGTTCTGGAGTAGGGAGGTTCTACTTCAGTTGTACAGGGTCTTGGTGTGAGAACACACTGAGTATGCGTTACAGTTTTGGTCTCAAATCTGAGGAAGGACATAATTGCACTGAGGGAGTGCAGAGGCAGGTTCACCAGACTGATTCCTGGGATGTCAGGGACTGTCTTATGCAGAAAGACTGGGATAGACTCGGTTTTACTCTCTGGATTTAGGTGATTAGAGGGGAATCGTATAGAACTTACAAAATTTTAGGGGTTGGACAGGGCTAGATGCAGGAAGATTGTTCCCGATGTTGGGGAAGTCCAGGACAGGGGTCACAGCATAAGGATCAGGGGGAGGGAAATCCTTTAAGACCGAGATGGAGAAAGACTTTTTCACACGAGTATTGGTGAGTCTCTGGAAAACTCTCTGCCACAGAGGGTAGTTGAGGCCAGTTTCATTGGCGATATTTAAGTGAAATATTAAGAGTTATTTTGGTTGTGTGTCTGTGTTTTTTCTTTGTGGTTGTGTGTGTTGTTGTGAGTTGGATTGTGGCCCTGTGGCTAAGGGGATCAGAGGTTATGGAGAGAAGGGCAGGTACGGGATACTGAGTTTGGATGATCAGCCATGATCATATTGACTGGCGGTGCAGGCTCGAAGGCTGACTGGCCTTACTCCTGACCTAATTTACTATGTTTCTATGTTTCTATGAAGGGCCGAACTGGCCTGCTCCTGCACCTAATTTATGGTTTCTATGTTTCTATGACTGCCCATCCGTGCTGGACTTGAGCCAGTGCCCACATGCCACCTGAAGTCCCGAAACCTTCTGGTCTTCCGTTAAATCCCAGGAATACTTTGACTCCAGGACAGAAGTGGTGCCAGAGCCTGGAGAAGATTGCCAACCCAACAACGGGAGGGTCAGCACAGACCCCACAGAGAAAACACCGGGTTTTGACCTCCATCGCAAGCTATGGCTAACCCTGAACAGAATCCGCACCCTCCATGCAAGAACAGCCCATCACCTGCATAAGTGGGGGATGACGGACAGCCCTGCTTGCGACTGCGGACATCCAGAACAGACCCATCCCACACATTGTGAATGACTGCCCACTGAGGTTTTTGCCTGGGGGCCATCCACCCAGTAACTGATGCTGTCCTGGCCTGGATGTCTACCCTTGATCTACAACTTTAGGCTGTGCACGCCATACACAAGAAGACATAAAGCCTTTTGTTTTTCGGCGATGGATAAATGTAATACATGACACACTAAGTGCATTGAGCATTGCTTTGAGAGACGTCTGAATCCTTCATATATATATTTAAAATTGGAAAGTGTTTAATGAGTTAAGTATAGGTCTGTGGAAATTCATTTGCTCCATCAAGGGAGAATTAATTCAGTGCCCTGCAATTCACCTGTGGCTTATTCATAATGGTTGAGTAAGGAATGTGTTTCAGATCACCACCTGAGTGTATCAGAACAGTTCCAGACAATTAATTTCTTAATAAGGCATGTGGTTTTCCTCAGATGCCACTGACTGCTGAATTTTTTCAGCTTTTTCTGCGTTTTGCTTCTGATTTCAGGAATCTATGATTTTCTAATGATTGTTTCGCAGTGCGCAGATACAGTTAGCAACCCTGGTGATGGACGTACCTCCGAGATTTAAACTAGTTGCTCATAGAGATCAGCAGCTTGCCTCCATATGTCTCTGCAGGAGACTACAGAATCTCAGCAAAGCCAGAGAGCATTTGAATTCACAATGGGAATAGATTGGGTAATGCAGGGTTTTAGGGAATTTATGCTTGGAGTGCAGATGGCTAAGGGGTGTCTTATAGAGGTGTACTAACTCATGATGGGGGATGTGGATAATAGGGTGAGTGCACAAATTATTTTACCCAGAGTAGAGAACTCAAGATCCAGAGGGACATAGGTTAACATGGAAATATAGACAATAGGTGAGGTGTAGGCCATTTTGGCCTTCGACGTCATTCAATATGATCTGGCTTATCATCCTAAATCAGTACTGTTCCTGCTTTCTTCTATATCCTTGATCCGTTGGCCTAAGATAACTATTATAACTCTCTCTTGAACACATCCTGTGAATTGGCCTCAATGCCTTTTTGTGGCAGAAAACTCCACAGGTGTGAGGGAAAAGGATTAATAGGAACCTGAGGCGGCAAGATTTTCACAACAGAGGGAGTGGCGGGGTAAGGTTAAGGAATGAGCCTTTTTTTTGACCAGGGAAGAGAGTTGAGGCAGGTACTTTCACAGCATTTAAAAGACAATAGGATATGTACATGGAAGAAAAAGTACAGAGGATATGGGTCAAACTCGGGCAGGTTGGGTCTTAATGCAGATGGGTAATCTTGGATGGCAAAGGGCAGTTGTGCAGGAAGGTCCTGCTGCCGTGTTGTATGACTCTATGACTGTAATTTTGAGGAAGGCATTCTTGCTATTGAGGGGTGGCAGCGTAGGTTCACGAGGATAATTCCCAGGATGGTGGGACTGTCATATTGACGAAAGAATGTAGCGATGGGCTGTATCCCACTGGAAATTAGAAGGATGAGGGGGGATCTATCGAACATATTAAAATTATTAACAGGATTGGAATGCTAGATGCAGGAAACATGTTTGAGGTGGGAGGTCCAGCACTTAGGGCCCGCAGTTTAAGAATAAGGGGTAGGTCATGATAGAACTGAGATGAGGAAAACCTTATCACAACAGTGCGTTGTGAATTTGTGGAATTCTCTGCCACAGAAGGCCAGGGAGCCGATTACTGGATGCATTCAAAAGGTGTTAGATAGAGGCTTTAGGGCCTGCGGAATCAAGGGTGTATGGGGAGAGAAGGCAGGAAATGAATACTTTTTGTGGATGATCAGGCATGTACATTGAATGGCGGGGTCTGGCTCGAAATGGGGTGGGGGTTCCAAGGTTAGGGTTAATATGGGTTAGGTTAGAAGCTAATAAATTGTTTAGTTTTTACAGTCATTGTTATTATAAAATGTATAATTTTGTTAAGATGAACATATGAAGAGATGATGTGGCCCTCCACCGCCTTTGTTGTTAATAGTTGCTTGGTATGATTGCCTACACTAGATACATAGTCAATAGGGGCAGGAGAGTTATGGTAGCGCATTCGGCCCTTCGAGCAGCACCACCATTCAATGGGATCATGGCTTCATCTCCAATCAGTACCCCTCTGCCTTCTACCCATATCCCTGACTCGCTAATTTTTAAGAGCCATATCTAGCTTCTTTTGAAGCATCCAGAGAACCCGCCTCACCGCCCTTCTTGAGGCAGGATTTCCACAGCTCACTACTCTCTGTGGGAAAAAATGTTTCCTCTGTGGCAATCTCCTGTAGATGGTAATGTGACTAAAAAACAGATTAGTTTTAGTTTAGTTTATTGCCATGTACCCAGGTAGAGTGAACAGCTTTTTATTTCTTGCTAACCAGTCATCAGAAAAGAATACACGTGGATTTAATCGGCCATGCGCAGTTTATAGAATACATCATAAGGATAACGTTTAGTGCAATTTATTAAAGCCAGTACTAGAGTCCAATCTAAGGTAGTTCCTCCATATCTCTCTCTCTCTTCTTTCCCGTCCAAGGGTTCCTGGTGAGGTAGATAGTAGTAGTTAGAACTGCTCGGGGGTTGCAGTAGGATGGTTCAGATACGTTATCCCGAGAGCAGTCCTGCCTACCGATAGCGCTATCTATCTCACGGGACCTCGGACTACCTTTGATCGGACATTACTTTTTTATTTAGTGATTTTTTATGTAATAAATGTGGCTCAGAATACTGGAAAAAATTCTGGGTCTTCTTACAAATATGCCTTGGAGAACTGAAACACTTCCTCTGATGTAATTTATATAATATTCCATTCGTCACCACTGGTGTTGGCTGATATAGGCGGTGATGAGTCAGTGTACAAGACAGTGATGGTACTTAGGTGGTGCCACCACAACAACGTCAACTATCTTGAAAGGGGAAGTTGGGAGACCAAGTGCCATTTATTTTAGTCTAGGTTAGTTTAATTAAACCAGCGGATGCTCTAGATGTCTGCTCCGCTGACCTCTAGATGTCAGTGATTAATCGGTTGAGGACCAAGCGTAGACTTGGCGATCGTTTCGTACGAACACCTCTGCTCGGTCCGCATTTAACCACCTGATCTCCGGTTGGCTCAGCACTTCAAACTCCCCTCCCATCGAAATCCTACCTCTCGTCCTGAGGCCTCCCACGGCCAGAGTGAGCACCACCGAAATTGGAGGAACAGCACTCATATTCCGCTTGGGCCGTCTGACCCTAGTGGCATAACATTGAATTCACACTTTCGGTATAGCCTTGCGGTCTCCTCCCCTTCCAGCTTCCCTCAGCCCTCGGGCTCTCCTTTCCTTGTTCTTTCTTCTCCCCATACCCCCCCCCGCACTTCGTCTGAAGAAGGGTTTCGGCCTGAAACATTTATCCTATTTACTTCGCTCCTTAGATGCTGCTGCACCCGTTGCGATTCTCCAGTACTTTTGTCGACCTTCGATTTTCCAGAATCTGTAGTTTTTTTTTTTTTCCTTCTTAAATCACTTTTCTCACGTCTATCGGTTCTTTGAAAAGACCTGAGCGACCTCATCGCATTTTCATAAGGAACACTCAGAAAGACAACTCTTGCAGTACCATTGCACTTTTTTCCAATTGTGCACTTTAGCACGAATGTTTGTTTTCTTTGTAGTCTTGTAGTAGTGATGTGTAGTTTATGTACAATTTATGTGTGTGTACATGCCAACGCAAAAAACATCAATGTCGTTATGCAAGTTTGTTTTTGGTGTTGTCCGAGTCTATGGGCTAGTACAGTATCACACAAATTGTACTTATCCACAAACTAACAGTAGCGCAAATGCTGGAATAAAATAGCGATCAGGCAAGCATCTCTGGAGAAAATGAATGGGTGACGTTTTGTGTCTCGCCCCTTTTCAGACTCTTCAGTCTGCTGAATGAGCTCTTGCAACTTGTTAAAGGAAGTCATTAACGGACAAAGAAGCATTTCTTTAGAGGGTTCTTGGTATTATCAATTTCAATTGTTGAAAGCACCGTTAAAGTGGCGGTTAATCAAATTTAACATGCTCCGGGGAGGACAGTTTACGAATGCATGGGACATCATACTTTACCGCATTTCAGAAAATTGCATGAGTCCACAGGAAACCTAATGTTAGGGACATTGCAAATCTGACTTGCAAGGGATAGAAAAGATTTATTACATAATACTTGGAAATTTGTACAATTTTTCTCATGAGGTCAAAGCATTTGCTTATGTTTTGGTCGACAAAACGTTATTTCCATCCACATGTGTGAACTACTTTCTCAACACAGAACGCAAGATGCATCACTCTCTCTCTCTCTATTTGTTCTTTTTTTTTCTTTTCAAGGACTATTATACAGTATAAAACTTCATAGTAACTCGGATCATAAACACATTTCAGAGGTTAAACACATCAAAGCAATATTATAATACATGATGCAGTCATTATTTACAATACTCTCGACCCCCGCGGTGGACCGGCGCTCACGGAAGACCTCCAGAGCCCCATGTGACACCGCGTGTTCCAACTTCCAGGGGACACGCGGAGCACGGAGTAGGCTGGAAGAGGGGGCAGCGGCAGCCGCTCTGGGCATGACATCGACCGCTGCTGCCCTGACCGCGAATCGCCATCTTGGCCGGCCAGGAGCAAATTGATAGGGCAGGTCCCACGCCCCTCGGCCTCCCCACTCCAGCCTTGTGTCGAACACTAGAATCGTTGGGGACTAAAATGCAACCAGAACTTGAGGAACAACCCCTTCAGATATTGGTACAGGGGCAGTAGCCTCTCCCACTACATATTAACGTGGAACACGGTCTTTTGCTCGCCGCAGAAAATACATGGGCTGCGGACGAAGCCCGTGAACGACTCAAAAGTTTTTACAAACACCGCTCTGTATGCACCTCTCCACCCCAGGTCCCAATGTAAAGGGGCGGAACAACTGCTTATAGAAGTGACCCCACAGAGGACCTCCCCGCCTTTCAGGTGGTAACACCGTCCCCATGGTGTATCGGGACGAGACGTAAGGCAAGGAGGTGCAAGAATGTGCAGGAGCATCCTGTACAGTGTGCGTCTCTTCGCATCACGACATGGCATTGCTGATCAATCTCAGAAAGGCGGCCTCAGATTGCGTGGAGGCGGTTGCCGAGAAATATCCCGGATCTAGGCCGATATGAGCAGATTCTGACGGAGCGGGGGTAAGGCTCTATCAGAACCACTCTAGGCACTCGCCTCTCCTGACACCCGCCATGAAAGGGGTGGGGACGGCCACTCCGCAGCCACGAACAACCCCCGCCCTGTGGAGCAACACGCCGGCTTGAAACCACCAAATTTCTCACTCGTGCACATCCCGGTAGAAGACAGGCAAGCCCCTTAGAGCGGGTCGACTGATACCCGCACCGGGAGCCGTGAGGACCCCCTTAGACAACGACCCTGACGGATAATTACGTGGCCAGAGGCGTGCCATCTGGGTGGGTTTCCTAGTACATGTACCTCCGCAGAGTTCCTTGAGGCGGAGAGCTGCCACCTGGGTACGCACACATACCTAGGGAATGGCCGCCTCCTCTAACGGGGAGATCAGGACCGCGCGGGAAACCCAGTGCTTCTATTTCCCCAAAATAAATCTACCAGCTTCTTTGTAAAAGCAAGTTGCAAAATAGGGGCGGCACAAGAGTAGCCAGCTGGTTACCAAAAACATGGAGGCCACCAAGCTGGTTATGACCAGCACCCTCCCACGAAAGGAAAGAACTCCAAGCAGGCCTGCCCAAGCGCCCCAGCCGGGCGGCCACTTTCGTCTCCAACTCCGCCAGTTTGCGGCCAAGCATCCTCAGTGGGACTCCAGGTATCACCCCAGATAGTGAAGGAGGTGGGTGGTTACTCCATGCAAACAATTACACACCTCTGGCGGGAGTCCACCTGCCACTCACCACCTAAAAGTCCAGAACACTTACTCCAGTTATCCTGTCAGAAGATGCAGCCGTGAAAAATCTCCTGGCAGTCATTGCATCCTCCGCAGGTCAACCAGGATCAGTGAGCTAAGGGAGTACATCCATCGCATACGCCGAAAGAACCACCTCCACCCACGGGCAGGTAGGGCCAGGCTGTCAACTCCCTTCCGAAGAAGAAACAGGAACAGTCCACACAGGACCGGTATATACCTGACCGACATGGGGCCCCCTGACGGGAACCCCCACTCCCAAAATGAAAAGGAGACAACAAAGGCACCATTACCTTCACAAGGCACTCACTGCAGTGTACAAAGCCGGGACCCGGGCCACGAAATGCGGCCCAAACCCAAACGCTTGCAACGTCCGAAAACAGGTATTCATGTTTCCACCCTATCAAAAGGCCTTCTCCTGATAAGGAGGGACAGAAAAGCAGCTGCTGACAGCTAGAGAATCAGGTCCCTTACAGGTGGATGTTATCCTGAATGGACCGGCAGGGACCTGTATAGGACTGGTCAGGTGTGAATCAGTTGAGACAGCACGGAGCCCAGGCGAGATTTGCCATTGCACGTGCAAAAACTTATCTCTGTGCATTGGAGAGAGACCGGGCGCCAGTTCTTCAACAAGCGGAGTTCGCTTCTTGGGCACGCAGGGACAACAACTGCCCTACGCCTCGAGAGGGGATCTCCCCGGTCGCCAGGCTCTCCCCCAGAAACCAAATGTAATCTCACAAGAACATCCCAGAACGCTTAACAACTCTACCGTCAGGCCCATCCATCCCAGTGGGACGTACTGCTCCTGAGCTGATGCAGGGCACAAGGTTAACTCCTCCAAAGATAAGGGGCCATCAAGAAGATCTGCCACCCCTCTATCTACAGTCGGTTAGACCTTCCCACAGGATCTCGCTGAGTCTCCCTGTTGAAATCCATCCACAGAGACAGGGACCATAAAAGGACTGACCAAGGCACTGATTCTCTTCGGATCAGTGATAGGGAGCCGTCGTCTGGAGCAGCTCAAAGCTGTTTGCGAGTCCCCGCCCCTTCTCCAGAGAGAAAATGAAAGGCGAAGGCTCAGTCAGATCGTGCAGCATCTGGACCGCGACTCACGGTAGGCGCCTCCGGGAGCCCGGCTCAAGCAGCAAGGCTCCTCAAAGCTTCCTCTTCATTGAACTCTTCCCATTTCGCAGGAGTCTTCCCAAACCGACCCAGACGAGACTCTGTCCCGTATCTCCCTCTAAGCCTTCGACCTCTGAGTCCGCTTTCGGTCGTACCCCCACGTATAATCCTTACAAAAGAGACGGAGTGAGCTTTCCCCACATCCAGCCACTGCCTAAGGGGAAGAGAAGCCACCTCTGCCTCTCTCTCCATTCCCCAAAACGACTGAATGCTTCCGGAAACACCGATCTCTAGGCAGCTGTTGTTAAAAGTGCCAGTACGCGGACCCAGCCCTGTTCGGCGCGCTGGAATTGAAATCCACACGCACCAGACAGTAGTCGAGCACGGCACCAGCCGCATTGAGGGCTGCCGAGACCCGGGAAACAAAACGCTCGTGAAATATATATTCGATCAATGCGGGGACACCACACAGACCTCCGCGAAAAAGCCGTGAATCGTGTGGAGGTTCGCAGGCATCAAAACCAACTCAAGGATTCAATCAACCCTCTCAGTTCTTCCGCTACAGCAGGGGCACAGTGAGTACCAGAACGGTCTCGCGCCTCAAGTGTGCAATTAAATCCCCCAACAAGGAGACCACTTCCCCTATCATTTGTCACGGAGCCGTCACCTCTGAAGTAGCGGCCTGCATCGTGCCGGAGTAGGGGGCATACACGTTACTGGAAATGCAACGGCATGCCATCCAGGCTCACTGGCCCGATGGAGCAAACGTCCTGGCACAACTTCTTCGCACTTTTAAAACATTTGGCAAAAAATTCGGGGCCACAGAAAGGCACCCCATCGGGAATTGAGCTTGGCGATGGCTCATGTAGGACCCCCCCCCCCTTCCCACTCCAGTCGCCAGGTGGGTTCATCATAACATCAGTATGCGTCTTTGCAGAAACCACACCGCCGATTTCCCCTCTTAAGGACTGGATAAAAAGCTGAAATCTGCGAACTCTCTCTACTCCCGTTTCATTTAATGTAAGTTACTTTGATTGTGCAGGGCCACTAAATTGAGATCCTCACACTCCGCTAGACTCTCCTCTCTGAGTAACTCCAAAAGTCCCCAAACGTCTCTTCTCAGAGTTCTAGGAAGAGATCGCTGTCCTTGTTGCCAAGGATAGCTCGAGAGTCTTAATCAAAGCTGACCAATCTCCCACCGTTTCTTTGGCAGCATCTTTTTGTTCTGATGGTACGATTGTTTTTAGGAACTCTCGCACCTCCACAGAGACTGTTGCTGATCACGGCCTTGGAGTCTGGGCTCGGCAACCACTCGCACCTGAAACAAACAAGCTGACCAGTGCAGCTCCCAGGGTCGTTATCAACAATCGAAAAGACCCCCCCCCCCCCCCCCCCCCCCCCCCCCCCCCCCCAGAACTCTCGGAAAGTTCACTACTTCCGCTACACAAACTGGCCCCATCACTCTCCCCGCTCGGCATGCCACACCCCAGCGGATCAATACCAGGGAAGGGTCCCGACACCCAGACGCAACAAGCAGCCCACCTTGACTGGTGGGCTCCTGCACTCTCCCATCACCCTCCACGTCTGGGCCTGGGGAAGAAAAAACAGAGGCACCCAGGGCCTGTGGTACCTGGCACCTCGGAAAATGAAGGAGGATTAAGACCCGAAACAGCCCCGACCTCCATAGCAACTAGAGTACCTCTCCACAGGCAACACCCCAGAGAAATCTCCTCTTGCCTTTTAAACTCCCCCCAGCTGATCAGCCGGAGCAGGCAGCACACCCCCCAGCACCCTCCTTTGGGGGTGGGTGGGGATTGATAAGGAGCACAGAGTAGGTACACCAATT
This sequence comes from Okamejei kenojei, assembly GCA_035221665.1. Lineage (NCBI taxonomy): Eukaryota > Metazoa > Chordata > Chondrichthyes > Rajiformes > Rajidae > Okamejei > Okamejei kenojei. The sequence continues at coordinate 142,727,206 of CM069132.1, forward strand.
GCCCCTGACTCCACCTTCGGGCGAAACTCTGCTCATCCCCCGGACTCAGGGGGCACACAACCAGGGGAGCTAACCCATATCTGGCGTGCCAACTCCCTCAGTAGGTCTCTGAAACGAGGGGACCTCCTCCGACCCAGAGGACAACAACCAGGGACTAACCTCATACACCCGATGAGATAACTCCCTAGAGGTCCACTGAAACGAAGGGACATCCTCCAGCTTCCGAGGACACACCACCAGAGGAGTCAACCGATCACATGGTCTTATAACACTCGCGGGAAGGTCCCTGAGATAGAGGCCCAACCTCCGACCCGGAGGACACCTGTTCAAGACACCAACCACATCGTTGGTGAAGGTCTGGAGAAAGATTCCCCCTACTTTGGACCCACGCCTTGCTTCCTGCCGGCACTAACCTCTTTTTGTCCGCTAGCATGTGGCAGTATGGTGACCTCCATCACAGAGTGTCTTCGGCCTCCACCACTATCCCCAGCCACTTTACCACCTGGCACACGTTTTCGCTTTCCCTGCCCCCATCTGAACCACCTCTGCTCCTTGCTGGGCCACGACAGGTGCAACAACTGCAACTCACTGGAGTGGCAGGCGCCCCTTGGTGGTGTATCAGAAACTCGGCTGGTGCGCACACCCGATCCCGTTTTACTCGCTCGGGCGGACTTTTCTCCTCTCCTTCTTCTTCTCCTGCTGGCTTCTCCCAATTGCCCCTACGCCCTCACCCCCCTTCCCCCTTGTGCCCACCTTCAGCCGCCACCCACAGGTTTCAAGCATGGGGGGCGGGGGCTATCTCTACCTCGAGTCCCGACGCGCAGAACCTGCAGGGCCCAGACGGGGCTATTACTGCCGCCCTTGGATCGCCGTGGCAGAGGCGGGCAGCCCTAGCCGGGTCAGCAGTTGCCACCCAGCGGCACTGGGTTTGTACGGGCACGCGGATGGGCCAGAGCGCATGCCTGGGCGCTGCGCTTGAAACTTCTCGCAGTGACCCCGCGAATAGGACACTCCCTCCGGAGTGTCAAATTTGCGCACGCATCACAACGTGCCTATCCCCAACTCCAACGCACGGTTCTAGGGAGCCCCTTTACTCCACCGCGTAACTCCCTCAGCGCCCATCCCCCTCACCCACTTCATGAAAACACCCTCCTCTTGAAATGAAGACCCTTTTTCCTATGGAGTCCCCCAGGGTGCATGTGCCTAAAGCACTTAGACTGCACCTCCCCAACTTAGGACAGCGTGTGGAATAAGAGATGCGTCTCTGGAATCATGGTGGGGCACCTCCGCAGGAGAACCGGTCTCACCCTGGCTACCACGGGATCCCTGTATTGGACCCCCTCACTTGAAAACCCAGCTCCAATGCTCGGCCCACACCCTCCGGGTCTTTAGTATCACCTCAATCTCGGAAGAGACCAAATAGCTCCCCTCCCTTGAAGTTATTCAAGGCCTTTGTAATGTCTCCTGGAATCATAGGCCCCGAGTTTAGTTTGTACAAAGATACAAACCCGTTCCCAATCCAAGTCAAACTGTGGCTCATGCTCAGATGGCCCTCGTACCCGCCCACGTTGCCACTGCGTAGGTCCGGACCGTCGCCGCTCCCGCCATCGCATCTGACAGGAGGCACAAACCAGCTCCAGGGCACCCAGCAGCTCAGCTCCAATTTAGTTCAGCCAGTCACAGTCAAAGACAGGCAGCAGAAAGCAGAAACTCCAGCTGAAGCAGGATGTCCCCAAGTTCGTCCACCGCCGAGAGCGCTTTTGGGAAGCTCTATCCCAGTCGAGCCAGAAGCAAAATACGTCTTCCATTAAGCCCGTTCAAGCCGCACTGTGCAAAATGAATTTGGGCAGAAGAAACGGTGCCAAAAAGACAAAGACAACCGAAATCTTCGTTTGCCTCGATCTCCAGGCACTATGGCAGTCGCCAACGGACAACCGCACCCGACACTGTAGAGAACAACTCAGGCAATTTCGCACTAGTAGAGGAATCTAGGACCAGAGGAAAGTTTCAACAAGCCCGAACGATAAGTTAAATATGAAGCCCCTCTGCCTTGTTCTTCTCAACAGCAAAATCCTTGAAAGGCTGCTTCATCCTTCTACACAACCGCAGAGCTGAGAAGGGAAAAAACAAACCTCTCTCTCTCTCTCTCTCTCTCTCGCCCTCTCTCCCTCTTCTCTCACTTCCCTCTCTCTCTCTCTCTCCTCTAACCCCCCCCCCCCAGTCAAGGCATTTATAGTAAATGTTGAAAATGAAAATCTTTACCTTGAGGTGAATATCATTGCTTGACTTTTAAGAGATTAACTTAATAGTAATCGATCAAACATCTCAAATACAGCCTCTTTTTAGCCTCTGTGTCCATGCTGTGGACGTGAATTGGCCAAGATTGACGAGACGTGAAATTGTGGCCAAGATTGACGAGACGTGAATTGGCCAAGATTGACAGGCAATTAATTCTAAAAGGTGTTGAGGTGGATATACAAAGTGGAAAAGAAAATTTAAAGACTGCATGGATGAACTACAAAAAATTGTTCATCCCTGTTTTGGCAAAAGAATAAATCGGGGGGTAGTGCATCCGTGGATAACAAGGGAAATCAGGGATAGTATCAAAGCTAAAGGATGATGCGTACAAAGTAGCCAGAAAAAAGCAGCATACCAGTGGACTGGGAGAAATTCAGAGACCAGCAGAGGAGGAAAAAGGGATTAAATTAGGAAAGGAAAATAGATTATGAAAGAAAACTGGCAGGGTACATAAAAAAACTGACTGCAAATGTTTTTATAGATATGTGAAGAGAAAGAGGTTAGTTAAAACTAAAATGTAGGTCCCATGCAGTCAGAAACAGGTGAGAGTTGATCATAGGGAACAAGGAATATGGAGGACCATTGAATAACTACTTTGGTTTCGTCTTCACTAAGGAAGACATAAATAATCTGCTGAAATAGCTAGGGGACTGTGGGTGTCAAAGGAGAATTGAGTGAAATCCAGGTCAGTCGGGAAGTGGTGTTGGGTAAATTAAATAGAGTTAAAGCCGATAAATCCCAGGGCTCGATAGGCTGCATCCCGGAGTACTGAAGGGTATTTGCTCTGGAAATAGTGGATGCATTAGTGATAATCTTTCAAAACTCTCTAGATTTGGAGAAGTAGCTCCTGAGGATTGGTGGGTAGCAAACGTAACCCTCTTTTTAAGAAGGGAGGGAAAGAGAAAACGGGGAATTACAGACCAGTTAAGTCTAACATCGGTAGTGGGGCAAACTGCTAGAGTCAGTTATTAAAGATGGGATAGCAGACATTTGGAAAGTGGTGTGAAATCATTGGACAAAGTCAGCATGGATTTACAAAAGGTAAATATTCTGACGATCTTGTGGAATTTTCCGGGATGTAACTAGTAGCGTGGATAACAGGGAGAAGACAGTGGATGTGGTATTCTGGACTTCCAGAAGGCTTTCGACAAGGTTCCCACATAAGAGATTAGTATACAAAACTTAAAGGTTTACGGTAGTAGGGGTTCAGTATTGATGTGGATAGAGAACTGGCTGGGCAAACAGGAAGCAAAGAGTAGGAAGGTAAACGGGTACCTTTCGTCCTTTTCACAATGGCAGGCAGTAACTAGTGGGGTACGCAGGGGCTCTGTGCTGGGACACCAGCTATTTACAATTATATATTATGATCTGGATGAGGGAATTGAAGGCAATATCTCCAATGTTTGCGGATGACACTAGCTGGATGGGGCAGCAGTGTTTCGCTGTGAGGAGGATGCTAGGAGGACTGCAAGGTGACTTGGATAGGACTGGGTGTGTGAGTGGGCAATGTTGGGCTGTTGCAGTTATATTGGTGGAGAAATGTGAGGTTCTCCACTTTGGTGGAAAAAAACAACGGAAAGCAGACTATTATTTAAATGGTGGCCGATTAGGAAAATGGGGAGATGCAGCGAGACCTGGGTGTCATGTTCTACCAGTCATTGAAAAGTAGGCATGCAGGTTGCAGGAGGCAGTGAAAAAAGCGAATGGTATGTTTAGCTTTTCATAGCAAAGGATTTGAGTACAGGAGCAGGGAGGTTCTCCTTCAGTTGTAACAGGGTTTCTTGGTGAGACCAGACCACCTGGAGTATTGCGTGCAGTTTTGGTCTCCAAATCTGAGGAAGGACATTATGCATAGAGGGAGTGCAGAGATGGTTCACACCTGACTGATTCCTGGGATGTCAGGATGTCTTATGAAGAAAGACTGGATAGACTCGGTTTATTACTCTCTGGAATTTAGGGAGATTAAGAGGGTATCTTATAGAAACTTTCAAAATTCTTAAGGGGTTGGACAGGCTAGATGCAGGAAAAGATTGTTCCCGATGTTGGGGAATTCCAGGACAAGGGGGTCACCGCTTACGGATAAGGGGGAAATCCTTTAAGACCGAGATGAGAAAGACTTTTCTTCACACAGAGAGTGGTGAGTCTCGGATGGAACTCTCTGCCACAGAGGGTAGTTGAGGCCAGTTCATTGGCTATATTAAGAGTGAGTTGGAATGTGGCCCCTTGTGGCTCAAGGGGATCAGGAGGGTATGGAGAGAAGGCAGGTACGGGATACTGAGTTGGATGATCAGCCATGATCATATTGAATGGCGGTGCAGGCTCGAAGGGCGCTTCTGAATGGCCTACTACTGCACCTAATTTCTATGTTTCTATGTTTCTATGTTTCTAACCTTCAACCTCCTGTCCACACTAATCCCATTTCACCAGCAGATGGTCCCATAGCCTCCCCAGCAATTCAAGTACCTTCCCATTTTTTTCTTCTTCATGGTTGAGAGACTGTGAAACCAAAAATACTAGATCAAAGGGAGGCTACAGATTTTTGGCTGTTGAGTAGAGCAACTACTCGTGGATAATAAAAAACTGTTTTTATGTCTGGATGTGGCAGCTTTGACAGTCTGGGAGTTGCCTTCAGAGGGAAGTGATTCAAAGAGCTTGTGGCCAGGGTGAGAGGGGGTCAGAGTGATCTTGCCGCTCGCTTCCTGGCCTCTCTTGCAGGTGTTCAGTTCATCAATGGAGGGAAGGTTGCAGCCAATAACCTTCTCTGCTGATCGGATGATTCGCTGCAGCCTCCAGGTGTCGTGCTTGGTGGCTGAGCCAAACCAGACCATGATGGAGAAGGTGAGAACAGACTCCACGATGGCCGTGTAGAATTGGACCACCATTGCCTGTGGCAGGTTGTGCTTCCTCAGCTGCCGTAGGAAGTACATACTCTGTTGTGCCTTTTTGACTGTGGAGTCGAACATAGCCCCCCACTTAAGGCCCTTGGAGATGATGGTTCCCAGGGACTGCAAAGCAAAGTCAAATGTGGGTCCCTTGAAGGCAGACACGGGTTGGCGGGTGTCTGTGAATGTGCGTCGGTGGGGTGAAATTATTATGGGGGGGGCAAAAAATAAATCAAGGAAATGGCAGAAGAGTTGAATAGGCACTTCGGATCTGTCTTCACTAAGGAGGGTACAAACAATCCCCCAGATGTACTAGAGGACAGAGGATCTAAGGGGGTAGAGGAACTGAAAGAAATTTTCATTAGGCGAGAAATAGTATTGGGTAGGCTAATGGGATTGAAGGATGATAAATGCCCTGGGCCTGATGGTCTGCATCACAGGGTCCTCAGGGAGGTGGCTCTAGAAATAGTGGACGCATTGGTGATCATTTTCCAATGTTCAATAGATTCAGGATCAGTTCTTGTGGAAATTGGAGGATAGCTATCTGTTATCCCACTTTTCAAGAAAGGAGCGAGAGAGGGAAAAGGGGAATTACAGACCTAGTTAGCCTGACTTCGGTGCTGGGATTGATGCTGGCGTCAATTATTAAAGAGGTAATAATGGGGCATTTGGATAGCAGTAAAAGGATTAGTCCAAGTCAACATGGATTTATGAAAGGGAAATCATGCTTGACAAATCTTCTGGAATTTTTTGAGGATGTGACAAGTAAAATGGATGAAGGGGGTGCCAGTGGATGTAGTGTATCTAGACTTTCAGAAAGCCTTTGATAACGTCCCACACGGGAGACTGGTGACTAAAATTAGAGCACATGATGTTGGGGGTCGGGAGTAGACATGGATAGAAAATTGTTTGGCAGACCGGAGACCGAGGAGTGAACGGGTCCTTTTCAGAATGGCAGGCAGTGGCGAGTGGAGTGCCGCAAGGCTCGGTGTTGGGGCCGCAACTGTTTACCATATATATTAATGATTTGGAAGAGGGAATTAGGAGCAACACTAGTAGGTTTGTGGATGACACAAAGCTGGGTGGCAGTGTGAACTGTGAAGAGGAAGTTAGGAGGTTGCAGGGTGACCTGGACAGGTTGAGTGAGTGGGCAGATGCGTGGCAGGTGCAGTATAATATAGATAAATGTGAGGTTATCCACTTTGCCAGCAAAAACAAGGGGGCAGATTATTATCTCAATGGGGTTAGGTTAGGTAAGGGGGAGGTACACTGGTCACTGAAAGTTGGCGTGCAGGTACAGCAGGCAGTGAAGAAAGCTAGTGGAATGTTGGCCTTCATAACAAGAGGATTTCAGTATAGGAGTAAAAGAGGTTCTTCTGCAGTTGTATAGGGCTCTGTTAAGACTACATCTGGAGTATTGTGTACAGTTTTGGTCTCCTAATTTGAGGAAGGACATCCTTTTTATTGAGGCAGTGCAGCGCAGGTTCACGAGTTTGGTCGTTTTGTGGGATGGCAGGGCTATCATATGAGGAGAGATTGAAAAGACTAGGGCTAGTACTCATGGAGTTTAGAAGGTGAGGGGGACTTCTTATAGAAACATATAAAAATTATAAAAGGACTGGACAACTAGATGCAGGAAAAATGTTCCCAATGTTGGGTGAGTCCAGGACCAGGGGCCACAGTCTTAGAATAAAGGGGAGGTCATTTAAGACTGAGGTGAGAAAAAACTTTTTTACCCAGAGAGTTGTGAATTTATGGAATTCCCTGCCACAGAGGGCAGTGGAGGCCAAATCACTGGATGGATTTAAAAGAGAGTTGGATAGAGCTCTAGGGGCTAGTGGAGTCAAGGGATATGGGGAGAAGGCAGGCACGGGTTATTGATAGCGGACGATCAGCCATGATCACCATGAATGTCGGTGCTGGCTCTAAGGGCCGAATGGCCTCCTCCTGCACCTATTTTCTATGTTTCTATGTAAAAGACTCCACAGATGTGACTGTGGTGTAGCTGATGGTGAGTGGGATGAGGGGAGGGGAGGGGGAGTTCTCCTAAAGTCTACAATCTTACATGTAGAGCCTTTATCCCCCCCCCCCCCCCCCTCTACAGTGGCTTGCAAAAGTATTCATACCCCTTGAACTTTTCCACATTTTGTCACATTACAACCATAAACGTAAATGTGTTTTATTGGGATTTTATGTGATAGACCAACACAAAGTGGTGCATAATTGTGAAGTGGAAGGGAAATGATACATGGTTTCCAAATTTTATTACAAATAAAAAAACTGAAAAGTGTGGCGTTGCAAAAGAATTCAGCCCCCTGAGTCAATACTTTGTAGAACCACCTTTCGCTGCAATTACAGCAGCAAGTCTTTTGGGGTATGTCTCTACCAGCTTTGTACATCTAGAGACTGAAATGTTTGCCCATTCTTCTTTGCTAAATAGCTCAAACTCAGTCAGATTGGATGGAGAGCGTCTGTGAACAGCAATTTTTCAAGTATTGCAGTGATTTCACAATTGGATTTAAGTCTGGACTTTGTCTGGGCCATTCTAACACATGAATATGCTTTGATCTAAACCATTCCATTGTAGCTCTCGCTGTATGTTTTAGGGTCGTTGTCCTGCTGGAAGGTGAACCTCCGCCCCGTCTCAAGACTTTTGCAGACTTCTAACAGGTTTTCTTCAAGATTGTCCTGTATTTGGCTCCATCCATCTTCCCATCAACTCTGACCAGCTTCCCTGTCCCTGCTGAAGAAAAGCATCCCACAGCATGATGCTGCCGCCACCATGTTTCACAGTGGGGATGGTGTGTTCAGGGTGATGTGCAGGTATTAGTTTTCCGCCACACATTAACGTTTTGCATTTTAGGCCAAAATCTTCAATTTTGGTCTCATCAGACCCAGAGCCTTCTCCGCATGTTTGCTGTTGTCCCCACATGGCTTGTGGCAAACTGCAAACGGGACCTCTTATGGCTTTGTTTCAACAATGGCTTTCTTCTTGCACTCTTCCATAAAGGCCCGATTTGTGGAGTGCACGTTCTAATAGTTGTCCTGTGGACAGATTCTCCCACCTGAGCTGTGGGTCTCTGCAGCTCCTCCAGAGTTACCATGGGCCTCTTGGCTGCTTCTATGATCAATGCTCTCCTTGCCCGGCCTGTCAGTTTAGGTGGACGGCCATTTGTCTTGGTAGGTTTGCAGTTATGCCATACTCTTTCCATTTTCGGTTGATGGATTGAACAGTGCTCCGTGGGATATTCAAAGCTTGGGATATTTTTTAATAACCTAACCCTGCTTTAAACTTCTCCACAACTTTATCCCTGACCTTTCATGATGCCCAAGGAACATTGTTTGTTCACTAATGTTCTCTAACAAACCTCTGAGGCCTTCACAGAACAGCTGTATTTATACTGAGATTAGATTACACACAAGTGGAATCTATTTACTAATTAGGTGACTTCTGAAAGGCAATTGTTTGCAATGGATTATATTTATGGGTATCAGAGTAAAGGGGGCTGAATACTTTTGCACGCCACACTTTTCAGATTTTTTATTTGTAAAAAAATTTGAAAACCATGTATCATTTTCCTTCCACTTCACAATTATGCGCCACTTTGTGTTGGTCTATCACATAAAATCTGAATAAAATACATTTACGTTTGTGGTTGTAACGTGACAAAATGTGGAATAGTTCAAGGGGTATGAATACTTTTGCAAGCCACTGTATGAATAAGTGGTTGGAAGACCGACAGGATGGATGTGAGAGGGAAAGATAGATCAGCCATGATTGAATGGCAGAGCAGACTTGATGGAGCGAATGGCGTAATTCTGCTCCTTTGTCTTATGGTCTACCATCAGCTGAACTACTATCTACCTCATTGGAGACCCTCTGACGATCTTTGGTTGGACTTTACCGGTTTTAGATTACTATCTAAATGGCGTCAAGTTGGGAAAAGGGGAAGTACAACGTGATCTGGTGGTCCTTGTACATCAGTCTATGAAAGGAAGCATGCAGGTACAGCAGGCAGTGAAGAAAGCGAATGGCATGTTGGCCTTTATAACAAGAGGAATCGAATATAGGAGCAAAGAGGTCCTTCTGCAGTTGTACAGAGCCCTAGTGAGACCACACCTGGAGTATTGTGTGCAGTGTTGGTCCCCTAATTTGAGGAAGGACACTCTTGCTATTGAGGGAGTGCAGCATAGGTTTACAAGGTTAATTCCCGGGATGGCGGGACTGTCATATGCTGAGAGAATGGAGCAGCTGGGCTTGTGCACTCTGGAGTTGAGAGGGAATCTCATTGAAACATATAAGATTGTTTAGGGCTTGGACACACTAGAGGCAGGAAACATGTTCCCGAGGTTGGGGGAATCCAGAACCAGGGGCCACAGTTTAAGAATAAGGAGTAAGCAATTTAGAACGGAGACGAGGAAACACTTTTTCGCACAGAGTTTGTGGTGAGTCTGTTGGAATTCCCTGCATGTTACCTCAGAGGGCGGTCCCCCCCTTTCCCCCCGGGGCAGTTTCACTGGATGCTTTTCAAGAGAGAGCTGGGATAGGGCTTGTAAATGGTTTATATGCAACCAATAATATAGTTACCTCAGTACCATTAACCCCGCCTAGTTAACATCAATCATAACGCCTTCCCTTCTGGGTACAGTTCAGTAGAGAATGTAGCCCGTGCTTGAAGATGTATGTAACACCCTGTGCTATCATTAAAAAATGTTGAACACTTTAAAAGTTTGTGAATTTGCATATTTACTTGGTGTCGAAGCTGGAAGGCACTCCTGCGTTTCCTGTCTATCGGGTTTTATTTCTTTTTTTGTGATTTGTGCTTTTGTGCTTAATCTCTCTGGCCGTGGAGTCCTCTTGCAGAAAGCCTGCGCAGCTTGTCTTTGATGCTGACATCTCTGAGCGCTGGGCCACGTTTGAATTTGATTTTACCCACTTTGTCAACGTCGCACACCGCGCTGATCCTGACTCCCTTAAAGCTTCCCTCCTACTGAACCTTGTCGGACCTGATGCCATGAAGAGAGCCAGAACTTTCACCTACGCTCAGCAGGGTCCTGGACGACAACAACGTGGTGACTACTCCTGCAGAATCTGCCAGCGACCCCGCTTGCCTGCTAGTAAGTTCAGGGAGATTTGTGACCTGCCCTCGAACCGCATTCTAGAGAGGGCACGGTTCTTTACAAGGAAACAGTTGTCGGATGAACCTGTTGAATGTTTTATTGCCTGATTTGCGTTATCTCGCCCAGCGGTGCCGTTTTGGTGACATGACTGACCAGCTCAGAGAGACATTTTAGTAACTGGCATGCGTGGACCAGAAGCTGCGATGTGTGCTTCTAAGGGATCCGGATCTAACATTGGAAAAAAGCCATGCATGCCTGCAGATTGTCTGAGGTCGTTGTATTGCCAGATGACCACCGGGACTCGGGCAATAAATCTGTCAACCTGGCTGGGTTTAGGAGACCACAGCCTCGGATGGAAAACAATGCTTTTCTGCCGCGTGCCAACCCAGGTCCTGGTGAAGTGCCCCAAAAAAAGGTGCCCAAAACTGTAACTACATGCACCACAGACTTGTCGACGTGCCCCGCCTATGGCAAGGCCTGTAACTTTTGTATAAAACTAAATCACTTCTCTGTCGCCTGTCATTTATTCCGTTCCCGTGTGGGAGACAGGCACAGATTTCCAGACAGTCTAAACATGCTGAGACAATCTGATGTCTGTTACGACTCACAGCCCAAACATAGCTGAATCCTATGATGCAGATCCAATTAATCCTTCCGAGGACTCGCATGTGTTTACCCTCCTACAGACACCCGCCACCGCTCTGATCCCTCCGTATCTGTGACTGTCAATGATGTAACCTTCCTTGCAAAGTTAGACACAGGTGCGAAGGTCAACGTTTTGTCAATGAATCATTTTAACAAGATAAGGAATAATGAGCCCCTGGTTGCTGACGATGCTACCCTGCACGCCTATGGTGGAGAAATTCTAAGGCCTGCGGGGAGGGCCACTTTAACTTGCGTGCTGCAAAAGGCCACGAGAAACCTGGTTTTCTATGTTTTGAACTCTGACTGTGTAATCCTGCTGGGCAACCGTGCGTGCCAAGATCAGCTACAGGTTTTGGCCGAGCACCCCGCTGCCGATCCAGTTTTGCAGCGCTTGCCTCTGTGATTAAAGCAGGGTGGCCAACAAAGCGCTCCGCTGCGCCGTCTGAAACACAGCCTTTCTTCCTGGTCCGCGACGAACTGGTGCTCCAGAATGACGTCATCGTGAAGGGACATAAAGTTGTAGTCCCGTCCTCCCTGTTTGACTTTTACTATTGTGCAGCCCATAGCGGACACCCTGGGGTCGATGCAGCACTTGCCCACGCTCAGTGCCAATTCTACTGGCCTGGAATGGCCAAATATATATCCAAGACCGAGTTTCTGCCTGCTCCATGTGGCAACAGTCTTGCTCACACCAGCAGCGACAGCCCCTGCTGCAACAGCCCGCCCCTGCCTTGGCCTGGTCCTCGTTGGGCTGCCGACATTTTCGAGTGGCGTGGTAACCACTACCTTGTCCTGGTCGACTCGTACTCAAACTGGTTTCGAAGTGGATTTGTTGACATCCCTCACGTCGGAGATGGTGATCTGAAAGCTGCGGAAACACTTCTCCACTTTTGGGTCCCCTGTCAGGCTGCAGACTGACAACGGCAGGCAGTTTACCAGCCGAGAGATTTCAAAAGTTTTGCCGACAAGTGGAATTTTGTGCATTTCACCAGCAGCCCAGAGTACCCACAGAGCAACGGCCTTGCAGAACGGGCCGTTCCGCAGCGCCAAGCTTCTGATGGGAACAGGAGCGACTATCCAACTCTGATTTGTATTTGGACCTCCTGAACCTCAGGAATGTTTCCAGGGATCCGGCCATGGGATCACCTGCTCAGCGTCTGATGTCCAGAACAACCAGATCTACCATCCCGATTGCCCAGCGCCAGCCTGAAACCTCGGGTGCTGGAGGCCTGCCTCCATGCAGAGGCGAATTCAAGAGAAAACATGACAGCCAGCGGCGTTTCCCACGATCGGTCGTGCAGACCTCTCGATCCCTGTGGCCTGGACAAGTTGTTCGGTTGCAGGACCGCCGGTGGTCACTCCCGTCTGGCTTACCATGGTTGGGGTGGGCCGACTTCACCTCGTTCGTATTTGGGTCGACTATTTAGGGTACCATCTACCGAAAGAAGCCGACAACACCTGCTTGCGGTTAATGAGCGAAGCCGCAACCCCCGGGGCCCTTTGCCCCGCCACTCTCAGATCAGCAGCGGCTGCCATCCCAGCCAGTGTTCCCTGCATGCCTCGATCCCCATCTCGAGCGCCTGGTTCCCCTCTGCGCGGGTCCCCTGTTGCCGGTCGCGGTTCTCACTCTCCTGTTTCTCCCACTCCACCACCCTTCCCTGGTTCCCCAGCTGCCTCGTGTCCTCCTGTTTCTTCTGCTCCTTTGGGGGAAGGGGGAGACATCCGTACGCGCTCGGGCCGGATCAGCAAGCCACCTGTTCGTTATGGCGATTTTGTTTAATTCTGCTGTTTAATTCTGTTGTCGTGACAACAATCTGTTTTGATTTTCTAAGGGGAAGGATGTAGATGGTTTATATGCAACCAATAATATAGTTGCCTCAGTACCATTAACCCTGCCTAGTTAACATCAATTGTAACGCCTTCCCCTTCCTGGGTACAGTTCAGTAGAAGAATGTAGCCAGTGCTTGAGGGTGTATGTAATACCCTGTGCTATCATTAAAAGATGTTGCACACTTTAAGAGTTTGTGAATTGCATATTTACAGGGCTCTTAAAAATAGTGGAGTCAGGGGATATGGGGAGAAGGCAGGAACGGGGTACTGATTGGGGATGATCAGCCATGATCACATTGAATGGCGGTGCTGGCTCGAAGGGCCAAATGGCCTACTCCTGCACCTATTGTCTATTGTCTATTGTTTACTTTGCACTAAATGTGATTCCATAATCATGTATCTGTACATCGTAAATGGTTCAATTGTAATCATGTATTATCTTTCCGCTGACTGGTCCGCAGGCATCAAAGGCTTTTCACTGTACCTCGGTACGCATGACAATAAACTAAACTAAGGCTATTTCTATTTCTGCATCTATTCTGAGTTAACTGAAGATCAAATGAGCCATGGCTTCTGCTGATTGATCATACTTTATTGGAGTTTCAAGTGAAAAGTCAGTTTTAATAAAATTACACAATCAGAATGTTTTATTCTCAGATGACGCAATAAACGCTTTAAAACATCCAAGAATGTGTTCACCACTCACATACAGTTTCAACCTGGCATTTTAAACTTTTAAAAGAAAAGTACTCTGAGGTATTTTTTTTCAATGGCTCCTGACTGAAATGTTATTGCCTAGTTGAAGGCAATTTTACAACAGTATTGTGAATATTATAGATCTGTAGGGAGCTTACAAACCACAGAGGGTCAAAAACACATCTGCCTCTCTGTCTCTCTCTTTCAGCCCTGATGTCCTGGACTTTTCTTTGAGCTTTTGTTCTGTCCAGGTTGTGCTGGGACTTTAAATTTTCAGCCAGTGTTCAGATTGTGAGCTCCAAGCTCTCTTTTGTGCAGCTTCCCGACCTGTTAATGTAGCTGCAGGTATGCAATCTTCATTCGCAGGTATCACTACAGTTCAGTTTAGTTTATTGTCATGCGTGCCGAGGTACAGTGAAAAGCATTTGTTGCGAGCTAGCCAGTCCGCGGAAAGACAATACATGATTACAATCGAGCCGTTTACAGTGTAATAGAGATTGAAGAGTGTGGGGTGATTGTAATATGCGATTGTAGATCAGCTTCTATGGCTAGCAGGCAAATAGTCGTCTGGGTTGGACTCCATCTTGGAAGCCTGCTCTATACCTGAACACGTCACATTACAGTTCTGGGGGCATATTGCTTGCTCCTCAGACTCCTATGAATTTAGATACTCATAGAAACATAGAAAATAGTGCAGGAGTAGGCCATTCAGCCCTTCGAGCCAGCATCGCCATTCAATATGATCATGGCTGATCCTCCAAAATCAGTACCCCGTTCCTGCTTTCTCCCCATATCCCTTGATTCTGTTAATACTCAATACAGTCTGTCACTTCTCAAATTCCTTGCCCTTTGTCAAAATCTCCAAATATGGTAGTTTGCACAGACCCATGCTCACATGCTTAGCCCTACATTATTAAACTAATACAGGAATCACTGTTCCATAGGTTGACATGCATTGTTGGGGATGGTGGTGGAGGCAGATATGACGGTGGTGTTTAAGAGGCTTTTAGATTGGCATATGGAAGTGCAAGGAATAATGGGATGTGGATCATGTACAGGCAGATGAGATCAGTTTGACTTGGTATCATGTCTGGTGCAAACATTGTGGGCTCAAGGGTACCATTCCTGTGCTGTGCTGTACTGCTCTGTGTTCTATATAGTGCATCTTTGCATAAACTAAGCAGGCTGTTGGCTCAGGACTCTTTTACTGGGCAAATGTGAGGGTCAGAGAAGTGACCACAATGAGATGCATCATCGAATTTGGTGTCGGAAATTGAAATAAAACTTGGAAGCGGAACAGTACATTTCAGCAACAGGCTGATTGGTTAGTTGAAAGAAACAGCTTGGAGGTAGGCCCTTCAGCCCACCGAGTCCATGCCGACCATTGATCACCCGTTCATACCAATTATATGTTATCCCACTTTCTCGTCCATTCCCGACACATTAGGGGCAATTTACTGAGGCCAATTAACCTAAAAGCCAGCACATCTTTGGGATGTTGGAGGAAACTGGAGCACCTGGAGGAAATCATAGAACATTACTGCACAAGTAAGGGCCCTTCGGCCCACGATGTCTGTACTGAACATGAAGCTAAGTCCATCTTTTATCTACGTGCACATAGTTCATATCCCTCCATTCCCTGTATATCCATATGCCTATCGAAAAGTCTCCAAAATGCAACTATCATATCTCCCTTAACCACCACCCCTGGCGGCGCATTCCAGGCACTCACCACCCTCTGTATAAAGACTAGCCCTGCACATCTCATTTAAACTTTATCCCTCTGATCCTAAAGTAATGCCCTCTAGAATTTGCTTTATCCATCCTGGAAAAAAAAGGTTCTGGCTGTTTACCCTATTTGGGCCTCTCATCATTTTATATATTTCTATCAGGTCTTCCTGCAACTTCTGGTGTTCCAGAGAAAACAATCCAAGTCTCTCCTACCTCTCCCTGGAGCTAATACCCGCTAATCCAGGCATTATTCTGGTAAGCCTCCTCTGCACCATTTAAAAAGCCTAAACTCTTTCTTATCATGAGGAGGCCAGAACTGCAAACAATACTCCAAATGCAGCCTAACCAAAGTCCTATAAAGCTGCATCATGACTTCCTAACTTTTATATTCAATGGCCCGACCTATGAAAGCCAGCATATCATACGCCTCTTTACCACTCTATTGACATGTGTTGCTACTTTCAGGGCGTTAAGGACTTTGCATCTTGAATGCACAGAATTGCAGGGTGAACATGCAAATTCCAATCAGACAGCTCCCGCGGTCCAAATCGAACCCTAGTCTCTAGCATTATGAGGCAGCAGCTGCACCAGCTACGCCACTGTGCCGTCCTTCTTGTTTTCAATTTATCTGGAAAATATATCCCCATACAAAATTTAATTGGGCTTATGGCATAGCAATAATTTCATTTGCTAGGTAGTGTAGGTTCCAAATGTGCAATCTTACTGTTGGTGACTGTGCTTTGTATAACTCTATTCTTTTAGCTTTTCAAACATTTTGTTGTTTGAGAGAATGTGCAGGCAAGGAATTGCAGATGCTGATTTACAAACATTGTAAATGTTTAGAAGTTTGTACGTTTTCCCTGTGACTGCGTGGGTTTTTCCTCAGTGCTCTGGTTTGCTCCCACACTCCAAAGATGTACAGGTTTGTAGGTTAATTGGCTTCGGTAAAATATTTGTAAATTGTCCCTAGTTTATAGGATTGTGCTAGTGTATGGGGTGGCTGCTGGTCGGCATGGACTAAATGGGCAGAAGGGCCTGTTTAGTGGCTATATCCCTAAGGTCTAACATTTGGGGCATTGAATATAGGAATTGACACATAGAAAATAGGTGCAGGAGTGTGGGCCATTCGGCCCTTCGAGCCAGCACCGCCATTCAATCTGATCATGGCTGACCATCCAAAATCAGTACCCCGTTCCTGCTTTTTCCCCTTATCCCTTGATTCCATTAGCCTAATGCCCCTGTCTCACTGTGCGAGTTGACCCACGAGGTACCCGAGTGATAGACTCGTGGCTGCCCACGAGACTGCAAAGTGTATGATCAAGTGTGTGGCCGAGTTCCCACGGTATGTAATTGCTGCGATGTTGCAAGTTCCTCTCCGAGTTAGCAAGTTCCTCTCCGAGATTAGCAAGTTCCTCTCCCGTTACTCTTGAGCCAAACCGTGAATGAGAAGGTATGGTTTAATAAAGCAACAATGGTTAAAATTACATCTCCATCCTGTGGTTTTGAGTTATTTCAGCGCGGCCGGCATTTCTTTTGATATGACCTACAATGGGAAAATGCGCATTCTACCAAGCATTTCTTGTTTTTTTATGTTTTTAAATACTTTTTTGCAATGGATCTCTATTTTAAATTAATTTTAAAAAAGGAAGCAGCCCGGTGTGACTGACATTGAGCGGCCGTTGGGACCCGACAGCAGACACACACACACACACACACACACACACACACACACACACAGAGAGAGAGAGAGAGAGAGAGATACACATCAGACAGCAGCTGGCCACCACTTCAGAGGAATTAAGCAGCGCGGGTGACTGAGCGGCCGCCCAGGACCCGACAGTACACACACACACACACACACAACAGAGATAGACAGAGAGGGAGAGAGGACAACACACACACACACACACACACACACACACACACCACACACACAGAGATACACACAGACAGCAGCTGGTCACCACTTCAGAGGAATTAAGCAGCGCGGGTGACTGAGCGGCCGCCAGGACCGACAGTACACACACACACACACAGATAGACAGAGAGGGAGAGAGACACACACACACACACACACACACACACACACACACACAGAGAGAGAGAGATAACACACAGACAGCAAGTATGGTCACCACTTCAGAGGAATTAAGCAGCATTTCTTTCGCGGCGTGTGACTGAGCGGCCGCCAGGACCCGACAGTACACACACACACACCACACACACAGAGATAGACAGAGAGGGAGAGGACACACACACACACACACACACAACACACCACACACACACACCACACACAGAGATACACACAGACAGCAGCTGGTCACCACTTCAGAGGAATATTAAGCAGCGCGGGTGGACTGAGCGGCCGCCAGGACCCGACAGTACACACACACACACACACACACAGATAGACAGAGAGGGAGAGAGAGACACACACACACACACACACACACACACACACACACACACACACACACACACACACAGATAGAGATACACACAGACAGCAGCTGGCACACCACTTCAGAGGAATTAAGCAGCGCGGTGTGACTGAGCGGCCGCCAGGACCCGACAGTACACACACACACACACACACACACCGATAGGACAGAGAGGGAGAGAGACACACACACACACACACACACACACACACACACACACACACACACACACAGATAGACAGAGAGGGAGAGAGAGACACACACACACACACACACACACACACACACACACACACACACACCACACACAGATAGACAGAGAGGGAGAGAGAGGACACACACACACACACACACACACACACACACACAGACAGCAGCTGGCCACCACTTCAGAGGAATCAAGCAGCTCGGGTGACTTTGAGCGGCCACCGGGACCTGACAGCAGACACACACACACAGATACACACAGATAGACAGAGAGGGAGAGAGACACACACACACACAACTCAGCGGACATGGCAGCATCTCTGGAGAGAAGGAATAGAGTCGAGACCCTTCTTCAGACTTACCCGAAATGCCACCCATTCCTTCGCTCCAGAGATGCTGCCTGTCCCTCGGAGTTACTCCAGCATTGTGTGTGTCTATCTCCGGTGTGAACCAGCATCTGCAGTTCCTTCCCAATCCCACACTCTCGGCCCCGGGGGGGTGGATGGAGCATCACACGTGGACAGATCCCACCCACCACCCCAGACTTGCCCCTTCGGCAGGTCTTTAAGCCGTTCATTGAGACAGAGTGAAGCCACGGGGACAAGTGGCAGAAAGGCCGAAGATAGACACGAAATGCTGGAGTAACTCTGCGGGACAGGCTGCATCTCTGGAGCGAAGGAAAGTCTGAAGAAGGGTCTCGACTCTATTCCTTCTCTCCAGAGATGCTGCCTGGTCCGCTGAGTTATAAACTCCAGCATTTTGTGTCTATCTTTGGTTCAGTCTTACGAGCAAAAGAACAGATTATTAAAGTTCCCACGGTACACTCACGAGACACTAAGATAAACGCACGGGGCCACTACGTTATTGCAACGAGTTAAAATGTTTCCATTTTACACTTGAACAGTTAATTTGACTCGTGGAAAAAAATCAAACATGTTTGATTTTTTTCACGAGTTAACAAGTTTCCCGAGTACCTGCCGTTAGCGCCACGAGTCGATAAGTTGCTCGTGCGAGTTCCGACGTTCCCGCTACGTGATCACCACGAGTGAAAACTCGGGGTCACTCGTGGGCCAACTCGCACAGTGAGACAGGGGTTTTTTTAAGAGTTAAATCTAACTCTCTCTTGAAAACATCGGAGTATGTGAAGCATTGCGTACAATTCTGGTCGCCCCCTTACAGGTAAGATGTGGCTTTCAAGAGGATGCTGAGGTGGTTTGCCAGAATGGTGCCTGAGTTGCGACATAGTGGCATTTAAGAATTTTTTTGATAAGCACATAGATATGCACGGAATGGAGGGATATGGATTATGTGCGGGCAGATAAGGGTCGGTCTTGGTATTATGATCTGCAGACATTGTGGGCCAAAGTGCCTGTTCCTGTGCAGCACTGTTCTCCGTCTATCTTCTATATGGTTGGACTGGAGAGTGTGCCGAGGATGTTCACCAGAATATGGTCTGGGTTGGAGGAATTTAGTTGCGGGGATTTACGGGGACAGCGTGGAAACAGGCACTTTGGCCATACTTGCCCACACCAGCCAACATTGTTCCATCTACATTAGTCCCACCTTCCTGTGTTTGGCTCATAACACTCTAAACCTGTCCTATTCCTGTACCTGACCAAATGTTTGTTAAACATTGCGATACTACCTGCCTCAACTACCTCCTCCGGCAGCTCGTTCCATACACCCACCGCCCTATGTGTGAAAATGTTTCCCCTTAAATCTTTACACGTTTCACCTTAAACCTCTGTCCTCTGGTTCTTGATTCCCCAACTTTTGACAAGGGACTGTGCGTCTATCCGATGTTTTCCTCTCGTGATTTTGTACACCTCTTCAAGGATTTATTGGATAGATTGGCTTTGTTTTCCCTGAAGCAAAAGAAGTTGAGGGTTTACCTAATGGAGTTATATGAAATATAGATAGGGCAGACAAAATCTATTACCCGTGTTAAAGCCCTGTCCCACAGTACGAGTTCATTCCTAGAGCTCTCCCGAGTTTAAAAAAAATCAAACTCGTGGTAAACACGGAGAATGAACGTAGCGGGTACGTCGGGGCTCGTGGACGTCTCTTAGCGGCTCGTAACGCTAACGGCAGGTACTCGGGAAGACTCGCTAACGGCAGGTAAGCACAGGAAGACTCGTGAAGATTTTTCAACCTGTTGAAAAATGTCCACTAGAGCCCCCGAGTACCGACCAGTGGCCATTACCGTAAATCTCCGAGTTCAAATCAGGGCAAACTCGGGCGAGCTCTTGGAATTAACTCGTACCGTGGGACAGGGCTATTAGGGATGTCAAAAATAGGCATAGATTTTATGTGAGAGGAAAGACTTTTAAATGGATTTGAGGGGCAAGATATTTTACTGAGTGGTTGATATCTGAAACTCACAACCAAAGGAGGCTTATTTTAGTTTTGCTTAGAGACACAGCATGGAAACAGGCCCTTCAGCCCATCAAGTTGATGCCGAGCTTCTATCACCCATTCACCAGTTCCATCTAATTCCTACTTTAATATCCCATATACTAGGGGCAATATACAGAAGCCAATTAACCAACAAACATGCACATCTTTGGGATGTGGGAGGCAACTGGAGCACCCGGAGAAAACCCAAACTGTCACAGGGAGAATGTTCAAGCTCCACACAGACATCGCCCGTGGTCAGGATCGAACCTGGGTCTCTGGCGCTGTGAGGCAGCAGCTCGACTGCTGCGCCACAGTGCCGCCCCTGGTGGTGCAGTCACATACAATCACTGCGTTTAAAAATACATTTAGACATTCACTTAAATAAGGAAGGCATAGAAGGATACAAGCAAAGTTCATGCAACTAAGATTAGTGGATGGGCAAAAAGTGTGGTGGGCTGAAGTGCCCTAACTGTACTGATCTAAGTATAAGATCATGGGGGGAATAGATAGGGTTAGAGGCACAGAGTCTTTAACCCGGAGTAGGGGGATCAAGTACCCAAAGACATTATTTAGATGAGAGGGGAAAGATTTAATGGGAATCTGAGGGGCAACTATTTCATACAGATGGTGGGTATATGGGAAGAGCTGCCATGGAGACAGATACTATAACACCATTTAAAGGACATTTGGACAGGTTCATGGAGAGGTTTAGGGGGATATGGGCCAAATGCGGGCAGGTGGGATTAGTGTAGATGGAGCAGCTTGGTCGTTGTGGGCAAGTTGGACCGAAGCGCCTGTTTCCGTGCTGTGTGACTCCATGACTCCAGTCACATATTTAGTTTAGTTTAGGGATGCGGCTCGGAAACAGGCCCTTCGGCCCACTGAGTCCGCGCCGACCAGCAATCTCCGTAAACTAGCCCTATCCTGCACACTAGGGACAATTTACATTCTTTACCGAAGCCAACTGACGTACAAACCTGTACATCTTTGGAGCGTGGGAGGAAAACGGAGCACCCAGGGAAAACCCAGGGAGAGCTTACACACTCTGTGCAGACAGTACCCCTAGTCAGGATTGAACCTGGGTTTCTGGCGCTGTAAGGCAGCAATTCTACTGCTGCACCATGGCCCCCCCCCCCCCCCCCCCCCCCCCCCCCCCCCCCCCCCCCCCCCACCCCCCCCCCCCCCCCCCCCCCCCCCCCCCCCCCCCCCTCTTCCCGCCCCCCCCCCCCCCCCCCCCCCCACCAGTGAAGTTCTAAAATTTCACTTTCCCAGATGCAGGGCAAATCACCCTAGCAGTTATTTCTGCTGTCACTTATTGTTACAATGTCAGCTCTTAGAGCTGTCTGATGACATCCCTCCTCCTTTCAATCTCCTTTGCGAGCAGACAAAGGTCTGTGCTTGCAAAGCAGGGAATATGTCCGGTCTCCTGCAAGCACATGAATACACACAGCCTTGCTCAGTGGAGAATGCCCTTTAAAAGCTGGGGCCCTCATGTCACTTTGCACAGGACTGGTTTAATGATGCATGCATTGGAGCTGTTAAATATAGCAAAACACAGATCAACAAGGGAAAGGCAGCATTGTAAACTCAAAACACATTTTCAGAGGGATTGTACCTGAACATTGGATCCTTGTTAAAAGGTAATTGGTAGCCATATTTTAGCAGGTTTACCACTACCATTCGAGAGGGATTCAATTTCCAGCACTTCTGTCCCATTCAACCCATCCAAGTAATTAGGATCCCGACACGAAATGGCACACATCTTTTTCTCCGGAGATGCAGCCTAACGCGCTGAGTTACTCCAGCACTTTGTGACTATCTTTGATATAAACCAGCATTTGCAGTTCTTTGTTTCTAAACACATTAAGATTAGGAATAGTGAAAGACCTGGATAGAGTTAATATGGAGAGGATGTTTCCACTAGTGGGAGAGTCTAGGACCAGAGGCCACAGCCTCAGAATAAAAGGATGTACCTTTAGAAAGGAGGTGAAGAGGAATTTATTTAGTCAGAGGGTGGTGAATTAATTGCCACTGATGGCTGTGGAGGCTGTCAATGGATATTTTTAAGGCGGAGATTGACAAATTCTTGATTAGCAAGGGTGTCAGGGGTTATGGGCGAAGGAAGGAGCATAGGGTTGAGAGGGAAAGATAGATCAGCCATGATTGAATGGCTTGATGGGCTGAATGGCCTTATTCTGCTCCTGGAACTTATGAACTCTGAACTTATCTGATGTATCACATTATGTGTGGACCTCAACCCATCCACAACATGGTGTGCTCTTGAAACATGGGAAAATAAAGATTGGAAACATGGGCAAATTTGAGAATAACACTGAGAAATTCCTGCCTGACTGTTTCAGGGGATGATCACTATTCGTACACAGCGTCTGCCTTCGGTAGGAGGTGAGCTCTCCTTCAGCCAAACGTGGGTCCAGCTAAAGCTTGTGTGAGTTGCTGTAACCTCACACCGTGTACTTAAAAAATATATATTCTTGTGTCATTAATCTAACAGCTCATGAAAGAGCAAAGCGTGAAACAGTGGTAGAATTTCTCGCCAAGAGAAATAAGATAAATAAGAACCAAGAGAAACGAGACAAGATTAAAAAAAGAGAGAAAATTTGAAAAGGCCAATTATCCTCAGACTGTCTATAATTGAGTATCTCAGTTTCACCCACTTCCGTGTATATAAATTAGCTGGTGGCCAAAAAGCCCATGAGAGGTAAACATTTTGGTTGGGTCATGTTATGAATCTTGGAGTGAATGTCTGGAATTAGACATCAGTCTAATGTTACGGTGATGTGGATACATCATAAGGGAGCAATAAAGCATGTTATTGCTCAAGGCAGGTGATCCAACTTAAGCACCACAAGCTGTGGCAATCAGACATGCAGAAAGTGAAGGGAAAACAATATCAAGCAGAGGTGTTGTTATATATCCAACTGGAGTAATAGATGTAGATGCTTGTTTCACAGCAGGGAGACGTGCCCAGATGTAAATCTGAACACTGCAAGTGTAGGAAAAATAGACCCTTCTCTTGAGTGTGCTTTTCCATCAAAGGGAACGTTCACCAATAAAACAGTTGGTTTTACACAAAATTTAAAAGTTAAATGCGTATCTAGAAGGGTGGCATTGGTGGCGCAGCGGTAGAGTTGCTGCCTTCCAGCGTCAGAGACCCAGGTTCGATCCTGACTAGGTTACTGTCTGTTTGTAGTTTGTATGTTCTCCCTGTGACCACGTGGGCTTTCTCCAGGTACTCTGGTTTCCTTCAAGGATGTTCACGTTTGTAGGTTAATTGGCTTCTGTGGTGGGGTGGTGGGTGCCTGGAACGCGCTGCCAGAGGTGGTGGTGGTGGGGGCAAATATGATAGCGGCAATTAAGAGGCTTTTTGATAGGCACATGGATATGCAGGGAATGGAGGGATATCGATGTTGTGCCGACAGTTGTGGTTAGTCTATCTTGGCAATGTTCTGCACAGACATTGTGAGCCAAAGGCCTGTACTTGTGCTGTATTGTTCTATGTTCCATTTTAATGTAGAACATTATGTACATTGCCCACAGCAGGTTAATCGAGGACCTAGATTTAAGGTGAAGGGGAAAAAGATTGAATAGGTATCTGAGGGGTCACTTTTTCACACAAAGGGTGGTGGGTGTATGGAACAAGCTGCCAGAGGAGGTAGTTGAGGCAGGGACTATCCCAATGTTTAAGAAGCAGTTAGACAGGTACATGGATAGGACAGGTTGGTGTGTAGGCAGGTGGGACTGGTGTAGCTGGGACATGTTGGCCGGTGTGGACAAGTTGGGCCGAAGGCTTGTTTCCACACTGCATCACTCTGTGACTCTAGAAACATTGCAGTGAATTTATGCACAATCATTTTGCACACAAAGCAGTGTTATAATAACTATCTAATCTGTTTCAGCATGTTTAATACAGAGATAAATATAGGCCAGGTCTCAGGGGAGAACTCCTCCGCTTGCCCTTAAATTTGTTTAACGTCATCGGTAACAGGTTGATGTGAGGATAGATGATGTGAGGATAGGTTTAACATCTCATCTAAAAGCCATCAGCTTTAACCTTATACTACTCATAGAGTCATAGAGTGATACAGTGTGGAAACAAGCCCTTTGGCCCAACTTGCTCACACTAGCCAACATGTTCCAGCTACACTAGTCCCACCTGCCTGCTCTTGGTCCATATCCCTCCAAACCTGTCCTATCCATGTACCTCTCTAACAGTTTCTTAAATGTTGGGTTAGTCCCAGCCTCAACTACTGCACCTCCTCTGGCAACTTGTTCCATACACCCACCACCCTTTGTGTGAAAAAGTTACCCTTCAGATTCCTATTAAATCCTTTCCCCTTTGCCTTGAACCAATGTTCAAGCGACTCATTGCATCTACCCGATCTATTCCTCTCGTGATTTTATACACCTCGAGAAGATCACCCCTCGTCTTCCTGCACTACAAGGAGCAGAGACTCAGTCTACGCAACCTTTCCCTATAGCTCACATCCTTTAGTTCTGGCAACATCCTTGTAAATCTTCGCTGAACCCTTTCAAACTTGATGATATCTTTCCAATAACATACTCCTTCAGCACTGCACTTGGGTATTGTGCTCCCTGAAGTAGGGGGCTTGAATGCAGTGCATCTTGGCTTCAAGCACAAGAATATTACCAACTGGGTCGTTAATGATTCCGTGCCCCTGTTTTTCTGCCGAGAATTCATCTTCAGTGTTATCTGCCTGAAGCAGTCCATTTTCAACATTTTTTCCAATTGAAATATTGTCAGGTACTGACTGCTTAGGGATTGTCTCTAAATTTCCAACACAAAGTAACATATTATTTGCTTTGCAACAAAATGAATAACCAGAAATGTTCACATTGCATTTTTATCAATGCATTTGGCTCAAATGCCTTTTTAAATGTTATTAAGCTTGCACTGGGTGCTTTGCCAAGTAATACCAAGCAGATCGCTCATGGCATCTTTCATTATGAGTTATGGAAGCTGCTATTTAATAACAGTGGTGACAAAATTCAGGGAGTATCTCGTGTGATTTAATGTACAAGACTTTTAATCTTACGAGGATAGCTACATAATTGTAACATTTTGAAATGTTAGCATAAAATTATTTTTCAGGAGCCATGGAAAATTACAACCTGTCATTCTGAACAATGGTGCACTGGTGGCTATTTTGTGACTATGTATTAAGTTTTGTTTTAATGAATCCAGTGACAAAACTTGAAACATTTTTGTGGACTGAAGGACTGACAAATCTACAATGTTTGAATCTATTCTAGTATATGATTATATATTGCTTTTCAAATGGTGCATCAGCATCAATCAAAATAGTCTCAGCAAATTAGTGGGTCTGAGTTATGCTACAATGATATTTTATCATTCTTGCATTCGTTGAGTGATAGAGGCACAGAGTGATACAGTGTGGAACTGTATCACTCTTCGGTCCAACTCGCCCACACCGGCCAACAATGTCCTAGCTACACTAGTCGCACTTGCCTGAGTTTGGTCCATATCCTTCTAAATCTGTCCAATCCATGTACCTGTCTAATATTTTCAATGCGTTCAATTTTTGTTTTCATCTTTGAGACTACACAGATTTTCTAAATGTAACATCCATAGAGTCCTAGAGGCCTAGAGTGATACAATGTAGAAACAGGCCCTTCGGCCCACAACGGCCAAAATGTCCCAGCTACACTAGTTCCACCTGCCTGCATTTGGTCCATATCCCTCCATACCATGTCCTATCCATGTAATTGTCTAACTGTTTCTTAAACGTTGGGATAGTTCCAGCCTCAACTACCTCCTCTGGCAGCTTGTTCCACCACAAAATGTGAAAATGTTACCCCTCAGATTCCTATTAAATCTTTTCTCCTTCAACTTAAACCTATGTCCTCTGGTCCTCAACTCCCTTACTCTGGGCAAAAACTCTGTGCATCTACCCAATCTATTCCTCTCATGATTTTGTATACCTCTATAAGATTTCCCCTCATCCTCCTGTGCTCCATGAAATAGAGACCCAGCCTAGTCAACCTCTCCGTATAGCTCACACTCTCACATGTCCTGGCAACATTCTCATAAATCTTTTCTGAACCCTTTCAAGCTTGACTATCTTTCCTATAACATGGTGCCCAGAACTGAACGCAATATTCTAAATGCGGTCTTACCAATGTCTTATATAACTGTAACATGACCTCCAAACTTCTATACTCAATACTCTGACTGATGAAGGCCAAAGTGCCAAAAGCCTTTTTGACCACCTTATCCACCTACGACTCGACGTTTAGGGAACCATGTACCTGCACTCATAGATCCCTCTGCTCTACAACACTACCCAGAGGCCTACCATTTCCTGTGTAGGTCCTTCCCTCGTTCGACGTCTCAAAATGCAACACCTCACACTTTTCTGCATTAAATTCCATCATACAGCATGGCAACAGGCCGTTTGGCCTAACTCACCCATGTCGACCAAAATGCCCCATTTAAGCAGTGCCATTTGCCCACATTCGGCATATATAACCCTCTAAACCGTTCCTATCAACGTACCTCTCAAAATACCTTTTAAATGTTGTTACTGTACCTGCCTCAACTACTTCTGGCAGCGCATACAATAAACCCATCACCCTCTGAGTGAAAATCATTGCCCCTCTGCTACCTATTAAATCTTTCTCCTCTCACCTTAACATAGAAACATAGAAACATGGAAATTAGGTCATTCGACCCTTCGTGCCATTCAATATTATCATGGCTGATCATCCAAAATCAGTATCCCATTCCTGCTTTCTCCCCATATCCCCTGATTCCATTAGCCCTAAGAGCTATATCTAACTCTCTCTTGAAAACATTACCTTAAACCTATGACCTTTATTTCTTGAATGAATGAATAAGTTTAGTGGCCAAGTATTCACATACAAGGAATTTGCCTTGGTGCTCCGCCCGCAAATGACAGCAACATACAATGGCAGGAATGACACATAAAACATGAAACAATAATAAAATATTATTGATTAAACATGTGAATTAAATAAAATACCAGAGCAAAAGGAGGCTACAGATTTTTGGTTATTGAGCTGCTACCCGTGTAAAAAAGCTGTTTTTATGTCTGGCTGTGGCAGCTTTGAAAGTCCGGAGTTGCCTTCGAGAGGGAAGTGATTCAAAGTGTTTGTGGCCAGGCTGAGTGGGGTCAGAGATGATCTTGCCCGCTCGCTTCCTGGCCCTTGCAGTGTACAGTTCATCAATGGAGGGAAGGTTGGAGCCAATAGCCTACTCAGCTGATTGGACGATTCGCTGCAGCCTCCGGATGTCGTGCTTGGTGTCTGAGCCAAACCAGACCATGATGGAGCAGGTGAGGACAGACTCTACGAGGGCCGTGTAGAATTGGACCATCATTGCCTGTAGCAGATTGTGCTTCCTCAGCTGCCACAGGAAGTACATCCTCTGTTGTGCCTTTTTGACTGTGGAGTCGATGGAGGCCCACCATTTAAGGTCCTTGGAGATGATGGTTCCCAGGAAATAAAGGACTCCACAGATGTGACTGTGGTGTTGTTGATGGTGAGTGGGGTGATGGGAGGGAGAGCTCTCCTAAAGTCTACTATCAATTCCACTGTCAGGTTGTTGCGATGGCACCAGGTCACCAGCTGTGTCACTTCCTGTTTGTAGACAGATTTCTCCCCATCCTGGTTCAGTCCAATCACGGTTGTGTCATCCGCAAACTTGAGAAGCTTGACAGAGGAGTTAGTGGAGGTGCAGTCATTGGTGTAGAGAGAGTAGAGGAGGGGGGAGAATACACAGCCTTGCGGTGCTCCTATGCTGAGTGTTTGCGGGTCCGAGATTTGCTTTCCCAGCCTTACATGCTGCTTCCTGTCTGTCAGGAAGCTGGTGATCCAACGACAGAGGGGTTCAGGCACAGTCAACTCAGAAAGTTTGGAGTGTAGTAGCTCTGGCACAATGGTGTTGAATGCAGAGCTAAAATTAACAAACAGGATCCTCGCATAGGTCCCCTGGCAGTCTAGGTGCTGTAGGATGAAGTGCAGGCCTAGGTTGACTGCATCATCCACAGATCTATTGGCCCGATATGCAAACCGTAGAGGGACCAGCTCGTGATATTTTTCAGCTTGGCTGGCACAAGCCTTTCGAGGGTCTTCATGACTACAGAGGTCAGTGCGACAGGCCTGTAGTCATTAAGACCAGTAATCCTTGCCTTTTTGGGTACAGTGGCAATAGTGGAGACTTTGAAGCAGGCAGGGACTGGTTAAAACTGTCTGTGTAGACCGGTGCCAGTTGTTCAGCACAGAACTTGAGACTAGAGGGGGAAACATTGTCCGGTCCTAGAGATTTCCAGCCTTTCTGTCTTTTGAACAGCCTCTCATCCTCCTCTGCTTTTATTGTTGATGATTGAGAAGTGATGTTGTGCAGCACAGAGGGGATGGGTAATTGGGTGTGAAGTGGTGATTGGAGAGGAATGGGTGGGAAAGGGTCCAGTCTTTTCAGACTGGAGTCCTGTTTTAAGTATGTGTGAAGTGGTGATTGGGGAGGAGTGGGTGTAGAAAGGTCCAGTCTTCGCAGACTGGGGTCAGGCTGTGTGTGGGTGTGAAGTGCTGGTTGGGGTGGGAAAGGGTCCAGTCTTTTCATACTGGAGTCTTGCTTTAAGTAGGTGTGAAGGGAGGAGTGGGTGTACTTTGCAGACTGGGGTCTGGCTGTGTTGGTTGGGGAGGGGGGGAGGGGGTACCAGAGTTACATTTCTGTTTGTCAAACCTGCAGTACAACTCATTCAGTTTGTTGGTCAGCTGACGATTGTCCACAGAGCGGGGGGCTTTCCTTTTCTAGCTGGTGATTTGTTGCAAGCCCTTCCAAACTGAAGAAGAGTTACTAGCTGAGAACTTGTTCTTCAACTTCTCAGAGTACCTTTCCTAGGCAGCTCTGATTCCTCTTCTCCTCTATGAGAAAGACTTGAGAGTGGTGAAGTCTCTTCCTGCCAGTGTAGAGGTTGTGGCTAAGGGGATCTGCCCGAGGTCTGCATCCCCGCTCTTGTAGGCTTCCTCTTTAGACCGTCGGAGTTGTCTGAATTCTGCAGTAAACCAGGGCTTGTCATTGTTGAACCAGGTCTGGGACCTGGTTGGAATGCAACTGTCCTCACAAAAGCTGACATATAATGATACAGTGTCTGGATACACATCGAGGCTTGCGGTTGCTTCCCTGAACACATTCCAATCCGTGCAGTCAAAGTGGGATTGTAGGTTCTCAATGCCCTCCCTTGTCCAGCTTTTTGTTGTTCTGACCACAGGCTCAGCAGATTTTAGTTCCTGCCTGTAGGTCGGAATAAGGTGAACTAGACAATGATCAGAGAAACCAAAACCCGACCGGGGAACAGAGCGATATGCGTTCTTGATTCTTGATGCGTTCTTGATTCATCATTATATTACACTTGGAAAAATATTTTGTACATTCACCCTATCTATTCCCCTCATGATTTTTCCACCTCCTGAAAATCACCCTTTAATCTCTTGTGCTTTAAGGAATAAATTTGGAATCTCCCTGTAGCTCAGGCCCTGGAGTTCTCACTGCATCCCCGCAAATCTTCAATGCACTCTCTCCAGCTTAATGGCATCTTTCCTGCAGGAGGGTAACAAGATTGAACACAATACTCCAAGTCCAGGGCAAGACGTTCACAGTGAATAGCAGGGCTCTGGGGAGTGTTGTAGAGCAGAGTGATCTAGGAGTGCAGGAACATAGTTCCTTGAAAGTGGTTGATTCATAATTGAGTCTCTATGCTGCCCAAATGATTGTCTTATACAACTGTAACATCATATCCCATCTTCTATACTCAATTTCCTGACTGATGAAAGCCAGCGTGCTATAAGCTTTTAACACCGCCCTATCTACCTGCAATGCTACTTTCAAGGAACTATGCACATGTACGCCAAGATCCCTCTGCTCTACAACACTCCCCAGGGCCCTACCTTTCACTGTGAAGGGGCCTGCCCAAGTTTAATATCCCAAAATGCAACATCTCATACTTATCTGAATTAAACTCCATTTGTCACTCCTCAGCTCGCTTGCACGGCTGAACAGGACCCTTCTGTAAGCCTGAATAACTATCCTCGCTGTCTATGATACCCCGTATTTCAGTATTTCTGCAAACTTACGGATCATGCCCTGTATATTCTCATCCGAATCATTGATATTGATAATGATCAGCAATGGGCCCAGCATTTGCCCCGAGGCACACCAGGAGCACAGACCTGCAGTCCGAAAAACAACCTTTCCTCACCACCCTCTACTTTGCGCTAAGAAGCAAATTATTTTTCCAGTTAGCTAGCTCTCCCTGGATCCCATGCAATCTAACCTTGCAGAGCAGTCTATCATGATTTGCTGGTCCATTTGGATTACGTCTATGGTCCTGCCCCCATCAACCTTCTTGATTACTTCCTCAAAAAACTCAATCAAATCCGTGAGCAATGATCTCTCACCCACAAAACCGTGCTGACTATCCCTCAGCAACGCCTCATTACAAATAAATATATATCTTATCCCTCAGAATCTTCCCCAGCAACTTACCTACCACAAATATCAAACTTACTGGTCTATATTTTCCAGATTTTTCTTTGCAGCCATTCTTAAATAAAGGCACAACGTTAGTCACTATTCGGTCTTCTGACATGTCACCCATATCTAATGATGATTCATATATCTCAGCTAGGAATCCTACAATTTCTTCTCTGGCTTCCCAGTATACTTGGATGTATCTGATCAAGCAGGGGAGATTCATCTACCTTCATATGTCTGAGCACCTCTTCGACTGTAATACATTGTTCTCAAGACATCTCTATTAGCTTTCCCAAATTCCCTAGTCTTCACGGCTTGCTCTGTGATAAAAGCAGAGAAGACATATTTGCAGATGACCTTGCCAATCTCCTGGTGCTCTGCATATAGATGACCACTGTGGTTTCCGAGGAGAACTATTCTCTCTCTAGTTACTCTTTTCCATTAGTATTCCATTAGTATACTTATAAAATCAGAATTTTATCTGCCAGAGCTGTCTAATTTCTCCTTTCAGTCCTCCTGATTTCCTTTTATAGTATGTTTTATACTTCTCCAGGGATACACTTGGAGAAGTATACACTTGATCCGAGCTGTCTAAAGATGACCCATGCCTCTTTCTTTTTTCTGATCTGAGTCTCAATTTCTCTTGTCATCCAGGAATCGTTACTCTTGTGTGCAATGTCCTTCACACCACCAGGAATATGCATGTCTTGAATTCTCACTATCACACTTGGAAAAAGCATGCCATGTTCCACATATCCATTTGTGTGCAAACTACCTATTCCAATGAACGTTTGCATGCCCCTATCTGATAGTGTTAAAGATGGCATTGCCCCAATCTAGGACATTAACCTGTGAATCAGCCCAGTCCTGATTCATAACTATTTTGATCCCAACAGTGCTTACTTTCCCTGGCCTTTTCTCAGAGTAGGTCAAGCTTTGCACGCTCCTTTGTAACACCCTGTACATATTGCCTGAGGAAAACTTCCTGAACACAAATTCCACCCCATCTTGTCTTTGGCATTATGGCAGTCAGAGTTTACATTGGGAAAGTTGAGATTCCTTTCTATGACAGCCCAATTAGTCCTGTTTCTTGCCATCTCTCAACATATTTCTCCCTTTAATTCCCGTTTATTGTCTTGGCATATTTGTTGTTTTACATCCTGGAGTCGATAGTACAATCTCAATAAGGTGATTATCCCCTTTTTAATTTGTAAGCTCCACTTAGGCTCACCGGATGAACCACCAGTAATGTAATCCCAGACTGTGTCACGATGTTCTCCTTGATCAATAAAACGACTCCCCCACCTCTTTGCCCCCCCCCTCCCCCCCCCCACCTCTACCTCACCCGTAGTGCCTGAACCCTGGAACATTAAGCTGCCAATCCTGTCCCTCTGAAAGAGCTATTAATCAAATCTAATAGTCAGATCTAAAATGAAGTCATTCTTCTACAAAAGCATGGACTAGTAGAACAAAAGAATGGCTTGGTGCCAAGTCTGAATGACTTTGTAAATTATATGGAACACAATTTGGAGGACAGGTTGTCTTTTCAATAAAGACATTAAGATGGCAGCCTGCAGTAATAACAAGTGCTTCTTCTAGGCCATAAAGTAGCCAAGATTGAAAAAAATAGCTGACGCTCCAGAGATAAGCAATAACTTGTCATTGGACGAGCTCGATTTGGGCCCAGCTTTTCTGTATTGTGAAAGGCTCTAAAATCTTTCAGTCATGCCATATTCGGGCTTGGTAGGAGTGTTTAACCGATAAGAAAGATGTATAATTGTGCTAACTTGCCTTTGTTCTGTGAGTGGGAGCACGAGAAGCACTGAGCAATGTTTGTGCTCTTCGGTAATCTCGCCACTTCCGTCTGACGATTTGATTAAAGATTGCCATGGTCTACCTTCAACGGTTGTTGCTATCTGCTTTTTAAGAAACAATAGATTCTGGGTGATAATCTGTTAAGAAACAACAGGTTTCACACCTCCCTTAGCCAGGTTTCGCTAATGGCTATAATGTTCCAATCACACATACCTATCCACTCCCTGAATTTATCTGCCTTACCTGTTAGCCCTCAGCATTGAAATAAATCAAATTCACTCCAACCATTTTTTCTACACTCTCTGCCATGCTCCTACCAATCCTGCCTACTCAACTTGCTGTCATTGAATGTTGTACTGACTTCCAGCCTCCCACCTGTCTCACTACTACATTGGATTCCATCCCCTTGTCAGTCTTGTTTAAACCCTCCTGCCAATGTTGAAAAAATCCTCTTATGGGGCTCTTGACTATCCAAAAGAATAAAAATCTCCCCCCATGATTAAAAATGAGGAGTCTATCTGGAAGTGCAGCTGGAAGAAAGGCACAAAGGATTAATCATCTTTGTTGTAAAGTCTCTTTGATTTGTTAAGAAAAAACAAAGATTACTGCAAACAGCGGGATAATATTGTATATTTTTAAAGCGTGACTCTAGACTTGTGGCTGGGATTAATTTTCATTGAGTATCCATTTCTGTGATATTATATTCAAATGCAAAGCAGTTCACTTATTCAAAGGTGCCTGCTCACTGTCATTGTTTTATTGCTATATGCGATTTTGGAAATACTTGAGACATTTATTACATTTTAATAAACTCTGAATGTGCAATGTTCTGACAATAAGAGAAAGATTATCGCCCACAATCATTAATCCTATCAAGTGGAAACATCGTTACATAGATACATAGACAATAGGTGCAGGAGTAGGCCATTCAGCCCTTCGAGCCCATTGATAATTCAATGTGATTATGGCTGATCATCCACAATCAGTACCCCGTTCCTGCCTTCTCCCCATACCCCTTGATTCCACTAGCCCTAAGAGCTCTATCTAACTCTCTTTTGAATCCATCCAGTGAACTGGCCTTCACTGCCTTCTGAGGCAGAGAATTCCACAAATTGTGATGGTGAGGACCATTTCCATTCCCAGAATAAGTCATGACGGCTGCCACGGGGGAAAATTTCCAGAACAAAAACAAAAATAAGCTTGCCCTAGCACCGTATTATAGTTATTCATAGAGAAATAATCCAAGACTATTATCCAAAGACATGTGGACACGTAGCGCAAGATAAAGTCCAGTAAAGTCCCATCAAAGATAGTCCAATGAAGCAGATAGTAGCTCAGGACCATTCTCCAGTTGTTCGTTTGTTATCTACCATAACAATCTGAATGAGAATGTAGTCGACATTCTTGACAAATTTGCAGATGACACCAACATTGATGGTATAGAGGACAGTGAGGAAGGATATCTAACTTTACTATATAACCTAGATTAATTGGGAAGGTGGGCCAAGGAATGGCAGATTAAATTTAACTCTGACAAGTGTGAGGTGATGTATTTTGCAATGTCAAACCAGGGCAGGATTTGCATAGTAGACCCCTGGAGAGTGTAACAGAACAGAGATATCTGAGAGTGCATGTGCAAGATTCCCCGAAAGTGGCAAGTCAGATGGGCAGTGTGGTGCAGGTGATGTCTGGCACGCTTGCTTTCATTGGGAAGGGTATTGAGTACAACAGTTGGGAATCATGATGCAATTGTACTAGTCATTGGTGAGACCACACTGGAGTGCTGTGTGCACAGTTCTTGTTGCCTATCTATTGGAAGGATGTCATTAAATTAGAAAGGGTGCAAAAGAGATTCACATATATTATCTAGGCTTGCGTGTGTGAGTTATGGGAGAGGTTGGATAGGCTGAGATTCTTGACGTTGGAGCATAGGCGGCCGAGACATAACCTTAATGAAGGATAGAAAATCATGAAGCACATGTACTGCATAAAGGGAACACACAGTCCTTTTTTCCCTTGTGTAGATGATTCTAAACTAGAGGGCATAGGTTTAAAGTGAGAGAGTAAAGATGTAGAGGTGACCTCGGGCAACGTTTTCACTTAGATGATAGTTTTTTTTTAAAGAAGGAACTGCAGTTTTCGACGTTTCGGGCCGAGATGATAGTTCATATTTGGAATGAGCTGCCAGATGAGGATACAATTATGACTTTAAAAAGACATTTGGACAGATATATGGAAGCAAGGATTTGGAGTGCAAATGCAGGCAAATAGGTCTAATCTAGTATGCCAACATGGACAAGGTGGACCGATGGACCTGTTTCCATGCTGTACAGCTCTTCTTCTTCTTTCGTGTGGCGTGCACAGCCTAAAGTTGTTGGACAACTTGTTCTATTTGATCTTCCGTTTGTGCACGTCGAGTTGATTGCATTAGTCAAAACAGGGCGGACCACGTGAAGGTTGCAATCTTCCACCCCCTGTACAGCTCTGTGACTCCATGACTCTAGGAGCAGATCCATTGAAACAATGATGAGATTTGAACAATATAGAGCTATATATAGAGCAATACAGAACTAATATAGAGAGGCCCAGGAGCGGTTGCAGTGGGAGGAGCGACGTTCGAGCTGTAAGTTTAAAAACTCAATCGCGGGGCTTGTTTCCACAGAGGCCCAGGAGTGGTTGCAGTGGGAGGAACCCAAATCCGTAATGTTCCATTCGCAGCTCGCAGTTCAAAACAAGTGGGCTTGAGGAAGCCGCTGATTGGTGGAAGCGGACACGATGGAGCAGCTGATTTCTTCCAGCTATAATCCTTGCTTTGTACTGTATTGTAGTGTATATTGTATTGTATCCAGGGTAAGGGGGAGGATGAGTGCCAGGGCAGTTTACTGTTCTGGATGTCAGATGTGGGAGGTCATGCAGTCAGATAGCTCTCCAGACGTCCACATCTGCGCCAGGTGCGTCAAGATGGGGCTCCAAAGGGTCCGTATTCGGTACCTGGAGCAGCAGCTCGGTGACCTCCGTCAGGTCAGGGAGAGTGAGGAGGTCATAGAGAGGAGTTACAGGGAGGTAGTCACTCCAAAACCACAGGAGGCAGACACGTGGGTCATGGTTAGGAGAGGCAAGGGGCAGAAGCAGGGACTAGAGAGTACCCCGGTGGCTGTACACCTTGGCAATAAGTACACCTTTTTGAGTACTGTGTTAACGAAGAAACTGCACATGCTGGAGAATCGAGGGTTACACAAAAAGCTGGAGCAACTCAGCGGGTGCAGCAGCATCTAAGGAGCGAAGGAGATAAAGTCTGAAGAAGGGTCTCGACCCGAAACGTCGCCTATCTCCTTCGCTCCTTAGATGCTGCTGCACCCGCTGAGTTTCTCCAGCTTTTTGTGTAACCCCCCTGTTTGAGTACTGTTGGGGAAGACAGCCTACCTGGGGGTAGCAAAAGCGTCCGGGCCTCGGGTACAGAGACCAGGCCTTTTGCTCAGAAGGGTAAGGAAAAGAAGAGGAGAGCAGTAGTAATAGGGGACTCTATAGTTAGGGGGTCAGATAGGCGATTCTGTGGATGCAGTCAGGAGATGCGAATGGTAGTTTGCCTCTCTGGTGCCAGGCTCCGGGATGTGACTGAACGTGTCCAAGATATCCTGAAATGGGAGGGAGAGGAGCCAGAGGTCGTGGTACATATAGGTACCAATGACATAGGTAGAAAAAGAGAAGAGGTCCTGAAAGGAGAATTTAGAGGACTGGGAGAAATTCAGAATCCAACAGAGGAGGACAAAGGGCTTAATTAGGAAAGGGGAATGGATTACGAAAGAAAACTGGCAGGGAACATAAAAACTGACTGCCAAAGTTTTGATCAATATGTGAAGAGAAAAAGATTAGTTAAAACAAATGTAGGTCCCTTGCAGTCAGAAACAGGTGAATTGATCATGGGGAACAAGGACATGGCAGACCAATTGAATAACTACTTTGGTTCTGTCTTCACTAAGGAAGACATAAATAATTTGCCGGAAATAGCAGGGGATCGCGGGTCAAATGAGATGGAGGAACTGAGTGAAATCCAGGTTAGCTGGAAAGTGGTGTTAGGTAAATTGAATGGATTAAAGGCCGATAAATCCCCAGGGCCAGATAGGCTGCATCCCAGGGTACTTAAGGAAATAGCCCCAGAAATAGTGGATGCCTTAGTGATAATTTTTCAAAACTCTTTAGATTCTGGAGTACTTCCTGAGGATTGGAGGGTAGCTAATGTAACCCCACTTTTTAAAAAGGGAGGGAGAGAGAAAACGGGGAATTACAGACCAGTTAGTCTAACATCGGTAGTGGGGAAACTGCTAGAGTCAGTTATTAAAGATGGGATAGCAGCGCATTTGGAAAGTGGTGAAATCATTGGACTAAGTCAGCATGGATTTATGAAAGGTAAATCATGTCTGACGAATCTTATTGAATTTTTTGAGGATGTAACTAGTAGAGTGGATAAGGGAGAAGCAGTGGATGTGTTATATCTGGACTTTCAGAAGGCTTTCGACAAAGTCCCACACAAGAGATTAGTATACAAACTTAAAGCACACGGTATTGGCGGTTCAGTATTGATATGGATAGAGAACTGGTTGGCAGACAGGAAGCAAAGAGTAGGAGTGAACGGGTCCTTTTCAGGATGGCAGGCAGTGACTAGTGAGGTGCCGCAAGGATCAGTGCTGGGACCCCAGCTATTTGCAATATATATTCATGATTTGGATGAGGGAATTAAATGCAACATCTCGAAGTTTGCGGATGACACAAAGCTGGGGGGCAGTGTTAGCTGTGAGGAGGATGCTAGGAGGCTGCAAGGTGACTTGGATAGGCTGGGTGAGTGGACAAATGCATGGCATGTGCAGTATAATGTGGATAAATGTGAGGTTATCCACTTTGGTGGCAAAAACAGGTAGTAGACTATTATTTGAATGGTGACCGATTAGGAAAAGGGGAGATGCAACGAGACCTGGGTGTCCTGGTACACCAGTCATTGAAAGTAGGCATGCAGGTGCAGCAGGCTGTGAAGAAAGCGAATGGTATGTTGGGATTCATAGCAAAAGGATTTGAGTACAAGAGCAGGGAGGTTCTACTGCAGTTGTACAGGGTCTTGGTGAAGCCACACCTGGAGTATTGCATACAGTTTTGGTCTCCTAATCTGAGGAAAGACATTCTTGCCATAGAGGGAGTACAGAGAAGGTTCACCAGACTGATTTCTGGGATGGCACGACTTCCATTTGTAGAAAGACTGGATGGACTTGGCTTGTACTCGCTGGAATTTAGAAGATTGAGGGGGGATCTCATAGAGATTTACAAAATTCTTAAGTGGTTGGACAGGCTTGATGCAGGAAGATTGTTCCCGATGTTGGGGAAGTCCAGGACAAGGGGTCACAGTTTAAGGATAAGGGGAAAGTCTTTTAGGACCGAGATGAGAAAATAATTTTTCACACAGTGAGTGGTGAATCTGTGGAATTCTCTGCCACAGAAGATAGTTGAGGCCAGTTCGTTGGCTATATTTAAGAGGGAGTTAGATGTGGCCATGATCATATTGAATGGCGGTGCAGGCTCGAAGGGCCGAATGGCCTACTGCGCCTATTTTCTATGTTTCTATGTTTCTATACATCAAACCGTAATAGGCATAGGCATAGATAGGATAGAACATTAGAATCTTTTACCCATTGTTAAGGCTATTCAAAAACAAGAGGGAATAGATTTTATGATGGAAGAAGGAATTTTAAAGGGAACTTGAGGGGTAGGTTTTTTTACACGTTTGGAACGTGCTGCCCGTGGAGATGATGGAGCAAGATTCAATCACTGTTTAAGTGACCTTTAAGGCACTCACAACGGCAAGGCATAGAAGGATATGGATCTAGTCTGGGCAAAAGGGTTCCGTATAGATGTGCAAAGAGGTTGCCTTTGATATGGCGGACCAGACAGCCTGCTTCTGTACTCTATGAAATAGAAGATTGCTTTGCCAAAATGAAATAGAATAGAATAGAGCTTCTGTGATAATGTGCTCCCAAGTTAGATATATTAAGGTCTCTCATTAATTTTCAGCTGCAGTGCGTAAAATAAATAAATGAGTAATTGTCTTGTGAGATATACAGCCAGAGGGAGGAAGTCTTCTATGTGCAAATGAAGTCTGCACTAATTTTTTCCATCTGTGAAATTGAACGCTGGACTGAAAAGTGTTTTTTTTTTTTTTGCATTAATTCTACTGGCAAATTAATGCCAGTTTCTTGAAATATATCATGAAGTGGCCTCCATCGGGCACTGGAAATGGTGGCCAGAGCTTGTGCATCAGCCGAGCCAAGTGCAGGAGACTTATCGGACAGCTGGAGTGTTCCATTCACATGTTAAGCAGCCACTGGGACTCTCAAAAACCAGAAGGACACAATTTGGCACCATATCTGAGGAAGGATGTGCTGGCTCTGGAGAGGGTCCAGAGGAAGTTTACAAGAATGAACCCAGGAATGAGTAGGTTAACCTATGATGAGCGTTTGTCAGCACTGGGCCTGTACTCGCTGGAGTTTAGAAGAATGAGGGGGGACCTCATTGAAATATACAGAATAGTGAAAGGGAGAATGTTTCCACTCGTGGTAGAGTCTAGGACGAGAGGTCATAGCCTCAGAATTAAAGGACTTTCTTTTAGGAAGGAGATGAGGAGAAATTTCTTTAGTCAGAGGGTGGTGAATCTGTGGAATTCTCTACCACAGAAGGTTGTGGAGGCCAAGTCAGTGGATATTTGTAAGGCAGAGGTAGATAGATTCTTGATTAGTACAGGTGTCAGAGGTTACTGGGAGAAGGCAAGAGAATGAGGTTAGGAGGGAGAGATAGATCAGCCATGATTGAATGGCTGGGTAGACTTGATGGGCCGAATGGCCTAATTTAACTTCTATTCCTTCTGACCTTAATTAATTCAGCGGTGGTTCAAATCCCTGCGCAGATCCTATGTGGACCCTTGACCAATTAAAATGCTGTTTACTTGCTCTCAGAACCAAGATCCAAAGTATTTGCTCGTGCTCCTTCTTAGTTCTGCAATCTCTTCCTCAAAGCATGAACCTCCTCATTATGAGCAATCATCGTT
Organism: Okamejei kenojei; assembly: GCA_035221665.1. Taxonomy (NCBI): domain Eukaryota; kingdom Metazoa; phylum Chordata; class Chondrichthyes; order Rajiformes; family Rajidae; genus Okamejei; species Okamejei kenojei. Next base: position 142,766,914 of record CM069132.1, read on the forward strand.
GAACTAAATTTCAAGGTGGCGGCATGGAGTCGCAGAGGTAGAGTTGCTGCCTTACAGCGCCAGAGACCCGGGTTCAATCCTGACTACGGGTGCTGTCTGTACGGAGTTTGTACGTTCTCCAGGTGACCTGCATTGGTTTTCTCCGGGATCTTTGGTTTCCTCTCAGACTTCAACGACATGCAGGTTTGTAGGTTAATTGCCTTGGTATAATTGTAAATTGTCCCTAGTGTGTGTGGACTAGTGTTAAATTGTAGGGATCGCTCGTCGGCCTGGACTCAGTGGTCCCAAGAGCCAGTGCTGTCTCTCTCAACTAAATGAAAAATTAAACTGAAAATAATGTGGTATCATAACAATATGGTATGTAATAGCTGTTTTTTTTTTGCTGAACACCAAATTTCAAAATGAAATTTTATCTTTCATAATACTAAATATTTAAAACAGTATTAGAAATTACCTTTCTTTTGTATAATGCAAGGAACTTGGAAACAAGTGTTCACATAAACTGATTTGTCTACAGGAATTTCTACTGAATGCCTTACACTACAATAAGGCCAAGATCCCAAAGGTCAGCATGGGGGCCAATAATTCAAATGATCGAACACGTTAATTCTGCAAAACAATCTCCTAAGTGGCATTTGACATCTGAATGCCGTGGTCTTTTGTGGGAGTGGGATCTGCATATATATTTGGTTGTGGTTCCTATATAGTTCATTCTGTGTTTGTTCAATAGACAATAGACAGTAGGTGCAGGAGTAGGCCATTTGGCCCTTTCGAGCCAGCACCGCCATTCAATGTGATCATGGCTGATCATCCCCAATCAGTCCCCCGTTCCTGCCTTCTCCCCATATCCCCTGACTTTGCCATTTTTAAGAGCCCTATCCATCTCTCTCTTGAAAGGATCCAGAGAAGCAGCCTCCACCACCCACTGAAGCAGAGAATTCCACAGACAATGTTGCAATGGTTCTTTTATTATCACATGTAGCAAGGTACGGTGAAATTCATTTTGTGCGCATTGAAGGAACAGGAAAGTGCAAGACGGCCACGGTGGCGCAAAGATAAAGTTGCTGCCTTACAGCGCTTGCTGCGCCGGAGATCTGGGTCAGTTTGTACGTTCTCCCCATGACCCCATAGGTTTTCTCTGAGATCTATGGTTTCCTCCCACACTCCAAAGACGTACTTGTATGTAGGTAGATTGGCCTGGTAAATGTAAAAATTGTCCTCAGTGTGTGTAGGATAGTGTTAATCAGTGGGGATCGCTGGTTGGCGCGGACCCCGTGGGCCGAAGGGGCCAGTTTCTGCGCTGTATCTCGAAACTAAATTAAACTAAACTGCAGATGCTGGTTTAAACCTCGCCAACGGTTGGAGCTGGAGGCCTCTGCTGTCGACCGACTTTGGGAGCTCCAACCACGGGAGCCTGCAGGACTTAACATAACGGAGCTGGCGATCCCTTTGGGATCGACCTCTGAGCTCCAACTGCGGGAGCCTGCGGACTTTAACTTCGTGGAGCTCGCGGTCTCTGGTTAGAGACCAACTTCGGGAGCTCGAAGCGGCAGGATCTTTGACCGCCCCGACGCGGGAGCTTCAATCGCCTCGACGGATGGTCAACTGCCCGAACGGTGGAAGAAAAATGTGGGAAGAAGATTAGACTTTATTGCCTTCCATGACAGTGAGGAATGTGGTGGGTGTTTATGTTAACTTATATGTAGTTGTGTGTCTTGTTGCTTTTTTTAATATGGCTGTATGGTAATACGAATATCATTGTACCTTAATTGGTACATGTGACAATAAAAGACTTTTGAAACCTTTGAAACATTTCAAACTGAAGCATCTTCAGAGATGCTACCTGTTGCTGAGTTACTCGTGCATTATGAGTCTATCTTCGATCGAACTATCGAATGTCGTGGACTGCTCTGTGCAATTCTAGTGGATTAATTCCACACTTTAAGTGTTCACAATGCAATGAGCTGAGAGTCACACAGTATTACAGCGTGGAAACTGGCCCTTTAGCCCAACTCGTCCACGCCGGCCAACATGAGAAAAACTGTTGGACTCGGGTAAAAATTAGCAGGTGAGATACAGGAACAGGAGTTGCCCAGGATTTTGGAAAGCCGGTCAATGTGTCTCTGACATTTTAAATGGAGTAGGGAGAACTGTAGAATAAATACTTTATTTGTTCAAAATTGGTCACCAGAATTTAACATGCAACATTCATGAAATTATATTCATAAATTCATAAAATGAGTCTGGAGACTGGCAGAATATTCAGCATGGAATTAAAAGTAAACAATGGAACTGCTTCTGGATAAGACCATCGCAGTAATTGCCACGTTAAGACATTTATCTAATAATACTAATCAAATACTTGATTTTCTTTTGCCATGAATCTATTCAGTTCCATCTTGAACATATTGAAACAAGTTCACACTGCCTTACTCAATACACCCAGCAGCTTAGAGAGTGCCTTAAAGTTGTGAGATTGTGGGCGGCATGGTGGCACAGTGGTAGAGTTGCTGCCTTCTGGGCCTGTCCCACTTACGGGCCTTTTTCGGCGACTTGCCGACACCCGTCATAGGTCGTTGAAGGTCGCTGAGAATTTTCAACATGTTCAAAATCCTGCGGAGACCAGTACAAGGTACGACTCTTTGGGCGATTATTTACGACCATACAGGCCATACACCCCGCGACATGTCGCCAGGGTGTCACCTGTATGGTCGTGAGGAGTCTCCTCAGTCGCCCAAAGAGTCTTTCTGGTCGCTGCTGAATTTTCAACATGTTGAAAATTTTCGCCGACCTGCAACGACCTATGACGGGTGCCGGCAGTCGCCAAAAAAGTCGCGTAAGTGGGACAGGCCCATTACAGCACCAGTGACCCCAATTTGATCCTGAGTATGGATGCTGTCTGTACGGAGTTTGTATGTTCTCCCCGTGACCACTTGGAGCTTGGGAAGACATAGAGGTTTCCGAAGATGTAGAGGTTTGTTGCTTAAATTGTAAATTGTCCCTAGTGTGTAAAATAGTGCTGTTCTGTGGGGTGATTACTGTTCGTCGTGGATTCGATGAGCTGAAAGGTCTGTTTCTACGCTAAATCTCGAAACTAAAACATTGGCTCAGGAGGCGGGACATGGTCCCCTTGGTGCATGGTAGCTGAGGGTCGGATACTGGAGGCAAGGGACGGCACTGTTGTGATGTTCACAGACTGTGGTGCTTGCAGAGGCAACCTCGGGAGGCCCTATAGTTGCTGGGGAAGCGAGTGTGTCGAGCGCAGCATGCGGCTGCTGCACAGAACAGCAGTGAAAGAAACGGGCAGCATTGAGCTGGGTCAGACCCAGCCCTCCAGTGCCACCAGCACATTGGGCTGCAAAGTGAGAATGTATGTTCGTTCCGATTAAGGCGCTGTGCACAATTGTTGCTTGTATTTTTCTTTTTTTTCACTTTTAATTTAATTTTAATTTCAAATTTTTGTGTCCCTTGATATGTGTTATGACTGTTGGCAGACCAATTATGCTCCGGGGATGAATAAGGTTCTATCGTATCGTAATATATCGTATCGTAACTGGGTATCCCCTTAGGCCAAGAACAGATTTTTCAGAGACTTTGAGGTTGCACAATTGTGCCATGTACAATATACTTTGACTGGATAGCATGCAGAACAACCTTTTCACTGCATCTCAGTACATGTAACAATAATAGAGTAAACTAAACCAAGTTTGCACTGAAATTGTTACATTTAAATTGACCTTTGTAACCCTAACATAATGCGTGCTCGAATTTACTGAAAACCTTTATGGGCAAATGTCTAAACCTTTATGTAAAAGCTGATACATTCAAGGCACAGCTACATCTTGAGCTAATGTGTTTGGTGAATGGAATTTCATTATGTTTTGAGCCATGTGGTCCTTTAAAAGATGTTGGTGTATTGCTAAAAGATAATAACAATGCAAACTTTGGATTGATAACCCTGGGTTACAACGCTGAAGATTATCAGCATTCCATACATAATAAGTAGCATTATTACCCATATCAGCCATCTGAGGTATGGTTTTACCAAATTATATTCCCTTCCTTTTTGCCAGCAGGGCTAACAGGGGAATATTTTCTTATATTCCCCTTTCTAGCCAACCCCTATGGAGTTTACCTGTTTAAACAGCGGGGAATATAACCTTATATTCCCCTGGTCTCACATCCGGGAACGTGACGCTGCGTGACGGCAACGTCACGCTGCGTGGGAAATTTAAAATTTATTCTCAAAAAAAAAAAATGGCTGCCGGTTGCGAGAAAAGGTTCCCGTTTTAAAACTTCGACCTTCACATTGTCACATAAATGAATGACATAAATTACATAAATGAAACATAAATGTTACATTGTTTTAGTACCCTTATTTACAATGTTGCAATGGTTTTAGTACCCTTCTTTACAATGTTGCAATGCATATTGCAAAATGTATAGATACATTCATATCATATGAGATGTTCAGATTTTCCTCTAGATGTCTGATAATGGGTAATAATAACAATATTGACTGTCCTCTTTCGGGAGATACGACATATATTGCCCTCACTAGATCCATATTGCCCTCGTCTTCGACTCGGGCAATATGAATCTACTTCAGGCAATATATGTCGTATCCCCCTCAAGGCCAGTCAATATTCTATTAATATTCATCGGAACACACAATGCTCCGAGGATCTGTATCCTATCAACATTCACAATCTGAATCAATACTGAGTCAGACCGTTTGTAACACTGTTGTTATTAACTCCAATTTGGGTTTTATGTCACTGCTCAATCGTGACTCAAACCCATATCCATGCCATCTTCATGTCTCGACTTGACTATTCAAAGGGTGGCGCAGCGGTAGAGGTGCTGCCTTACAGCTCCAGAGAGCTGGGTTCGATCCTGAATACGGGTGCTTGTCTGTACGGAGGTGGTATGTTCTCCCCATGACCTGCGTAGGTTTTCTATGGGGAAAATCTCCGGTTTCTCCAATCTCCGGCTTCCTCCCACACTTCTAAGAAGTACAGGTTTGTCGGTTAATTGGCTTGGTGTATGTGTAAATTATCCCTAGTGTGTGTTGGATAGTGTTAGTGTGCGGGGATCGCTGGTCGGCACGGGCTCGGTGGGCCGAAGGGCCTGTTTCCGCGCTGTATCTCTAAACTAAGAACTCGACTAAACACACCCCTGTCCATTCACCCATGCCCCACTCTTCATAAAGAGGAAATTATCAAATCCTCTGCTGCTGAAGTCCTAACCTAAATCAGATCACAATCAGCCATCATTCCTGCACTTGCCTGCTCCAGGCAACCAATGCCTGAGTTTTCAAATTCCCATCCTTGCTCCCTGGTCTCATTCATTACTATCTCTGTAACCTTCAGCAGCCTCTGAGCTCTTTGTATGCTTTTGATTCTGCCTCTATAACATCTCCAGATTCACTCTCTCTCGAGCCCATGCCTTCAGTTAAAAATAAGTTTGATTTCTCCATTCTCCTTTAAAGGTTTGGGTTTATTATGGTCACTTGTATCGAGCTTTGTTTGCTATCCAAACAGATCAGATATGCCAGACATAAATACAATCAAGTCTAACTCAAGTGCAATAGATAGAACAAAGGGGAGGATACACTGTGCAGAATATAGTTCATTGCATTGCATGCATTGTAGCACATCAGTTCCATAAAATGCCCTTTGATCAGATTTCTGCCATTTCCCTACCTTTGGCACATGTTGGGGATGTGGTGGTATTACGGTCAGGTACTGGAGCTAGCAATCCACAACTGAAATTACGATTTATTAGCAAATGTGTTTATTTATATTGCAAATTATTGATATACTGTATTAAAATTCCCACAATAGAAGCTAAGGAGTTCTCCCTATAAAGGGCAGCATGGTGGCGCAGCAGTACTGCTGCCTTACAGCGCCAGAGACCCAGGTTCGACCCTGACAACGGGTGCTGTCGGTACGGAGTTTGTAAGTTCTCCCCATTGACTTTCTCCGGTTTCCTCCCACAGTCCAAAATCGTACAGGATTGTAGGCTAATTGACTTGGTAACATCTTTAATTGTCCCTGGTGTGTGTAGGATATGTCAGTGTGCAAGGATTGCTGGTCAGCACAAAGGGCCTGTTTCTATGCTATATCTCTAAACTAAACTAAGCTAAACTAAACACAGCAAATTAATCATTTGGACTCCTAGGATGGGAATGGTAATACTTGCAAGTAAATCTACTTTGCTGCTGTAAAAACTGAACTGGTACAGTAAGGACTTTAGGCAAGGAAATCCAATAATCTTACCTGCATTGCTTTAGCTGAAATGGCTGGACAAGTCATTCCATTCAGTGTGAGATCTGCAATATATAATAGCCTTCCCAGTAAAACCACCACCACCAACAGAAAGGGGGGGGGGGGGGGGGGGGGGGGGGGGGGGGGGGAGGGGGGTTGGAGGGTGGGAAAGGTGGTTTAACATCACTTTTGCTTCGACAATATTTCTGAAGTGCCTTGGGTACTTTCGTTCAGTGAAAACCACTACATAATTTGAACGTGTCGCTATTTTGGAAGGAGACAGGATATTTAACTTGGACTGAATGTAGTGCAAAAGGATATGAAAATGAAAAAAACTCAGTCCCAAGGAAAAAGCGTGATGATAAAAATTATTTTCACAGCATTGCGATAGATGTGTGGCCTGCACTTGCAGTCGAAGGAATTAATGATATGTTGATTAACACTTTTCACAAAGCAAATTGCTGGATGAATTTCTGTTTTAGAAACCAGATTGATGGCTCCAGACTGAGCACAGATAAAGATGACCAAACGCTGTCAGAATTACTGCCGGTTCCCTCGAAATGTCATCCTAATTAATGCAACCAACTGAGTCTGAATAGTACTGAGTGTTAAATAGATATTCTGGAGCTTTGCTCTGTTTAGTAATGAGATGAAGAGAGCCCATCGCAAAGCCTAGCTCCAGGAGATTGGAAGATTTACAATGGTGAGTTGTTGTTTTTTTAACTCTCTGATAACATAAGCACAGCCAGCAGAGAGAAAAAAAAACATCCTCTGACCTCCTTAGGAATTATCTAAAGGATTTCCTTCTCCTCAAATCCTGCAAGATAGACGCAAGCAAAAATGACATTGCTTAATGGGGAAAACGCACAATTTCATTTTTTATCATTTACCACCCTCAGTCATCTAATACAACCATAATAGCATTCTTGATTAATAACCATCAATCACGATCAATCAGCCACCCACAATAGCAGATACACAGCATAGAAAAGTCCTTGGTAATGGAAAGCTTTGTGAATCACCAGTCAAAAGTCACATTTTCCTCCGAAGCATGCTGCATTTAGCATTTAGCACATTTCTCATTATACTCAAATGGTGTTACTTTCTGCAGGCAATCTACTTCCTTTGATAGATGCAACGCTAGTCCCCTTACACTTGTCCATTTATTCTGGCTGTGCTTCTGTTCAAAGTTCATAATTAGTTATCAAAGATATTTTAGCTCCTTACCTGTAAATTGTTTTAAGGAGAAATAATCATCTTAAACCATTGGTGTTTGGGCAGCACAGTGGCGTAACGGTAGAGCTACTACCTTACAGCGCCCGAGACCCGGGTGTGATCCTGACTACGAGTGCTTTTCTGTATGGTGTCTGCACATTCTCCCTGTGACCTGCGTGGGGTTTCTCCGAGATCTTTGGTTTCCTCCCACACTCCAAAGACGAAAAGGTTTGAAGCTTAATTGGCTTGCTATAAGTGTAAAATTGTCCTTTTGTGTGTGTAGGATAGTGTTGATGTGCAGGGATCACTGGTCGGTGCAGACTCGGTGGGCCGAAGGGCCTGCTTCCACGCTGTATCTCTAAACTAAACTAAATTAAACATGGTCCAAAAAAAATTGGTTCATAGAATCGTAGAATGATACAGTGTGGAAACAAGCCCTTCAGCCCAACTCGCCCACACCAGCCAACAATGTCCCAGCTACACTAGTCCCACTTGCCTGAGCTTGGTTGATATCCCTTCAAACCTGTCCTATCCATGTACCTGTCTGATGAAGGCCAAAGTGCCAAAAGCCTTTTTGACCACCTTATCTACCCGCGACTCGACCTTCAGGGAACCATGCACCTGTAATCCCACATCCCTCTGCTCTACAACACTACCCAGAGGCCTACCATTTAATGTGTAGGTCCTGTCCTTGTACGATGTTTCAAAATGCAACACCTCACACTTCTCCGTATTAAATTCCATCAACCATTCCTCCGCCCATCTGGCCAATTGATCCAGATCCTGCTGCCATCGTTCATAACCATCTTCATTATCTGCAAAACCACTAACTTTTGTATCATCAGCAAACTTGCTAATCTTGCCCTGTATGTTCTCGTCCAAATCATTGATGTCGATGACAAGCAGAAACGGGCCCAGCACCGAACCCTGAGGCACGCCACTACTCACAGGTATCCAGTCTTCCACCATTATCCTCTGCTTCCTTCCATGGAGCCAATTTGCTATCCATTCAGCTATCTCTCCTTGGATCCCATGCAAATCAGAGGGATAAAGGCCAAACATGGGCAAATGGGACCAGCTTACATAGGTTGATATGGACGTGTTGGGCCAAAGGGCCTCTTTCTGTGCTGTGTGACTCCAGGGCTCAATGGGATCAGAAGTGGCATCTTTCATAAAGGAGATTTCTCTGTTTCAGCTCAGCTTGTCTCCTTCCAACACTGGAGTTATTGGATACCAGTTTGCATCAAGCCAGGAGCACTTGGCTATGGTATTTGTTTTCCAATTGCTTGCTAGCTGGGCTGGCAGGGGATAAATCGAGTGTGGTAACATGACATCTTGCTTGACTGCTGGAATATTAACAGCGGTTGGCTTCCCTTGTTGTTACTGCATCTTTTAATTTGGTTCTGGTGTTTGTACGTTGTAATCAGTTATTTGGACATTGGATACCCATTAATAAATGAGGCGACTTAATGCTTTCACCGAGAACGTCCTTGTACTGGAACGTCCCCTGGACTCCGACTGCCAACTTAAATCCTTAGGGTTTGCTATCAACATAATTGTAGTATAAAACCCTGCGGCATTTTGGTCCTCCAAAGGATTCATATGCTACATGTTCACTAAATCTTTGTTCAATCCAATAGAGTCATAGAATCAGAGCAAGGAAACAGGCTCTTCAGCCTAACTTGCACATGCTGACAGACATGCCCCATATACACTGATTCCACCTGCACTTATTTTGGCCCATATCCTTCTAAGACTATCCTATCCATGTACCTATCCAAATGCCTTTAAACGTTGTGACCTGCCTCAACTACTTCCTCTGGCAGCTCGTTCCATATACCTACTATCCTTTATGGAAAAAAATGGTGCTCCTCGGGTTCCTATCTTTCCCGCCTCACCTTAGACCTGTGGTTCTTAATTCCTCTACACTGGGTAAAGGACCTATCTGCATTTACCCTATATAATCTCCTCATGATCTTATACGCCTTTATAAGATCATCCCTCATTCTCCTGCGCTCCAAGTGGAAGGGCCGAGAGGGCCTGTTTCCGTGCTGTAATTGTTATATGGTTATATGGTTAAGTAATAAAGTCCTAGCCTGCTCAACCTCTCCCTATAGCTCAGGCCCTCGAGTCCTGGCAACCCCCTCGTAAATCTTCACTGCCCCTTTTCCAGCTTAACAACATCTTTCCGATAACTGGTTGTCCAAAACTGAACACAATACTCCAAATGATATATTTTACAGCATAATTACAAAGTATTTTCAATGGTCAAAGGTTCTACATTGTCATACTGTTCAGTATGCCGTATCTAAGCACAATACGATACAAAGTACAAAGATTAACACAAAGTGTAGAAATAGCCCACTGAGATGGCATGCAAAAGTTCACAGGTTTTATTTTTAAAGTCCAGTCCAGTCTGGCGCTATTTTTAAAGTCCAGTCCAGTCTGCACGCCTGGTCTTCTAGAGCCCGGTCCTTTTGTCTTTTATGCAAAGCAGACTAAAACAATGCTTTGCTGACAGATGCAAAATGCTGGAGTAACTCCGCGGGACTGGCAGCATCTCTGGAGAGAAGGAATGGGTGACGTTTCGGGTCGAGACCCTTCTTCAGTCAGAAGAAGAGTCTCGACCCGAAACGTCACCCATTCCTTCTCTCCAGAGGTGCTGCTTGTCCCGCTGAGTTACACCAGCATTTTGTGTCTATCTTCGATTTAAACCAGCATCTGCTGTTCTTTCCTACACATTATGCTTTGCCGACATTTTGTTGTGAGAGAAAAAGTCACCACACAGGAGCCATATTCTTTGAAGGCTGTTTATCAAATGCTGCAACTCTCTCTGCTGGTTTCAGACTCCACGCTGCTTTGCTCTTCTTAGCATGGGAAAGGTTAAAAATAATGTTCAAATTATGAAGGGTTTGGATAAGAAAATCCTGCCAGGAGGATTGTTAACCCAAGAGCACAGATTTATGATAATTAGCAAGAAAACCCAGAGAGAATCCCCTTAAGGCAGCAAATTGTTTTAAATGAGGGAAGGATGGTGGAAGCAAAGTCAGTTGTGCCTCTCAGATAGGAATTGGCTCGATACTCACTAAGGGAATATTTATACGGCTTTGGGGAAAGAGCAAGGAAGCGTGACTAATTGGAAAACTCCATCAACAAGCCAGTGCAACAAACTAAATGACCTCTTTTTGAGTTGTGCAATACCATGATATAATGATTGGAAGTGAGTGTCAATTAAATTCAATACTTTAATCTCACCCATGTAAACATCTGTTATTTATGTGTAATTTTGAATGAGCTTTGCCCTCACCAGGGAAAGTTAAGCAAAAAAAAATGATGAAAGGCAAGAGCTAACGGGGAAAATGATTATGACCTTTGCATATAGAAACATAGAAACAAATGCATGGAGTTATGTTTGATCTCCATAAAACAGCGCATCATTCTGGGTATAGGTTTAGATTTATCATTGTCTTATGCACTGAGGATCAGTGAAAAGCTTTGTTTATCATGCTATCCAAACAGGTCAGATATACCATACATAGATGCAATCAGTTCAAACTCAAGTACATTAGCCAATGCACTTTCGGAAGGATGTGAATTACCTTTGCCTTACTATGATGGCTTTTGGGACGAGCAACTTCTGATGTGTGAACAGACCAGAAAAGTTGGTGTTGGTCTTGTTACAACAGGGAGAGGCAATTTGACGATAATTTAGGCAAGATTGAAAGGAAGACTGGAGGGATATGGGCCAAACGCAGGCAGGACTAGTGTAGCTGGGGCATGTTGGCCGGTGTGGGCAAGTTAGGCCGAAGGGCCTGTTTCCATGCTGCATCACTCTATAACTCTAAGACATGGGTACCACTGAACACAGATTTAACCTGACTGAACACAGATTTAACCTGTTTGCAAAAAGTTACAAAGCTAACATAAGGAAAACACATGTTCATGCAGAAAGTGGTTTGGATCTGGAATTCACTGTGTGAAAGGGTGATGAGTACTATTGGTGATCCAAACTAGTACTGGATAGGTGCATGAACATGTAAGGCACAGAGGAAGAGGCAGGCAGTGGGGCTAACGACATTGCTTTACAAAGCATGCAAATCCTTAGCGGGCCAAAAAGCCTAATTTCTTTCCTGAAATAATTGTACACTTCTATCTTCTATACTATTACTAAAAGTCTCATCTTAACCACTTGCTGTCTACATTGTAAATACATTTTAGAAAAAACGCTACCCTATATTGCTATGATTTTTTTCGCCATCTTACTCACCGTCCTCTCCTCCAAGCACCCCAAGTTTATTTCCGATCGGTGAAATAATAAAAAAGTTATGAATGTTTAAAAAATCATGAGATCAGCTGATTGGTCTTCTCGCCTGTCACTCACCACAATGAAGATCACGCCCCTTCTGGGGACCTTGGAGAATAAAGCCCCAGATGCTGGACATGAGTCAGTCACTCTGGAAGACCGTGAATGAGAGTTGAGCCCAGAACATTGATTCTATGCCATGTGTGAACTGAGCTATGCCTGCGCCGGGCTGATTGAACTGTGCCTGCCCTGTGAGTGAATTGGGCTGTGCCTACGCTTTGTGAATTGAGCTGTGCCTGTCCCGTGAGTGAATTGAGCTTGCCTGCACCGTGAGTGAATTGATCTGTGCCTGCACCGTGAGTGAATTGATCTGTGCCTGCCCCGTGAGTGAAATGAACTGTGCCTGCCCCGTGCTGATTGAACTGAGCTGTGCTGCCCCGTGAGTGCATTGAACTGTGCCTGCCTCATGAGTGAACTGAATTGTTGGCCCTTCACTGTGCTTTGCTTGACTTGAAATGGAATAGATTGGGTTGTTGGCCCTGCACTGTGCTTTGCTTGATTTGAAATGGAATGGATTGGGTTGTTGGCCATGCACTGTGCTTTGTCTAAAGGTCCTGCTCACTCTGGAGGTCCTGCTCACTATGGAAGCCCGCTCACTCTGGAAGTCCCGCTCACTCCGGAAGTCCCGCTCAGTGGAGAGTCCGCGCTCAGCCGCGTGAGTAGATTCAAGAGAGTTTTACTGTCATATATATGTTGTGTGAGTGTGTGTGTGAGTCAGTGTGTGTGAGATGGAGGATGGCTGTGTGTGTGTGTGTGTGAGATGGAGGGTGTCTGTGTGTGCCTGTGAGTGTTTGATGGATTGTGTGAGTGTGAGGGAGGGAGTCTGTATATGTGTGGCTGTGTGAGTGCGGCTGTGTGTATGATAGTGTGTGTGTGTGTGTGTGTGTGTGATGGAGGGTGTCAGTGTGTGTGACACTGAGTGTGTGTGTGATGGATTGTGTGTGTGTGTGAGATGGAGAGTGTGTGTAATGGAGGGTGTGTGTGTGTCTGTGTGATGGAGGGTGTGTGTGTGAGACGGAGGATGTATGTGTGTGAGCCCACCAGCCATGAGTCAACTGCCAGCCCACCAGCCGTGAGTGAGTGAGTTAACTGCCAGCCCACCAGCCGTGAGTGAGTCAACTGCCAGCCCACCTTTGGCCTACCTGAAACCACTCATTTCGGCCCACAAGGCCCCTATTAGCCCAGAGTCCCTTTTGCCCAAAATGCTCGTATTAGCCCAGGAGGAGCATTTTGGCCCAAAAGGCCTGCCAGGCCAGGAAAAGTCCAGAAAAAGTGCCTTTCACTGGGATTTCACACAGATTACTATATATTTTTTAAAGAGTCCCTTCGGCCCATCAGGCCTGTACTAGCCCTGGGGGAGTCCTTTCAGCCCATCAGTAAGTATTCCTCCTGTAAGTTTTAAACCTCACCCCAGTATTTTTCTCCCTCCCTTCATTGGCTCCCTGTGAGATCCAGGCCAGGATAGACTTTTCTCCTTTGTTGCTGTGATCTGCAGAAAAAGATTAAAAATGTCTAAAATTGATTCTCCACCCATTCCCCCTTCTCTCTCACAGAGTCTCTCACCTGTTTTGGTGCAGAACTTCTGGGAGTGACTGAGCTGCCAGCCCACCAGGCCTGAGTGACTGAGCTGCCAGCCCAGCAGACCTGAGTGACTGAGCTGCCAGCCCACCAGGCCTGAGTGACTGAGCTGCCAGCCCACCAGGCCTGAGTGATTGAGCTGCCAGCCCACCAGGCCTGAGTGACTGAGCTGCAGGCCTGAATGACTGAGCTGCCAGGCCTGAGTGACTGAGCTGCCGGGCCTGAGTGACTGAGCTGCGAGGCCTGAGTGACTGAGCTGCGAAGCCTTAGTGACTGAGCTGCCAGCCCCAGAATCCATTTGGCCCACAATGTCCATACTAGCCCTCTGGAAACCAGTCCCTTTGGCCCACAACACCCATACTAGCACTCCAGAAAGCCCCCCCCCCCCCCCCCGCCCCACTGGCCACCAATATTGGTATTGGTGGAGAGGTGGAATATTGCGTTGGGGGACCAGCCCTCCCATGTGAACATGGGACCCGACGGGTCCCACATAGTCTAGTTATTCTATAAAATCATTGGTAATCATAAGTTCGAGGAGCAGAATTACATCATTCAGCCCATCAACTCCACTCTGCCATTTTATCTACCTTCCCCTCTCAACACCATTCTCCTGCCTTCTCCCCATAACCCCTGGCACCCTTGCTAATCAAAAATCTGTCAATTTCCACCTTAAAAATATCCATTGACTAGGCCTCCACAGTCGGCTGTGGAAAATAATTCCACAGATTCACCACCCTCTGACTAAAAGAACTGTGCAAAGGGAGGTGAGGGAAGGAAAATCTTTCTATATACCCGACTGCAATGATTCCATTTACACTGCAGTGACATTATTTGCTTAGAATGTAAACTGAGTAAAATATTCCCCAAAAAGATGCAAGCAATTTGATATTCTATAATAGAGTTCAAAAGGAAAGAGCGTTCACGTTGCGGCCCTGTTTCCACCAATCTTTCCACCGCCACGGACAAGAAGCGGCATTGTATGCAGATGCCAAGAAGTGTGTTCAGCTCTGGCTGAACAAGATCTAATCTTGTGTGCGGACTCGATAAGACGAAGAAGCTAAAACTGAACATTTCCCATCCACAGTTTGAACGTACCATGAAGAGAAAATATCCTGAAAGAGCAGTGCAATGGTTCAAGCTGAGCAATGAGATCACCGAATTGTTAGTGAACAATTTATGTTCTGTACAAATATCTCACTACCTCGTTTTTCTCTTTTAGAGAGCCAAGAGCCAAGAGTCAAGAGTGTTTCATTGTTATATGTAACAAAACGGAATAATGAAATTCTTACTCGCAGCAGCACTACAGGTTAATGGATAAAATCATAAACAAATATTTTAAAAAGTTCAATAAATATAAATATAGTGAAAGAAACATAGATACATAGACAATATGTGCAGGAGTAGGCCATTCGGCCCTTCAAGCCAGTACCGCCATCCACTATGATCATGGCTGATCATCCAAAATCAGTATCCCGTTCCTGCTTTTTCTCGCTATCTCTCGATGTAACTAGTAGAGTGGATAAGGGAGAACCTGTGGATGTGTTATATCTGGACTTTCAGAAGGCTTTCGACAAGGTCCCACATAAGAGATTAGCATACAAACTTAAAGCACATGGTATTGGGGGTTCAGTATTGATGTGGATAGAGAGCTGGCTGTTTACAATATATATTAATGATCTGGATGAGGGAATTGAATGCAACATCTCCAAGTTTGCAGATGACACGAAGCTGGGGGGCAGTGTTAGCTGTGAGGAGGATGCTAGGAGGCTGCAAGGTGACTTGGATAGACTGGGTAAGTGGGCAAATGCATGGCAGATGCAGTATAATGTGGATAAATGTGAGGTTATTGACTTTGGCGGCAAAAACAGGAGGGTCGACGATTATCTGAATGGTGGCGGATTAGGAAAAGGGGAGATGCAACGAGACCTGGGTGTCATGGTACACCAGTCATTGAAAGTAGGCATGCAGGTGCAGCAGGCAGTGAAGAAAGCGAATGGTATGTTGGCATTCATAGCAAAAGGATTTGAGTATAGGAGCAGGGAGGTTCTACTGCAGTTGTACAGGGTTTTGGTGAGGCCACACCTGGGGTATTGCGTACAGTTTTGGTCTCCTAATCTGAGGAAAGACATTCTTGCCATAGAGGGAGTACAGAGAAGGTTCACCATATGGAAGGACTTCCATATGAAGAAAGACTGGATAGACTCGGCTTGTACTCGCTGGAATTTAGGAGATTGACGGGGGATCTTACAAAATTCTTAAGGGGTTGGACAGGCTAGATGCAGGAAGATTGTTCCCGATGTTGGGGAACTCTAGAACAAGGGGCACAATTTAAGGATAAGGAGGAAGTCTTTTAGGAACGAAATGAGAAGATCTTTTTTCACACAGAGAGCGGTGAGTCTGTGGAATTCTCTGCCACAGAAGGTAGTTGATGCCAGTTCATTGGCTATATTTAAGAGGAAGTTAGATGTGGCCCTTGTGGCTAAAGGGATCAGGGGGTATGGAGAGAAGGCAGGTACAGGATACTGAGTTGGATGATCAGCCATGATCATATTGAATGGCGGTGCAGGCTCGAAGGGCCGAATGGCCTGCTCCTGGACCTAATTTCTATGATTCTATGATTCTATGATTACGTTAGCCCTAAGAGCTATATCTAACTCTCACTTGAATACATCAAAGCAAAACAGAGTCCGAAGTCCCCACTGCAACCAAGGCAGTTTGTAGTTTCAAGGTTTCAAGGTCAGTTTAATGCCACATGTACCAGTTAAGTACAGTGAGATTTGAATGGCCATGCAGCCATACTAAGTGAAAAGCAACAAGACACACAACCACATAAACGTTACCATAAACATCCATCACAGTGGATTCCACATTCCTCACTGTGATGGAAGGCAATAAAGTTCAATCTTCTTCCTCTTTGTTCTCCCGTGGTTGGGGCTGTCAAACCATCCTCAGTCGGGGCGATCAAAGCACCCGCACCCGACTATCAAAGCCCCGCGTCGGGGCTGTTGAAACTCTCTCCGCGGCATGGAGCTCCCGAGTCGGCCTCTTCGTACCATTGACATTAAAGTCCTGCAGGCTTGAAGCCCCCGTCGGTCTCCAGGAAGGTCCACCAACTCCACGATGTTTGGCCGCAATGGGGCGGAAATACGATACGGAAAGAAATCTCATCTCCGTCGAAGTAAGCGATGAAAAAAAAGTTTACCCCCACCCCGCACGTAAAACAAACCAAGGAACACCTAAACATGCTTTTAATAAATACTGAAATAATACAAAGAAGAAAGGACAGACAATGATTGGTGAGGCAGCCACTGCTGGTGGCGCCACCCAGTGTTTTGAGTTTAGTTGGAGCAAGTAGTGTTCAATGGTCTGATGGTTGTTGGGAAGAAGCTGTTTCTTAACCTGGGCATTACAGTTTTTCTCGTACCTTTTTCCCGATGGCAGGAGTGAAATGAGAGCGTGGTCAGGTGGTGTGTGTCTTTGACGATGCTAGCTGCCTTTTTAGAAACATAGAAACATAGAATAGGTGCAGGAGGAGGCCATTTGACCCTTTGAGCCAGCACCGCCATTCATTGTAATCGTGGCTGATCATCCACAATCAGTAACCCGTGTCTTCTTTCTCCCCATACCCCTTGATTACGCTAGCCCCAAGAGCTCTATCTAACTCTCGTTTAAATTCACCCAGCGAATTGGCCTCCACTGCCATCTGTAGCTGAGAATTCCACAAATTCACAACTCTCTGGGTGAAAAAATGTGTTCTCATCTCAATTCTAAATGGCCTCCCCTTTATTCTTAAACTTAAGCCCCTGGTTCTGGAATCCCCCAACATTGGGAACATTTTTCCTGCATCTAGCTTTCCCAGTCCTTTTATAATTTTATAGGTTTCTAAAATATCCCCTCTCATTCTTCTAAATTCCAGTGAATACAAGCCCAGTCTTCCCAGTCTTTCCTCACATGACAGTCCCGCCATCCTGGGGATTAACCTTGTGCACTCCCTCAATAGCAAGGATGTCCATCCTCAAATTAGGAGACCAAAACTGCACACGATACTCCAGATATGATCTTAGCAGGGCCCTGTACAACTGCAGAAGGACATCTTTACTCCTATACTCAAATCCTCTCGTCATGAAGGCCAACATGCCATTAGCTTTCTTCACTGCCTGCTGTACCTGCATATTTACTCTCAGTGACTGGTGTACAAGGACACCGAGGTCTTGTTACACTTTCCTTTTTCCTAATCTGACACCATTGAGATAAAAATCTGCCTTCTTGTTCTTGCCACCAAAATGGATAACCTCGCATTTCTCTACATTATACTGCATCTGCCCACTCACTCAACTGCATCCTCATAGCATCCTCTTCACAGTTCACACTGCCACCCAGCTTTGTTTCATCTGCAAATTTGCTCGTGTTACTTTTAATTCCATCATCGAATTTTGCAGCACTCCACTCACCATTGTCCGTCATTCTGATAGGAACCCGTTTATTCCTATTCTTTGTTTCCTGTCTGCCAACCAATTTTCTTTCCATGTCAGTACCCTACCCCCAATACTGCGCACTCTAATTTTGTCCACTAATCTTCTTTGTGGGACCTTATCAAAGGCTTTCTGAAAGTCCAGATACACTACATCCACTGGCTCTTCTTCATGCATTTTACTTGTCACATCCTCGGAAAAATTCCAGAAGATTAGTCAATCAGGATTTCCCCTTTATAAACCCCTGCTGACTTGGACCAATCCTTTTACTGCTATCCAAATGCACCATTATTACTTATTTAATTTGAAACAGCACCTGCTATTAATCCCTTTGATGGTGGGGAGGTCAGTACCCATGATGGATCAGTCAGGGTTCACCACTTTTTTAAAATCTCCTTTCATCCTGGTCACTCGAGTTGCCGAACCAGGCTGTGATGCAAGCAGTCAATATACTCTCTAACATGCACCTGTGGATGTTCTTGCGAGTATTCATGGACATACCGAATCTCCTCAATCTTCTAAGCAAGTAGAGGCATTCATGGTTTGGTGTTGATGGTATGGTGTGATATAGAAGATGATGATATTGAATGCTGAACTGGAGTCTATGAACAGCCTGACAAACGTAATGTTATTGTCTAAGTGGGTCAGTGCAGAGAGCTAGTGAGATTGCATACCCCATCACATTGATCCATTAATATGATAAGCAAATTGTAGTAGATTTGTGCTGAGGTCGGAGTTGATATGCCCCTCTACCAATTTTTCAAAGCACTTCAATATCACGGGCATTAGTGCGACCGGTTTGTAGTCATTGAGGCACGTCACCTCTTTTTGGGCACTGGTATTATTGATGCCCTTTTAGAGCAGGTGGGATCGGCTGACTTCAGTAATGAGAGGTCGAAGATTACCGCACAAACTCCAGCAACTTGATCCGCGCAGGTTTTGTGAGCGTGACCAGTTTCACCTTCAGGTCCAAAAGCTTACCGAGAGTTCCTACTCCTGAAGTATCATCTGACGTGAGCCTAGGAGACTGAGATTGCAATATCATCATGGTCTATAGGGCCCTGAGAAGGCTTATCAGTGTTCTCCCTATCGAAGTGTGAGTAGAACGCATTGAGCTCATCTGGGAATGATGTCTCACTGTTGTTTGTGCTGTTACCTGATTTCACCTTGTACTGTAGGTGGTGATGCATACAGGCCCTGCCACAACTGCTGAATGTCTGTCTCATCCTCCAGTTTAGAGCAAAAGTATTGCTAACTTTGATTGCATAATACTTTGTTACAAATGCAGGCTGCAGGAATATAAAGTGTCAGAATAATAAATAGGAGCTTTGTTAAAAAGAAATCTGCACAGTATGGGTACGAACAACTGAGCTATAGACATTTGCTGGGTGCTTTCTGTGATATTTCCTGATAAACACATTTCAATCTTACCCTTCCACATTTAAAGTTTTATGATATTTTCTTTTCAGCTGGTAATTTCACATCCTCATTCCTCTTCTGTTTAAAGCTTCCGACTTATAGTATCCCATCTATTAAAATAATACATCCTTTCAACCGGTGCCAACATCCATTTTGTCACTTAATCACTCATGCCCAATGCTTTGTTACAGATTTCCCTTCAATTCCACTCACTTTCTGTGCATGTCAAGACGTGCTTTATCTCTAACGTTTCACAGATTCGATGAAAAGTTGCTGAACTGAATCCTTAAAATCTTACTCTCCACAGATGTTCCCTAACCTGCTGACTGTGTTTTATCCTTCTCTCCATCTCTAACTGTTCACAGATTTGATGACATCTCTGTTTTGCTTCAGATTTCCAGCACCTGATCTTCTGTGGGTTTGGAAAAGAATGTCAATATTGTTGATTGGTTTGAAGGAGGGGATAATTTGGGTTTAATAGAGCGTGATCTTATAGAGGGGTGATCTTACATAGGTATATAAATTCATGAAGGGAATTGATTGGGTAGACGCATAAACTCTCCTGCCCAGAATAGGGGAATCGAGAACCAGAGGACATAGATTTAAGGTGAAGGGGGAAAGATTTAATAGGAATCTCAGAGGTAACTTCTGCCCACAAAAGGTGGTGGGTGTATGGAACGAGTTGCCCGAGGAGGTAGTTAAGGCAGGGACTATTTCAGAATTTAAGAAGCAATTAGATATGGATAGGACAGGATTGAAGAGATATGGGCCAAACACAGACAGGTGGGATATGTTGTCAGTTGGGGCACGTTGTGCCCAAGGGCCTGTTTCCTTGCTGTAAGACTCTGTAACTCCATGACACTATCAGGGTTGGATCTATTACTGAATAAGCATATTTTTCTTCTGACCTAAACTTGTTAGACAATTCAGGAGAAGCTACAGTAACAAAGTGGGACCCTGTTAGATCAGGAGGCATCTTGTTTGCATGTGCAAAGAGCCAATAGCACAATCCAAGGAGGACATGAGATGAATATTTTTATGTGCATACCAATACACATCAAAGTCAACACACATCTGGCTCACAGTCCACAATGCCGGTCAGATTATGCACTTTGCATCTTGTAAACCAAATAGTTTCATTAGATTTAAAGGCATTTATATTTGCAGATCACTTTGTACAACAGTGGTAGTACACTTAGGAGAATTTTGGATAGGCCAAAATGGATATGCCGGGAACGGATAGATGTGGATTATGAGCATGTCGGTAAGAGATGGTCTTGACATCATGTCCGGCACAGACATTATGGGCCAAAGGGCCCGTTCTTGTGTTGTACTGTTCTATTTTCTATGTTTTAACAGTTCCTTCAATACTAGGATATTAATATATATTTTTGTTGGTTTTTGTTACTTGCTGATGTTTGTTTACCACTATTATCAGCAGAAATAAAAGGAGAAGTGAGAGGAGACGCATTGGCCCGGCAGCTTTGCGTGTAGCCCTTAACAACATGAGAGCTTAAGTGGGAAAAGTAAGAAACAAACAATGAGTTCTCATCATCCCACACCAATAACAGCAACGTTTTGAGAATCCTTGACATATCATTCTTGGCCCCAGAGCTTCACAGCTGAAGAATACACAGAAATTGAAAGCTGATAAAAATGAAAGTCAGAGGAAGCATAGAAACATAAAAACGTAGAAAATAGGTGCAGAAGCAGCAGGTAGCCAGCACCGCCATTCAATATGATCATGGCTGATCATCCAAAATCAGTACCCCGTTCCTGCTTTTTCCCCATATCCCTTGATTCCTTTAGCCCTAAGAGCTAAATCTAACTCTCTCTTGAAACCATCCAGTGAATTGGCCTCCATTGCCTTCTGTGGCAGAGAATTCCACAGATACACAACTCTCTGGGTGAAAATGTTTTTACTTATCTCAGTCCTAAATGGCCTGCCCCTTATTCTTAAACTATGACCCCTGGTTCTGGACTCTTACAGATCGCTTACAGATTATAGGTTGCTTTCATTGAAACATAGAAACATAGAAAATAGGTGCAGGAGTAGGCCATTCGTCCCTTCGAGCCTGCACCACCATTCAATATGATCATGGCTGATCATCCAACTCAGTATCCTGTATCTGCCTTCTCTCCGTACCCCCTGATCCCTTTAGTCACAAGGGCCACATCTAACTCCCTCTTAAATATAGCCAATGAACTGGCCTCAACTACCTTCTGTGGCAGAGAATTTCAGAGACTCACCACTCTCTGTGTGAAAAATCTTTTCCTCATCTCGGTCCAAAAGGAATTCCCCCTTATCCTTAAAAGTGCACTGCTGTAGGACTGGTATCTTTCCCTGCCTTCCTACATTTTATAACAGGTGAGAATTGTATTACTGCATGTTGCGCGAGAATCATGAACAAGAAATTAGTAAATGACAAATTAACAGAATTCCTTATTTTATTATTATACACTTTTATTTGTGGTTGTGATATTATATTCATGGCCATGTCTGGAGTCAATCAATCCACTGGTGATCCAAAGAAGCATAACTTCTGGTGACTGACGAGATGTTGGTAAGACCACATTTAGAGCAGTATGTACAGTTTTGATTGTCCCGGTATAGTGAGGATGTCAATAAACTGGAAATGCCGCAAAGAAGATTTACAAGGCCGTTATTGGGTATGGGGGTTTGAGTTATAGCGAGTGCCCAGGAAGGCAGGTTCTTTTTTCACTGGAGTGAAGGAGGCTGAGGGTGACTTTATAATAAGTTCAAGAGGGGCACAGATAAGGATATTTTTCTTAGTTTCTTTTTATAGTGTATATGAGTAAAAAATTAGAGGCCATCGGACTGAGCTGGGGATGGATTCTCGATCTTCCAATCTACTTTGTTGCGTCCCTTGCACTTTTTCTTATCTGGACTTTCTCAGTGTAGCTGCAACACTTTTCTCTTTGTTAATTTTCCCTTTTGCACTACCTGATGTACTCACATAAGATATGATTTGCCTGGATAGCATGCAAAGCAAAGTTTTCACTGTACCTCATTACATGTGACAACAATAAACCAATTCCAATACCAATAACTACTTGTTGAGCCTGCCCATAAATGTTTTTTGATTCATGCGATGGAACACCTGGATCGATCTGAACCTTCACTCATTTCAGTCACTCTCCATATATGGATAATGATCCATCTTTTTATTCCTTTTACCAAACTGCATGACCTCCTACTTCCCCACATTTATAGAACAATCACTAATGATTTTGCTAGTACCATCCCATTGCTTCCAATTGTTTTAAATCAGATACTAATTAAAAAAAAAGAATCTTTGATAAACTAACTGTGCTCAACAAAGCGAGGAAACATGTCCTAAAATATATTTGATTTTTTTATATTTATTTGCAATGATGATACACACTCTCTGTAAGTTGTTGAGCTCTTTCTGTAATAAATTCTTCTCTGGCTTGACAAACCACCTTAGGGCTGCACGGTGGCGCAGCGGTAGAGTTGCCGCCTTACAGCGCTTGCAGCGTCGGAGACCCGGGTTTAACCCCGACTACGGGTGCTGTCTGTATGGCGTCTGCACGTTCTCCCCGTGACCGCGTGGGTTTTCACCGAGATCTTCGGCTTCATCCCACACTCCAAAGACGTACAGGTACGTAGGTTCATTAGCTTGGTGTATGTGTAAATTGTCCCTAGCGTGTGTAGTAGGATGGTGTTAATGTGCGGGGATCACTGGTCGGAGTGGACTCGGTGGGCCGAAGGACCTGTTTCCACCCTGTATCTCTAAACTATACTAAACTAAACTAAACTAAACCCTGCTGTCAGGCAGTGGAAATAATAATGGTTTGCATGTGTCAACTTGTCCTGCATCTGTAACGTTGCAAATGTGCTTCATATTCAAATACCTGATCATCCTGATGGCATAACAATGTTTATATGTTTGACAGCTTCTCCATGTAATTTCCACAATATCCCATTCTAGCAGATTGAATATTAAGGTTGGTACAATTTCTGCTACAGATGAAACCTGCAATAACTTTTGACGCAGGGGAAATTAAAAAACACCACTTATCGGTGTCAGTAACTGCTATTCTAATACAGCTAAGCAATTTTTTGCAAAATCCAATTTTATCCTTTTGCTTGGTGAAGCATATAATCTCCTGTGCAACAGTGCTTGAATTTTAAAATTTACATATTTGCTTGTAAACCCTCCATGGCCCCACAAACGTCAGACATCATTCCTTTAATTGTGGCCACTTGTGCATTCTTGACTTTTCATGTCAGACTGTTGATGCCTGGAATTTATCCTAACTAAACTCACAACCCCCACCCCCCCCCCACCCCCCCCCCCCACCCCCCCCCCACACACACACACACACACCTTTCCCTACCCCTTCATAGACGTTTCTCTTTGGATTAAACATTTGGTCATTGGCCCTGACATCTTCTCATGTACAGTAGGTGGCATCAATTTCTTATCACAGTAAATGGATTGATTGTAATTTTACTTCGGAGTCACGTGAGTGACTATGTGAATAGAAGCCCGTACAGACGTTGGTGCGTCATGACGTCAGACGCTGGTGCAGTCGGCCGGTTGGAGCAGCAGCGCTCCTCCGAGCGGTAAGTGTAAACCGCGGGTTATTCGAAGAGCTGGAGAATTCGGCGGGTGCAGCAGCATCTAAGGAGCGAAGGAGATGGGCGACGTTGCGGGTCGAGACCCTTCTTCATACTTCACCCTCGATTCTCCAGCATTTGCAGTTCTTCGTTAAGTTTAAGAGGTAAGGTTTTTTAAAAATTTTACCGCATGTTCAATTTCTGCGACGGTTTGGGTAGAGAATGTTGCAGAAAGGGAAGAAGGTGTCGGCGAGGCGCTCCGGGGGTAGAAAGGGAAAAGTGGCAGGAGAGTGTTGAGGATGGAGGCCCGTCTGGTACACCTGGTCCGGTGCTGGCTACACAGCGAGTGGTTGCGGACCCACTGCCGGGGGGCAGTGGAGGCTTGTCAGTAGGGCGGAAGGCCACTGGCAAGTCTCTGTGGCCCGTAAATGAGAGTCGGGCCTGGAGGTTATACCCTCCATAGGAGAGTCCGTTTGCTCACGGATCTCCAACGTCGAGATTCTATTTCAAAAGAATGCTCGACAGGGACCAGCGCCGTGGGGAGGAGTGGTGCCCAAGCCAGGCTGATGGAGAGCTTGTGTGCTAGCAGCACCTGTTTCAGGGCTGCAGAACTATCCTGCCTGTGAGGAGGATGTTCCAGCTCCGTGAGGAGGAGTGGTGCCCAAGCCAGGCTGATGGAGAGCTTGTGCTAGCAGCACCTGTTTCAGGGCTGCAGAACTATCCTGCCTGTGAGGAGGATGTTCTATCAGGGCAGTTTGCTGACACTGTTTCTATGCTGGGGGAGAGCAGTAAAGGTGTTCGGTTGGAAGTAATTCCGAACATTGCTGGGAAAGTTTGCTGAGTGTAGAGGCAGGAAAGGCGATTGATGTAGAATTGGCCGAAGCCATTCAGTATATGCTCTCCCATCAGTTACAGGAGCTAGCTATGGATGAAGTAGCAAAGAACTATAAAGCTCCTGTTAATTGTGATCTCCTGAAGGTACCGGTGGTTAATCACCAAATTTGCATAGATGGGTTTGCCTGCTAGGGCCCAGGAGATGAAGTTTTAAAAAAGTGCTTAAACTGTTGTCAGCAGGTATTACAGCTGTGGTGTAAGTTATTGATACAAATGATATGGTTGAAGCACACCAGGATAAACTGGGACTCCTTTGTAATGCATTTTGAAATTAATAATATCGGGAGGGCCGCTATTAGGCCAGTGCTAACCCGAATTTGGCGAGTTGTGCAAACCGACCAGTGTACCACCACGAAATCTGTTGTTTGGTGGGTAACCTTGCAAAAAGGGTCAAAGACTATTATGAGGTTGTTATAACCATGGCCCTCAGCAAGCCAGCTGGAAGCAAGGCAAAAAAGGTTCTCTACAAGAAGTCGAGGACAACAAGGGCCGCAAGGAAAGATGCTGGTAAGGAATATAACATTGACAGACGATGAATTAACTGATGTTCCTGTTAAAATTGGGGAAGGTTAAAATTGTTCTCAAACAATGGCAGCAGTTGACATCAGATTTGTTCATACTTAGTGGATTGAAGGGGTGAAAAATTGGATTTTACTATAAGGACAGTCTACCTAATCAACATTTTCCTAGTCATAAACTTATTTTTCAGATGAGGAAAATGTGCTTATTCAAGCAGAGATTCAGTCGTTACATAAGAAGGGGTATTGAATCTTCTGTCTATCAAAGTCAACAATTTCTGTCAAGTATATTTCCCAGATCTAAAAAGACTGGGGGATGTACAATTATTCTGGATTTATCGAACAAATTTGTTTGTTATAGTCATTTCAAAATGGAGACCTTTACCACGGGGAACCATTGATTTAAAGAATGCGTATTACGCAGTGTCTATTCATGGTGATGATAGAAGATATTTGAAATTTATTTGGATGACTGAGCTGTGGCTATTCAGGACATTGTCGAATTGATTAACTTCAGCTCCTAGGTTATTTACTAAATTGGTAAAACCTGTGTTAGCATTACTTAGAGCTCAGGGGCATGTGGTAATGGCCTATTTAGATGATATTCTGATTGTTGGAAAGACTCATGCTGAAACCCAATCATCAGTTTCAGTTGTTAAAATCACTTTTGAACAAATGGGATTTGTTATTCACCAGATAAAATCTAAATTATCACAGTCCAATTATTGATTATCTGGGATTTACCATTAATTCCAATCACATGTTGGTAACTTTGCCCAGGATAAATTGAATCAGTTAATTGAGGACTGTGTTAATCTCGTTGGAGAACAACGGCCTTCGATTAGACAAGTAGCCAGTTTTATTGGGAAGTTGTTGCAGCCTTTCCAGCTGTGCAGTATGGTCCTCTGCATTATCAACAATTACAACCATCAAAGGAACAGGCACTGAGAATACAAAGGGGCCATTTTTGATAGGCCTATGCAGTTGTCAGCTGGGGCGATTGCTGACATACAATGGTGGATAGTACATGTTTCAAAAAATTTAAGGAATGTTTGGTGGAATCACCGTCACTGATATTACAGACTGATGTAAGTGCACTGGGTTGGGGTTGCAACAGATATGTCTTCTAGTTGTGGATGCAGATGGAATGTGGATGAGACATCGCTTCCTCAATTAAGAGGGATTAATTATTTAGAGTTGTTGGGCACCTGGTATGGGCTCAAAGCTTATTGTTCTACAAGGAGGGATCTGCATGTGCAGGTCAGAATGACAACACCACAGCAGTGGCATATGTAAACCACATGGGTGGAGTTAAGTCACAGTCTTGTGATAGACTGGCTAAACCACATTTGGAGACTGGTGTATTGACCAAAATATCTGGCTTTCAGCACTTTATTTGCCAGGAAGAGGTCACGTCAGTTTAATGACAACATTGAATGGATGTTAAATCAGGATGTATTTAACCAAATGATTGATCAGTATGCATTGCCAGATATTGACTTGTTTGCATCTCGATTAAATCATCAGTTACCTAGATATGTTTCATGGTAACCAGATCCTGGGGCAGTAGCAGTGGATGCATTTTCGCTGCATTGGGGGAGGAATGTTTGTGTATGTATTTCCTTCATTCTGTCTCATCAGCAGATGTTTGCAAAGATCAAGGAGGACTCCGCTTCAGGGGTATTGGTAGTGCCAGATTGGCCTACACGAGCATGGTTTCCCATTGTATTACAAATGGCTAGGGAGCCTTACATGCTTATGCCAAGAATAAAAATCTACTGGTAAATCCAGTCACTGGGGGATCAACATCCTTTATAGGATCATATTGATCTGTTAATTTGCAGATTTTAAGGAGGCCATACCTGGGGGAGGGACTGTCTCATCGGACGGTGGATGTTCTCACGTCGGCCTGCAGGGATAGTACACAGCAGCAATATATCACCTATATAAGGAATGTGGGAGCAATTCTGCCTACAGCAGGATATTGTATATCACACGGCAGGGATCACGGATGTATTGGAGTTTGTCAATCTTTATTTTGACCAAAAAATTAAGTTACAGTGCAATTAATTCAGCCAGAAGTGCTCTGTCTTCTTATTTACCTATGAATGCAGAATTGCATACAGTAGGGACACATCCGTTAGTTCACGATTCATGAAGGGAGTTTTCAATTCTAATCCTCCTAAACCCAGGTATGCGGTATTTGGAATGTGAGTGAGGTTCTTATGCTTCTTCGCCAGTGGGCTCCGGTTACAAGCCTATCTATAGCCAAATTAACTATGAAGGTGGTCATGCTTCTGGTGTTGGTTTCAGCCCAACGTGTACAAACATTGCAAAAGCTACGGCTAGATAGAATGCATGTGTCGGCTGATGCCATTATATTTTATGTCTATGATTTGCTTAAACATAATAAAAGAGGCATGACAGGATGTAAGATGGTGTTTTCAGCATACCCCGCAGATGATCGCTTCTGTATAGTCTCACATTTATCTCGTTACATTGAGATTACTAAACCTCTGAGAGGAACAGAGTTGGCTTTGTTTATTAGTCACAAAAAAAAACCACACAGTAAGGTGTCGGTGCAAACGATTTCAAGGTCCTCGCGGCCGCAGGATGGTCCAGTGAGCTAACTTTTCAGAGGTTTTATCACAAGCCGATTTCAAGGCTCGGGGTGTTTGCTGATTCTGGTGTCAGTACTGTTACATTTTTCCCCTGAGTTAGAGGGGTTTGTTATGATTTGTTTGTAAATAAACTGTTATTTCATTTAACAAATGTATTACTGATGCATGATTGACTGTTAACGACTTTGAGTCAATCAGGCAGTGTGAACGTCGGATTTGAGTCTGCGGCGTGAATTCACATAGTCACTCACGTGACTCCGAAGTAAAATAGTAAGATTAAACGAGAACTTACCAGTTTGAAGTTTGATCTTTATTTTATGAGGAGTCGAGTTGAGGGACTCGTGCCCTCCGCTCCCACCCTCATAGATCTCATCTGGTAGTTCTAGTTTTATCATCTTACCGTTATACTTTGGTCATTGTTAGCTGTGAATTCATTCCGCTGCTTTGAAGGTTGACGCACCAACGGCTGTACGGGCTTCTATTCACGTAGTCCCTCAACTCGACTCCTCATAAAATAAAGATCAAACTTCAAACTGGTAAGTTCTCGTTTAATCTTACTATCAATCATGTATTAAGAGCTTGGACACACTAGAGGCAGGAAACATGTTCCCAATGTTGGGGGAGTCCAGAACCAGAGGCCACAGTTTAAGAATAAGGAGTAAGTCATTTAGAACGGAGACGAGGAAACACTTTTTCTCACAGAGAGTGGTGAGTCTGTGGAATTCTCTGCCTCAGAGGGCGGTGGAGGTGGGTTTTCTGGATGCTTTCAAGAGAGAGCTAGATAGTGTTCTTAAAAATAGTGGAGTCAAGTAGTGATGAATCATCAGGAAATCAGGAATGGGAAATGTTACCCGGATACATTTTCAGGTGATGTTAAATTATGCTGCAGAACGTAAGAGGGTATGACTACAACTGAGGCAGGTATGGAAGTCTGGAAATTACCAATGCAGAATGGTCAGTCATTACACTTGTCGAACAGGTATGCAATTCCTGTTTTCTGCATGCATGAGAACAGGGACTGTGGGGAAAAGGAGATAACTACCCATTACACTGTGGTAGAACTGCCCAGTCAAAATTTCGAAATGAATAGGTACTGTATGTAGCATCGATAGAGGACAATGCAGTCAAGGGGATGAATGTATACTTCGCAGCTGAGAGAGAGACTCCTGAAGGCTGTGTGGTTATATAGAAACATAGAAGGTAGGTGCAGGAGTAGGCCATTCGGCCCTTCGAGCCATTCAATATGATCATGGTTGATCATCCAGAATCAATACCCTGTTCCTGCTTTTCCTCCATATCCTTTGATTCCGTTAGCCGTAAAAGGTATATATCACTCTGTTGTTGGCACAGTGCAAGGAATAAGAAAGTCTCCTCAGGGCTGGAGAGATCATTGGAAAGGCAGAGGTAGGTTTGGTAGTTTTCCTGCTGATAGAGTAATTGAACAGGAAGTCCTGCTGCCTCCCCTGTCTGTTTCTGCGACCATGTTCGGTGCTTCCATTAATTAATCATTGCGAACATTTGCTGATAACGAGTTTAAAAAAAATTAACTTCAAAGTACAAAGGAACCAAAATAAAATAGATGGGAAAGGTTAAAAGGGATTTGGACCAAACGCAGGCAGGTGGGACTGGTGAAGTTGGGGCACCTTGATCAGCATGGGCAAGTTGGACTGAAGAGCCTGTTCCAAACTATGACCGCCCCATGTACATGTTTTATTAGGTAGAGGAATCAGAACTGTGCACAATATTCCAGGTGTGTTCTCACCAATAGTCTGTGCAACTGCAACAAATATTCCTTATATCTGACCTCCAATCCCTTTGCAATAAAAGCCAATTTTGATTTGGAATTTTTAGTTTAGTTTAGAGATGCAGTGCGGAAACAGGCCCTTCGGCCCATCGAGTCTGCACCGACTAACGATCCCTGCACATTAACACAATCCTACACAAACTAGGGGCAATTTACATTTACACCAAGCAAATTATGCTATAAACCTGTAAGCCTTTGGAGTATGGGAGGAAA
Source organism: Okamejei kenojei (assembly GCA_035221665.1). Taxonomy (NCBI): domain Eukaryota; kingdom Metazoa; phylum Chordata; class Chondrichthyes; order Rajiformes; family Rajidae; genus Okamejei; species Okamejei kenojei. The sequence goes on from CM069132.1 coordinate 142,796,886, forward strand.
CTGGAGATCCCAGAGAAAACCAACGCAAGTCACGGGGAGAAACTCTGTGCAGACAGCACCTGTAGTCAGGATCGAACCGGGGTTTCTGGCACTATAAGGCAGCAACCCTACCGTTGTGCCACCGTGCTGTCCTTTAGCTACTTTAATTACTTGCACTAAATCTATTCATATCTTGATGCGGCATCACAATATTCTCATAGCAACATGCCCTCTCACCAATATTCATATTCAATTCAATTCAATTCAATTCAATGTCTTTGTACAGATACAAGTATGGGTACAATGAAATGCAGTTTAGTATCAGTACGTAGTGATAGCAATTAATAGATAAATACAGATAAATAAATGCAGATGTGGAAATCCATCGGCGGGACTCCGAGTTCAGCAGTGTGATGGTGTTGTTATAGAAGCTACTCCTCATCCTGCTGGTGCGGGACCTGAGGCTCCTGTACCGCCTCCCCGATGGTAGGAGGGCAAACAGTCCATGGTTAGGGTGGATGGGGTCCTTGATGATCTTCCCGGCCCGTCTCAGACACCGTTTTCGGTGGAGGGCATCCATGGCAGGGAGCGGGGCACCGATGATGTGCTGGGCGGTTTTCACCACTTGTTGTAGTGCCTTCCTGTCAGCTACGGTGCAACTGCTGTACCATACCGTAAAGCAGGTGGTCAGGATGCTTTTGATGGTACAGCGGTAAATATAATTCCTAAACCTGGATACCTTACATTCTGGCCACTCCTCCAGGTCATTAACATAAATAATAAATAACTGAGGGCCAACACTGATTGCTGGGGCACTCCACGAGCTATATCTTTCCAACCTGAAAAAGATCTATTTATTCCAAATATCTGGTATTGGTGTAGATTTATTATTGTCACTTGTACTGAGATAGAGTGAAAAATGTGTTTACATGCTATCCAGTCAAGTCATATTCTACATCAGTGCAATGCACGTACCACATGAAGTATAAAGAGAAAAATAACTGCTTTGCTGAATATAGTATAACATCATTACAGTGTGACATCGACAGAGAAAGTGCAGGTTAAAAAAGTGCAGGGGTCACAATGAGGTAGGTTGAGAGATCAGAACCACACCCTTAGCCTATGAGAAGTCCATTCAATAGTACGAGAACAACAACAAACAAGCTGTAATAAAAAAGGTGCTGCAGATGCTGGTTTATACCAAAGATAGACGCAAAATGTTGGAGTATCTCAACAGGTCAGACTAGCATCGCGAGAGAAAATGTATAGGTGATGTTTTTGTACAGGACCCTTCTTCAGACTGCGGATTGTTCGACTCCCCTGACCGCGGGAGAAAACAGAGGAAAAAAAGATAAGACTTTCTTGCCTTCCATCACAGTGAGGAATGTGGAGGAGCTGCTGTGATGGATGTTTATGTTAAATTTTTATGCGGTTGCATGTTTTGTTGCTTTTTTGGTATGACTGCACGGCAAATCAAATTCCCCGTAACATTTACATACTTGTTTTGTTTTCATACTTGGCTAATAAAATCAATTACAAAAATAATGGAGTAACACAGTGGGTCAGGCAGCATCTCTGGGAAAAATGGATAGCTGACTTATTGGGGGTAGACACAAAATGCTGGAGTAACTCAGCGGAACAGGCAGCATCGATGGAGAGAACGATTCCAGAGATGCTGCCTGTCCCACTGAGTTACTCCACCATTTTGTGTCTACCTTTGATTTAAACCAGCATCTGCAGATCTTTCCTACACAGCTGACTTATTGGATTGGGATCCTTCTTCAGACTGATGTAGGCATTTCAAACTTTAATCTTTGATCCGAAACATCACCTATCCATTTTCTCCAGAGATGCTGCCTGAACTGCTGTGTTACTCCAGCATTTAACGTTTAGCAAAGAAGCTAAACATCCCAAATCTGGTGGTACATCCTTTCGGGTTTTGTATGTTCTGCCCCATGAGAGAGGAGAGAAGTGGCAATGGCTAAAGTGTCAATGTTCCTTGATTATGTTTGCTCCTTTCCTGAAGTGTTGGTGGAGTCGATGGGGGTTGGGGAGGGGAGATGTCAGTTGTGTGGTGGAATGTGCTGTGTCCACAACACTCCGCAATCTCTTGGGGCCTTGGGCAGAGCAGTTGCCAAACCAAATTGTGATGCCTCCTAATAGTTTGGTTGCTCAAGTTCATCTGTAGAAATTTGTAAGGGTTCTTGGGGGCATGCTGACTTTCCTTAGTCTTCTGAGCAGTAATTAGTTTTCAATTAACACACTTCTTCCAATATTTTGGGGTCTGAATTTATGCACTGGCAGGTTGTCAAATGCCTTTTAGAAATCTAAATACATAACATTTGCAGGTTTCCCCCCCTCTCTATTCTGCTTGTAACATTTTCAAAGAACTTAAGCAAATATGTCAAATGTGATCTGCTGCTCATGAAGCCATGTTGAGTAGTTTGATTAGATTTAGCTTTCCTAAATGATTAGATTTTATTATTGACTCACACAGCAATGGATGTTAAACTAGCCAGCATAGAGTTTGCTGTCCCTTGTCTCTCTCCCTCCTTCAGCAAAATAGTTACATTTGCTGTTTACCGGCATCCTCCTGGAATTTAGTGCATTTTGAAAAACTTCCACTATATCTACAGCCACTTTCTTTAAAACGCATGGGTGCTGACCATCAGTCCCAGTGACTCCAGTCAACGTATCTGCCATTTCTATGTTTCCTGATTTAATTCCCTTCTTCATTTTCTCGAGGTCCAATACTTACCATGGCCACCCTCTTTTTGACGGGTGCCAAAGGTTATGGGGGGGAAGGCAGGAGAATGTGGCTAGGAGAGATAGGTCAGCCATGATTGAATGACGGAGTAGGCTTGATGCACTGAATGTGCGATTGAGCCCACTGCTCCAATCATTTATGACTTTATGACCTTATCACTTTTTAATATTGATAGCAAGTTTTACTGTTTGTTTTCATTGTACAAGCCAGTTCCTTCCTTCCTCATTAGTTATTTTTTAGCCTCAAACAAGAGCAATGATTTGGAAGAGGAGACCAAGTATAAAATGTCAGTGGAGATGCATGAATGGTGTTTCCACGGGCCGGGGCATTTGGAAACGCTGGATAATGATAACTCACACAGAGAGTGGTGAGTCTGTGGAATTCTCTGCCTCGGTGGGCGGTGGAGGCCGGTTCTCTGGATGCTTTCAAGAGAGAGCTAGATAGGGCTCTTAAAGATAGCGGAGTCAGGGGATATGGCGATAAGGCAGGAACGGGGTACTGATTGGGGATACACAAAAAGCTGGAGAAACTCAGCGGGTGCAGCAGCATCTAAGGAGCGAAGGAGATAGGCGACGTTTCGGGCTGAGACCCTTCTTCAGACTGGTCAGGGATCAGGGAAACGAGAGATTGGGGATTGGGGATGATCAGCCATGATCACATTGAGTGGCGGTGCTGGCTCGAAGGGCCGAATGGCCTACTCCTGCACCTATTGTCTATTGTCTATAAGATCGGAAAATTCTTGATTGGCATGATCATTCTTGTTTTGGAAATCACCACCGAGGAAGGCTGTGTAAGCTCAGTAGTTGAGTATGTTCAAGACAGAGATCAATAGATATGTGATTATCCAGGGGATATAAAATAAGGAGTCAGTGCAGGGAGGTGGTGGAGAAGTATAAGCTCAGCCATGATTTCATTGACTGGCAGAGCAGATCTGAGCGGCCAAGCAATCTGCTCCTGCTCCTATTTGTCAGATAGCATCTGTGGAAAGAGGAATGGAGTTAACGTTTCAGGGCAAACACACTTAATCAAAACCTATTTGTTTTGTTCCTGTTTTGCCATGTTCAACGCGCCCTATAAATTAAAGTTAATGTGTTGGATGTTTTAGCTTTTCCTTCTTAAAACCCTGAGATGCATTCTATCCTTAGAGGTCTTGTTCAAAACCTAACCTTTGTTTATCTGTCCTAATTAAAAAAAAAAAATCTGCTTCAGTGTGAATTGCAAGTGTTCCCCAACCGGAAACCACGAATGAACTGCGGGGTCAACTCCCAGATGATGTTCAAGTCTACAGCATTCAAGTCAAATGATCCCGAGTGCTACAAGAAATCGATCTCTGACCTTCCCCGCAAGCTATAAGGAGTTACAAAGTGAATTGGCAATAGACAATAGAGAGTAGGTGCAGGAGTAGGCCATTCAGCCCTTCGAGCCAGCACCGCCATTCAATGTGATAATTATTCACTGGCATAAATTATTAACAAATAATAGAGAAAATTTGCTCTATCTCATTATCGTTTCTCTTGAGTGCTCCACTGCCTTTGACGTTGCATTGGTTGTGTGCTAACTGGCACTAAATGAGCAGAGGTTTCATCAATTAAAATTTGAGCTTATTCTGCTGTTCAATTAGTCAATAGACAATAGGTGCAGGAGTAGGCCATTCGGCCCTTAGAGCAAGCTCCGCCATTCAATATGATCATGGCTGATCATCCCCAATCAGTACCCCGTTCCTGCCTTCTCCCCATATCCCCTTACTCCACTATTTTTAAGAGCCCTATCTAGCTCTCTCTTGAAAGCATCTAGAGAACCTGCCTCCACCGCCCTCTTAGACAGAGAATTCCACAGACTCACCACTTTCTGTGAGAAAAAGTGTTTCCTGTCTCTCTCTGTTAAATATGGCTTAATCTTATTCTTAAACTGTGGCCCCTTGGTTCTGGACTCCCCAACATCGGAACATGTTCCTGCCTCTAGCATGTCCAAAAACCTTAACATCCTTATGTTTCAATGAGATCCCCTCTCAGAGTGTACAGGCCCAGCTGCTCCCTTCTTCTCAGTCGCGCAATCCGGGAATAACCTTGTAACCCTACGCTTGCACTCCTCAAAGAGCAAGAAAGTCCTTCCTCAAATTAGGGGACCAAAACTGCACACAATACTCCCAGAGTATTGTCCCATGGACTAGGGCTTGTACAATTGCCGGGGGACCTCTTTGCAGCTTATTCAACCTCTTGTTATTAAAGGGCCAACATTAGCCATTCGCTTTCATCACTGCCTGCTGTACTGCATTGCTTACTTTCGACGACTGATGTACAAGGACCACAGATCCGGTTGTACTTCCCTTTTTCCCAATTGCCGCCATTTTTTAGTAGTAATCTGCTTCCTGTTTTGCTACCAAAGTGGATTAACCTTTCTCCGCATTAACCTTCATCTGCCATGCATTGCCACTTGTCCAAGTTCACCTGTGAGTATCATAGCATACCTCCTCACAGTTCACACTGCCACCCAGCTTTGGGTCATCTGAAATTTGATTATGTTACTTTTGAATCCCTTCAACCAAACCATGATTTATATAGTAATAGTGCGGGCTCAGCACCGAGCTTGCTTTACCCCACTAGTCACAGCTTGCCATTCTGATAGGGCCATTAATCCCTACCTTTGTTTTCCTCTTGCCAACAATTTTCTATCCATGTCAGCATCTACCCCCATACCATGTGAAGGGGGGGCAAAGCTCCCCTCTCCAATAATGTCAACGCATTTATGCCCATTTGAACGAGGAAGTCCCCTCACTGTCAGTTCTGCCAAAACAGCTTATTCGTGGGAGGAGGACGTAAGATTGAGTGCTGACACTGAAACTGGGGGAGGAGCACGCAACTGGCTGGTTGGAGTCCCTGGCTGCGTCCTCTGGACTGTGTGGATAGTTGGCGAACGTATTCGCAGATCCTTTAACCTCTCTCTACTCGTTTGAGGTTCATACTTGCGTAAACCACTGTCTCCCGGTGAAAGGGCAACAGTAAGGCATCCTGCCTTCCTGAACTACCACCCAGTGGCTTTGACATCCACCATCATGAACAGATCGAGCGATGGTGATGATGCTTCTTAACTCCAGCTGGCTTTGTCATCTGTTAGTTTGCTTACGATTTGAAAACAGGTGCACAAGCACAACGGATCTCCCTGCCCTAACTCAGCTGTTGACACCTAGATAAACAAGGACTCCTAAATTAGGCTGCTGTGTTTATCAACTATAATAGTAAGATTAACGAGAATTCCCCAAGTTCGGGTTGATCTTTATTTTATGAGGCGACGCGGTGAGGGATTTGTGAAGACCCCCCCAGCACGATGCGCGACATCTTCAAAGCAGCGGTTGTGGAATCCAGCACCGCACCATGAGCTCTGAAAATAGTAAGATGCCGCAGTAGTAGAACATTCCCAGCTTGACTTATGATAGAGGAGTGGGAGCGGGGGGCACGACCTCCTCAGCGACTCCTCATAAAAATAAAGATCACCTTCGAACTTGGTAAGTTTCGTTTCTCTTACTATTTTACTTCGGAGCCGTGACGTGAGTGACTTCGTGAAGATTTTAAAGTCTGGGATTCCCGCAGGGACAACGTCCAAGCTATCACACTGGCGCAATACTGAGGGAGGAAGGCTGTAAATGAAGTTCAGTGAAAGGCTGAAAAATAAAGCATATTTATTAAACATATCATAATAAACAAATAACCCCTAACTCGGGGAACAACCATTCACTGAGCGGTTCCAGCACGCTTCTACGAATATTGCGGGGGCGACAGTGGTTTTTTTTGTAGAACCTTTGCGGCAGGTTGTTCACTGGCCCAGCCCGCGGTGGCGAGGCTGTGGTCATGGGCATCCATGGCCCTCGCGCTGATGTGGATGCAGTAGTCGTATGAGATTTTATAATGTTAGTAGCGCCTCTGCTGCCCCAACAGCCCTGAGCCACCTGGCGATGTTGTACAGTCACCGGTGATGCGGAGGTTAGTATGTGGCTGATGAAGCAGCCCCTGCTCCTTCTTCCTGATTGGTTGTTGTCTTCGGGATGTCGTGGTGGAGATGGGTGACTATTGCAGCGGGTGGCATCAGTAGGGTATGCCCAAATCTCCAACTGCCGGCCATGAGGCCAGGCCTGTGCGTTCAATAAGTCCTGGGACAAAGAGTTTCACCGGTGTAGGGGTGGAGACCATGCTATCCAGCCGCAGCTTTTGTAATGCCTGTACTCGTTGAGCTGTAGTCAGTGCCCATCAGCATACACTTTGCGGTGTGGTGTTTGAGTGGTAACTCAGTCTTGGAGACAGCTCCTCCGTTGGTTCAGAACGATCCCTACATCCAGGTGAAGGGTGTTATCTGGGCCTTGTGGAGGGTTGGTGTTGAGCACTTCCCTCATGAATTTAGACACCAGGTGGTTTGGAGCCTTTACCTATGTCCAGGTATGAGGTAGTGCACTCCAGGCTCCAGGTGCTGTTGAGGACTGTAGTGAGGCCAGCATTTGCAATGAAGGCCAGCTAGGCATTCCCGGACATCAGGATTGTTGCCGTTGTTGGTAGTCGTTGTTGGTACGAGGAGCAGAATCGCCGCCCACATTCTGACTGTGTGAGGCATCGGGTTGATACTCGGCCATTGGGGGGATGCTGAGATCGGATTCCATGGCTCGTGGTGAGATGCCGCCTTGATGAGTGGTCTTTTTTGAACCTGCAGGCAACAGTTTAGGTGACAATGGCACGGATGACTGTCCCCGTCATGGTGAGTAATTAATTGGGGTGTTTCCAATCGGAAGCCATGGTGTTTCAACATTTTAAGGGACCATGGGTTACATGGCTGCGTTAGGGCCAGTTGGGAATGATCAATATGAGTTGCAGCGGTCAGTTAATATTCCTGCAATACCCGACTTGAGAGGCAAAATGGGGGAAAATGCGTACAAAACAGTTCCCAATGAATAGAAAACGCATTCCATTGCTATTGCCCCAGGGTTGGTTCCCAAGACACTATGTTGGTATTGCTGGTTAATGGACGCAAAGAGTCAATATCTGGAGTTCCCATAGTGAGCTATAATGTAGCAATTCTTTGGGGGATCAACATCCACTTGATGTGGTCATTGAATACTCGTGACCTGGTGTCGCCACTGTTTAAAGTTCCTGCAAATAGGTCGCTGTGATCCAAATAACAAAAATTTCGCTTGTGTGCACCAGTGCAAATTGTGTTTGCCAATTCTCACAAGATATCGACTGCTACCACCCATATGATGATATCAGCCACCACCATGTGTTATCTTTTTGGAGGGGACATGTAAGTCCGTGAGTTGGTACAGTAAGCCACAATCCAGGAAATCCCTAAACATCTCAATTAATTTATCCCTTGTGGATGTGAAGGGGGTAGACGCATTGAGAGTCCATCTGCCACACAACTGGACATGGTGTCCCAGTAGCACCCCAGCCTTGTGCACTTGTGTCAGTCTGTAGCAGACGGATGGGTTGCTTACTATGATGGGTCTGTGACACTCGCCTAATATTGTCAATCCACCATTGTAGTCGGGCTTAGGCCTTTTGTGGTAATCGGATGGCGAATCAAAGTGCCAGATTTGCTTTTTTAATGCTGAGATCTTTGTTCTTTGTAAAATTTGGTAATGTCATGGGCCGAATTGCGCAGACTGCGATTGTAGCTACGCTTCCCCATTCATTTTTCGTTTGCCGGATGGTCGGATCCCGGCGCAAGCAAAGCTGTGGCACGCTTTCTTTTATAGCGATAGCTGTGTTGGTTGGGACAGTGATCATCATTAAGGCTGTGTCAAGGGGTGAATCCAGATAATCCATAATTGGAGCAGGGGTGCAGTTTAGATTTGTCTGGAGGGATTACAAATCCTAGCTTCTCGAATAAAGATTTAGTCGCTGTAACTGCCCGTATAGCCAAATTGGGAGGGTCTGTCCCACATAAGGATATCATCTAGAGATATGCACTGACAATGTAAATTTTGTTGTCGGAGGAGGGCCAATATAGGTTTCACTAATTTGGTAAATAGTCTGGGGGCTGTGGTGAGCCCATTAGGCATGCTTTGTATTCCCACAACTGTTCCTTCCAGACAAATTTCAGAAACTTTCTGTGCGATTTCAGTGATGGGCACTGTATTGTATGCATCTTTTAAATCGTGATGCAGGCCATAAAGTACCCGAGTAAGGCATCTGCTTGGCTGTTTCAAAGGTATCCATTTTAAAAGTGGGTATATTGTACAAAAGTGTTCAGCTCAGATAGGTCTATAATAAATTCGACACCCCCATCTTTTTTGGTTTTGGTGAAGATGTTGGGACACAAACTCAAGGGGTTCATGCATTGTTTTCCAATCACCCTTTTGCTGCGAGCCGTAAGATTACAGCATGTCCTGCCTCTACCTCATTTGAGAGAGTATAAATTTTCGATGAGGCGAATGTGGGTAGGGGGGAAATTGACCATCTTTGATGATTCTATAACATTAACTTGAACACTTTGTAGAATAAATACGTCGGTGGTGATAGTGTCCCAAACTCCCGAAAGGCCCGCAATCGTCCCCAAATTTGTGCAGGAAAGGGTGCTACTGTCTGCGAGGAACCAGATCCTCCTTACTCCATGGTTAACGGCGGGTCCTGGCGAATGGTGTTTTGGTGTGGACGTTGCAGAGGTTGTCGGGATGGCGGCTGCATCTTCCATGCGGGCCGCCTGTAGGACTCTTGCTAAAAAAGGGCCACTGTGGTTGGGAAGTGGAGGGGGATAGGTCCTTGGCGTCCTATCCGGGCTGACGCGGTTTTCAGTTGGTGTATGGTGTTGACGGTGATATGGGTGGGGTTTTGTCGGAGGAGGTTTCATAAGGCCGCGGTTTTGGTCTCGTCGTCTAGTTTCTTTACTTGTTTGGAAAGATCTGTTCTAAACAGTTGATGAGGTGGTGGAGCGGTAGATGGACGGCACAACCCCGCAAATTTGGGGTTGAGAGTGGGCTTAATGGAGCTCTTGAACAGGCAGTTTATTTGTACTGGAGCGTTGCATAAGGTGCCAGAGCATCCGGTTTGCTCGCTGGACACATTGTCCCATCGAGGGTCCTGCATACGCTGTTATGCCCGTGGAGAGGAGAGGTTTCAGGATACACTGGAGACGTACATCTGCATCTTGGTGGCCGTGCTCAATGTCCCCAGGATTGAGCATTGACAGGGGAACACTGAGGTTGATGCAGTTCTCAGGTGGTTTGATTTTCTCCATTGTCTCATTAAGACTGACCCTGTTGGAGCTAGTGTCAGGTAATTAATGGTGCCCGCCAGTTTGTGGTGCAGGGGTTCCCCAGTTTGTGTGGCCGTGGCAAACTTGCCCACCACGTCCAGCATATCCTCTCCGTGCTCTGGCTCTGCGGTCTCCAGCAGTCCCGGGTCGTCTTCGAAAACAGCGGCTGGGCAACTGCTGGCACTCCTGGTCAAGACGAGAGGCTGAGTGGGCTCCTGGCGTGGCTTGTAGAGGCCCGCAAGTCCCGTTCATCCCGGTCCCTGTCCCGCTGGAGGAGTTGCTCCATTAAGAGCTCCAACCGTATGCGGGATAGTTTTCTAAACCAACATGTGGAGGAACCAACGAGAGAGCAGGCTATTCTAGACTGGATATTGAGTAATGAGGAAGGGTTAGTTAGCAGCCTTGTTGTACGTGGCCCCTTGGGCAAGAGTGACCATAATATGGTTGAGTTCTTCATTAGGATGGAGAGTGTAACATTGTTAACTCAGATACCTCCGAACGGGTCCTGAACTTAAAGAAAAGGTAACTTTGATGGTATTAGACGTGAATTGGCCAAGATCGACTGGCAATTGATTCTTGAAGGGTTGACGGTGGATATGCAATGGAAGGCATTTAAAGATGCATGTATGACTAATACAACAATTGTCATCCCAGTATGGCAAAAGAATAAATCTGGGAAGGTGGCGCATCGTGGATAACGAGGGAAATCACGGAGAGTATCAAAGAAAAAGATGAAGCGTACAATTTAGCCAGTAAAGCAGCCCTCCCAAGGGACTGGGAGAAATTTCTGAGGACAACAGAGGAGGACAAAAGGGCTTAATTTGGAAAGGAAAAAGGTGTATGAAAGAAAACTGGCAGGAAACATAAAAAACTGCGGCCAAAAGTTTTTATCGATATGTTGAAGCGCAAAAGATTAGTTAAAAAAATGTAGGTCCCTTGCAGTCAGAAACGGGGGAATTGATCATGGGGGAACAAGGGACATGGCAGACGAATGAATAATTACTTTGGTTCGTCTTCACCTAAGAAGACATAAATAATTTGCCGGAAAAAATAGCAGCGGATCGCGGGTCAAATGAGATGGAGGAAATGAGTGAATCCAGGTTAGCCGGAACGAGAATGTGGTTGTTAGGTAAATTGAAATGGATTAAAAGGCCGATAAATCCCCAGGGCCAGATAGGCTGCATCCCAGCGTACTTAAGGAAGTAGCTCCAGAAATAGCAGATGCGTTAATGATAATTTTTCAAAACTCTTTAGATTCTGGAGTAGTTCCTGAGGATTGGAGGGTAGCTAATGTAACCCACAACTTTTTAAAAAAGGGAGGGAGAGAGAAAAAACGGGGAATTACAGACCAGTTAGTCTAACATCGGTAGTGGAGAAAATGCTAGAGTCAGTTATTAAAGATGGGATAGCAGCGCATTTGGAAAGTGGTGAAATCATTGGACTAAGTCAACATGGATTTACGAAGCGTAAATCATGTCTGACGAATCTTATTGAATTTTTTGAGGATGTAACTAGTAGAGTGGATAAGGGAGAAGCAGTGGATGTGTTATACCTGGACTTTCAGAAGGCTTTTGACAAAGTCCTACACAAGAGATTGGTATACAAACAAAGCACACGTATTGGTGGTTCAGTATTGATTGTGGATAGAGAATGGCTGGCAGACAGGAAGCAAAAAGAGTTGTAGGAGTGCTGGGTCCTTTTCAGGATGGCAGGCAGTGACTAGTGGGGTGCCGCAAGGCTCCAGTGCTGGGTCCCAGCTATTTACAATATACATTAATGATTTGGGACGAGGGAATTAAATGCAACATCTCGAAGTTTGCCAATGGGTCACAAAGCTGGGGGAGCAGTTTTAGTTAGCTGTGAGGGAGGGATGCTAGGGAGTCTGCCAGGATGACTTGGATAGACTGGGGAGTCGGCAAAATGCATGGCAGATGCAGTATAATGTGGATTAAATGTGAGGTTATTCACTTTTGGTGGAAAATCAGGAAAGAGATTTATTATTTGAATGGTTTAGACTTATTATTTGAATGGTGATTGTCCGATTAGGAAAAGGGGAGGTGCAGCGAGACCTGGGTGTCATGGTACACCAGTCATTGAAAGTAGGCATGCAGGTGCAGCAGGCTGTGAAGAAAGCAAATGGTATGTAGGCATTTTCATAGCAAAAGGATTTGCGTACAAGAGCATGGAGGTTCTACTGCAGTTGTACAGGGTCTTGGTGAGGCCACCACCTAGAGTATTGCGTACAGTATTTGGTCTCCTAATCTGAGGAAAGACATTCTTGCCATAGAGGGGAGTACAGAGAAGGTTCACCAGACTGATTCCTGGGATGGCACGACTTCCATATGAAGAAAGACTGGGATAGACTCGGCTTGTACTCGTTGGAATTTAGAAGATTGAGGGGTGATTCATAGAGACAGATAAAATTCTTAAGGGGTTGGGACAGGCTAGATGCAGGAAGATTGTTCCCGATGTTGGGGAAGTCCTGGACAAGGGGTCACAGTTTAAGGATAAGGGGGGAAGTCTTTTAGGACCGAGATGAGAAAATCGTTTTTCACACAGAGAGTGGTGAATCTGTGGAATTCTCTGTCACAGAAGGTAGTTGAGGCCAGTTCGTTGGCTATATTTAAGAGGGAGTTGGATGTGGCCCTTGTGGCTGAAGAGATCAGGGGGTATGGAGAGAAGGCAGGTACAGGATACTGAGTTGGATGATCAGCCGTGATCATATTGAATGGCGGTGCAGGCTCGAAGGGCTGAATGGCCTGCTCCTGCACCTAATTTCTATGTTTCTAATCTATGTTTCTAACCGCTCAATGCGACCGTCCCTGCTATTTGCAGCTGACAAGCCGACTTCCCCAGGCCCTGCGAATTCACTGGGGCTTCCACCATCGGACCACACCTCCGTAAGGTGCTGACTAGGGTCCGATGGCAGGTCGTTGTGGCCTACCGCCCGTGTAGGCTCATACGACTCCTGCACGGACTCTCCGCTAGTCTGTCTCCATCGCAGACTGTCGCCCAATGTTCTGCGTGGAGGCGCATGGTCGGCAGCTGCCAGAGCCAAGCTGACCGACCATCTACTGCTGCCACCAACGCCCTTGACCGCAGCCTGACGAGGTGTTTTGCCAGCAGCTCCTGCTCCTGCAGGGCTGCTCGACGCAGCAGTCGTCCTGCCAGACTGCCCTACGGCAGATATCCCTGGCAGTTGTGCGTGGCGGAGTGCGGCTGCTGAGCTCCCCTGTAGCACAGCCGTTCCCCGGCCCGGTCCCCGTGGGTCTGCTGGAACTCGGGGTGAGGTCGCTGGCGATGAGCGAGGCTCCTTTCCATGTACCTGTTTGCTCCCCCTCTTCCTGGGGGATGGGGGCACAAAGTCTGGGTCAGCAGCCTCCAGCTCCGGTGAGGTGAACCATTCAGGTGATGAGTCGGGCGGAAGAACCTCTTTACTCCTACACTGAAATCCTCTTGTTATGACAAGTTGGTAAGAGATCGAGAACCTAGTAAAATGGTGTCAGGTCAATAACCTCTCCCTCAAGGTCAGCAAGATGAAGCAGCTAGTTATCGACTTCAGGAAGTGCGGTGATGTGCACGGCCCAATCAGCATCAATGTTGCCAAAGTAGAAATAGTTGAGAGCTTCAAGTTATTTGGTGTTAACATTACAAATGATCTGTCATGGACCAACCACATTGATGACAGCCGAGAAGGCAGACCAATGCCTCTGTTTTCTGAAAAGAGTTTGTGAAGTTCAGGCATCTTTCGCCATACATCTTGCATTCTGCTGTCTCAAGGCAGTTTAAGCAATGCACCTTTTGGAAGGACGGAGTGGTTGCATCTATGCAGCATCCTTCACCTCAGAGTGTTTCAAGAGGATTCGCGGTCATTCCAGTACTTTTAAAATGTACCCATTATTATGAACCAGTTAACACAGCAGCGAACTGCACGCATCAATATCACACAGGGTGTGCAACCACATAATCTGCTTCTTCTAAGTGATGTCAGTCCAGCAGTAAGTACTTGTCCATACACCAAGTAAAACAATCTTTATTACTTTTATGAAGTAATGCCGGGCAACGTTTTGCATGACACCAGAGTACAGACACCTCCAACAATGCATCATTCTCAGTGCGCAATGGTGGTATATATATTGACCAGGACACCTGTAACAACTGCTCCGTCTTCTTCAAAATGATGCGTTTAAATCTTTTAAATCCACCTCAGCGGGCAGACGAATTCAGTTTATCATCTTAAGCGGAAGGTAGCATCTCTCTTGAACTAAATTCACCAGAAACTGTTGTCAGGCAGCAAGAGATAGATTTATCTCTGTCTGAAGAAGAGACCTGACCTGAAACGTCACCTATCCATGTTCTCCAGGGATACTGCCTGACAGCTGAGCTACTCCAGCATTTTGTGCCTTTCCTTGGTAAACCAGCATCTGCAATTCCTTGTTTCTACAAGAGATAGATTTTCATCTCCATATCAAACCAACTGATGTTCATGATCCTGCCCAATGCATCAAACAAACTGGACTGAATTTAACCGTTGACAAAAATGCTGGAGGAACTCAGCGGGTGAGGCAGCATCTATGGAGAGTAGAAATAGGCGATGTTTCGGGTCGAGCCCCTTCTTCAGACTGATCATTTTAACTTTTAACTTTTAACAATTTAACTTTCTTATTGCTCTTATTATCCTGCCTGATTTTCTAGTTATTATAAAATCTATTTGTCCTGGTTAAGAATATCAAATTTTGGAGGCTGTATTTTTAAGAACATGTTTGCTTTATCCCTTTAAGTGATGGTAACCTGACCCCACTGTTCTAACATAGCCACGGACTCAGTCTTGTCATTGTCAGCCTTTGTCATTAGCATCCTAGAGCGATTGATTTGTTGATAGTCTTTCAGCTGAACCGCATTCTAGAGGCGGCAGGTTGGCGCAGCGGTAGAGTTGCTGCCTTACCGTGCCAGAGACCCGGGTTCGATCCTGACTGCGGGTGCTTGTCTGTGTGGAGTTTGTACGTGCTATCCATGACCTGCGTGGGTTTACTTTGGGATCACCGGTTTCGACCCACACTCCAAAGACGTACAGGTTTGTAGGTTAATCGGCTTGGTGTAATTGTAAATTGTCCCTAGTGCGTGTAGGAGAGTGTACGTGTGCGGGGATCGCTGATCGGCACAGATTCGGTGGGTGAAGGGCCTGTTTCCCTGCTGTATCTTTAAACTAAACTAAACTAAACTAAACTAAAAAAGAATACAGAGTTATCACAAAAAAAGGAGAAGGAATAGTACAGGGCCATGAATTTTTACCCAGTTGATTGTTGCGACATGACGAAAGATATTTTTGATTAGATCTTCAGTGGAGTAAAAATTGTAACAACAATTCATTTGATGCAGTGCAGGAGTCAATACTTCAATAACATTAAGCAACCCCTGATTAAATGAATCCGCAGTACCTGCAGTTTAATACTCTAATCTAATCCATGGCACCAGTAAGCTCACTTAATTTAAGAATCACACAGTCTGATGTTCTTTGAAGCTGCACTGATGGTAGTTCTAATTAAGCAGCAGCTTCTCGTTCACTTTAGTCTCCATGAGATCTCGCAAACTTGTGGTGACAAAAGAAGGAATTTCCAGTCATGGTTCACCATTCACAGTCTCCAGACAACCCAAAGAGATTCTGGTTTATTTAACTTTTGCCACAATCCTTTTCCTTACGAGGCAGTCCCACATGCTCCATTTACTCAGTAGAGCAGGTTCCTTTGCACCTTTTGCATCGTCATGGCTTTATCCCCCTGCTTATTTTGCTCATCCCTGTTTCCAATTATCCTTTTATTGTGATTTTGTTTCCTTTAACCTCCTTTGGTGTATTTAGTTTAAGTTTAGTTTACAGAGATAAAGCACGGAAACAGGCCCTTCGGCCCACCTGTTCCATACCGACCAGCGATCCCCACACATTAACACTACCCTGTTATAGTTGGTTAACTAGTGTAGCGTGGTAGAAACATAGAAACACAGTAAATAAGTGCAAGAGGAGGCCATTCGGCCCTTCGGCCCTTCAAGCCAGCACTGCCATTCATTGTGATCATGGCTGATCGTCCCCAATCAATACCCATGCCTGCCTCCTCCCCATATCCCTTGATTCCACTAGCGCCTAGAGCTCTATCTAACTCTCTTAAATCCATCCAATGATTTGGCCTCCACTGCCCTCTGTGGCAGGGAATGCTACAAATTCACAACTCTCTGGGTGAAATAGTGTTTTCTCACCTCAGTCATAAATGGCTTCCCCTTTATTCTAAGACTGTGGCCCCTGGTTCTGGACTCGCACAACATTGGGAACATTTTTCCTGCATCTAGCTTGTCCAGTCCTTTTATGATTTTATATGTTTCTACAAGATATCCCCTCATCCTTCTAAATGCCAGTGAATACAAGCCTAGTCTTTTCAATCTTTCCTCATATGACAGTCCTGCCATCCCAGGGATCAATCTCGTGAACCTATGCTGCACTGCCTCAATCATAAGGGTGTCCTTCCTCAAATTAGGAGACCAAAACTGTACACAATACTCCAGATGTGGTCTTAACAGAGCCCTATAAAACTGCAGAAGAACCTCTTTACTCCTATACGAAATCCTCTTGTTATGAAGGCCAACATTCCATTAGCTTTCTTCACTGCCTGCTGTACTGCACGCCAACTTTCAGTGACTGGTGTACAAGGACACCCAGGTCTTGCTGCACCTCCCCCTTACCTAACCTAACCCCATTGAGATAATAATCTGCCCCCTTGTTTTTGCCACCAAAATGGATAACATCACATTTATCTATATTATACTGCCATGCATCTGCCCACTCACTCAACCTGTCCAGGTCACCCTGCAACCTCCTAACATCCTCTTCACAGTTCACACTGCCACCCAGCTTTGTGTCATCCGCAAACTTGCTAGTGTTGCTCCTAATTCCCTCTTCCAAATCATTAATATATATGGTAAACAGTTGCGGTTCAACACCGAGCATTGCGGCACTCCACTCGCCACTGCCTGCCATTCTGAAACGGACCTGTTCACTCCTACTCTTTGCTTCCGGTCTGCCAACCAATTTTCTATCCATGTCAACACCCTACCCCCAGTACCATGTGCTCTAATTTTAGTCACCAGTCTCCCATGCGGGACCTTATCAAAGGCTTTCTGAAAGTCTAGATACACTACATCCACTGGCACCCCTTCATCCATTTTACTTGTCACATCCTCAAAAAATTCCACAAGATTAGTCAAGCATGATTTCCCTTTCATAAATCCATGCTGACTTGGACTAATCCTTTTACTGCTATCCAAATACCTCTTTAATAATTGACTCCAGCATCTTTCCCACCACCGAAGTCAGGCTAACTGGTCTGTAATTCCCCGTTTTCTCTCTCGCTCCTTTCTTGAAAAGTGGGATAACATTAGCTATCTTCCAATCCACAGGAACTAATCCTGAATCTATTGAACATTGGAAAATGATCACCAGTGCATCCACTATTTCTAGAGCCACCTCCCTGAGGACCCTGGGATGCAGACCATCAGGCCCAGGGGATTTATCATCCTTCAGTCCCATTAGCCTACCCAATACTATTTCTCCCCCAATGAAATATTCTCTCAGTTCCTCTACCCCCTTAGATCCTCTGTCCTCCAGTACATCTGGGAGATTGTTTGGGTCTTCCTTTGTGGAGACAGATCCGAAGTACCTGTTCAACTCTTCCGCCATTTCCTTGTTACCCATGATAATTTCACCTGTGTCTGCCTTCAAGGGACCCACATTTGACTTTGCCACTCTTTTTCCCTTAACATATCTAAAGAAGCTTTTACTGTCCTTCTTTATATTCCTGGCCAGCTTCCCCTCGTACTTCATCTTTTCAGCCGGTATTGACCATTTTGTTTACTTCTGTTGTCCTATGAAAGTTTCCCAATCCTCTGGCTTCCGGCTACATTTTGCTGTGTTATACATCTTTTCTTTTAGTTTTATTCTATCCCTAACTTCTCTTGTCAGCCACAATTGCCTCCTACTTCCCTTAGAATCTTTCTTTCTTTTTGGAATGCAACGATCCTGTGTCTACTGGATTATGCCCAGAAATTCCTGCCATTGCTGTTCCACCGTCATTCCTGCTAGGCTCCCTTTCCAGTCTACCTTGGCCAGCTCCTCTCTCAGGCCTTCATAGTCTCCTTTGTTCAACTGCATCACTGCCACTTCCGATTTAACCTTCACCTTCTCAAATTGCAGATTAAAACTAATCATATTATGATCACTCCCTCCAAGCGGTTCCTTTACCTCGAGTTCTCCTATCAAATCTGGTTAATTAGACAACACTAAATCCAGAATTCCCTTTTCTCTGGTCGGCTCCATTACAAGCTGCTCTAAGAATCCATCTCAGAGGCACTCTACAAACTCTCTATCTTGCGGTCCTGAACCAACCTGATTTTCCCAGTCATATTCCCAGTCAATACCTGCATATTGAAATCCCCCATCACCACAGTGGCATTACCTTTGTTACATGCCAGTTTTAACTCCTGCTGCAGCTTACACCCTACATCTGTAGCAGAGCCATCTTCATCATCAAAGACCCTTACCACCCATCGCATCACATATTCTCCATCCTGCCATCTGGGAAGAGGTACAGGAGCATCAGCTGCAAAACCAGCAGGATGCTCCTCAGCTTCTTCCCGCAGGCTATAAGACTGATAAACGGACTTTGCCCCCTGCCAAAGTATCGCGCACCAAACACCAACCTGGACACACTGAAGCAGAGCCATTGTCGTGCCACTGCCGACTGAAACTCGTGATATATGTACTTTTATTCTTTATTTCTATTTATTTTTTGCCGCACACTGGTTGAGAAACGTTTTTTCGTTTTCCTCTGGGTATGTAAGTACTCATAAAAATGATAATAAAGATATACAATACAATAAAATACACTGTAGATAACATCAATTAGTGTCTTCTTGCCTTTACAATTCCTCAACTCAATCCACAGTGACTCTACCTCATCAGTCCCTATGTCTTCCTTCACAAAGGACTGAATTCCATCCCTCACCAGCAGAGCTACCCACCTCCCTTCTCTGCCCACCTGCCTGTCCTTTCTATAGAATGTATTACCCTGAATATTAAGTTCCCAGGCCTGATCCTCCTGCAGCCACGTCTCAGTAATCCCCACAAAAATGTCATATCTACCAACATCTAACTGAGCCTCAAGCTCATCTACTTTACTTCTTATTCTTTGTGCATTCATATACAATACTTTAAAATCCTTACGCATCTCACCTTTCACATTGATCCCTATTACACTTGGCCATACTCTCCTATCCCTTTGTGAGCTTTCTTTCTCGTTAATTCTAAGGTCATTAACTATCCCTTTACTCTTTTTCCCTTTAACTCCATCCTTGACTATCCCATTTGACACCCCCCCCCCCCCCCCCCCCCCCCCCCCCCCCCCCCCTTATTTAGTTTAAAACCACCCGAGTAGCAGTGACAGAATGCTGGTCCCCCACCTGTTAAGGTGCAAACCGTCCTTTTTGTGCAGTTCCCCCTTACTCCAAAACAGATCCCAGTGGTCTAAGAATCTAAATCCCTGCCACCTGCACCACTTCCTCAGCCATACATTCAGGTCCTGTATCTCCCTGTTCCTGCTCTCACCAGCACGAGGAACTGGAAGCAAACTAGAGGTAACCACCCTGGAGGTCCTGCTTTTCAGCATTTTTCCGAGCTCTCTAAAGTCACGCTGCAGAATATTCATCCCCTTCTTTCCGACACCGTTTGTGCCGACATGCGCTGCCGCTTCGGGCTGTTCACCTTCGCCCTTGAGGATTTTCTGCCCTCTGTCCGCGACATCCTGGATCCTGGCACCAGGGAGGCAACACACCATCTTCGAATCCCGTCTGTTGTCGCAGAAGGATTCGCAGGTGTAAAATCTGACAGGGACCGCGACGTGAACGCTTCTTCTTTCAACCCATGTGCCAGTGCCTGCATAGTGCAGAGGATTGGAAAAGTGTGCAACACGACAAGAGGAAGACGAAGAAGAAAAAAAAGAGCACTACCTTACACGCACTAGGAGCAATTTTACATTGATATCAAGCCAATCAACCTGCAAACCCGTACGTCTTTTGAGTGTGTGAGGAAACCGAAGATCTTGGAGAAAATCCACGCGGATCACAGGGAGAACGTACAAACTCTGTACAGACAAGCAGCCGTTGTCAGTGTTGAACCGGGGTCTCTGGCGATGTAAGGCA
Organism: Okamejei kenojei; assembly: GCA_035221665.1. Taxonomy (NCBI): domain Eukaryota; kingdom Metazoa; phylum Chordata; class Chondrichthyes; order Rajiformes; family Rajidae; genus Okamejei; species Okamejei kenojei. Next base: position 142,817,107 of record CM069132.1, read on the forward strand.
GTAGCTCTGTGCCACCGTGCCACCCATGTATGATAAAAATGTTTGTTAATTCTTTGTTTATTTCTGTTGCTTTCAACCATCTTTTGCATTTCATGTCTTTCTGTCGTAAACAGAATGAAGTGGGGAAAAAAACAAATCTCTGTAGGAAATTGACAGAAGTGGGTTTTTTTGTGAAGACTTTAAGTTGACGCACCATTTAATTGAAATATCCCACGAATAGATGAGTCACCTCTCCAAATTACTGTCAATAAAAAGCTGGATAGTTTCCTAGTCATTTTAGAAGCCTTTGCAATCGAGTACGTTTCTCACATTTGCACATTACCATACTGAAAGGCCAACATTGCCACTCAGTTTTGAACACCCTTCAATTATCCATGTCTCTCTCACACCAGAGATCATTTATCTCAGTCTGAAGGAGGGTTCTTGACCCACAACCTCACCTGTCCATTCGCTCTGTTCATAAGTGATAGGAGCAGAATTAGGCCATTCGGCCCATCAGGTCTATCTTTCCCTCATAACCCCATTCTCCTACCTTCTCCCCATAACCCCTGACACCTGTACTTTTCAATAGAGAGTTAGATTTAGTTCTTATGGCTAAGTGAATCAAGCGATATGGGGGAATAAGCCAGAACGGGGTACTGATTTTGGATGATCATACTGAATGGCGGTGCTGGTTAAGGGGCCGAATGGCCTACTCCTGCACCTATCTTCTAGTCAAGAATCTATCTATCTCTGCCTTAAAAATATCAATTGACTTGGCCTGCGCAGCCTTCTGTGGCAATTAATTCCGCAGATTCACCACTTTCTGACTGAAGAAATTCCTCCTCATCTCCTTCCTAAAGGAATGTCCTTTAATTCTGAATCCATGACCTCTGGTCCTAGACTCTCCCATTAGTGGAAACATCCACTTTATCCAGGCCTTCGACTATTCAGTAAGTTTCAACGAGCCCCCCCCATCCTTCTAAACTCTAGCGTGTAGTGGCCCAGTGCCGTCAAAAGCTGATCATATATTAATCCTCTTTTTCCTCTCCTCCCCTTCCCAGCTCTCCCTCAGCCCACTGTCTCCACCTCTTCCTTTCTTCTTCCCACCCCCCCCCCCCCCCACACACACTCACATCAATCTGAAGAAGGGTCTCGACCCGAAACGTTGCCTATTTCCTTCGCTCCATAGATGCTGCCTCACCCACTGAGTTTCTCCAGCATTTCTGTCTACTTTCGATTTTCAAGCATCTACAGTTCCTTCTTAATTATATATTAACCCACTCATTTATGAGATCATGCTGCCTACCCTACTGAGTTACTCTGGTATTTTGTGTTTTGCTCAAGATTTCAGCTGCTGCAGTCTTCTGACGCATTTACATCTGATGTTCCAACTTCTCCGATCCAATTGATTCACTTCTGGTGATATTCAGTTACATAAATTTGAAACAAAAATGTGATATGGCTTTCAACAAAATGTTCCACCTTGACTGAGGAATAATTGTCCATGGGTTACAGTATCAGCGCTCTAAGATTGTCTGAGTGTGGAAAGTGAGTCCAATCGGTAGTTGTGGAACATGCTGACAGGAACCACTTTGTGTCATGTACCTGTGGGGCAGCTGTGTGTCAGTGGTACTTCAGTTTATTGATTAGAAAAGAGTGATTGGGATCATTGACTTGTCTGTACATCCGATTAACAGTGTTCCAGTTTTATCAATGCAGAACATTTCAGAAATGTTCGTTCAAGGATCACTTTGCACCATTAGCTACTCAAATTCCCTGACAGATGGTATCATGTTGAATCTTAGATTTTAGGAAGGACCTGTTTCCATCTGAAATGCACATATCAATATCTGGAGAAGCTTGATTTGAATGATATACGCTACTGAATCAAGACGAAGAAGAAAAATTAGTGGATAATTCAATTAGAAATAAAAATCGGTGCTGTTCAATTATCTGGCAAAATGGTTCAATGGTGTTTTTAAATTGTCATGTATGCACAGCACAGTGAAATTCTTTTGCACAACCCACAAATGCATGGTCGTCACATTTTGGTGTTGTTTACAAAGAAAAATTATGTCCAAAGTCAGGTCCTCCTGCTGGAAGAACTGGAGTTCCCCCGTTCCAGGTAAGCCCCAATCTGCTGCTGGTCCCCAACGTGACGTCCCTCTCATTGCCTGACCAGGTCCCGGTGGGCACCTCCTAAAGCCGACCTTGCAGTTGCTGGAGGCAGTACCGCGGTCCCTCTCCTACCGTCCCACTCCTCGTGTCGGTCATTGTTGGCGGCTATCTCCTTGACTCTCTGGTCTTTGGGGCGTTCAAGCTTTACCCAGCAGGCAGCAGCCCGCTGGGAGTTTCTTCACAGTGGCAAACCAGGCCTGCTGTCGCATGTGGCTGCAGGCGGCCAGCTATATCTTCGCTCTCGGCGGGCCGCGGGGTCTTTGTTCTCAATGGCCACCACATCCATCTTTGCTCGTGGCGGCTGCTGGGTCTTTGTTCTCATCGGCTGCCGAGTCGGTCTTTGCTCTTGCCGGGCCGGCAAATGTTCTCGTCGGCCACCAGATCTGCCCTTGTTCTCAGCGGGCCACCGGATTTTCACAGCGGCCATCAGGTCCGCTCTTGCACGCCTCCGTGGCCAACCGCCGGAAGCTTCCCTTCCACTGCTTGTTTATTGGTATTGGTTTATCATTGCCACATGTACCGAGGTACAGTGCAAAGCAAAGTTAGGTTGCATGCTAACCACTCAACTCATGTCCTATTGTAATACAACCGGTAATACAAGAAGAGAAAGCAAATGGAAAATAGAAGGTAGTGTTGCAGCTACAGAGAAAGTGCAGATTTAAAAAAATTGCAAGGGCCACAACAAGGTTGGTTGGAAGATCGGAAAACATCCTTAGCATTTGAGGGATCCATTCAAGAATCTGATGCCAACAGGGATGTGCTGTTTTTGAATCTGTGATATGTGCTCTCAAGTATTTGTATCTACTGCCCAATGGGAAAGCAGTAAAGAGCGAATGACCGAACTGTGAGTGGTCCTCCATTACATTGGTTGCTTTGGCAAGGCACTGTGAAGTACGGGTGGAGCTGATGGAGGGAAGGGGCAAGGCTGGTTCTGCAATTGGGCTGAGCACTTGCCATACCAAGCTGTGATGCATCCCTAAACTAAACTAAACTAAACAAAACATTAAACAAGCAATTCCAGTTCCTTCCAAATCTAAACATCATTTCTGCTGAGTTATATTGTCCGCTATACCCTCGGCAATTGTGGGCAAGGATGGAAGAGTCGATAGGGTGGCATTGAACGGTGAATAATAGGCCCCACTCTATCAATACAATACTGTTGTCCCGACAGGAAGGATAGTTTGGCTGGATGTGTAGGAAGGAACTGCAGATGCTGTTTAAACTGAAGATGGACACAAATGTTGGGGTAACTCAGCCTGGTTTGACTGGTACCAGCAGGCTCTCCAGCTTAATTTGGAAGATGTGGGCAACTGGGGTAAGGATTAATGTATAAAGCAAATCTGGCAAAGCTTTGTGCTGAATGGTATCATGCAAGTGCTCACATTCTGTAAGTCGGTACATGGGATATAATCACTTTGTCGAAGAAAGTCAAAGGGGGAAAAAAAGTGGTTCTTAGTGGGCAACGCAGGTGGTAGGCCAATCCTGTCCTGACACCAATATAAATGAAAATTAAATGGGGAATCAACCTGACTGCAAGTTTTTTTTTCTCTTTTGTTCTACTTTTACAGATCAATGTTACCCCCCCCCCCCCCCCCCCCATGCTATTGGAGACAATCAGACAGGCACAGATGGAATGATATTGTTTGGCAATGTCTTGCAAGATGTGAAGGCAATACACAAACAAGGGATGACAAATTGGCTGAAAGATTATAGTAACAGCAGGAACTTTGCATTTTGTTTGGATCAACCTTAAAATCTCCTTCCTCACAAATCTAAAATTAATGATCGTTCGGCAATGTGCTTAAACGCCTCATTACTGCACTATCTTTTCTAGAGAGTGAGCGGAATATTTCTCAGCTTATTCATTTACAGGCAAGAATCAAAGTCTTCAAAATAATTTTCCTTCAGAGCCAATGATTTATTTGGGTCCATTTAATCTCATTGAATTTTTAAAAAAGGATGCAAAAATAAAAATATTGGGGTGGGGTGGGAGGATAATGTGGGGTCAATTGGACATGTCTTACAAAGGATGGGAAGAAGCACAATGGACCCAATAGCCTCCTTCAGAGCTCTAAGATTCACTGCATACTTGTAAAGTCACGAACAATCCAGCAACATTTATTGATTGGAAAGTGCACTTTCCAATGTTCACTTTATTGCATTTTAATCAGGTTGAACAGGAAATGGCAGCTTTCCATTCTTATTCCTTCAAGGCCCAGGATTTATTGGGAGAGATATCAGGTGGAGTTTTATCTCCTTTCATGGATCAGTAATGTTTTGCCCTGTAGTTGTTGATATTGCAAGTTGGCAATGCTGTGGCCAAGGCAACAGGACATGTGGGATCTTGGCAAATGATGGGAACAACTGTCGACTATTTAAGGGAAAGAAATCTGAAGCGAAAACTAAAACCTGCAGATGTAGGAAACCTGAAAAAACTCCCAACAGATCAGACAATGCTTGTGGACCAAGGATCAGCTATTGCTTCAGCTTATTGTGTTATAAAGTCATTCAAACAGGTCCTTAGTCTCAACTCGTCAAACCCCATAAGGTTCCTACTACATAAACGACTAATTTCCCTGCATTTAGCCCAGATCCCTCTAAACTTTTTCTAGCCAAGTAAATTTATTGGTTTAACCTATGATGAGTGTTTGTCGGAACTGGACCTGTACTTGCTGGAGTTTAGAAGGATGAGGGGGCACCTCATTGAAACTTACCGAATAATGAAAGGCCTGGATAGAGTAGATGTGGAGAGGATGGCTCCACTAATGGGAGTGTCTAGGACCAGAGGCCATAGCCTCAGAATAAAAGTATGTGCCTTTAGAGAAGAGATGAGGAGGAATTTCTTTAGTCAGAGGGTGTTGAATGTGTGGATTCATTGCCACAGAAGGCTGTGGAGGCGGTCAATGGATATTTTAAGGCAGAGATCGATAGATTGTTGATTAATATTGGTGTCAAGGGTTATGGGGAGAAGGCAGGAGAATGGGGTTGAGAGGGAAAAATAGATCAGGCATGATTGAATGGCGAACTACGCATGATGGGCCGACTAACCTAATGATTACCTGTGAAGAAAACTAATGGCATATTGGCCTGCATTGCAAGGGGATTTGAGTTTAGGAGCAAGGAGGTCTACTGCAGTTGCACAGGGACCTGGTGAGACCACACCTGGCGTATTGTGTGCAATTTTGGTCTCCTAATTTGAGGAAGGACATTATTGCTATTGAGGTAGGTTCACCAGGTTAATTCCTGGAATGGCAGGGTGGACATATGTTGAAATAGTGGGTCGACTGGGCTTGTATTTACTGGAATTTAGAGGGATGAGAGGGGATCTTATAGAAACATTACGTCCAATCCTTTAAGAACATCATTCTTAAAGGATTGGACAGGCTAGATGAGGGAAAAATGTTCCCGATGTTGGTGGAGTCCAGAACCAGGGTTCATAGTTTAAGAATAAGGGGCAGGTCATTTAGGACTGAGATGTGGAAAAACCTTTTCACCCATAGAGTGGTGAATCTGTGGAATTCTCTGCAACGAAAGGCAAAGGAGGCCAATTCACTGGATATTTTCAACAGACAGTTAGATTTACCTCTTAGGACTAAAGGAATGCAGGGATCTGGGGAAAAAGCCAGAACTCATTTTAGATGATCAGCGATGATCATATTAAATGGCAGTGCTGGCATGAAGGGCCGAATGAACTACTCCTGCACCTATTTTGCTATGTTTATACCCTATCTTATAAACTTATTAGTATACTTCAGTGAATATTTGTATGCAAGGGTGGATGATTAAAACGTTCAGATTTTCTCTCATGTTTTTCTTTTGTTTTCCTTTTTGTTATCCCCTGAATTCCTACCCAGCCTGCTCATTGCTGTGAACCAACGATGATAGTTCCAGTGGACAGAGTTGTATTGCTGATTCCTCTCTCTCCCACTTCTCACTGAGATTGAACTGCATCCCAATCCATCAGCGACAGCTGCCACTTGTAAATTAATACATTTTATTACACATACAATATTACACTTGAATACTATGAATACACAGCCTATATTAATGTGCCAGGGAACTCGGAGTCAGCACAATTGACAGAAAGCCAAATGATTAGAAAAATTCGGATTAAGCAATAATTTTACGGGCAAGAATGGTACTTGTCAACATGCGCCATGAGAAATGAGCTTGTTTTAGTTTTGGATGAGAAATCTGTGGCTAAGTAGGATCTGAGTAGCTTAAGTAGCTGAGTAGCTGCTGATGCTAAGAGCATAATTCACAATAAAACCCAGTGTAGGATGGGCCTAAATTCATTAGGACTAATTTCTAATAGTTGTTGCACCAGATCTCTCACTGTCACACACAGAATACTGGTGTTGTGACACACACAGCGACTCTAAGGACCTTTTGTTTAATAATAAGACCTCTATGTAAGAGCTGCTTTAAAACGTGACTGTGCCAGGGCATGGTCTCACCTTCAGTGTTCTCTCCTGCCAATGGCTTGAATGGATTAAAAGATGCAACATATAAACAATGTGCCTGTTTTCCTGGAATTGATTTTCTTAAATAACCATATAACCACATAACAAATGCAAACAATATCTGAATATTGACAAAGTCCATAGGCGTTCGATGGCAGCTGGCCCAAAACTAATTAAGAGGCTGCCAAATAAGATGGATGAACAACCAGTATATAGAAAATAGACACAAAAAGCTGGAGTCCCTCAGTGGAACAGGCAGCATCTCTGGAGAGAAGGAATGGGTGACATTTCTGTTCGAGACCCTTCTTCAGTCTGATGTCAGAGGAGAGGGAGGTACATAGATAAGGAAGTGTAACATATTAAAACTGGACAAAGTGAATGTAGATCAAGGAAGGTGCAGAATTGATAATTGTAAGCTGGGACAAGTTAACAACACCAAAGCAAATATAGATAAAATGTAGTCGGAGACAGTAAGACTGCTCGGAGAACTGGGAAGGGGCAGGGATGGAGAGAGAGTTACTTGAAGTTAAAGAAGTCAATGATCATACCGCTGAGGTGTGGGCTGCCCAAGCGAAATATAAGGTGCTGTTCCTCAATTTGCGCCGGGCCTCATTCTGACAATGGTGGAGGCCCAGGACAGAAAGGCCAGTGTGGGAATGGGATGGGCAGTTAAAGTGTTGAGCACCGGGAGATCAGGTAGGTTTAGGTGGACTGAGTGGAGGTGTTCAGCGATACGATCGCCGAGCTTGTGCTTGCCTCACTAGTATGTACACTGTAGAGGCATGAATGTAAAAGCACACTGATATTGCGTCTCTGTGCAGTACAGCAAAGTGTCAGCCGACTGCACAGCAATTTAACCCCTGTGGCTTTCATCCTGGATAGCTGTACTTAAATGGCATCAATAAACCTATATAGATAGGGAAGCTTGTTTTTCAGTAGTGTATTCTGTGTCTGTTCTGTTACAGAGCTAGTCCAGTGTCTTTTGTCTCCAGTCATGTCTCCAGACTTCAGACCTTTTGTTACAGTTGCATAGCTTCTTTGGTTTGTTAGTTTTGGCACGTTCAGTTTTTTAGTTAAGGTCTGCAGATATTTAAATGCTTTGCTCGTGTAACCGTTGTGCTTGAATGAAAAGTTTTAAAATGCTACAACTGGACTCGGCTAATCATTGAGAATTCAATGATCCTTGACATTGTCTTTTGTTCTTTCTCCTGCCATCCGTAGGGAAGGTGCCCGAGGATAATTCTATGTGTGCTGGACGTTCAGCATGGATGAGGTGGGCAGAAGAGTCTGTTTCTGTGCAGTATATCTCTGTGACTGTATGATTCACGAGACAAATTTCACAAAGAGAATAAGGCAGACAAAAATACTGGGGTAACTCAGCGGGTGAGGCAGCATCTATGGAGCGAAGGAATAGGTGACATTTCGGGTCGAGACCCTTCTGTTTACAGGCATGATAATAATTTGTACATTCACATGGGTTTTGTCAACGGGGTCTGGGCTTTTACTGTGTGCTTTGGTCAACGTCGGATCCTTGTTAACTCATTATCATCTATCCCACAGCCAAAAATGGACCATTGTGGGCTCCACATTTCCTTGATTATCGTTGCTTTTTGCATATCTTCCATTCATTTGTCCTAAGTACCGTCTATATCTCTCATTCCTCTTTTCCCTGACTCTCAGTCTGAAGGTCTCGACACAAAACGTCACCTATTCCTTTTCTCCAGAGATGCTGCCTGACCCGTCGAGTTACTCCAGCTTTCTGTGTCTGTTTTTGGTTTAAACCAGCACCTGCAATTCCTCATTGTTGGATTCCCTTCTTGACAGTCAGTCTGATTAACAGCCAGACACCTTTAGGTAGGTATTAGGGGATTAGGGAGGGGGGAAGGGTAAATGGGAAGGGTAAATGGGTTGCAGACAGGATTGGAATTTGATCATAACTTGGTTAAACTCCAGATGAGTGATGTGGTGGAGGTGGGGCTGACTGTGGACTGACTGTGGATCTGAAAGGAGTAGGTTGTGATATGGACCAAATGCAGGCAGGTGGGACTAATGTAGCTGGGACACGTTGGCCGGTGTGGGCAAGTTGGGCTGAAGGGCCTGTTTCCACACTGTATCACTTTATGACTGTGACTCTAACTCCTAACCCATCTCATCTGCATTTACTGGGGTTCACTTGCATATTTTTAATAATAATATTTAGTTTCAATTCTACAGCACAGCAATGTACAATTAACTTTATGAACTGCCTAATCTTTGCCTGTGCTTCTGCTCTGTCCATTAATCCGTTCATAATCAACAGGGTTCTATTTGTTTGATTAAATATATTCCTATGTAAAAGCCACACACTCTTTCAAGTCTATGCTTCATCACGGCGATGGTATTCATTTTTATTTAGGAGAATATTGTAACATGCTTTTTTCCTTCATTTCGACAGGTACAGTACATGGATAGGATACGTTTAGGGGGATATGGGCCAAATTCAGGCAGGTGGGACTAGTTTAGATGGGACATGTTGGTTGATGTGTGCAAGTTGGGATGAAGGGCCCGTTTCCACGGTTAGTCTCATGGCTCCATGACTTCTTGTTACAACCAACACTCAATGTACTAAATCCCACCCAAAAGGTGGTTGAGCTTATATTACTCTTGGGAATCAAATAAAAATGCAGATACGGGAATTCTGAAACTAAAGCAAACCGCACTGGAAATGCTCAACAGGTCAGGCAGCATTTGTGGATAAAGAAATAGCTTCCAGCATCTTCTGCCATTCTTATATCTTGATTACAAAACTTAACCAATATTTATTCCTCAATTTTAATTCAACTTCAACATACTTCAAATAAATCTTATCTCAGGTTGATAACAATTGAATTGCAATAGCATCCGAAAATTATTTTGGTCATTTGATTTGCTTACGATGGCATATTCTGCTAAGTTAACTTAAAGGGACTAACTTAATAAAGAGGTAGACTTGAAAAATATTTGGTTCACTCGAAAGTAAAGAATATTTTTATTGCACAATATTCTCTCACGTCTTCTGATTTCTGACTCAAAATATAATGGATGTACGCAATTTGGTCAAAAAGCCATTTTGGATGATGCCACAATGAAAATATTTTCAACAGTTCTTTCAGAACATTAGATTTATTGCTGAACTTGTTTTACCTCTGCTTTGGAAGAGGATGATAGATGTCTTTCTATTTTTGAGTAGGAATTTATGAATAATAATCTCAAACCTAATCTCTCCCATTTTATTATGGGTGTCTGTAAAAGCAATATAATGAGGCCATATTATTTTGCACATTTCTACTTGGAAGAAGAAAAGGCATCAGCAAAGTGCTGACCTTGAATAAAACATTCATTTGGATGTGCTATATAAAAAAAAAAGATCAAATGCTATAAATTTGTTCTGAAATTTAGCTGACAGTAAAAATGACTTTGATTTCCTTGCTTTTCAAACAACTTGACTTTCTCCTTTTTGTGAGTCAAGTAAAACTACTTTGAGAAGGAGGCAAGGCACTGTAGACTACTTAGGAGAAAGTGGATTTATGACATGCTCCTTACTCTACATAAATGCAAGAATGAATGATCCCTAGTACCATCAATACAGAATTAATTCAAACTACAATCTATAAATCATGAAAGATATAATAGCAGACTAATTGTTATGTCCTTAATATTCCTCATTTACTTATTTCAGAGATGTGAGCTGGGAAGGTAGAAGGTTGATCGATCAGCCATGATTGAATGGCAGAGTAGACTTGATGGGCCGATTGGCTTAATTCATCTTTTATGAATTTATTTTACTTCCAAGTTATGGTTTCATGAATCATCTCCTTGAATTTTACTTCTCATTTTCCAAGTGCCCTTCAATGTCATCAGGATATTCCTGTTGGAGGCGTTCCCCAAGAGAAGCCTGAATTCACTGCTGGGTAGCAGTTTCCTCCAGGCTTTCGGTTCAGCCTTGGCCGGGTCTGCTTTGTTTGAATCCTCCTCTTCCTCTTGAGTTTGAAGGACATCATGGAGCGGATGAGGCGATGATCTGTCAGCAGTCATCTGCATCGATCATGGCTCTTGTGATGTTCACGTCACGGCGGTCCCTGGCTCGTACAATGAGATGCCACTGTTTGGAGCGTAGGTGTCTCCAAGACGCCTTAAGTTGTTTTTTCTGGTGAAAGAGGGTGTTAGGGATGATGAGGTCATGCTGAGCACATTTGCTGAGAAGCAGAGCTCCATTGGAGTTGATGTTCCCGATGCTTTCCTTTCCTATGGTATCCTTCCCGAGGTGTTGGTCTCGGCCGACCCTGGTGTCGAAGTCTTCTTGGAGAATAATCTTATCCTCCCTGGGATTTTAGACAGTGTCTCATCCAAGCAGACGTAGACAGTCTCTTTTGCTTCCGCTTCAGAGTCTAAAGTAGGGGCATAGGCACTCACAACTGTTGCCATCTGGTTGTTGGCACGGATGGTCGTGAGACTCTTACTGATTCCCACCGGAAGTTCACAGAGGTGGCTGATAAGCTGGTTCCTGATGGCAAACCCAACACCATGGATCTGGGCTCATCAGTAGCTTTTCCTTTCCAGAAGAAAGTGCAGCCACACTTCTTCTCCTTCAGTTGTCCTTCGTCCGCCCGCCGGGTTTCAGAAAGGGGAGCTATGCCAATTCGACATATTCTCAGTTCTCTTGTGATGATCGAGGTTCTCCTCTCTGGTCTGTTACTGGTTGCACTATCCATCAATGTGCACACATTCAATGCTCCAAAGTTCATATTCATATTTCTGTGTTTCTGACCACGTGTAATCCAGTCGGTAAGTTTGAGGCAGGCTATTTTTAGGGCACCTATTCTAACCCTTTCCTCAAGTGGGGTGAGCAGAGTGGATCCCAAAGAGGACTGTTCAGTCGTGGGTGCAGCTGCAAAGGGTTCTTCTGCCTCATTCCAAGAGTCCAGCGACTGAATCTAGCACCCACTGCCTGACGTGCCAGCTCATGACTAGGGGCTTCCAGATCTCACAATCCTGCACCCGTCGCCATAGGATTTAATCCGGGGTGTTAGGGTGGATTTCCTATATGAAGGACACCTTTGCGTGACTCTGTTTAACGTGGGGAGACTGGTGCACAGACAGCCACTTCTTGATAGATCTGGGTCAGGATCCAATAGCATGGAGTCCAAGACGACCGGAGACCCTTTTCTGCTGCAGCCTTCACCCGCTTTCCCAGCTGTTGTGACGCTCCACTAAAGTGTGCCATCATCCTCCCCGCCTGTTCCACCGTTGAGGTCTTGGTTGGATTGCTCTTTGTCAGAGACCTCCCCCTCGACCTTACCGCCACGGGTGGCCCTACCAGAAGCATAGCTCCAGACGGCATCGCTCTTAGGATCACAGGACCACACAAGCTTCTCCACCACGACAAGGTGACAATCCACGAACAATAATAGTGCAATAATAACAATAATAGTTATTTATTGCAAATAGCAAATATAGGTTAACGGAGGTTGTTGTGTTTAATGGCATGATGACTGTAGGAAGAAGCTGAACCTGGGCATTACGGTTTTCTGGCTCCTATATCTTCTTCCCAATGGCAAGGGTGAAATCAGTGTGTGGCCAGGATGGTATGTGCCTCTGCTGATACTGGCTGCCTTTTTGAGGCAGCGACTCCTGTAAATCCCTTTGGTGATGGGGAAGTCAGAACCCGTGATGGACTGGGCAGTGTTCACAACTTTTTGCAGTCTAAGCTTGCAAAGTATACCTTTCATCAGCAAATGTAAAGGTATTGAAAGCAGTTGGCATAAACATCAATTATCAATGATGAATGATTAATAACAAAAATCTCCACTCAAAGCCCATCTTTATTTTCATGACAAGTAACATGCAATGACCAACTTTGCTAAATTGGTTTGAATGATGCAGTTGAATTTCTCAACCTTCCTAAAATGTACTTATAAGATCTTATAAAAATATTTATAAGATCAACAGAGAAGTGATAAAATGCATATCCATCCATTACTCCATCCATTGACTATATGGAGTTTATATGTTCTCTCTGTCACTCCATGGGTTTTCTCCGGCATCTCCGGTTTCCTCCCACACTCAGGGCTGATGAAGATGAAGAGAGGCCCTAGGCTATTCCACTTGTAAGGCCCCTCCCAATCTCCCACCACCATGACGAGAGGAAGATGGAAGAGTCCACCAGATTGACACCGATGTGCAGCTGAGCGTGGCCAATGAGATAAGGGCTGGAAAGCTGCGCTTTTTATATATTGCCAGTGCTAGTGTCAAGTTATCGGCTTAAACTCTATTATTCTGAAATGGAGGGCAAGGAAAATTACTGAAGTGTTGTTTAGATACAACAGTGCGTTGTGAGAGCATATGTAAGAAAGGCCTATGATTGTGTCAAAAATTTTTTCCCCCAAAACTTCCAGCGGGCTGGAACCAGAATTTCGGGTAATTTCCGTCAAAGTGGAAACGCTGGTAGCGCTCCAATTTTGTTTCTCAAGATTTTTTTACTCTGGGAATAAAACACCTTGGCCGGAGGCCCCCAAGATTTTGAGGCCCCAGGCTTCAGCCTATGAAGCCTATAGGTAAATCCGGCCCTGCCGAGGCCACCATAGATCTCGAGGCCCTAGGCTTAAGCCTAAGAAGCCTATACGTAAATCCGGCCCTGCCTACACTTCTAAGACGTATAGGTTTGTAGGTTACTTGGCTTGATATAAATTGTAAATTGTCCCTTGTGTGTGTGTAGGATAACGTAAGTGTGCGGGGATCACTGGTTGGTGCGGACTCAGTGGGCCGAAAGGCCTGTTTCCATGCTGTACCTCTAAACTAAAATTTTAAAAAAACTTCACGCATCAGTCTCATCATGTTTAGGAAGGAACTGCAGGTGCTGGATTAAACCAAAGATAGACACAAGAAGCTGGAGTAACTCAGTGGGACAGGCAACATTTCTGGAGAGAAGGAAAGGGTGACATTTCGGGTTGAGACCTCGACCCGAAATGTCACCCTTTCCTTCTCTCTAGAGATGCTGCCTGTCCCACTGACTTCCTCCAGCTTTTTGTGTCTCATCATGTTGTAGTGTGCCATCCAATTGCACTCTGAATGCTTCTACCATCTTGCCCTAGCATTGTTCAGGTGTATCAATCGACGTTAACTGCAAGCTCAGTTGGAGAAAACACTTCAGGTGCAGCACAAGTAATTTTTTGCTTCACCACCATTAATTATTGATTAAATTTAATAAGCAGCATGTTTCATGATGCACAGGTTTTGTTCTCCCAGTTCCCTAAATCATGAAGGGATTTACCAACCGGTTATTGTAACAGCTGACTACACAGAAGGGAAGCACTCAACTCCATGCCATGCTTTCATGTTAAGCGATTGAATTAAATCGCTGATAAATGGAGCAGGTGCCTAAGACACAGGCTGTTGGTACAGTAACCAGATGGAAAGTCCCTTCATGCCTCAAAACATTGTCTCAGATAAAATACTTTAAATTCCAACATGGATTAAAATTTAGGTGCCAATGGACGAACTACACGATTTGGGTTCCACCATTCTCAAAGTCACGGAACAATTTTTACATAACAGTTTTTCACCTCCTAACCTTCACGTGGTCTGGCCTATTTTGACAAATGCAATCAACCCAGCGTGCACAATCAAATAAGATCAATTAGCACATGTTGCCCTACATCCAAGACTGGATAGACTTGGCTTGTACTCGCTAGAATTTAGAAGACTGAGGGGGGATGTTATAGAAACTTACAAAATTCTTAAGGGGTTGGATAGGCTAGATGCAGGAAGATTGTTCCCGATGTCGGGGAGGTCCAGAACAGGGTGAGTCTGTGGAATTCTCTGCCACAGAAGGTAGTTGAGGCCAGTTCATTGGCTATATTTAAGAGGGAGTTAGATGTGGCCCTTGTGGCTAAGGGGATCAGGGGGTATGGAGAGAAGGCAGGTACAGGATATGAGTTGGATGATCAGCCATGATCATATTGAATGGCGGTGCAGGCTCGAAGGGCCAAATGGCCTACTCCTGCACCTATTTTCTATGTTTCTATCTTTAGGCTGTGCACGCTATATGCAAGAAGAAGAAGAAGACCTCCTATAATGAAATGGATTACAACTCATGGTACAACACTTGTGTTTAGTTTAGTTTAGTTTAGTTTAGTTTAATTTAGAAATACAGCGCGGAAACAGGCCCTTCATCCCCACCGAGTCCACGCCACCAGCAATCCCCCAAACACTTACACTATCCTACACACATTAGGGACAATTTACAATTATAACAAGCCAATTAACCTACAAACCTGTACGTCTTAGGAATGTGGGAGGAAACCGACCGGAGATCCCGGATAAAACGGACACAGGGGGAGAATGTAGAAACTCCGTGCAGTCAAGCACCCGTAGTCAGAATCAAACCCGGGTCTCTGTGGTGCTGTAAGACTGCAACTCTACCCCTGCGTCACCGTGTCACCCTATTGGGCCACAATGGCAACCCTCAAAAAATATTTTTGTCATTATCAAAACCTTCCAAATCTGGGCTGAATTCCAACACATTGTCATAGTTCACAATGCCCCACATGAAATATGCACATCACTCGTTGGACCAATTAGCCCCCCAATTACACATCTGTGCACCAATTCAGGACTCAGCCACCACACTTTGCCAGAGAGGCCACATTTCCAATCAATCTCCCATCTGCCCTCTCAAGTGGCCTTCAAGATTTCATGGCACAGTTTCAAGAGAGAATGGAAAGATGCCCAATGTTTATCCCTCAGCCAACAAATAATCCGGAGATGATCCGATTATAATTGCCCTGCTGTTTGTAGGTGCCTGAGTTTGGCTGTTATTACAATCATGACTACAATTCTAATAGCACTGAGTTGACACTGCAGTGCTGGGCACATTCTGGGTCATGAATGAATGCTTTTTATGTGCAGGACATTCCTTATTCCATCTGTTTAAATCATGGTTTTTATTCCCTTCTCTTCCTTTGTAATTTACATCTTTAAAAAAGTTAGATCAAAAAGAAGTGAAACTCATGTCTTTAATTAACTGAGCATTACAATACAAATAAGGAGTAGGATTAGGTTACTTGCTCCTCAAGCCTCCAGCGCCATTTCATAACCATAATAACCATATAACCATATAACCATATAACAATTACAGCACGGAGACAGGCCCTCTCGGCCCTTCCAGTCCGTGCCGACCATTTGTTTTCCCCTAGTCCCATCTACCTGCACTCAGACCATACCCCTCCATTCCCTTCACGTCCATATACCTATCCACTTTACTTTTAAATGTTAAAATCGATCCTGCCTCCACCACCTCTGCTGGAAGCTCATTCCACACAGCCACCACCCTCTGAGTAAAGAGGTTCCCCCTCACGTTACCATACGAAACTTTCTGTCCCTTAATTCTCATGTCATGCCCTCTTGTTTGAATCTTCCCTACCCTCAATGGGAAAAGCTTATCCACGTCAACCTCTGTCTATCCCTATTTCATCATTTTAAAGACCTCAAACAAGTCCCCCCTTAACCTTCTGCGCTCCAAAGAATAAAGACTATCTTGTTCAACCTTTCTCTGTAACATAGTTGCTGGAACCCTGGCAACATTCTAGTAAATCTTCCTCTGTTACTCCTCTCTATTTTGTTGACATCCTTCCTATAACTAGGCGACCAAAATTGTACACCATACTCCAGAATTGGTCTTACCAATGCCTTGTACCAATTTTAACATTACTTCCCTACTCCTATATTCAATGCTTGATTTATAAAGGCCAGCACAACAAAGGCTTTCTTTACCACCCTATCTACATGCGATTCCACCTTCAGGGAAACTATGCACAGTTATTCCTAGATCCCTCTGTTCCACAGCATTCACTCAATTCCCTACCATTTACCATGTACGTCTATTTTGATTTGTCCTGCAAGATGTAGCACTTCACACTTATCAGCATTATAACTCCCATCTGCCATCTTTCAGCCCACTTTCCAAATGGCCCAATCTCTCTGTAGACTTTGAGAATCTACTTAATTATCCACAATACCACCTATCTTAGTATCATCTGCCATACTTACTTATCCAATTTTCCACCCCATCATCCAGATCATTGATGTACATGACAAACAACAGTGGACCCAACACAGATCCTGAGGCACCCCACTGGTCACCGGCTTTCCAACCTGACAAACAGCCATCATCCACCATTACTACCCTCTGACATCTCCCATTCAGCCACTGTTGAATCCATCTTGCTACTCGCCATTAACACCCAAAGATTTAACTCACAGCCAATCTGATTGCTGCCTAGATTCCACATTCCTGCTTACCTACTGTTTATATCTTTCTACCTCTGCTTTTAAAATATTTAAACTCACTGCTTCCTCCGACCTTTGAAGAAGTAAGTTCCAAAGCATTGAAGGTCTTCTTAGTGACCAAAGACATTTAACCAGTCATCTGTGAGAATAAAAGGACTCAGTCATCAGGTGGCGAATCTGTGGAATTCATTCCCACAGAAGGCTATGGAGGCCAAGTTGATGAATATTTTTAAGGTGGAGATTGACAGATTCTTGATTAGACCTCATTCGACCTCCTTCGACTATGTTGAAGACTAGCTACGACTAACTTTGGGAAAATTGGACACCGAGTAGTGGAGAGTGAAGACGACCTCCTTCGATCTCCTTCGACCTCCCTTCGACACCCCTTCGATCCCTTCGACTATGATGAAGACCATCTATGACTACCTTCGACTACCTTCGACTACCCTTGATTACATATGACTAACATGACGTCCTACTACGACCTACTATGATTAAACCTATGAGTAAAAAAAGTATCTATTTTTTCCATGGCGACCATTTTTTAACTCGCGGGCATTTTTCAACATGTTGAAAAATTTGCCGTGACCTAGCTGAGGACTCGAGTGCACGGGGAGTACTCGATCATGAAGGACAGTTACAAAGACCTCCTACGATCTCGTGTCGACCATGCTGCGAATATGAGTCGAGGGCAAACTCGCCAGAACTCACGGATTAGGTCGCCCAAGTGGGACAGCCCCTTAAGGGTGTCAGGGGATATGGCGAGGAGGCAGGAGAATGGGGTTGAGAAGGAAAGATTAATCAGCCATGATTGAACAGTGGAGTAGACTGTGCTGAATGTGCCGAATGACCTAGTAGATGTGCCGAATGACCTAGTTTTGCTCCGAGAACTCATGAACATATCTGTTGTAAAGAAGCGACCCTTCATTTACAAGCATCAACTAGTCCATTTCCAGAGTTAGTCTATTTGTGGTGTTGAGGACAGTGATGGACTTACTTACAACCTCTATTAACAACTCTGCAGGACCCAAGGATAACTTGGAACTTGGCCATGTCTATTCCCACAAATATTTATGACCAAGCAGGATAGCAGCTACAGGATAGTTTCTAGAGGTGTCTTGCTGAAATTAAAATGGGAAAGTGCCATAAGTCACAAGAAGATAAGTTCATAGTTCATGTTCATACATTCTCGGAGCAGGATTAGGCCATTTGGCCCATCAAGTCTACTCCGCCATTCATTCGTGGCTGTATTCTATCTTTCATTCTCAACACCATTTCCCCTGCCTTCCCCCTGACACCCTTACTAATCAAGAATCTGTCAATCTCTGGCTTAAAAGTATCCATTGACTCCACAACCATCTATGACAATGAATTCCACAGATTCACCACCCTCTGACTAAAGAAATCCCTCCTCATCTCCTTTCGAAAGGTATGTCATTTTATTCTGAGGCTATGGCCTCTGGTCCTAGACTCTCCCACTAGTGGAAACATCCTCTCCACATTTACTCTATCCAGGTCTTTTACTATTCAACATGTACCCTGGAGAAAAAAGATATTTACACCAATTATAACATGTGCATAAATCTTTTTAATTAAAATATTGGACTCTGCGCTTTCTCTATATTGTGTTCTATTTGCACTTGAATATTTTAGTGCAACTCACACATATGCCAAATTGATAAGAGTTATTGCACACATTACACATGCAAACTGGAAATATGACATCAGCCCTCACAATAAACTGATTTGATGCCAGAGATGCCTAATTGGACCATGAGAGTCCAGTTAACATAATGCATTAGTCATGCATAGCAAGCCAATAGTTTAGTATTGCATGCATTAGCCAAATCTACATTGTTAGCGGTGCAGGGCTCAAGTCAGAATTTTACTTCGGAGTCACGTGAGTGACTACGTGAAGACCCCGCCAGCACGCATGCGCGACATATCGTCGAACGCATTGCGGAAGCGACAGTCGGGAGGAGCGCCGCTCCTCCAGCGCAAGTTTTGAAAAATTACTGAAGGTAAGTCTTACCTTTTCTGGTGAGCGTGGCGACTCGGTGTGATTTCTTTTTCAGAACGGAGGAAGCACCATGGAGTCGCGCAAGGGAGAGCAGCAGCTGATACCGCTGCTGTGGAAGCAGCCAGCAGCGTGCCGTCTCTCCAGAGCTGCGGGGTGCTGCCAGCAGCTGCCGGCTTCTCGCCTCTACAGACCGCAGGTGCGCCGCGGTCGGCGGCAAAACCACCCGGAAGTCGGACAGGTCCGTTGACTCGGCTGGGTCCGGAACCTGAAGACACCCCGTTCACGGATAGCAACGGCGGGCGTCTTTCCCACGGGAGCGGATGGGGAGCAGTGCTCCAGCGTGACCTGCTTATGCAGGGGCAGAGTCACAGTGGGTCTCCTCGCAGACCACGGCAGCATCCTTTCAAGGACTGCCAAATGTCTCGCCCTCTTCGCAGGGGAGCATTAGGGGTCAGAGCTGGGCTGAACCCTGAAGAAGGGGCAATGGCTGAACAAGTCAACTGTGAGGGGTGCCAGAAGAGAGAACAGCAGAAGATTTTGTGGGAACACATGCTGTACCCAACTCAGGAAGGACTGCCTATACAAAGCTGCAAGCCAGTACAAAATACATGGATACAAACCAGCTACAGGAGCAAGCCATTAACCTTATGGCTGGGAAGTACATTGCTCCAGAGAACTCCATTTTCTCTTAAAGTACCAGCAGTCTATGACCCCATCTGGGGCAACAGGAGCCCATCTATAAGGAGCCAGGAGGGGAAGCTCCAGAGGAAACTGCTGGCTGCTAAAATCACAGCAGTTACCAGGACAACTGATGGGGTTGATTTGCCTGAAGAGTTACTAGATGCTCTAGCAGACTGTGTAATACTCAGTGGAGATTAACAGTTACAGGAAGAGCGTCATCAAGAAGTGCGGAATTATGCAAGACAAGTAGCACACAGCGCCAAAATTGCTGTTGGGGGACCTCCCGAAGCAGGTGAAAGACCTGCATGAGGAAGCCAAGGCTATAGGCCTGATCAAGGTGCCAAGCACCTCTAAAACCCACTATCAACAGCGGCAGCACCCCTACACACCCACCAGACATCGGTGCTATGGAAGACCATCTGGTGGTGAAAGCTCGAAGGCCGGCCCACCTGCACAGCGGTCTTTTAGACCATGGCCCAGCCCGGCCTTCATGGAAAGTGCGCCAACCCCCACAACGCAGCAACACAATACCAGAAGAAACAAGTGCGGAGACAACCCACACAACACCGGTAACAATGGAGGTAGGTGGGTCTGGTTGTCTTAAAAAACATTTGCATGTCCGATTCATCAAAAGTTGGGGGACGGTTTGCACTTGTTTCATCATGTGTGCTGCACTTTTAACCTCTGAACTTTTACATACTCGGAAGTATTCAGAATTACAAAATTGAATTTGTATAACGAACTACCGTCCCAGTTCAGCATACGCCTAGCAGGAAGTTCATACTTCACAAAAAGAGAGAACAGCAGGCCATGCTGAACTGTTAAGACTAAACACAAAAGGGATTGAGAAAACAATCAGAGAATTTCAAGAGTTCGTATCATATATATTTATAAAAAACTAAAAAGATGGTGGGTGCCGTATCATTACAGCTTTGACCGAACTAAATACATCCGTTCAGTATGCCCATTTCAAAATAGACACATTTGTCACACACAGGATCATCGTAAATACCTGAAATTTATCTGGATGGGACAGCTATGGCAGTATGCCTTATCCAATGGGTTGTCATCAGCACCCAGGCTATTACACATTTATTAAAACCAGCTTTAGCATACTTAAAGAAACATAACCATATCATCTTGGCTTACCTTGATGATCTTCTCATTGTAGGTGAAAATTGGAGCTGGCTACATTGGTGGTATCAGCCACAACACCGAGATTTAACGTACATCCAGATAAATCAAAATTGGAACCCTCCACTACCATGGATTATTTGGGGTTCACTATTGACTCTGTTCATATGTCTATCACCTTGCCACCAAACAAAGTGACAGACTTGATGGGAGTATGCAAAAGCCTCACTGGCATCAGGGAACCATCCATTCGGCAAGGAGCAAGAGTGATTGGGAAATTGGTGGCTGCGTTCCCCAGCAGCACAATTGGACCACTCCATTAATAAAAACCTGGAAGAGAGGAAATTTTAGAGCTCTCAAAAATCATGCAGGCCATTTCAATAGGCCTATGCAACTACCAGGGAAAGTAAATCAGAATTAAACTGGTGGGATAGTAATGTTCAACATTATCCTAACCCCATCACCCCCATTCTATATCCCTAGGGTACATTACAGACTGAATGCCAGTGCTAAAGGTTGGGGAGCAACTAATACCACCGCAAGTTGTGGTGCAGATGAGTGCACAAAAATTATTATGTTTTAAAGCACTAGGAATTAATTATCTAGAAATGCTGGGAGCGTTTCATGACTCAGGGCCTACTGCTCAGATGAGCACCAGTTGCATGTACGTACAAATTGATACCACAGTGGGGGCCTATATATAATCATATGGGTGAAATAAAGTTGATATCATGTAATGAATTGGCTAATAATATCTGGCACTGGTGTCTGGGAGAGAGATTTGGATCTCAACCACTTACCTTCCAGGTAAGCTAAATACAGTGGCAGACACCAGGTCACGTAAATTCAACGACAACATTAAATGGGATGTTGGATCGGAAAGTGTTTACAGATATTATAGACCGGTAAGGGACACCCAGATATCGACCTTTTTTCCATCCAGACTAATTCACCAACTACCAACATATGTTGCCTTGGGAACCAGACCCAGGGCAGCAGCGATGGACGATTTCACGCTGCATTGTGGGGGTATTTGTTTTGCTATGCATTTTTCCCCTTCTGCCTCATCAGGCGAGTCTTACAATAATTAAACAAGACGCCGCAACGGTACCATGGTTCCCAACAGTACAAAGATGGTCTCAGAACCCTGCATCTGGATCAACAACGGCCAAGGAGGTTGGCACACCCCCGTGCGGGAAAGTATCCGTGCCATGACTGTATGAACTTGTTGATTTGCAGTTTCTGAACAGGCCATTTCTGGGATACGGACTCTCCGACAGGACGATCAATGCCATCTCAGCGTCGTGCAGGGAGTCCACGAGAAGACAGTACCTGACATATGTCAGGAAATGGGAAGTGTTCTGCACCAGGACGAACACTACATATGACTCAGCCACCAACACTGAAGTGCTGGAGTTCTGCCCACCCTTCATTTCGATGAAGGATTGAGTTACAGTGCCATTATTGTGCAAGGAGTGCCCTATCTAATATCTGGGCAGAGGGAGTGATCACCTGGCTATAGGATCACACCCACTAGTAACCTAAACGAATGAGGGGTATTTGTACTCTATCCCCCCCCAGGCCCAGATACACCCATATATGGGACATAGGTAGTACACCATGTACGAGGATGGACACCAATATCGGGGCTCACTCTGGACAAACTAATATCCTAGATGGGAATGATTATGGCACTTGGATCAGCACAACGGGTCCAGTCCTTACACAAGCTAGTATAGAATGTCATGTCTGTCACAAATGGCAGATAACCTGCTACATACAGGGGTACTTAAACAAGACTGACCCGGTTCCTCTGGCCAATATTAGAGTTCTGGCCTATCCTGCAGATAGTCGGCCCTGCATAGTGACACATATTTTCCAATATATAGTCACCAAGACACTTATGGGCACGGAGAGAGCTTTCTCATTAGCCATAAATGCCCTAACCAAAGGTCACAGTGCAAACCATATCCAGATGGTTAGGGTGGTATTACGTGCAGTGGTGGATACTAATGTTTTCAAATCTCACTCCAACAGGGCTGCATCTACATCAGACGCTAGGATGATGGGAGTTCCTATGGACCACATCCTTGCCACAGCGGGGTGGAGCAATGAACGCATTCAATGCTTTATAATAAACCCGTGGCCGATCCTGAGACGTTTGCAGGGAAAAATTAAGTTCTGTAAAATAAATTACCCAATGTGGGGCATATTATTTTAGGTATGAATAATACCTTTAGTGTTTTTCAGCACAGTGTCGTGTGTGAAATATGTTCATCCTCCTTCCCAGAATGGCAGTGTGTGAGCATGGTCTCGTTCCAGGGCATGAAATCACAGAGCTTTGAAATCTTCACGTAGTCACTCACGTGACTCTGAAGTAAAATAGTAAGATTAAATGAGAACTTACCAGTTTGAAGTTTGATCTTTATTTTATGAGGAGTTACGATGAGGGATTACGTGCCCTCCGCTCCCAAAACCCTCTATTATAAAGTTCAACTGGTATGGAAGTTCTCTCTTATCTTACTATATTAGTCTACTCTGGTATCTGTGATTTCACACCACTGCTTTGAAGAATGTCGCGCATGCGTGCTGGCGGGGTCTTCACGTAATCCCTCATCGTAACTCCTCATAAAATAAAGATCAAACTTCAAACTGGTAAGTTCTCATTTAATCTTACTATTATACAGCATGAAAACAGGCCCTTCGGCCCAACACATCAATGTCTACTACTCTCATTTATTCGCATTAGCCGATATTCCTCTATACCTTTCCCATCCAAGTACTTGCCCAAATTTCCTTTAAATCTTATTATTGTACCTGCCTCATCTACTTTCTTTGGAAGCTTGTTCCATATACTTACCATCCTATGTGTGAATAGGTTTCCCCTCAGGATGCTATTAAATCTTTCCCCTCTCACCCTAAACATATGATTTTTTATTTCTCTACCATTGGTAATACAGTGCATTCATCCTTTCTATTCCCCTCATTATTTTAGCCACCTCTACATGATCACCCCTCATCTTCCTGCACTCCAAGGAATAAAGTCCTAGCCTGCCCAACCTCTCCCAGAGCTCAGGCCCTCGAGTCCTGGCAATATCCTCATAAATCTTCTCTGTGCTCTTTCCAGTTTATTTGTAATTGCTATTTATAAAAACGTGTTGTGAACTTTATGGAAGGAAATGGAGATTTCTCCAAGGTACCTGTGTTTTTTTTAATTATTGTTTTTGCATTTTTAACATGCCTTTATGTTTTATATTTCCCTGAACAATCATGACTCAGCCTTGCCAAAGGACTTTGTTAAGCCACATCAAATTCCCTGGAACAGAAGTACCGTTTCCCCAGGCCCAGCAGCAGCTACTGTCTATTGAGTAACTAGTCAGAGTCATACAGCATGAAAACTGGCCCTTTGGCCCAACTTGCCCACACCGACCAACATGCCCCATCTAACCTAGTCCCACCTGCCTGCATTTGGCCCATATCCCCAAGCATTTGGCTTGGAGCGTCACATTAGGTGATGGGGTGTCTTCTTCATTGCTGTCTTGCTGCTCAGTTCGGCAGCTCTGTAAGCTATTGTGACCTTTTCCAGAGCAAGCTAATAGTTACATCTGCTATGAATCTCATTAAAGCTGCTTTATTCGATTAAATGCAGGAACACAAGTCATTTAGGTCTGTTGAAACGGCAGTGGATAAAACCCTAAAACTATATGGATATTATGCTGCCTGATCCGCTGAGTTACATCAGCACTTTCTGCCTTTTTTTGAAAACCAGCGTCTCAAGTCCCTTGTTTCAACATTACCACTTCTGTGTTGGTCAGAGGCTCATTAATATTAATGGATATCTTGGGCAAAATCAGTCATCCATTCCTGATCAATCATTCTCAGCTCTTCCCTCATTCATGTTTGTGTTTCCATCTTCATATCCTTATATGTAGGAAGGAACTACAGATGCTGGTTTACACTGAAGGTAGACTCAAAATGCAGGAGTGACTCAATGAGCCCGTTCCTTCTCTCCAGAGATGCTGCTTGTCCCACTGAGTTACTCCAGCATTTTGTGTCAATCTTCATATCCTTATGGTTTTGTATCGCTGACCTCATCTGTACATGAATGTGATTTTGTTTTTACTTCATCCAGGCCGTTCTGAGTGCTTCTTGCTTTGTTGTTGCTTAAAGGTCCCCAATATTATGCTCCATTTTGGCTTAGTCGGCAGCTTGCTGTTAAGTGACTTGAGTCACGAAAAAAAAGCAAGTAAAGGAAAGATAAATATAAGCACATATGATAAAGTTAACTATAGTTTGAGTCACAATCCTACTTTCCATCCGATGGTCCAGAGAAGAATGAGGGGAGGACCTCGTTGAAATGTACAGAATAGTGAAAGATGCATAAAGTGGATGTGGGGAGTGTATGTTTCCATTAGTGGGAGAGTCTAGGACAAGGGGGTCATAGCTTTAGAATTAAAGGACATTTTTTTAAGAAGGAGACAAGGTGGAGTTTCCTTTGTCAGAGGATGGTGAATCTGTGGAATTCATTGCCGTAGGTGGCTGTAGGGGCCAAGTCAATGGATATTTTTAAGGCAGAGATAGATAGATTCTTGATTAGGATGGATGTCAGAGGTTATGGGGAGAAGGCAGGAGAATGTGTTTAGGATAAATAGATCAGCCATGATTGAATGGTGGAGTAGACTTGATGGGCTGAATGGCCTAATTCTACTGCTATCACTTATGCTCTTATGATACCATACATAGAAACAACCAATTCAAACTCAAGTAAAGAGAAAGAGCAAATGGGACGATATACAGAGTGAAGAATATAATTCTCGGCATTGTAGTGCATTGTAGCACATCAGTTCCTTAGACAAAGGCCAATGTACTCAATGGGGAGAGGTGAATCATCCAGTACTCTAGTTTATGGAAGGACTGATCTGTAAACTAGGGTACCAGCTATTTTATTTTTATTTTACCTGAAGTGAGTTGGCAAACACGAACACACACAGAATTTATATTCTGATTAATCATTCTAGATCTACGTAAGTGGAAGGAAGGGCATAATTTGATCAACCCATCTTCCCCATGTCTTCTTGCAAGTGGTGATTATCTAAAAGAAGAAAGACTCAAGGATTGTGTGGGTGGAAAGGGGAAAGAGATAAACTGGAGGTACGATCTTGCATCATCTGTGGCTTGCTTATCAGAAGATATTTTGGGTTTTGAGATGAAAAAGAAAATTAGATATGAGGAAACCTAATCCTCCCTGATGGCTGTTCCAACAGTGGCAGCATTGTCCCCCCAGAGGAAGTTAAAAGTTAGAGACACACTTGTTTCTTGGTTGTTCTTTAGCTGCTGGCATGAGACATTTGTCACTTTCACTCGTAAGAGAGAAGCAAGTATGTCAATGGGGACTCAAAATGAGTTTTGAAGCGTTTTGCCTGCTGTGGTTTTGCCTGCTGTGTGTGTAGTAGGTGAGATTTGATCTACAGTTGTATGCTGATCTTGATTACATCTATCAGGTCATTATATTCAGGTCCAGTCTGAAGAAGAGTCTCGACCGAAACGTCACCCATTGAGTCTGAAGAAGGGTCTCGACCAAAACGTCACCCATTCCTTCTCTCTAGAGATGCTGCCAGGCCCGCTGAGTTACTCCAGCTTTTTGTTTAAACCATCATCTGCAGTTCCTTCCTACATACACCATTACATTTGTTCCAGCACTGCTCATAAGTTCATACGTCATACGGGCAGAATTAGGACATTCGGCCCATCGATTCTACTCTGCCATTCAATCATGGCTGACCTATCTTTCCCTCTGAACCCCATTCTCCTGCCTTATCCCTGTGACCTTTGGCACCTTTACTGGGGATGGCATTCTCAATTCACTTCCTACCATCTCCTACTTGTCTCTCCTCCTGTGGTAGGAAGACCTTTCTTCTCCTCTCGACCTCATTAATCAATGTCTCCAGTGCTGTTAGATAATTGGAATGCCCCAAAGTCCTATGGAATGTCTCCCACCATTTGTCACCGTGGTAAAAGACTTCCTGTTTAAGGATGCAGTCCTGGCTCTATTCAGTGTTAGCTAGATTCAACTGGTGATAACCACACACAAAGTCGGGTCCGGTGGAAATGTAGCAAAACAATTAACTATACAGCAAGTATTGGCTGGTTGTTAAAATCATTTACTTCCATGTGTGGCTTAAACGGTATCACACAGGCACAGGTAAATTATATATTTCACTAAACAAGGGTGGGTTTAGAGGAATATGGGACAAAAGTAGGCAGGTGGGACTAGTTTGGATGGGGCATGTTGGTCGGCATGGGCAAGTTGGACCATCGGGCTTGTTTCCACGCTTTATAACTCTAAGTGTTGTGGCTTACGATACAATACTTTATTTATCCCAGGAGGGAAACTGATCTGCCAATGGTCATAAAAACACAAAATACATGAAACATGAAATTAAAGTGACGAATGGAAGGAATTGGGGATGTGCAGATTGGGGAGGGAGGGAGTCAGTCCCAGTCTCAGTCTACCCCATAACAGAAGGGGGAGGAGCTATACAGTTTGAATTTATCCTTTGTAAAAAAATATCCCTAATGCGTAGGGAGTGAATGAGAAAGTGGGATTACGTAGAACAAGTGTGAACGGGCGAATGATGCTCAGCATATACTCAGTGGATCAGTACCTGTTTCCATGCTATATCTCTGAAACTAAAACCAAAACGAAAGCTTGGTACTCATGTAATTCCCCATTGAATGATTTTGGTAAATTTTGATAATGAACTTTGATAATGAACTCGTCGAGGAGGAACTGAATGGCATTTTCACAAGTTGGGATCAAGCAGGATTTCTTTAATATTTATTTAATATTTGGACCTCTGTACAAATGATAATAAACTAAATCAAAATATTGGCACATGCTTGCGTTAAAAATCCATATCCTCAGGTATGCCCCAATAATGCCTTCCAGAGAATACAATTAATGAATAGGCAGAGATGCAATGAAAATAATTAAGTATAGGGCCACCTTAAAAATTGCATTAATCTATGAAACTCTCTGACTACTCTCAGGCATCAGAGGTTACGGGGGGAAGGCAGAAAAATGGGGTTGAGAGGGAAAGATAGATCAGCCATGGTTGAATGGCGGAGTAGACTTGATGGGCTGAAAGGCCTAATACTGATATTAGAACATGAACTTATGAACTTATGAATACATTTACAGCAAGGATTCAGACTAAGGGGGATTCTGGCAAACATTTAGTTTATAATCTCGCCTTCATGAGCAATCAATTAGGCTCTCGATCGCTTGAAGATAATGATTAATTCTGGGCCCATAGCTGACTGTAAAATTAATTGTGAAAAAATCTAATGCTCCCTCGGTATGAAAATCACATTTTCCTTAGTCTTTAAGGTTAATTATTTTGTATAGCGAGAAGGTTGTATGGAATAATTAGGGATTAGGATAAATAAAACTATGCTTCAATTAATTTATTTTGTCAGATGTTTTCACCATAGCAGACGAGAGAAGCTAAGGATCATTAACTGCTGCATGCTGAGTAGTGGAGCTCAGCTGGAACCCAGAGGAGCAATGCAGGATGGTCAACCACGTAACTCTTACCGTTAATAGACACAAAATGCTGGAGTAACTCAGTGGGACAGGCAGCATCTCTGGAGAGAAGGAATGGGTGACGTTTCGATCTTGATTACAACGATCAGGCCATTACATTCAGTTTCAGTCTGAAGAAGGGTCTCAACGCGAAACGTCACCCATTCCTTCTCTCCATAGATGCTGCCTGTCCCGCTGAGTTACTCTTGCCTTTTGTGTCTATCTTCGGTTTAAAACCAGCACCTGCAGTTCCTTCCTATACTTTTTGTCTTACTGTTAATGTATCAGTGAAGAGATCATGGGATTAGGCTCATCTACCGATCACTCTATAACCCCTGCAATCATATGAACAAATGCCCCTTGGTTAAGGTGTGAGCAAGCAGTGAATGTTAGCACATTCACTCCAGAAACGCTTCCAAGGGCAGAACCGTTGAAACAGTGTGTTCAATGGAGGAAAACTAGAAAGCAATCAAACCTAGAAAGCTAGAAAAGTTAAACACCTAATTATATTGGTTATTTCCAGAACCATCAACACCAATGAAGGTTCAAACAAAGGATGTGATAAACTGCGAAATAAATTCTTTTTGGTGAATTATTCAACTAACCAGAGGCAAAAAAAGATCTCCAAATATTATTCAAAGAAGCGGGTACTCACGGAAATCCTGGATACTTTTTACTGTCATTTGACCTAAAGGAGATTTGCCCATAAAATTGGTGAATTGGTTGGTGAAAGGACTAATTCCTCTGGCCATTTTGAGGTCATTTGCTGCATCTACTTGCAGAACCTTGCTGTGTCTGACTTTCATTTGCCCCTACATTACTACAATGATTAGTTATCAAAAAGTTCTTCAATAACTTTGAATTTCTTTGAAACTTCCCGTAGTCCTGAAATCCCGTACGGTCCAGTAATCTTAATTAATGGCTGCAAGTAATTACCACTACCCATTCATTTCTCTGTGGGCTGTAGCTAATATTTTATTCAATTTTATTGATGTTTATGAATTTCTTAATATCTTCCAAAATTTCGAATGCGTGATGTGTACTAAAGTACATTTACAGTTTTTTCACGAAATAATAGTCTAGTGCCATAAAGTAATAGTCATGTAGCATGGAAACAGGCCCTTCAGCCCAACTCGCCAATGCTGACCAAGATAACCCAAATAAGCTGGTTCCAGTTACCTGCATATGGCACATATCCCTCTAAACCATTCCTATCCCTGTATCTGTCCAATTATTTTCTTTAAATGTTGTTATAGAGTACAAGAGCAGGGAGGTTAGACTGCAGTTGCACAGGGTCTTGGTGAGGCCACACCTGGAGCATTGCGTACAGTTTTGATCTCCTAATCTGAGGAAAGAAATTCTTGCCATAGAGGGAGCACAGAGAAGGTTCACCAGACTGATTCCTGGGATGGCACGACTTCCATATGAAGAAAGACTGGATAGACTCGGCTTGTACTCGCTGGAATTTAGAAGATTGAGGGGTGATCTCATAGAGACTTACAAAATTCTTAAGGGGTTGGACAGGCTAGATGCAGGAAGACTGTTCCCGATGTTGGGGAAGTCCAGGACAAGGGGTCACAGTTTAAGGATAAGGGGGAAGTCTTTTAGGACCGAGATGAGAAAATCATTTTTCACACAGAGAGTGGTGAATCTGTGGAATTCTCTGCCACAGAAGGTAGTTGAGGCCAGTTTGTTGGCCATATTTATGAGGGAGTTGGATGTGGCCCTTGTGGCTGAAGGGATCAGGGGGTATGGAGAGAAGGCAGGTACAGGATACCGAGTTGGATGATCAGCCATGATCATATTGAATGGCGGTGCAGGCTCGAAGGGCCGAATGGCCTGCTCATGCACCTAATTTCTATGTTTCTATGTTTCTATGTATAGTACCTTCCTTGACTATCTCCTCTGGCAGCTCGTTCCAAATGCCCATCATCCTCCATGTGAAAATGGTGCCACTCTGGTACCTTTTAAATCTTTCCCCTGTCAACTTCAACTCTGCCCTGGAGTTCCTAATTCCTCTAACCTGGGGAAAAATCTCTGTGTACTCTATTCCCTTCATGATTCCCACCCCGTCAGAGGGGGGTGAATCTGTGGAATTCTTTGCCACCGAAGGCTGTGGAGGGTAAATCAGTGGCTATTTTTAAGGCAGAGGTAGATATATTCTTGATTAGTACACGTGTCAGAGGTTATGGGGAGAAGGCAGGAGAATGGGGTTAGGAGGGAGAGATAGATCAGCCATGATTGAATGGCGGAGTAGACTTGATGGGTCGAATGGCATAAGTCTACTCCTGTTCCTTATGACTTTATGACCTCAATAAGATTTTTGCCAGTATGGCCAATGTGCCAATGGTTCCTGCTATCAGATTTGTAGATCTCTACTGGATGGGATATAGACACTTCGGCTCCACTATCTGTACGGAGTTTGTTGTTCTCCTAGTGACCGTCTGGGTTTTCTCTGGGTGCTGCAGTT
The DNA here is from genome assembly GCA_035221665.1 of Okamejei kenojei. NCBI lineage: Eukaryota > Metazoa > Chordata > Chondrichthyes > Rajiformes > Rajidae > Okamejei > Okamejei kenojei. The sequence goes on from CM069132.1 coordinate 142,847,925, forward strand.
TCCAACCCTCACTTCAAAGATGTGCAGGTTTGTAGGTTAATTGAATTCTGTAAATTGTGAATTGCTCCTAGTGTATAGGATAGTGCTAGTGTATGGGGTGATCTCTGGTCTGCACAGACTCTGTGGAATGAAGGGCCTGGTTCCATGCTGTATATAAATTAAAGTCTCAAGTAAAGTAAATTGACTTGGAATACTGTACCATGATGTCCCATTGTTTGTACTCAAAGCACTTTCCAATGAAGGAAACACACCAAATGACCTCTTCACCACCCTGTCCACTTGAACCTCCAGTTGCAGGAAACCGTGCACCTGTGCCCCTAGATCTCTCTGTTCCATAAAACTCTCCAGAGTTCTACCTGTTACTGTGTAAGTCATGCCCTGGTTTGATATACCAAAGCGCCATGTCTCACACTTTGGTAGAGTTTATGACACAGCAGTGTCAGAGGTTATGGGGAGAAGGCTGGAGAATGGGGTTAGGATAGAATAGATCAGCCATGATTGAATGGTGGAGTAGATTTGATGGGCCACTGGCCTAATTCTACTCCAATTCCTTATGACCTTGTGACTTGTCAGAGTTAAATTCTACTTGTCCCATTCACCTTCACAGCTGATCAAGATCCTATTGTAAACTCAGATTTGCTTCCTCACTGTCAACTATACCACCAATTCTGGTATGATCTGCAAATGTAATAATAATGTCAACCACATTGTCACCCAAATTCTTAATGTAGATACCAAACACTGGAGCCAACACTGACTCCTGCTGCACTACATTTGACAAGGATATTTTTAAGGCGGGGATTGACAGATTCTTGATTAATACGGGTGAGTGGGGCTATGGCGAGAAGGCAGGAGAATGGGATTGAGAGGGAAAGATAGATCAGCCATGATTGAATGGCGGTGTAGACTTGATGGGCTGTATGGCCTAATTCTGCTCCTAGAACATATAAGCTCAAAATGTTACAGGCATTCATTTTGTTGGGGGGGGGGGGGGGGGGAATAATGTGCACTTGTGTATCTGAATTTGTTGCCATTACTGGGCAGGTTTCTACTTGTGAAACAATTGGAAGTGTTTTGAAGTAACTACTGCTGAACAAACATTTTTTTAATTTTCCAAGGAGTTAGGTAGATGTCTAAGAAACATGTTTATTCACATAGTGTCCCTGGGCTTCCAATGATTCACCAGCAGAATTATAGCAGGAAAAGGAGAGAACATGGCAAACAAAAACATAACCTCTAAATTCACAGAATGAGATATTTTAGGCAGGCTAAATGTATTCAATAACATCTAAGTAAAGAACAGGAAAGGATCGCATCTTCAATGATCCGTTTCAATATTTATTTTTCAGATGGTTTTGTTGAAGACCAAGAACTTTAAACAACAGTTGTCCTGGCTGTCAACTAATAACTCAATTTCTAGCTAATTGCCCCAGTTACAAGATTGTCTGAATGCAAGACTGAAAGGATCCGATTTCAAATATAATTTAAAGCAACTTTTTATAAATGAGACAACAGCTAGATTGTGACTCAACTGCAAGGCATGTAAATCAAAATCTCAAAGCTCGTGAAACAAGAATTAATTTAAGGTGTCGGATATTCAAGTTGGACAACGTCAGGGTAGCTAATGTAACCCCACTTTTAAGGGTAGCTAATGTAACCCCACTTTTTAAGGGTAGCTAATGTAACCCCACTTTTTAAGGGTAACTAATGTAACCCCACTTTTTAAGGGTAGCTAATGTAACCCCACTTTTTAAAAAGGGAGGGAGAGAGAAAAGGGGGAATTACAGACCAGTTAGTCTAACATCGGGAGTGGGGAAACTGCTAGAGTCAGCTATTAAAGATGGGATAGCAGCACATTTGGAAAGTGGTGAAATCATGGATTTACGAAAGGTAAATCATGTCTGACGAATCTTATAGAATTTTTCGAGGATGTAACTAGTAGAGTGGATAAGGGAGAACCAGTGGATGTGTTATATCTGGACTTTCAGAAGGCTTTCGACAAGGTCCCACATAAGAGATTAGTATACAAACTTAAAGCACACGGTATTGGGGGTTCAGTATTGATGTGCATAGAGAACTGGCTGGTAGACAGGAAGCAAAGAGTAGGAGTAAACGGGTCCTTTTCAGAATGGCAGGCAGTGACTAGTGGGGCACCGCAAGGCTCAGTGCTGGGATCCCAGCTATTAACAATATATATTAATGATTTGGACCAGGGAGTTGAATGCAACACAGAATCATAGTCTTACAGTATAGTGTGGAAACAAGCCCTTTGGCCCAACTTGCCCACATTGGTCAACATGTCCCATCTCCACTAGTCCCACCTGCCTGCATTTGTCCCATTTCCCTCTAAACCTGTCCTATCCATCTACCTGTCTAAATGATTCTTAAACATTCCGAAAAGTACCTGCGTTAACTACTTCCTCCGACAGCTCATTCCATACACCCAAAACCCTTTGTGTAAAACTGTTATCCCACAGGTTCCTATTAAATTATTCCCCCCTCACCTTAAACTTAAGCACTCTGGTTCTCTACTTTACTCTGGGCAAAAGACTGTGTTTCTACCCGAACTATTCCTCTCAAGAATGTATACACCTCTGTAAGATAATTCTCATCCTCCTGCACTCCAAGGTCCTTCTGACCTTATTCTATGAAGCCATCGTTTCCAGGGAAGTAACCCTACTTTTAAGCTTGACTCAAATTTTCCAAAATATTATCTGGACTGCTCAGTTTTAGCTCGAGATTAGTATACAAACTTAAAGCACACGGTATTGGGGGTTCAGTATTGATGTGGATAGAGAATTGGCTGACAAACAGGAAGCAAAGAGTAGGAGTAAACGGGTCCTTTTCAGAATGGCAGGCAGTGACTAATGGGGTACCGCAAGGCTCAGTGCTGTGACCCCAGCTATTTACAATATATATTAATGATTTGGACGAGGGAATTGAATGCAACATCTCCAAGTTTGCGGATGACACTAAGCTGGGGGGCAGTGTTAGCTGTGAGGAGGATACTTGGAGGCTGCAAGGTGACTTGGATAGGCGTGGTGAGTGGGCAAATGCATGGCAGATGCAGAATAATGTGGATAAATGTGAGGTTATCCACTTTGGAGGCAAAAACAGGAAAGTAGACTATTATCCGAATGGTGGCCGATTCGGAAAAAGGGAGATGCAACGAGACCTGGGTGTCATGGTACACCAGTCATTGAAAGTAAGCATGCAGGTGCAGCAGGCAGTGAAGAAAGAAAATGGTATGTTAGCATTCATAGCAAAAGGAATTGAGTATAGGAGAGGGAGATTCTACTGCAGTCATACAGGGTCTTGGTGAGACCACACCTGGAGTATTGCGTACAGTTTTGGTCTCCAAATCTGAGGAAATACATTCTTGCCATAGAGGGAGTACAGAGAAGGTTCACCAGACTGATTCCTGGGATGTCAGGACTTTCATATGAAGAAAGACTGGATAGACTCGGCTTGTACTCGCTAGAATTTAGAAGATTGAGGGGGTATCTTTATAGAAACTTACAAAATTCTTAAGGGGTTGGACAGGCTAGATGCATGAAGATTGTTCCCAATGTTGGGGAAGTCCAGAACATGGGGTCACAGTTTAAGGATAAAGGGGAAATCATTTAGGACCGAGATGAGAAAAACATTTTTCACACAGAGAGTGGTGAGTCTCTGGAATTCACTGCCACAGTAGGTAGTTGAGGCCAGTTCATTGGCTATTAAGAGGGAGTTAGATGTGGCCCTTGTGGCTAAAGGGATCAGGGGGTATGGAGAGAAGGCAGGTACAGGATACTGTTGGATATTTTAATATAATATAATTATTAAATATAATTAGATATAATTAGGAAGGCTAAAAGAAGATATGAGGTTGCTTTGGCAAGAAAGGTGAAAGTAAACCCAAAGGGTTTCTACAGCTATATTAATAGCAAAAGGATAACGAGGCAATAAAATTGGACCATTAGAGAACCAGAATGGACAGCTATCTGCAGAGCCAAAAGAGATGGGGGGGAAATTGAACAATTTCATTTTCTTCGGTATTCACCAAGGAGAAGGATATTGAACTCTGTGAGTTAAGGGGAAAAAGTAGAGTAGCTATGGAAACTATGAGATTCAAAGAGGAGGAAGTACTGACACTTTTGAAAAATATAAAAGTGGATAAGTCTCCAGGTCCTGACAGGATATTCCCTAGGACATTGAGGGAAGTTAGTGTAGAAATAGCAGGGGCTATGACAGAAATATTTCAAATGTCATTAGAAACGGGAATAGTGCCGGAGGATTGGCGTACTGCGCATGTTGTTCCATTGTTTAAAAAAGGGTTCAAAGAATAAACCTAGCAATTATAGACCTATTTATTAGTTTGACGTTAGTGGTGGGCAAATTAATGGAAAGGATACTTAGAGATAATATATATAAAGCATCTGGATAAACAGGATCTGATCAGGAACAGTCAACATGGATTTGTGCCTGGAAGGTCATGTTTGACAAACCTTCTTGAATTTTTTGATGCGGTAACTAGGGAAATTGATGAGGGTAAAGCAGTGGATGTTGTCTATATGGATTTCAGTAAGGCCTTTGACAAGGTTCCCCATGGAAGGTTGGTTAAGAAGGTTCAATCTTTGGGTGTTAATGGCGGAGTAGCAAGATGGATTCAACAGTGGCTGAATGGGAGATGTCAGAGAGTAATGGCGGATGGCTGTTTGTCAGGTTGGAAGCTGGTGACCAGTGGCGTGCCTCAGGGATCTGTGTTGGGTCCACTGTTGTTTGTCATGTACATCAATGATCTGGATGATGGGGTGGAAAATTGGATAAGTAAGTATGCAGATGATACTAAGATAGGTGGTGTTGTGGATAATGAAGTAGATTTTCAAAGTCTACAGAGAGATTTGGGCCATTTGGAAAATTGGGCTGAAAGATGGCAATTGGAGTTTAATGCTGTTAAGTGTGAAGTGCTACATCTTGGCAGGAGAAATCAAAATAGGACCTACATGGTAAATGGTAGGGAATTGAGGAATGCTGTGGAACAGAAGGATCTAGGAATAACTGTGCATAGTTCCCTGAAGGTGGAATCGCATGTAGATAGGGTGGTAAAGAAAGCCTTTGGTGTGCTGGCCTTTATAAATCAGAGCATTGAATATAGGAGTAGAGAAGTAATGTTAAAATTGTACAAGGCATTGGTAAGACCATTTCTGGAGTATGGTGTACAATTTTGGTCGCCTAGTTATAGGAAGGATGTCAACAAAATAGACAGAGTACAGAGGAGATTTACTAGAATGTTGCTAGGGTTCCAGCAACTCTGTTACAGAAAAAGGTTGAACAAGTTAGGTCTTTATTCTTTGGAGCGCAGAAGGTTAACGGGGGACTTGATTGAGGTCTTTAAAATGATGAAAGGGATAGACAGAGTTGACGTGGATACGTTTTTCCCATTGAGGGTAGGGAAGATTCAAACAAGAGGGCATGACATGAGAATTAAGGGACAGAAGTTTAGGGGTAACGCGAGGGGGAACTTCTTTACTCAGAGGGTGGTGGCTGTGTGGAATGAGCTTCCAGCAGAAGTGGTGGAGGCAGGATCGATTTTAACATTTAAAAGTAAAGTGGATAGGTATATGGACGTGAAGGGAATGGAGGGGTATGGAGGGAATGGAGCAGGTAGATGGGACTAGGGGAAAACAAATGGTTGGCACGGACTGGAAGGGCCGAGAAGGCCTGTTTCCATGCTGTAATTGTTATATGGTTATATGGTTATATGGATGATCAGCCATGATCATATTGAATGGCGTTGCAGGCTCGAAGGGCCGAATGGCCTACTCCTGCACCTATTTTCTTTGTTTCTCTGTTTCTATCAGATACCTTTGGAGTCTGAAGCACAACGCGTCTCTGAGTGATATTTAGAAAAGTCAAAAATATGCATCTCCACCAAGTACTGGAGACCCATTGGCCATTGAAGTGAATTAAAAATATATAACGTGGCTTGAAATATATTTGAATTTCATAATATTACATTTATATCAGCTATCTTCCAACATGAATCACAGTTAAACTTACATAGAGTCATAGAGCATGAAAATAGGCCTTTCAACCCAACCTGCCCATGCCAACCAAGATGCCCCTTCTACACGAATCCCACCAGCCATTGGCTCATGGCTCATATTCCTCTACACCTTTCCTATCCAAGTGCCTGTCCAAATGTCTTTTAAATGCTGTTCTAGCATTTGCCTCAACTACCTCCTCTGGCAGCTCGTTCCATAAAAGCATCGCCCTCCGTGTGAAAAAGTTGCCCCTCAGGTTCCTATTGAAACTTTTCAACGAATTAAGTCCTAGCCTGCCCAATCTTTCCCTGAAGCTCCTGGCCTCAAGGCCTGGCAACATCCTTGTAAATCATCTCAGCGTTCTTTCCAGATTAATCTCCGAAGAAGATTAAATAGGAACATAGGAGCATGATGTGCAGAGGGAACTTGAGGTGAAAATGCACGGATCTCTGAAAGTGGGAACATAAGTCGAGAGGGTGGTAGGGAGGACATACTGCATGTTTGCCTGTATTGGACGGGCAATGATGGTAAAAGTTGCAAAGTCATATTGCAGCTTTATAAAACTATTGTTAGGTCACATTTGGAGTACTCTGTGCAGTTCTGGTCACTGCATCACCAGAAAGTTATGAAGGCTTTGTGACCTTTGTGGACTGTCATCATTGGGTGGTGCTGTGTGCCGGCTGCCTCGCCAGTAGTGGGTTCATAATTTTGACTTTTTTTGATTTTTAGTATGTCTAAATGTATGTTTTAGTGTCTCTCGGTAGGTCTTATGTGGGGGGTGGTGGGGGTACCTCGATGTAGATGCAATTTTTTCCTTGTCGCTTATTCGCCTCCCTCACGGCCTAACAACTTGGATTGGTGTGGCCTTTCCCAGAGTCAGGCCCAGAGCTTCAGCAGCGGGTGCAGCGTGGACATTCCATCGCGGAGTGGGGCGATCCTCTCCGGGGGTCACCAGAGAAGACCTCCGATCCATTCCGGTAATGGGAGAGTCTGGAACGAGAGGGTAAAACTCAGGATAAAAGGACGTACCTTCAGAATGGAGATGGCGAGCAATTCCTTTAGCCAGAGGGTGGTTAATCTTGCGAATTCATTGCCACCAATGACTGTGGAGGCCAAGTCAATGGGTATTTATAAAGCAGAGGTGAATGAATTCTTGATTAGTAAGGGTACCAAACATTATGGGGAGAAGGCAGGAGAGTTGGGGTTGAGAAGGAAAAATTGATCAGCCATGCTTGAATGGTGGACCTGATGGTCTGAACGGCTGCATTCTGCTCCAATGTCGTATGGTCTTTATTTTCTGGGGTGGAAATGTCAAGTACTGAAGGCCTAGGTTGAAAGTGAGCGGGAGAAAGTTTAAAGGAGATTTGCGAAGTAAGTTTTTTTACAGAGTGGTAGGTGCCTGGAATGTGCTGCCCAGGTAGATAGTGAAAGCAGATACAATAGCTACATTTAAGAAGCAATTTTGATAGGCACATGAACTAAGGATGGAGTGATATAGCCCCAGTGCAGGCAGATGGGATTACTCTAAATTGGCATCATGGACAGCACAGACATCGTGCGCTGAACAGACCATTCCTGTGCTGGACTGCTCAGTGGTCTTTAAGTAATTTTCCCACATATTTTCTGTTTTTGTAGCCATAATTTTCAAACCAATATAATTATTCATTTAAGGATTCATCAAGTAGCTTATATACTCCCCCCCTCCCAAACACACACATACAGATAAAATATAATATTTTTAATTTGCTAATTGACAACTGAATAGACAAATGGGTGTCAGAGGGAAGACGGAGATAAAAGTGCTGAATTAAATCTTTCACTCCTCAAATCTGCTCTTTAAATCAGGTCACAGCTAATGGGTATATTAAGTCGTCATTAACCTTGACCCCCTTTCCAGTCTGAGATGTGAAAACGTCAGCAGTACGAGCGAGCATGGCTTAATGGGAGTGAGGATTCCATATCTTAATCATTGCTTGTGAGAAAAAGTGCTGCTCCAAAATGATATCTCTCCAATGTAAATAAGCCAACTGCACAATCTGAAGTTCAAGATCATCTTTATTCAGTACCCATGTTATAACGGTACAGCAGGTCCTTAGTTGTTAGTTCATCATTACTGCTTCCAAGACTGACCAGTGTAGGAAGTGGGTGTTAGTATGAATCATACAGTAAGGTGGTGTTAGTGATGCTATTCTACTATGATTGGTTCACATGCAAAAACCAATCTATAACGTGAATTGAAATTTAACATTATATTCAGTTGTTCCATTAAATACACTGGGGCTGTGAACATGGGAAATGTGTTGTTCTGCAGGTGAGATTGACACAGTTCGGTTTCAAGTCCCTTCTCCCCACTTTGGTAATATCCAGGTCAATCTGTGTCACCAGGGTTTAACCCATACATTTAGTCTGTAAATGTCCCCTGGTAACTTTCTCCTCTCGATGATAAAACTTATAGTGTTATTAACTCAGAATTATTTACAAGCTCGATGATTTCATGGCATGCCTGGACATTCATTTCATAAGTTGGACCAGGATCGATTCGCCTTGATGCCACAGAGGACAACATCATAAAAACTCTGAGTCTGAGGAAGGGCCTCAATCTGAAATGTCAACTATTCCTTATCTCCAGAGATGCTGCCTGACCCGCTGAGACGCATTTTGTCTATCTTCATCATAATAGCCCTGCTAGTGCATTGCATGGGTATTTACCTTCACCCTTGGACTATTCTGTCCCTTTCCACATGCCATAACAATCCCTCTTTCATCCCCTCCTACACTAAAATCACCCTTAACCTGGCCCAAATTCCTATGACCATTCCTATGACTGCCTGTAAGGTGAACCCTAATCTTCTCACATCGCCCATTTTCCAATTATTCTTGTTCCACAATCATGAACGCAAATTGGAGGAACAACACCTCATACTTTGCTTGGGCAGCTTACAACCCAGCAGTATGAATATTGATTTCTCTAACATCAAGTGACTCTTTCTTTCCCTCTCCCTTCGCCATCTTAGTTCTCCGACTAGTTCCAGATTCCAGTCCTCCTGATTAAATATTACTGATTGTTACCTTCCCCTCAGTTAACAATGGCCCATTCTACATTTTCCTTGACCTTCGTCCCCTTTGATCTCTTGTTTCCACATCTTATCCTTCCATATCTCTATGTCTCCCTCTCCCCGGACTCTCAGCCTAAAGAAGGGTCTCGACCCAAAACGTCACATGTTCCTTCTGTCCAGAGATGCCTGTCTTGCCGAGTTACTCTAACATTTTGTGTCTATCTTCGCTGTAAACCAGCAACTGCAGTGACTTCCTGCACAAAGTCATTCCCAATCCAGTCACAGCCCTGGTCTGAACAGATATGTGGCAGCCAGCCATCAGGGATACAATTTTGAGACATGTACCCAGTGATTCTTGCAATACTGATATTGAAGAATACCTGGTAATTTGTATCCTGGGTCTTGGTGAGGTTACATAGAAACATAGAAACATAGAAAATAGGTGCAGGAGTAGGCCATTCAGCCCTTTGAGCCTGCACCGCCATTCAATATGATCATGGCTGATCATCCAACTCAGTATCCCGTACCTGCCTTCTCTCCATACCCCCTGATCCCTTTAGCCACAAGGGCCACATCTAACTCCCTCTTAAATATAGCCAATGAACTGGCCTCAACTACCTTCTGTGGCAGAGAATTCCAGAGACTCATCACTCTCTGTGTGAAAAATGTTTTCCTCATCTCGGTCCTAAAGGAATTCCCCCTCATCCTTAGACTGTGACCCCTTGTTCTGGACCTCCCCAACATCGGGAACAATCTTCCTGCATCTAGCCTATCCAACCCCTTAAGAATTTTGTAAGTTTCTATAAGATCCCCCCTCAGTCTTCTAAATTCTAGCGAGTACAAACCAAGTCTATCCAGTCTTTCCACATATGAAAGTCCTGACATCCCAGGAATCAGTCTGGTGAACATTCTCTGTACCCCCTCTATGGCAAGAATGTATTTTCTCAGATTTGGAGACCAAAACTGTATGCAATACTCCAGGTGTGGTCTCACCAAAACCCTGTACAACTGCAGTAGAACCTCCCTGCTCCTATACTCAAATCCTTTTGCTATGAATGCTAACATACCATTTTCTTTCTTCACTACCTGCTGCACCTTGCCTACTTTCAATGATTGGTGTACCATGACACCCAGGTCTCGTTGCATCTCCCCTTTTCCTAATTTGCCACCATTCAGATAATAGTCCACCCTCCTGTTTTTGCCACCAAAGTGGATAACCTCACATTTATCCACATTATACTGCATCTGCCATGCATTTGCCCACTCACCCAGCCTATCCAAGTCACCTTGCAGCCTCCTAGCATCCTCCTCACAGCTAACACTGCCCCCCAGCTTAGTGTCATCTGCAAACTTGGAGATGTTGCATTCAATTCCCTTGTCCAAATCATTAATATATATTTTAAATAGCTGGGGTCCATGCACTGAGCCTTGCGGTACCCCACTAGTCATTGCCTGCCATTCTGAAAAGGACCCGTTTACTCCTACCCTTTGCTTCCTGTCTGCCAGCCAGTTCTCTATCCACATCAATACTGAACCCCCAATACCATGTGCTTTAAGTTTGTATACTAATCTCTTATGTGGGACCTTGTCGAAAGCCTTCTGAAAGTCTAGATATAACACATCCACTGGTTCTCCCTTATCCACTCTACTAGTTACATCCTCGAAAAATTCTATTAGATTCGTCAGACATGATTTACCTTTCGTAAATCCATGCTGACTTTGACCAATGATTACACCACTTTCCAAATGTACTGCTATCCCATCTTTAATAACGGACTCTAGCAGTTTCCCCACTACCGATGTTAGACTAACTGGTCTGTAATTCCCCGTTTTCTCTCTCCCTCCTTTGTAAAAAAAAGTGGGGTTACATTAGCTACGCTCCAACCTTAGGAACTACTCCAGAATCTAAGGAGTTTTGAAAAATTATCACTAATGCATCCACTATTTCTGTGGCTACTTCCTTGAGTACTCTGGGGTGCAGACTAACTGGCCCTGGGGATATATTGGCCTTTAATCCATTCAATTTACCCAACACCACTTCCCGGCTAACCTGAATTTCACTCAGTTCCTCCACCTTATTTGACCCCCGGTCCCCTGCTATTTCCGGCAGATTATTTATGTCTTCCTTAGTGAAGACAGAACCAAAGTAGTTATTCAATTGGTCTGCCATGTCCTTGTTCCCCATGATCAATTCACCTGTTTCTGACTGCAAGGGACCTACATTTGTTTTAACTAATCTCTTTCTCTTCACATATCTATAAAAACTTTTGCAGTCAGTTTTTATGTTCCCTGCCAGTTTTCTTTCATAATCTATTTTCCCTTTCCTAATTAAGCCCTTTGTCCTCCTCTGCTGGACTGAATTTCTCCCAGTAGGCTGCTTCTTTTCTGGCTAATTTGTATGCTTCATCTTTTATTTTTATACTATCCCTGATTTCTCTTGTTATCCATGGATGTACTACCTTCCCTGATTTATTCTTTTGCCAAACTGGGATGAACAATTGTTGTAGTTCATCCATGCATTCTTTAAATACCTTCCATTGCACATCCACTGTCAACCCTTTAAGAATGACTTGCCTGTCTATCTTGGCCAATTCACGTCTCATACCTTCAAGTTACGAGTTTAGTTTATTGTCAGGTGTACCGAGGTACAGTGAACAGCTTCTGTGGCTTGCTAATCAGTCAACGGAAAGACAATACTTGATTACAATCGAGTTGTTTACAATGTACAGTTACGTGATAAAGGGAATAACGCGAATAATGTTTAGTGCAAGAAAAAGACACTAAAGTCCGATCCTAGATAGTCCGATGATCTTCAATGAGGTAGATAGTAGTTCAGGACTGCTCTCTAGTTGTTGATAGCATGGTTCAGTTGCCTGATAACAGCTGGGAATAAACTGTCCCTGAATCTGGAAGTGTGTGTTTTCACACTTTGATACCTTTTGCCCGATGGGAGAGGAGAGGCCAGGGTGTGATTCATCTTTGAATACGCTGCTGCCCTTGCCAAGGCAGTGTGAGGTATAAATGGAGTGAATGGAAGGGAGGTTGGCAACGATGGGGGGTTCAGATGGAGCCATTACAACAATAGGCATTGTATTGTTCTGCCCAATCAATTGAGTCAGCAATAACTATAATGAAAAACTGAAATCCTGGATAGACACAAAATGCTGGAGTAACTCAGCGGGCCAGGTCAGTGTCTCTAGAGAAAAATAATAGGTGACCTTTTCAGTTGAAACACAGAAATGTCGGAGACACTCCATCTGGAGAGATTGAGGCTTGTCCTAATGGACAGGTTGGATCTCTTCAGAGGGATATGGTCTCCATATATTGAATATTTACAGGGTCAAAGTGGCTCAGTACGAGGGCTTGACTGAGGCCTGAATAATAGAATGGATGAAGAAGTATACATAATAAATCATGCTTATATCTCCAACGACGGATTAATGATTAATACTCCATTTGCTTTCATATTCTCTATATTATCTTTCTCTATCTTTTCTTACTTTATAAAAAAAAATTAAAAAGTGTATAGAAGCATATAGTCTTAAATTTGAATATTAATATTAATATTAATAATATTATGAAAGTATCTAATGATGTATTTTCATTACTGTATAATAATGGACTTTTCATTAATATGTTTCTACAATAAAAATATTTAACACAAAAAAAAACAAAAAAGAAACCCTTTTTCAAGACGTTTTGGGTCAGAACCCTTCTTCAGCTGAAATCCTAGTTCAGATTCTGAGGAATAACACTTGAAATAATTAACCAATCCAAGTACATTATTTTTGTCCACCTTGGGGGTGGGGGGGGGAGATTGCAACCTTCACGTGCTCCGCCCTGTTTCGACTAATGCAATCAACTCGACGTGCACAAATGGAAGATCAAATGGAACAAGTTGTCCAACAACTTTAGGCTGTGCACGCCACACGAAAGAAGAAGTCCACCTTCACTGTCCTCCTTGCAAGATCATGCATTGTTATTCAGCTATAGATATCCTCAGACAATCTTTAATCCACCGTACCATTGCTGATCACAACTTATTCAACTAAACCTGTGAACATGACCTGCTCTTCACAAATCTGTTACCTCCATTAAATCAGTTTATATTGTACATTCTGTACCTAGTGAATGTGCCTTCATAATAACAGTTGTCGAGCTCCCCCCTCTCCACTCTTTAAAATACGAAGTGACTTTCGCAAATATGTAAACCAAAGGTATACTATTTACAAATCTAGAAAGCTTTGGAAAATCATTCCAACATAGTTGTAATTTTCATACCTATTTTAATATCCAGGAGTAAGAGGTATTTAGACCAAAGAAGTGTCTATATTAAATTCATTATCTTTTCAATCACCATTTGTTTTTCACTGATTTAATTCCACAGAAATGGTTTTCCCGATTTATTTGTAGCACAAGTCTCTGAATCTTTACTTTTGAACTGACTACAAAACATTCACATAAATGTTGCCAATTCCTTGGAATCTCCATCGTTAATGGACCCACATTCGCTCTTTTTCACCATAGACTCATACATCATGGGAACAGGCCCTTCGGCCCAACTCATCCATGCTGACCAAGAAGCCCCATCCAAGCTAGTTCCATTTGTTCGCATTCAGCCCATATCACTCTAATCCTTTCCTATCCATGTACCTGTCAAGTGCCTCTTAAATGCTGTTATTGTACCTGGCTCAACTACCTCCTCTGGCAGCTAATTCTATATATTCACCACCCCCTGAATTAAAAAAAAAAGTTCTTATTTCCCTCCTCATCTTAAACCTATGTCTTGTTTCCCTACCCTGTGCATTGACCCTTTCAATTCCCCTCATGGTTTTATACACCTCTATAAGATCACTGCTTAGCCTCCTGCGCTCCAAGGAATTAAGTCACAGCCTGCCCAATCTTCCTCTGTAGCTCAGACCCAACTCATATTTTTTACTGTTTTTTCAAAATACTGACTATAGTTCAACTCCCCTTTTCGTGTTCTTGTTCTATGTCTGTATAAAACGTGGGAGTCTTCAAGGTACAACAGAAGTCATTATCACATTAACTCAATGCTGACAGCAAGACAACTAAAAATAGCTGCAACCACACGATCTGACTGCACGCGCACACTGCGTGCAGACAGAGACAACTATGCACAAAGCAGCGTCACCTGCTGCACGGGAGGAGCAACGGGTCCTCCCTCCCCACTCGGTCCACCAAACATCACACCCCTGATTCTCTTTGCATAGATGCATGGCATCATTGGTAAAGCATGTTAATTCTTTAAAGACCTGTCCCACGGTACGAGTTCATTCCAAGAGCCCTCCCGAGTTTGCCCTGATTCTAACTCGGAGATTTACGGTAATGGCCACTCGTCGGTACTCGGGGCTCTCGTGGACATTTTTCAACATGTTGAAAAATCTTCACGAGTCTTCCCATGCTTACCTGCTGTTAGCAAGTCTTCCCGAGTACCTGCAGTTAGCGTTACGAGCCGCTAAGAGACGTCCCCGAGCTCCGACGTACCTGCTACGTTCATTCTCCGTGCTTACCACGAGTTTGATTTTTTTTAAACTCGGGAGAGCTCTTGGAATGAACTCGTACCGTGGGACAGGGCTATTACATGGTAAAGTGCCATTCACAATTGTCTGAGAAAAAGTACAGCCTGGAATTTAACTTGCCATAGAAAAGGTAGTGTAATATTTCCTTGGTATTGCACCAAAGTCTTAACCTTAACCTGTTCTGTGCCACCTCCAAGTATACTCGGGTCATAGCCAATCGTGAAAAAAATACTTGGCAGTGAACAGGTTAATTACGTTCTCTTGCTCCTGGAGTCTGGCTGGAACCTTTCTCCATCACCGTCTCTTCATCACCGTCTATATCTCTAATTTCCTTTGCCCTGACTCAGGCTGATGAAGGGTCTCGACCCGAAACGTCACCTACTCCTTTTCTCCAGAGATGATGTCTGACCCACTGAGTTACTCCAGCTTCTTGTGTCTATCTAATAGCCTTGCCAATTGAGAGAAGGCTAACTGGAGTGAGTCCATGATGCCCCGTGCTAAAGGTTAGTGACAGAGAAGGGGGGATATCTGTCTGTTTGCACTTGCTCCCTTATTTAAACTGATGCAGGAGCAAATTGAACTGAAAATCGATTCTACACCCTATGCCGATCTTTGTGCATTTCACATTAGCAAATATACTTGTATCGTCACTCTTCACAACATGTTTTAGTTGCTTCAGAAATTAAAAAATAATGATCTCCCAAGCAAATAAAGCAATAAGCACGACTACTGCTGGCACCCTTCCAGACATAAGTATCTGATAAAAACTTTCAGCTGTGAAACCAGCCTCAAGTGTGCCCCTATTTAATATTTATGAGCAAGTTGCTCTTCCAGTGAATTATCTTATTTTCAGACTTTCCACACAGAAGACCTGCAGCACATAAGCATACAGGAAACACAAGGCTAACACAGAATGAACAGAATATCAATGTACTGTACTGGCATATCGGAAAGTCAGGGTTATGAAAAATATACTAAGCTCTCTCTTTCTCCCACACACTTATAATTATCTGGCCTTCTCAGAATATATTACAAGAAAAAGAAGGGACATGGTGGCCCAGCGGTAGAGTTGTTGTCTCTCAGCGCCAGAGACCCGGGTTCGATCTGTCCGTAGGGAGTTTGTACATTTTCCCCGTGACCTGCTTGGGTTTTCACCGAGATCTTTGGTTTCCTCCCACACTCCAATGACGTACAGGTTTGTCGGTTAATTGGCTTGGTATAAATGTAAATTGTCCCTAGCATGTGTACGATAGTGTAAGTGTGCAAAGATCGTTGGTCGGTGCTGACTCGGTGGGTAGAAGGGCCTGTTTCCACGCTTTATCTGTGAACTAAAAGACTAAAATTTGATAATTACAGGAAACTGCCAGCTTGCTATTTTTGTGCACTCAGCTTTTGTGGGCGGCACAGAGACGCAGCTGGTAGAGACGCTGCCTCACAGCGCCAGAGACCTGGAGACCATCCTGACCTCGGGTTGTTGCCTGCACGGAGTTTTGCACATTCTCCGTGTGGGTTTCCTCCGAATGCTCTGGTTTCTTCCCATATCCCAAAGACTTGCAGGGTGAATTGGCCTCTGTAAAATTGCCCCAAATGTGTAAGGAGTGGATGTGAAAGTGGGATATCACAGAACCAGTGTGCAAGCGGGTGATTGATGGTCCACATATACTTGGTAGGCCGAAAGGCCTGTTTCCAGGCTGTACCCTGCAACTCTGAACACTATTAAATTACTGTTAACAATTTAATATATTAAATTACTGAAGGTTTGAAACTGATCTTGATCTTATTTCAAAAATCACTGCTATTATGCAGTAAAACAGCAGGTGAAACAGAAGCTATCTGGTTGCACCCAGTTGCCAGTCATCACAAAGTTGTCTGCTGTATTGAAGACAAACACTGCATACGTATGGATACAGCTCCAACACTACAAGTGATTTGCATTGTTTAAAAAGGTAATGTTAGACATCCACAGCTTGACAATAATTTTGCCTGAGTATACAGTATAAGCAGTTGTCATTTATTTATGCTACAGTAATATCCACTGAGATCGCTCATATAAAAAGGCATCCTGGTCCTTTGATCTGTTTCCCCCCTTTCCCCCCTCCCAAGCAGAAAGGAAAACCTGTGGCTCAGACACTTTGATTTGTTATGCCTCAGTTCCGCTTCCACGCCACCTGAGAAGGTGAGCACTCTGGGACCTGTATTAAAATGCAGAATAGAGGAAAAAATTGGATGCAGTCTTCCCAAACGCCGTCCAGTGATTACCCATGAAAGAGTTGTGTAAAGTAAAGACTATGTAAATGATTTGAGAATGTTTGCTGAATAAATGCTGTGAGTAATGGAGGAGTTTATTTCAAAAAACAATAAAAAACAGAATAAAACGGAAAAAACAGGAGATAAAGGATCTTTCTGCATCCATTAGTGGAAAGGATAGGCTAATGTTACAGGTTCTGAATCAGACCACGGGGAAAACATTTGTCTTTGATTTTATGATCAAAGGTAGATAAACCCCTGGACAAAATCAGGATTGAAGGACAGAAAGTGCTTAATGGAAGGTAATGGCTCCCATGCTGACAGGGCCACGTAAATATTTAACGTGTCACAAGTTAGCAGTAGTTTCAAGCTTAACAACTAAAGCAGACTAAAATAATGTAGAAACAAGGAACTGCAGCTGCTGGTTTACAATAAAAAGATAAAATATGCTGGGGTAACAGGGGATTAGACAACATCTCTGGAGAGCATGGATAGGCGACGTTTCTGGCCTGAAGAAGGGTCTCGACCCAAAACATTTGTACAACATTTCCTAACAGCTAATATCTTATGGGCAGATATTAGGCAGCATTCTGGTAAACATCTTGTGCACCCTCTCCAAAGCCTCTTTGTCCTTCCTGCAATGAGGTGACTAGAACTGGACAAAATACTCCAGAAACGGCCTAACCAAAGTCTTATCAAAGCACTGCAATGTGTCTTCCTGACTCATACACTCAATGCCCCAGGCAATGAAGGCAAGCATACCATATGCCTTCTTCACACTCTATTTAACATTTAAGAGTAAAGTGGATAGGTATATGGACGTGAAGGGAATGGAGGGGTATGGTCTGAGTGCAGGTAGATGGGACTAGGGGAAAACAAATGGTCGGCACAGACTGGAAGGGCCGAGAGGGCCTGTTTCTGTGCTGTAATTGTTATATGGTTATATGGTTATTTACTTGTGTCGCCACTTTCAAGAAGCTGTGTACTTTGACCCTAAGATTCCAATGCACATTAACATTGTTAAAGGTAGACACAAGGAACTGCAGATGCTGGGCTAACCAAAAATGACACAATGTGTTGGAGTAACTCAGCGGGTCTGACAGCAGCTCTAGAGAAGATGAATAGGCAATGATTTGGGTTAGGGCCCTTCTTCAGATTAATTGAGTCCACAACTCCAGCAATTTTGGTGGCATTTTTGCATGCACTAAGCAACCCATCTACATTTATGTTCAAGTCATTTATATAATGCAGCTCCTTACTGCATGTTCCGTGTATGGTTTGGAACATGACATTAAATATAATGCTAGTAAGAGTGCTGTTATGGTCTGTAGAACCAAAGAGGATAAAAGCCTAAAATATCCTGACTTTAAATTGTCTGATAACAATCTTAGTGTCTGTAATAAGATAAAATATCTAGGGCATATTATTACAGAACAAATGACAGATGATGAGGATATTTATAGGCAACGACGCATGCTGTATATACAGGCGAATATCCTCTTGCGTAAATTTGGTGCGTGTGCAGATGTGGTGAAGATGTCACTATTTTAGAGCATACTGCACACCCCTCTACACTGCGCACCTGTGGTCGAACTATTTAAAGACAAGTATGCAGAGTCTAAAGGTGGCATATAACGATGCCTTGAGAACACTGCTAAGGCAACCAAGATGGTGTAGTGCCAGTAATATGTTTGTGGCTGCAGGAGTCAGTACTTTAGAAGCTATCCTAAGACACCACATGTATAAATTCATTTGCAGGATAAATGACTCTAAAAATGTGCTTATTATGGCCTTGACAAACATAAGGGTTAGCACTACACGCTACGAATCCCAGTTGTGGAGACACTGGTATCGTTGTTTCGTTGTTCGACACTGATCATTTTTTTTACTCTGGATTTTTAAGTTAAGTATTGTGGGTTTTTTAAAAAATATATATAAATTATGATGTTTTTATGTGATTTGCCTTGATTTTATATATATTTATGATATTTGAGATGCAATGCATTTTTTAATGTAATGTTGCCCCTTGTCTGGACCTTGAGTCCGTAATAAAGTTATTATTATTTTATTATTATATATATCACAGACAACAGAGGTCCCAGCACAGATCCGTGTAGAACTACTGGTCACAGGCGTCCAGCTGGGATAACATCCTTGCACATATAGGATGCCAGACATAGAAACAGATTTTATCCACGAGTAGTTGCTCTACTCAACAGTCAAAAATCTGTAGCCTCCCTTTGATCTGGTACTTTGATCTGGTATTTTGTTGGTTCACATGCTTGATCAATGGTGTTTTATCATTAATGTTTTATTATTATTAATGTTTAGTGTTTTCTGAGTCATTCGTAACTGTCACTGTATGTCATGTTGTTACTTGTGGGCGGAGCACCAAGGCAAATTCCTTGTATGTGAAACTTACTTACTTACTTACTTACTTGTACCACAAACCAATGTCTTCTATCAGTAAGTCAGTTCTGAATCCAAATAACTCACTGTGGGCCCATGCATCTTAATCATATGACAATAATAAACTAAATTAAACTAAACTAAACTCAATTAAACTAAACTATTCAGTCCATACTCTTTGAAATGGGATTAATTCCTATTCCAACAAATCCATGCCAATAGTTTCCCAACCATTGATGTGAGGCTGTAATTTCCTGGATTATCTCTACTTGCCTTCTTAAACAAAAGTACAACATTTGCTACCCTTCAGTCCTGCAGGACCACCTGTGGCTAGAGACGATATAAAGATGTTTTAGTTTAGTTTAGTTTATTGTCACGTGTACCGAGGTGCAATGAAAAGCTTATGTTGCGAGCTATCCAGTCAGCGGAAAGACAACACATGATTACAAATGGGCCATCTACAGTGTACAGACACATGGCCCCTGCAATTCCCTCTCTTGCCTCTTTCAATAACCTGAGATAGATTGGGGATTTACCCCCCTTAATTCTCTTCAAGACCCCTCAAATTACCTCCTTCTTGATCTCAAACTCCGTTATACTTTCCCATGTATAGTCTTTCCGCTGACTGGTTCGCACGCAACTAAAGCTTTTCATTATACCTCGGTACACGTGACAACAAATGAACACATTTTTTCTTATTGGTTGCTGTGCCTCTCAATGAGCCATTCAAACAGCTCATTAAAAAAAAATCCCACTGCTGTTCTGCTGTGCTCCACCTCCAAACTCAAAATTAACCACCTCAGCACGACCAATGGCACCAGTAAATACTCTAGTGATCAACAACTCTGTCCTCACATCTCTGTCCTCTGACCTCATATCTTCACCTTAGCTCTCTTCCCAACCCTCTATCTAAACAGGAAAATCAGATGGGCTCTGGGGAAAGAGTCAGGGAGAGTGGTTAATCGGTAGAATGTTCAGAGGCTTGAAGTCGCATGAAAGGTTAGCTGGTATCTTCCTGTTGCGGCTGTTTCAGTAAATCGATAAATAAGAAACAACATTGTATTCACCAACACGACCAGCCCTGCTTTGATAAATGCAAAATTAACAAATAAGAGAATGGAGAGAATATCAGCCAAGTGCTTTGGCATCTGAGCAGGGTTACTTTTATTATTTTGTTTAGAGCTGAATCAGTAAGCAGGCTATTGAAGCAGAGTTGCAGATTGAGTTCTGACAAGATTAATGGAGGCTGGAATAAACGGAGTGTGGAGCTTTCACTGGAGAATCCGCTCTCTCAGTCAGCATTATATTAGTCGATTTATCAGTAAATCCTATATTTACAGATGAGGCAAATTACCTTGAACAACATCAGTGTGTATTTTAGCTTATATTGCTGTGTTTATTTTATGTTTCAGCCAATACCATTCCACACTGGCATCCTCAACCCTGGTTATGCAAAGGTTGAAAAATGAATGTGAATATGATAATTTACAGAATACTGTGGTTAATATATTTTTTAATGCAAATCAGTTTCTAATGATTATTTATGAACTGGTTCCAGGACAATCACATAAAAAAAAACCAAAGAAATATAAAATGGATGCAACACTTTTCATAACACGATTTCCTAAAACACTTTACACGCAAAGAGATATTAATGCAAGTATAATGACTATTGTGATTTGGAAATACAGCAATCAACACATGTCCAGATGTTCCACATTTAAGAGGGACCCAAGACCCGCAAAGCTTTCTAAGATTGCAATTTCTCCTTTGTAGTGATTTTGACCACTAACATGGCTAGACTTCTATTATCCACTTTAAGTAGCCCTTGCTTTCCCCCTCTCTCCCCATCCTCTCCCCTTCCCAGTTCTCCGACCAGTCTTACTGTCTCCGACTACATTTTATCACCGTTTGCTTTGTTTTTACCTTCTCCCACCTAGCAATGATCTATTCTACATTTTCCTTATTCCTCATACCCTTGGTCCTGTTTTCACACCTCACACTTCCTTATCTATACACTTCCTTATCTATGAACCGTGCACTCCCCTGACATCAGTCTGAAGAAGGGTCTCGACCTGAAACGTCACCCATTCCTTCTCTCCAGAGATGCTGCCTGTCCTGCTGAGTTACCCCAGCATTTTGTGTCTATTGCCCACTAAACATACACTTTGAGTACGATTAAATTAGTGAGTGTAACCTTGCAACTTTATGCCATTCTCAGCACCTAGTTCTCCGAGCCTCAGTCTTATCCTTGTGCCTTTTGGACTTCAGAAAATAAATAAGTGGGTGATACAGTGGCGCTGCGGTAGAGTTGTTCCCTTGCAATGCCAGAGACCCGGTTCAATCCTGACTACGGGTGCTGTCAGCAAAACGTTTGCACGTTCTCCCCGTGACCGCATGGGTTTTTTTTTCCGTGTTCTCCGAGTTTCCTCCCACATTCCAAAGACGTGCAAGTTTGTAGGTTCTTTGGCCTTTTAAATTGCCCCTAGTTTGTAGGATGCAAAATGGGATAACATGGAGCTGGATAACATATCGGTGATCGTTGGTTGGCATGGGTGGGCCAAAGGGCCTGTTTCCTAGCTGCTGTGTCGTTAAACGAAAAGAAAGTAAACTAAACTAAACTAAAGTGTAACCTAACAAGAATGGAGAAGGAATAAGATGGTGATGCAGAGCACACAGCATCACTTGTCTTCACAGTCAGAGGCAAGTCAGCCCAGGGACGGTTATCTACACTTCATTAGACACTGAGCACCAGTTTAGTCATAGAGTTGAAACAGGCCTTTCAGCCCAATTTGCCCACACTGGCCAAAATGTCCCAGCTACGCTTGTCCCACCTGCCCATGCTTGGTCCATATCCCTCCAAACCTGTCCTATCCATGTACCTGTCTAACTGTTTCTTAAACATTGGGATAGTCCCAGCCTCAACTACCTCCTCTAGCAGCTTGTTCCATACACCCACCACCCTTTGTGTGAAAAGGTTACCCCTCAGATTCCCATTAAATCTTTTCCCCTTCACCTTTGAAACTATGTCCTCTGGTCCTCGATTCCCCTACTCTGGACAAGAAATTTAAAGCCAAGACTGGGCATCAGGAAGGCTCCCGAATTTTGTTGCACAGGGTGTAGGTGAGGACTTTGCCATGGCAGGCAACAGAACAGATCTGAGAATTGTGAAGGCCTGGAGCAATGCGAAGGCCAGAGTGAAAGCTTGACTTCAGTTTCAAGGGGCATGGAGCAACCCTGCACTGACCCTGCACGAAAATGTTGGCTCAACCATTTCAACAATGGAAATGGGGTCAGATCTCTAAGGACACTTGGATCCAGACACCGTGCAACATCTGATGGGTGACGTTGCAGCTTCCGTTCTGCACACAACCACTAGCTCTCAGTTGCTGACACTGCTGGCAAAGCTCAGTATTTCCTCTGGCTGGGCGGTCTACAACCAGACCCACCATCTCACTGTTGGCCATTTGGGACAGGAATGAGAAGAATTTTGTTCATCCGGAGGATAGTAAATCCAAGAGGGTTGCACGGACCGGTCACTGAGTTTATTCAAGAAAATGATCATCTTTAAGTGATATGGGCTCCATTCTAGGAAGTGGTGCTGAGGCAAAATAAATCAACCACGATCTCATTGAGTGGTAGAACACGCTTGAGCGGCAGAATGGCCTGTTATGGCTTCTATTTATGTTCTCAGGTTGGGCAAGGTCAGTTTGTTGCCATGACGTTTTGGTTTGCTACCACCCCGAGGGTGGAAAACCGTTTGCAATGTAGCCTTCCAGCAAGTGCTCAGCATTGCACCAGATAGTGAGATCATTGTCTCAGCTTACGATGGTAGCTGTAAGAGCACACCAACAACTCTACTTCCTTAAGGGCCTGTCCCACCAGCATGCGACTCCATGCGGTGAGCGCGATCAAACTAGAAGCGGGGGCCGCGTGGAGGTCGGGTGATCCCTGTACAGGGCCGTTCCCAGCAGCATGCGCCTGCATGCGAAGAGCGCGACCAAACCGGCAGCGGGGGCCGCGCGGAGGTCGGGTGAGTGGCGCAACGCGGCGGGAAGTGAGGCGAACTTGGAGCGAAGTCTGAAAGTTCTGTAAGTTCGCCAGGACAGAGAGAGGGACACACAGAGAGGAGCACAGAGGCACACACAGAGATGGCCACAGAGCCACACACAGAGAGGGGCACGGAGGTACCTACGGAGAGGGTCACGGAGGCACGACGTTGAGGCGGTGTGTAATGTGTCGAGGCGACTGCGAGCCGACAGGCCGTTGCCGCGCAAAATTTTTGAACATGGTCAGTTTTTCGGAGCTCCGCGCGATGTCGGGACGAACTCCGCACAACTCCACACGGGCTCCGGCGATCGAAGTGGGACCGGCCCCGCGACGCCGGACGGCTCAAGCGACCACGTTAGGTCGCGCTCATCGCATGGCGTCGCATGCTGGTGGGACAGGCCCTTTAGACAGCTTAGGAGGTTCGGCATGTTCCCAATAACTCTCACCAATTTCTACAAATGCGCCGCAGAAGGCATTCTCTCGGGATGCATCACAGTTTGGTTTGGGAACAGCTGCTTCCAAGACCACAAGAAATTGCAGAGAATTGTGGACGCAGCCCAGACCATCACACACACCAACCTCCCTTCCATTGACTCAATTTATCTCACGCTGCCTCGGCAAGGTTACCAGCATAATCAAGGACTATGCCCATCAATATGATATGAATCAAGCCAATATCACTTGTGGTGTTGCTGACTCTGGCCGTGGAGGAGGCCCAGGACCGAAAGGAGGCCCAGGACCGCAAGTTGGAGGAATAGCACCTCATATTCCGCTTGGGGAGTCTGCATCCTCTGGGCTTGAACATTGAATTTTCTCAATTCTGTTTACCCTTGCTGTCTCCTCCCCTTCCCACCTCTCCCTGAGCCCTCGGGCCCTGGCATTCCCTCTCTCTCTATCTCTCTCCCCCACCCTAGTCGCACTAGCTTCTCAATTTCACACCACAAACAGCTTACAATGGCTTGTTCCCTTTATCATCAATACTTTTTTGCATATCTTTCACTCATTGTTCTTTATCTCTCCACATCACCGTCTATATCTCTCGTTTCCCTGATCCCTGACCAGTCTGAAGAAGGGTCTCGACCCGAAACGTCGCCTACCTCCTTCGCTCCTTAGATGCTGCTGCACCTGCTGAGTTTCTCCAGCCTTTTGTGTAACCCTCGATTCTCCAGCATCTGCAGTTCCTTCTTTAACACAATTGTTTGTAGGTTAGTTACCTAAAATTGAAGAATTGACCATTAGGTATTAAGCTCCCCAAGTGGAATATGAGGTGCTGTTTCTTCAGTTTGCATGTTGCCTCACTCTGGTGATGTGGACAGAGAGGTCAGTATGGCAATAGGAAGGGGAGTTAAAATGGTTATTAACTGGGAGAGCTGATAGGATTGAGTAGACCTAGCACGAAATGGTTGCCAAGTCTACGCTTGGTCTTACCAATGTAAAGGAGTGGACCGATTTTGTGGTCTGCACTTGGCCAACAAGACTTCAATGCTCCACCTTTATAGAGTGATCTTCACTGGAGTGACACCTATGTAGCTGACAGGATCAAAGACTTCAAAGTGGTCGATTTGACAGAGGACTTGAAACAAAACTGTCCAGCCTGTCATTTGCCCCTTCTAACATTTTTCTTTAAAAAAATAATTTATTTTGCCCTCTGATCTCAATGACAAGCTTATGTATCAAGGCCTAGGTTGATCTACTCAAAATGAAGTATCTTTATTGATTAAAGCATGGTTAATCACTTAGGAAGACCACCACGGGCCAAAGGCAAATTAGAATTACAACATTTTCTCAACGTTGAGAGATTATTGTCTGCAGAGAAGCAGAGCAATTTAGGGATCCAATAATCTAAGTATAGTTATCGTGTGAAATTCTTTGAACAGGTACAAAGAATAATTATGATCGCTAATGGAATATTGATGTCTATCCCAAGGGGGCCGGAGTTCAAACAACATGGAAGTCATGCCTCAGTTGGATAAAGCTCTTTATTTCTCAGACACACTTAACCTCTATCATTAATTGTGAATTGATCTACCAGTTGGACAAGTCACTTAAATGCTTTGCTGCTCCCAGGCCTTGTGCAAGTTGGATTTGTGTGAATACTTCATCGTATCCCAACCTGTGTTCAGCTCATTTCAATGAACACTGCGGCGATTTGCAATGTAACCAGGAAGAAAACAGAAATTCTTGACACAAAATGACATTTTTTGTTTACAATGAGAATATCAGTTTGAGTTATTATTTTACAAATGTCAATTCCATAGCCACACTGTAAAACGAGAATGAAAAAACACCTAATATGTTTTTATCCCTTGAAACACTCCAGTGTCTTTGGAGCTTTAACGCCATGCTGGAAGAACTCAGTAAGAACACAGCATCTGTGGGGACAAAAGATGAAAGCTGTCATTTATGTCCTCTCTTCTCCCGACCTCACCTTTCTATAGGGACCACTATCTTTGTGACCCACTGATCCGTTCATTCCTCCCCACTCATCCCTGCACATCCCCTAACACTTTGCCCCACAACAGAGGGTGGCACGGTGGTGCAGCAGCAGAGTCCTGGGTTCGATCCTGACTAAGGGTGGTGTCTGTACGGAGATTATGCACGAGCTCTCAAGAGGAAGAGGAACGATTGCAAGCATACGGAAGAGTACGAGGAATGTTTTGTTTAGTTTAGTTTTATTTTAAAGATACAGCATGGAAACAGGCCCTTCGGCCTACTGAGTCCACGCCGACCAGCGATCCCCATACACTAGCATTAGGGGCACTAGGGACAATCGCTAACAAAACCATTTAACCTACAAACCTGTACGTCTTTGGAATTTTAGTTTAGTTTAGAATACAGTGCAGAAACAGGCTCTTCGGTCCCACCGGGTCTGCGCTGACCAGCGATTCCCGCATATTTAACACTATCCTACATCCACTAGGAACAATGTTTTACATTTACCAAGCAATTAACCTACAAACCTGTACTTCTTTGGAGTAGATAACCGTTTTACGATACACCTGGCTTGGTCCGAAATTGCCATCTTAACTTTCTGGTTACTTGTAATTTTGCCTCTACTTCCCACTCACACACTAACCTGTCTGTCCTCAGTATTTTTCATTGGTTGAAGACGCCATGTTTGAAGAACCACATCTCAAATTCCGCTTGCGTATCTTGCAAACCAACGGTTAGGGCTGATCAATTTTCCATCTTCAGATAACCCTCACCCCATTGATCTCCCGCGCAACACACACGCCAGTCCATCTGATTTTAATCTCCCTTTGTTCACGTTTCTCATCCCTCCCACCCTCTTGATTCAATCTGCTCAGCATCTCCTCCCCATCTGGTTCCACCCATCACCTACCAGCCTCTGTCCTACCACTACTGTGTTCCCCCCCCCCCCCCCCCCCCCCCCTTACACACAATGTATTGGATGCTCGGTTTGGGCGGGTGAAAGTGAAAACCAACACTATTGCTGTTCTGCCTGGAAGTATGACAGGATATGAGATCCGACGTCTGGGAAATAGAGGAAGTGCATATGAGGGCTCATCAACTATTGCAGAGGGGAAGCCATATTGCCAGAAGAAGATAGACACAAAACGCTAGAGTAACTCAGCGGGTCAGGCAGCATCTCTGGAGGAAAGGAATAGATAACGTTTTGGGTTGGGACTCTTCTTCAGACACCGAAAATCACTGACTCTTGTTCAGACAGAAGTCGGGGGCAAGGGAAACGAGAGACATAGAAGGTACATAGAACAAATGAATGAAAGAAATGAAAAAAAGCAACAATGATCAAGGAAAAGGTGAAGCCCACAATGGTCCATTGTTGGCTGGGGGGTAGATGATAATGAGTTGTACAGAATAGGCCGACAGTGAAACTAGGTAGAGGAAGATACAGTCTGAAGAAGGGTCTCGACTCGAAACATCATCCATTCCTTCTCTCCAGAGATGCTGCATGTCCTGCTGAGTTACTCCAACATTTTGTGTCTATCTTAGGCAGAAGAAGATGTACATTTCAAAAACCCTAGAACAGGTGCGGTAGAGATGGAGAAATTGAGAAAATGGGAATTCATCCTTACAGGAGGCAGGGTGGGGGAGTTATAGTTGAAGTAGCTGGGCAAATTGGTGGGTTTATATAAGATGTAAGTGATAGGTCTCCCTCCTGTGATGGAGACAATGAGAGATTCAGGATAAGTGTCAGATATAGTCCAGGTGAGTATGAGGGTGGGGTGGAACTTGGCTCAAGATGATGATACTGACATATTCTGTTTTGATGCAGTCATAGATGGCTGAGGGGATGTGCCGAGTTCAGCTGGGGTAAAAGATTGCTCCTTGCAGCTAACAAAAACACACAGCTAAGGTTCATTGGACTGTCCTTGGCTAGCCTTTTGATCTGCAAACGGGCAGCCATGGGCACTTGCTTGGGCCCTGGCCGCTTGGGCCAAGAAGCAACTTTGGATTCTGACGAAGGGTCTTGACCTGAAAAGTCACCCATTCCTTCTCTCCAGAGATGCTGCCTGTCCCGCTGAGTTACTCCAGCATCTTGTGTCTATCTTTGGTGTAAACCAGCATCTACAGTTCCTTCCGACACAAGCCCCTTTGGATGTTTGTTTGTTGCCAGGTATATTGGTGCACAATTCAGGACCAGGAAGATTGAAAACAATGTTGTGTAGGAAGGAACCGCAGGTGCTGATTTACACCGAAGATAGACACAAAATGCTGGAGTAACTCACCAGCATCTCTGGAGAGAAGGAATGGATGACGTTTCGGGTCGAGACTCTCAGTCTGAAGAAAGGTCTCATCCTGTAGGGCCACCCATTCCTTTTCTCCAGAGATTCTGCCTGTCCCACTGAGTTACTCCAGCATTTTGTGTCTATCTTAGACTAAAAACAATGCTCCGCTTTATTTAAACATACTTGTAACATTCACGACTACTTTCTCTGGGAGCATCATCATCGGCAGGTTTGTGTGGGGATGTGAAGTGGGCGTTAAGCTATTCATTTACATTTTCCAAAGACCGAAGCATGCTTCCGGCATACAGTATTTCACATCTGTCCTCATTGAATGTGGTGAGAAGTGTGCTTCTAACTCATGAGTCTGCATGGTACAATTTCATAGGCCATCATAATATCTAAATGAAGATTTCCCTTATTTTCCACAGTGCATTTTAACTGTTTCGGAGAAATTCACTGGGTGACCATATTTAGTTTCAAAGTAACCGAGATCAGGTTGCGTGGTTCTGTGGCCAACATCCTAGCTTTCCCTTAGTTCAGTTTAGTTTATTGTCACATTTACCGAGGTACCACCACTATCCCTGGCAACGCTTTCATATGGTCATAAGATCATAAGGAATAGTAGTAGAATTAGGCCATCAAGGCTACTCTTCCATTCAATCATGGCTTATCTATCTCTCCCTCCTAACCCCATTCTCCTGCCATCTCCCCATCACTTCTGACACCTGTACTAATCAAGAAAGTATCTATCTCTGCCTTAAAAATATCCACTGACTAGGCCTCCACAGCCTTCTGTGGCAAATAATTCCACAGATTCACCACCCTCTGACTAAAGACATTTCTCCTCATCTCCTTCCTAAAAGAACGTCCTTTAATTCTGAGGCTATGACCTCTAGTCATAGACTCTCCCACTAGTGGAAACATACCAGGCACTCGGCACCATCTGTGTAAAAAAACTTGCCACACACATCTCCTTTAAACTTTGCCCCACTCACCTCAAAACGATGCCCTCGGGTTTTTGATATTTCCATCCTGGGGAAAAAAATGTTCCCCTAACTATGCCTCTCGTAAATATTATATACAATTACATATACAATTCCTCAAATTGCTGCTGGGTATTCACCAGAATTACATGCGGACGTAGCATGTTAGTCAGCGGCAAGTCTTGGCAGGGACTGCAGGCAGCAAACTCCGGTTTATTACACTTAACGCGTTATAGGTAGAACACTGATATCCCGGCACCCTCAGCTCCAGAGCCTTTCTGGATTATTTGTTTTTCTGGACCAGCAGAGGTCACGTGATAATGAAAGACATACACCACTGGCCCGCTAATGAGACCCCCTCCTACCGTGTCACTAAATCAGCATGGAGTGCCAGAAACTCAAATAAAACAAATATAAAATGCAAACTGAATGTGAATGGAATGGCCTGCCGACCCATCCACTGCTCCCACTATCTCCACGGCCGTTTATCTGGGTCAGCAAGTCCTTCCGCTATATCCGGCAAAACAAGGGTTTACTGTCCTTGTGAAACAGTTAGGAGAGAGGATTGAGAGCATAGTTCATTATTTCATGACGGAAGGACACGACTGGAAAGAGTGGTCTCCACTCGCAATGCCATCTCTGGCCACTAAGGGAATTTCAACTGAGATCTCGTAACGCCTCGTTGTCACCTTCCTCTCAGCTAACAGTGATCCATTCCATAGTGTCCTTGAGTTTCATCCCCATTGATCTCCCGTTTTCACACCATGCTCTCCCATATCTCTAGGTCTCCTTCTCCCCCGCCTCTCAGTTTGAAGAAGGGTCTCGACCCGAAACGTCACCCATTCCTTCTCCCCAGAGATGCTGCCTGTACAGCTGAGTTACTCCAGCATTTTGTGTCTCTCTCGTAATTCTGTGCGGATTATAAGGGGGGGCGGACCATCAGTTGCTGGAATATCTGTGTTCAACCTGTACCTCTATGATAGCAGATGCTATGGTCGACTAAGACTGTGAGAAAGCTTACTCTTCCGAGGGTACAGAGAAGATTTACAAGGATGTTTCCAGGGCTGGAGGGTGTGAGCTATAGGGAGAGGTTGAGTAGGCTGGGACTCCTTGGAGCGCTGGAGGATGAGGGAGGATCTTATTAAAGTGAATAAAATCATGAGATAAATAGATCAGGTAGATGACCAGAGTTTCTTGCCCAGAGTACGTGAACCGACGACCAGAGGACATAGGTTTAAGGTGAAGGGGAAAAGATTTAATAGGAGTCTGAGGGGTCATTTTTTTACACAAAGGGTGGTGTGTGTATGGAACAAGCTTCCAGAGGAGGTAGTTGAGGCAGGGACTATCCCAAGTTTTAAGAAACAGTTAGACAGGTACATGGATAGGACAGGTTTGGAGGGATATGGACCAAACTCAGGTAGGTGGGACTAGTGTAGCTGGGACATGTTGGCCAGTATGGGCAAGTTGGGACCATGACTCTGTGACTTTCACAAGGTGGGAAAGTCAATATTCCCAGGCATTTCCAGAGAAACACTGTTCGCAGAGATCCATCGCAGATTTACTGCTGCTACTTCCTGGTTTTGAAGGGAACAACTTAACATCGCAAGATATTTTTGGATTATCCGAGTCAAAAATGCGAATTGCTCCAAAATGCGACTTGCAATTTGCCAGAAGCACAGAGGGCGAGAGCAGCAAACGCCTTCACTGCTGCTTGCAGGCTTTGCCCAGAGTATAATCAGCTTCTAAATTTGTCCTCAACACCTGGCCAAGGTCAAAAACTTAATTTTCTTTCACAACCACAATCTCCGGCAACATTAGCTGCCTTGGCATTAGCTGAGCTTTTGTGGCAGTACTTGCATGTTGAAGTCCTCCTCCAGAGAGCTGAACACACCTGCCAGGCTGGCATGATGGGGCAGTGCCCACGGGCTTGGATGTTAAAGAAGCTCTCTTGGGCCAGATGGAAAAAAATTGCCATGGTATTATTGGAGGAAAAGCAAGGGAATTCCTGCCCACACCTTGGCTCGTATTTAGCCCTTCAACACTTTCATTCACAAAGGATGTTTGTGGAATCTTGTCACACTGCTTACGCTTCAAATGTACGCTGTTGGCAGTGAAGCACTTTTAGTCCATGCAGGGTCATGGGTGGTGGTCTGTAACTGTAGTGTACTTTAGACCTTTGAGCCAGAATCTCATCAAGATTCAAGAATCACAGCAATTTTTAAAAGACGACAGCTTGTACTGAATCAAAAAGGCTAAACTATTTCCCTGATTTCCTGAAATAGTTTTACTTGTGAATTAATGCTGAAGGAATATTAAGCATTACAACTTTCTTCTGGTATGCATCCCAAACACCCTAAATTGTGATGGTTTCAATTTGTATTCAGTGAAGATACTGATACGTACAGAAATCTTGAACAGGGTGGTGACCTGCCTTCAATTATAGATAAATGGAGCCATTGTAATGATTTCTGGTGTGCTTTTTGCTGAATAAAGAGCTTTAATGTGGTACAGAAATTAATTACAGGATAGAAGGCTACAAGTCAGAGAGTTTTACAAAGACACGGTTGTTAATAATATCAACGACAGTTAAGAAACAAATACACACTGTGCATGGATATCAGCACAGGAGATGATATTAACCCATGCAGCTGAAAGCTCTTCTCCCTGCTCCCCTCTTTTCCCAGATCATTGCAATTTCCTTTGCTTCAATCATTTACCCAATTCACCATTATATGTTGTGGACCTATTTGTGAATGTTGCCCATTTGGCGAAGAGGGCAGGTAGTGGACCTAGAAGGTTTACTTGAGTAGGAAAGAAATGCAGATGCTGGTTTAAATCACAGGTAGACACAAAATGCTGGAGTAACTCAGCGGGACAAGCAGCATCTCTGGAGAGAAGGAATGGGTGACGTTCCGGGTCGAGACCATTCCTCACAGTACATCATCGTCTACATCTCTCATTGCTGGCTCTGAAGATGGGTTCCATCGTGAAACATCACCTATTCCTTCTCTCCAGAGACGCTACCTGTCCCGCTGAGTTACTCCAGTTTTTTTGTGTCTCTCTTTGGTGAAATTCTTGGTGGTTTCCAGCATGAGCGTCTTTGTTCTAGTTGCTTGAGGAGGATGAGAAGGAAACACAAATTATTGCTTGCTATCCAGTCAGCAGAAAAACAATGCATGATTACAATCGAGCCATTTGCAGTGTATAGATATATGCTTGGGGAATAACGTTTAGTGCAAGGTAACGCCAGTAAAGTCCAATCAAAGACAGTCTGAGGGTCACCACAGGTGGTGTCTGACCTGCTGAACGTTTCCAGTTTTCCCTGAGTTCCAGGACCTTTGCTGGCAGAAGGGACAGGGAGCTTTTCCTTCGTCACACATTTTAAAAAAAACCGAAATAGACGATTTTAAGGGTTGGGACCCTTATTCAGACTTCTTGTAGGATTTTTTTAAACGTCACTCATTCCTTCTCTCCAGAGATGCTGCCTGTCCCACTGAGTTACTCCGGCATTTTGCATCTAGATCTTCGGTTTAAACCAGTATCAGCAGTTCCTTCCTTCATTATAGGTCACTTTAATATGAATCATTTCTTCGGTAAAACTCTCCTTGCTCCAATCTTCCTCTCATGGCAATGAGGCAAGATTATGCACGGCAGGATTCCACAAACAACAGTGAGATATATGTTTGTGGGCTAAATATGAGCCAAGGTGATCAATTTAAAATATGTCCCACAGGAGCCGTTGGAAGAGAAGGAGGGGGAGGAGCGACACCCGACCGGTAAGCTATAAAATCAAGCGCGGGGCTTGTTTTTTCAGAGGCCCACAGGAGCCGTTGGAAGAGAAGGAGGGGGAGGAACGACACCCGACCGGTAAGGTTTAAACTCAAGCGCGGGGCTTGTTTTTTCAGAGGCCCACAGGAGCCGTTGGAAGAGGAGGAGGGGGAGGAGCGACACCCGACCGGTAAGCTATAAAATCTAGTGCGGGGCTTGTTTTCACCGAAATCCATAACATTCCATTTGGAAAAGTGGGTTTTTTTGAGG
Source organism: Okamejei kenojei (assembly GCA_035221665.1). NCBI lineage: Eukaryota > Metazoa > Chordata > Chondrichthyes > Rajiformes > Rajidae > Okamejei > Okamejei kenojei. Next base: position 142,880,989 of record CM069132.1, read on the forward strand.
AAGCCGCTGATTGGTGGGAAGTGGACTAGGGAAAGCAGCTGATTGGTGGGAAGTGGACTAGGGAAAGCAGCTGATTTACAGTCAGATCCCAGCAGTTTGTAGTGATTTTATATTGTGTTGCTATTGTATCCTGTGTAAGGGGGGCAGTATGAAGGCCAGGGCAGTGTACTGTTCTGGATGTCAGATGTGGGAGGTCAGGGAATCTGATAGCCCGCCAGACGTACACATCTGCGCCAGGTGTGTCGAGATGGGGCTCCTAAAGGATCGTGTTAGGAACCTGGAGCAGCAGCTCGACGACCTCCGTCTGGTCAGGGAGAGTGAGGAGGTCATAGAGAGGAGCTACAGGGAGGTAGTCACTCCCAAACCACAGGAGGCAGACAAGTGGGTCACGGTTAGGAAGGGCAAGGGGCAGAGGCAGGGGCTAGAGAGTACCCCTGTGACCGTACAACTGGAAAATAGGTACTCGGGTTTGAGTACGATTGGAGGGGACAGCCTAGCTGGGGGCAGCAACAGCGGCCGGGTCTCCGGCACAGAGACCGGCCCTGATGCTCAGAAGGGTAGCAAAAAGAGGAGGGCAATTGTAATAGGGGACTCTATAGTTAGGGGTCGGATAGGCGATTCTGTGGACGCAGTCGGGAGACCCGGATGGTAGTTTGCCTCCCTGGTGCCAGGGTCTCGCATGTGTCAGAACGTGTCCAAAAGATTCTGATAAGGGAGGGAGAGGAGCCTGATGTTGTGGTACACATAGGTACCAATGACATAGGCAGAAAAAGTGACGAGGTCCTGAAGGGAGAATTTAGGGAGTTGGGGGGAAAGTTAAAGAGAAGGACCAAAAGGGTAATGATTTCAGGATTACTGCCTGTGCCGCGTGACAGTGAGAGTAGGAATGAAATGAGGTGGAGGCTAAATGCGTGGCTGAGGGACTGGTGCAGTGGGCAGCGATTCAAGTTTCTTGATCACTGGGACCTCTTTTGGGGAAGGCATGATCTGTACGCAGAGGACGGGTTGCACTTGAACCCGAGGGGGACCAATATCCTGGCAGGGAGATTTGCAAAGGCTACTGGGGAGACTTTAAACTAGAAAGGCTGGGGGGAGGGACTCGGGTAGAGGGGCTAGGGGACAGGGTGTGGGGCAAGAGACAGAGAAGGGAAGCACTCGGACCCAAAATGTAGGCGAGAAAGATGAAAAAGATAATAGACAGAGAATAAAGGATGGTGGGTTTATAAAATGTGCATATTTTAATGCTAGGAGCATTGTAAGTAAGGTGGATGAACTTAGAGCCTGGATTGACACCTGGAAATATGATGTTGTGGCAATCAGTGAAACATGGTTGCAGGAGGGCTGTGATTGGAAACTAAATATTCCAGGATTTCGTTGCTTCCGGGGTGATAGAATTGGAGGGACCAGAGGTGGAGGTGTTGCATTGCTTGTCAGAGAGGATATTACAGCAGTGCTTTGGCAGGATAGATTAGAGGGTTCGTCTAGGGAGGCTATTTGGGTGGAACTGAGAAGTGGGAACGGTGTAGCAACACTTTTAGGGGTGTACTATAGACCGCCAAATGGGGAGCGAGAATTGGAAGAGCAAATATGTAAGGAGATAGCAGATATTAGTAGTAAGCACAAGGTAGTGATTGTGGGAGATTTCAATTTCCCAAAAATAGACTGGGAAACACATTCTGTAAATGGGCTGGATGGTTTGGAGTTTGTAAAATGTGTGCAGGATAGTTTTTTGCAGCAGTACATAGAGGTACCGACCAGAGAAGGGGCAGTGCTGGACCTCCTGTTAGGAAATGAGGCAGGACAGGTGACGGAGGTATGCGTTGGTGAGCACTTCGGGACCAGTGATCACAATACCATTAGTTTCAATATAATTATGGAGCGAGTCAGAACAGGACCTAGAGTGGAGATTTTTGATTGGAGAAAGCCTAACTTTGAGGGAATGCGTGAGGATTTTAAAGGAGTGAATTGGGACACTTTGTTTCATGGGAAGGATGTAGAAGAGAAATGGAGGACATTTAAAGGGGAAATTGTAAGAGTACAGAATCTTTATGTCCCTGTTAGGTTGAAAGGAAATAGTAAAAATTGGAAAGAGCCATGGTTTTCAAGGGAAATTAGACACTTGTTTCGAAAAAAGAGAGATATCTACAAGAATTATAGGAGGCATGGAGTAAATGAGGTGCTAGAGGAGTATAAAGAATGTAAAAAGAATCTTAAGAAAGAAATTAGGAAGGCTAAAAGAAGATATGAGGTTGCTTTGGCAGGAAAGGTGAAAGTAAACCCAAAGGGTTTCTACAGCTATATTAATAGCAAAAGGATAACAAGGGATAAAATTGGACCATTAGAGAACCAGAATGGACAGCTATCTGCAGAGCCAAAAGAGATGGGGGAGATATTGAACAATTTCTTTTCTTCGGTATTCACCAAGGAGAAGGATATTGAACTCTGTGAGGTAAGGGAAAAAAGTAGAGTAGCTATGGAAACTATGAGATTCAAAGAGGAGGAAGCACTGACACTTTTGAAAAATATAAAGGTGGATAAGTCTCCAGGTCCTGACAGGATATTCCCTAGGACATTGAGGGAAGTTAGTGTAGAAATAGCAGGAGCTATGACAGAAATATTTCAAATGTCATTAGAAACGGGAATAGTGCCGGAGGATTGGCGTACTGCGCATGTTGTTCCATTGTTTAAAAAGGGTTCAAAGAATAAACCTAGCAATTATAGACCTATTAGTTTGACGTCAGTGGTGGGCAAATTAATGGAAAGGATACTTAGCGATAATATATATAAGCATCTGGATAAACAGGGTCTGATCAGGAACAGTCAACATGGATTTGTGCCTGGAAGGTCATGTTTGACAAACCTTCTTGAATTTTCTGAAGCGGTAACTAGGGAAATTGATGAGGGTAAAGCAGTGGATGTTGTCTATATGGATTTCAGTAAGGCCTTTGACAAGGTTCCCCATGGAAGGTTGGTTCAGAAGGTTCAATCTTTGGGTGTTAATGGCGGAGTAGCAAGATGGATTCAACAGTGGCTGAATGGGAGATGTCAGAGAGTAATGGTGGATGGCTGTTTGTCAGGTTGGAAGCCGGTGACCAGTGGGGTGCCTCAGGGATCTGTGTTGGGTCCACTGTTGTTTGTCATGTACATCAATTATCTGGATGATGGGGTGGAAAAATTGGATAAGTAAGTATGCAGATGATACTAAGATAGGTGGTATTGTGGATAATGAAGTAGATTTTCAAAGTCTACAGAGAGATTTGGGCCATTTGGAAAAGTGGGCTGAAAGATGGCAGATGGAGTTTAATGCTGATAAGTGTGAAGTGCTACATCTTGGCAGGACAAATCAAAATAGGACGTACATGGTAAATGGTAGGGAATTGAGGAATGCTGTGGAACAGAGGGATCTAGGAATAACTGTGCATAGTTCCCTGAAGGTGGAATCGCATGTAGATAGGGTGGTAAAGAAAGCCTTTGGTGTGCTGGCCTTTATAAATCAGAGCATTGAATATAGGAGTAGGGAAATAATGTTAAAATTGTACAAGGCATTGGTAAGACCAATTCTGGAGTATGGTGTACAATTTTGGTCGCCTAGTTATAGGAAGGATGTCAACAAAATAGAGAGAGTACAGAGGAGATTTACTAGAATGTTGCCAGGGTTCCAGCAACTATGTTACAGAGAAAGGTTGAACAAGTTAGGTCTTTATTCTTTGGAGCGCAGAAGGTTAAGGGGGGACTTGATTGAGGTCTTTAAAATGATGAAAGGGATAGACAGAGTTGACGTGGATAAGCTTTTCCCATTGAGGGTAGGGAAGATTCAAACAAGAGGGCATGACATGAGAATTAAGGGACAGAAGTTTCGGGGTAACGTGAGGGGGAACTTCTTTACTCAGAGGGTGGTGGCTGTGTGGAATGAGCTTCCGGCAGAGGTGGTGGAGGCAGGATCGATTTTAACATTTAAGAGTAAAGTGGATATGTATATGGACGTGAAGGGAATGGAGGGGTATGGTCTGAGTGCAGGTAGATGGGACTAGGGGAAAACAAATGGTCGGCACGGACTGGAAGGGCCGAGAGGGCCTGTCTCCGTGCTGTAATTGTTATATGGTTATTATATGGTTTATATTCCTTTAGCCTTCTTTGTTTCCATTGTCAGAATTCTGTGTTGTCAGAAAACAAAGGTGTTTCAGAGCAGTCCTGAACTACTATCTATCTCTTTGGAGACCCTCGGACTATCTTTGATCGGACCTTACTGGCTTTATCTTACACTAAACGTTAGTCACGTTATTCCCTTAATCATGTATCCGTTCACTGTGGATAGCTCGATTGTAATCATATATTGTCTTTCCGCTGACTGGTTAGTTCGCAACAAAAGCTTTTCACTGTACCTCAGTACATGTAGAAAACAAAACTAACTAGTCTCCAACACATGTTGTGTGCCAACAGATTTTTTATTTGATGTGGGCTGAAGATGTGTGTATACGTTACGCAGAAGAGACATTTTTAATGACTTCAGAGGTTTTCAGTAGATAGTTTTGCAAAGTTTAAGAAACATTGATGGATAGGATCAGGATAGATTCATGGATATCAACTCAGAACCTCAAATCTTACCTTATGAATTATTGTTTGCAAGCAGAAGCCTCCACGTGGCGCATCCCGGGCAATGCTGATGACAGGAACTGTACCACAGTGACTGACTGAAGTAGCCAATTCTGCAACCACCGACCGTCAACCGCCACTGACCGACCAGAAAGACGTGATATAGAAGATGGCCGGACACGAGGAAAAAGAAGAATTATTGTTTCACATCTTTCACTTTGGTTTAGGGAGTCCACAATCTTACCCGGGAAACTTTGTAACTTTGTCGCTGCCCTTTATGTGGTAACTCTTTGCATACCTTGGGTATGCTAAACAAAGAGTATAACTATATAACTATATGACATGCGACAATAAAGTATCATTCATCCTGATGATGTTGGCAATGCAATGAACAAGTTTAATGCTCTGACTCTGGCCATTTTTACAGTTTTTATAAAGTTGATATATCTGTAACATTGACTTGCCTTCCCTCTGGAATCTGCAAACTACTGACTCAGAGGCACAATCACCATAACTGGGCCACCCATAGCTCAGAGGTAGAGAAGTTGCTTCCCAAGGACAACATATCATGCATTTAATCCTTAGTCTAGACACCAGGCTGGCAGATGCAAGAGTATTGAGTCAGCGTAACAGTGCTATTTTATGCATGATTAAACCGAGACTTTGACCTATTATCCCCCGACCCACATTAGATATATATTGCATTATCCTTTAGCACAATCACAGAAGAGCTTTGGTGCTCAACTGATCAATATCTATCCTTGAATAGATATCACCAGATGCCTCATTGTAATTTATGAGTTTATGCTTTTCAAAAACTGATTGCCTCAGTATAATGATCAACCTCATTTCAGAAGTGCTTTATGTTTGTGGTAGACACCAGGTAAATGGAAAGTCTTCCTTTCTTTCTTGTCTGAAATCCAATACAAACACCAGAGATAACATCCTCCTTCAGGCGTCTCATTTGCAAATGTACTTCCTTCAGTGCTGAGGTGCAGGCTTTCTCATGGCATCATATGAGCTAAACATCAAGGTCAAACTGTGCAATTCATGCACGTTTGCCATCCAGGAAGACCAACTGGAAGAAAACCATCTAGGCAGCCAATCACCCCCAATTCCCTGCGGATCAATCTTCACTAGGCCTGGTTCATTTTGCCTTGGACCAGTTTTCTGTCCCAATTCTTGCACCTTAATTACTGTTTCCTGAAAGACATTACTAAACTAATAAGGCTGTTACATTAATCCAGTAGCCTCACAGCCACTGCTGTAAGCATTATATTCCAAATATCTTTAATTAATGGCTGCCATTTGAACTCGTGTTTCCAGATCATCAGTCATTAGATCATCAGATCATTAGCCCTTGGATTGATAATCCTGTAGCATAACCAGCATGGTGGAGCATATGTAGAGTTGCTGCCTCACGGCGCCAAGCAACCAGGTTCGATCCTGACCACGGGTGCTGTCTGTACGGAGTTTGTACGTTCTCCCCGTGACCTGAGTGGGCTTTCACCAGGTACTTCAGTTTCTTCCCACACCTCAAAGACGTGCAGGTTTGTAGGTTAACTGGTTTTGGTAAAATTGTAAATTGTCCCTAGTGTGTGTAGGATAGTGTTAGCGTGCGGGGATCACTGGTCAGCGTGGACTCGGTGGGCCTAAGGCCCTGTTTCCTTGGTGTATCTCTAAACTAAACTAAACACAACATTGCTCATCCTTAAGTAACAAAAAGGAGCAGTAAATAGTCATAAAGTCATGTAGCATGGAAACTCGTCCATGCCAAACAAGATGCCTTATTTGGCACATTTTTCCCATTTCCCAATAAACCTTTCCGATCAATATGCCTGTCCACGTGTTTTGTATCTGCCTCGACTACCTCATCTCGCACTTCATTCCATTTACCCACCACTCTCTGAGTGGAAAAAGTTGCCTCTCTGATTCGTATTAAATCTTGTTCCTCTCACCTTAAATACAGTATGTCTTCTTGATTGCTCTACCATGACTAAAAGACTATTGTGCTTTCACCCTCATGATTTTATGCACAGTTATTTGGATTTTCCAGAGGCATTTGATAAAGTAGGACATACGTTTATTAGAAGATGGAAGCGTGGAGTATTAAAAGGAATGTATTGACTTAGGAATGTAATCAGTGAAGAATCAGATGGCAAAGTGTAATAATGATAAATGGATGTGATGCAAGTTGGATCTCCAAACATAAATGTAAGTACCATTACTTTTCTAATTATATATAAATGATCTGAATTTGGGTTTAAGGAGTATAATTAAAGAAGGGGTGATACTGTAGTTAATAATAAGCTGGATATTAGTGGATTTCAGGAAAAAAATAACCTGGTGAATTGTCAGATTACAGCAAATTAATTGAGTGAAATCCATGACTGAAAATGTTTGATGGTGAGTAATCCAGAACCAGTATGAAAAGATTTAGGATAGGGTTAAGGCCATTTATAACTGAGATGAGGATTTTTTTTTTTTACCCAAAAAAGGTGAACCTGTAGAATTCCCTATCAGAGAATGCAACTACGATCAAATCATTAAATATTCAAGGAATGAGAAACAATGCTAATAACTATTAGCCATTCCAATGCTAATAACAGAGGCCCGGGGAGCCGTTGGTGCGAGAGGGTGGAGTTACCTGCGCTGTGAGTATAAATCTAGCGCGGGGCTTGCTTTTCACAGAGGCCCGGGGAGTCGTTGGTGCGAGAGGGTGGAGCTACCTGCGCTGTGAGACCAAAATCTGCAACGTTCCATCTTTGGTTCCATCTTTCAGAGAGGGAATCTGATGGAAGCCTCTGATTGGTTGAAGAGGACCAAAGGAAGCAGCTGATTGGGTGCAACCCGGGGTTTACATTTTTACATTTCATTAATACATTAACTGGGAGTTAAGGATTCTGGGAGTTAAGGGTTCAGTATTTATTAGTAAAGTTTAAAGGATAACGTTTTGTGTTTAATAAAAATAAAAAATAAAAATATATAATGCAGATTATATATAGACAGAGGCCCAACAGCGGGTGCAGTGGGAGGAGCCCAAATCCGTAACGTTCCATTCGCAGCTCGCAGTTGAGGAAGCCGCTGATGGGTGGAAGACAACTCGAGGGAGCAGCTGATTGGCAGTCAGATAAGGGGGAGGAGGAGTGCCAGGGCAGTTTACTGTTCTGGATGTCAGATGTGGGAGGTCATGCAGTCAGATAGCTCTCCAGACGTCCACATCTGCGCCAGGTGCGTCAAGATGGCGCTCCAAATGGACCGTATTTGGTACCTGGAGCAGCAGCTCGATGACCTCCGTCTGGTCAGGGAGAGTGAGGAAGCCATAGAGAGGAGCTACAGACAGGTGGTCACTCCAAAACCACAGGAGGCAGAAATGTGGGTCACGGTTAGGAGAGGCAAGGGGCAGAGGCAGGGACTAGAGAGTACCCCGGTGGCTGTACACCTTGGCAATAAGTACTCCTGTTTGAGTACTGTTGGGGGGCACAGCCTACCTGGGGGTAGCAACAGCGACCGGGCCTCCGGTACAAAGACCGGCCCTGTTGCTCAGAAGGGTAAGGAAAACAAGAGGAGGGCAGCAGTAATAGGGGACTCTATAGTTAGGGGGTCAGATAGGCGATTCTGTGGACGCAGTCATGAGACCCGGATGGTAGTTTTCCTCCCTGGTGCCAGGGTCCGGGATGTGACTGAACGTGAAGATATCTTGAAATGGGAGGGAGAGGAGCCAGAGGTCGTGGTACATATAGGTACCAATGACATAGGTAGAAAAAGAGAGGAGGTCCTGAAAGGAGAATTTAGGGAGTTAGGAAGAGTGTTAAGGAGAAGGACCGCAACGGTAACAATCTCAGGATTACTGCCTGTGCCACGCGACAGTGAGAGTAGGAATGGAGCGAGGTGGAGGATAAATGCGTGGCTAAAGGACTGGTGCAGAGCGCAGAGATTCAAGTTTCTGGATCATTGGGACCTCTTTTGGGGAAGGTGTGACCTGTACAAAAAGGACGGGTTGCACTTGAACCCGAGGGGAACCAATATCCTGGCGGGGAGATTTGCAAAGGCTACTGGGGAGACTTTAAACTAGATCGGTTGGGGGAGGGACTCAAATAGAGAAGGCAAGTAGTCCGTTTGTGAGGCAGGAGGCAGAGAAGAGAAGCAGTCAGACGCAACACGTAGGGAGGAAAGAAGAAAAAAATAACAAACGGAGAATAAGAAGCGGAGGGTTTCTTAAATGAGTGAGCAGAGAGACAGAGGGGTGTAAAATGAGGATAGGAGCAATAGGTAGCGAGGTGAAAAGTGGCAGGAAAACAAATCCAGGGCAAAAATCTAAAAGGGCCACTTTTCAACATAATTGTAAAAGGGCCAAGAGTGTTGTAAAAACAAGCCTGAAGGCTTTGTGTCTCAATGCGAGGAGCATTCGTAATAAGGTGGATGAGTTGAATGTGCAGATAGCTATTAATAATTATGATATAGTTGGGATCACAGAGACATGGCTCCAGGGTGACCAAGGCTGGGAGCTGAACATCCAGGGATATTCAATGCCAACATATCGCGGCGGTCTCTCTCTCAAACCATTCATCAAACTTCCAGTCAACTACCTTGGGATGTTGTCGCCAATCCTATTGGATAGCACACATCTAATGCAGGTATAGACTCTCCTGTCCCGAGAGTGGCTTCAATGCCCAAGGCCCTGAAAATTTTCCCTTTCCCATACATCTCCACGCCCTTACTCTCACTTACTCTATTTTCCTATTTTTGGACGATTGATTTGGGATATAGAGAGTAATCCAGAGCCAAACAGGTTCCGGAGAATCTAGGATCTCAACCAATTTCATGGTTTCCATAATGATCTTTGCCTGTTTAGTTTAGAGACACAGCATGAAAACAGCCCTTTGGCCTGTCGAGTTTACACAGAGCATTGATCACTTGTTCGCACTAGTTCGATGCCATCCCACTCTTGCATCGATCATCGACACACTAGCTGCAATTTACAGCGGCCAATTAACCTACAAACCCACACGTCTTTGGGATGTTGGAGGAAACTGGATCACTCCAGTGGTCACAGGGAGATCGTGCTAACTCCGCACAGATAGCACCTGAGGTCATGATCAGACCTGGGTCTTTGGTACTGAGAGGCTTCAGCTCTACCAACTGCGCTACTGTGCCATCCTGTTAACTCAAAACATAGAAACATAGAAATTAGGTGCAGGAGTAGGCCATTCAGCCCTTCGAGCCTGCACCGCCATTCAATATGATCATGGCTGATCATCCAACTCAGTATCCCGTACCTGCCTTCTCTCCATACCCTCTGATCCCTTAGCCACAAGGGCCACATCCAACTCACTCTTAAATATAGCCAATGAACTGGCCTCAACTACCCTCTGTGGCAGAGAGTTCCAGAGACTCACCACTCTCTGTGTGAAGAAAGTCTTTCTCATCTCGGTCTTAAAGGATTTCCCCCTTATCCTTAAGCTGTGACCCCTTGTCCTGGACTTCCCCAACATCGGGAACAATCTTCCTGCATCTAGCCTGTCCAACCCCTTAAGAATTTTGTAAGTTTCTATAAGATCCCCTCTTAATCTCCTAAATTCCAGAGAGTATAAACCGAGTCTATCCAGTCTTTCTTCATAAGACAGTCCTGACATCCCAGGAATCAGTCTGGTGAACCTTCTCTGCACTTCCTCTATGGCAATAATGTCCTTCCTCAGATTTGGAGACCAAAACTGCACGCAATACTCCAGGTGTGGTCTCACCAAGACCCTGTACAACTGAAGTAGAAACCTCCCTGCTCCTGTATTCAAATCCTTTTGCTATGAAAGCTAACATACCATTCGCTTTTTTCACTGCCTGCTGCACCTGCATGCCTACTTTCAATGACTGGTGTACCATGACACCCAGGTCTCGCTGCATCTCCCCTTTTCCCAATCGGCCACCATTTAAATAATAGTCCGCTTTCCTGTTTTTGCCACCAAAGTGGATAACCTCACATTTATCCACATTATACTGCATCTGCCAAACATTTGCCCACTCACCCAGCCTATCCAAGTCACTCTGCAGTCTCCTAGCATCCTCCTCACAGCGAACACTGCCCCCCAGCTTAGTGTCATCCGCAAACTTGGAGATATTGCCTTCAATTCCCTCATCCAGATCATTAATATATATTGTAAAAGCTGGGGTCCCAGCACTGAGCCCTGCGGTACCCCACTAGTTACTGCCTGCCATTGTGAAAAGGACCCGTTTACTCCTACTCTTTGCTTCCTGTTTGCCAGCCAGTTCTCTATCCACATCAATACTGAACCCCTAATACCGTATGCTTTAAGTTTGTATACTAATCTCTTATGTGGGACCTTGTCGAAAGCCTTCTGGAAGTCCAGATATACCACATCCACTGGTTCTCCCTTATCCACGCTACTAGTTACATCCTCGAAAAATTCCACAAGATTCGTCAGACATGATTTACCTTTTGTAAATCCATGCTGACTTTGTCCAATGATTTCACCACTTTCCAAATGTGCTGCTATCCCATCTTTAATAACTGACTCTAGCAGTTTCCCCACTACCGATGTTAGACTAACTGGTCTGTAATTCCCCGTTTTTCTCTCTCCCTCCCTTCTTAAAAAGAGGGGTTACATTTGCTACCCGCCAATCCTCAGGAACTACTCCAGAATCTAAAGAGTTTTGAAAGATTATCACTAATGCATCCACTATTTCCTGAGCTACTTCCTTAAGTACTCTGGGATGCAGCCTATCTGGCCCTGGGGATTTATCGTCCTTTAATCTATTCAATTTACCCAACACCACTTCCCGACTGACCTGGATTTCACTCAATTCCTCCTTTGACCCACAGTCCCCTGCTATTTCAGGCAGATTATTTATGTCTTCCTTAGTGAAGACGGAACCAAAGTAGTTATTCAATTGGTCCGCCATATCCTTGTTCCCCATGATCAACTCACCTGTTTCTGACTGCAAGGGACCTACATTTGTTTTTAACTAACCTCTTTCTCTTCACATATCTATAAAAACTTTTGCAGTCAGTTTTTATGTTCCCTGCCAGTTTTCTTTCATAATCTATTTTTCCTTTCCTAATTAAGCCCTTTGTCCTCCTCTGCTGGTCTCTGAATTTCTCCCAGTCCTCTGGTATGCTGCTTTTTCTGGCTACTTTGTACGCATCATCCTTTGCTTTGATACTATCCCTGATTTCCCTTGTTATCCACGGATGCACTACCTTCCCCGATTTATTCTTTTGCCAAACTGGGATGAACAATTTTTGTAGTTCATCCATGCAGTCTTTAAATGTCTTCCATTGTATATCCACCGTCAACCCTTTTAGAATTAATTGCCAGTCAATCTTGGCCAATTCACGTCTCATACCCTCAAAGTTACCTTTCTTTAAGTTCAGAACCATTGTTTCTGAATTAACAATGTCACTCTCCATCCTAATGAAGAACTCAACCATATTATGGTCACTCTTGCCCAAGGGGGCACGTACAACAAGACGGCTAATTACCCCTTCCTCATTACTCAAAACCCAGTCTAAAATAGCCTGCTCTCTCGTTGGTTCCTCTTCATGTTGATTTAGATAACTATCCCGCATACATTCCAAAAAATCCTCTTCCTCAGCACCCCTGCCAATTTGATTAACCCAATCTATATGTAGATTGAAGTCACCCATTATAACTGTTTTGCCTTTGTCGCACGCATTTCTAATTTCCCGTTTGATACCATCCCCAACTTCTCTGCTACTGTTAGGTGGCCTGTACACAACACCCACCAGCGTTTTCTGCCCCTTAGTGTTTTGTAACTCTACCCATACCGATTCCACATCCTCCAAGCTAATGTCCTTCCTTTCCATTGCTTTAATCTCCTCTCTAACCAGCAACGCTACCCCACCTCCTTTTCCTTTCTCTCTATCCCTCCTGAATATTGAATATCCCTGGATGTTCAGCTCCCAGCCTACGTCACCCTGGAGCCATGTCTCCGTGATCCCAACTATATCATAATCATTAATATCTATCTGCACGTTCAACTCGTCCACCTTATTACGAATACTCCTTGCATTGAGACACAAAGCCTTCAGGCTTGTCTTTACAACGCATTTACCCCTTATACAATTTTGCTGAAAAGTGGCCCTTTTTGATTTTTGCCCTGGTTTGTCTGCCTGCCACTTTTACCTTTCACCTTGCTACCTAATGCTTCTACCCTCATTTTACACCCTCCTGCCTCTCTGCTCTTGTACCCATCCCCCTGCCACATTAGTTTAAATCCTCCCCGACAGCACTAGCAAACACTCCCCCAAGAACATTGGTTCCATTCCATTCCAGGTGCAAACCGTCCTGTTTGTACCGGTCCCACCTCCCCCAGAACTGGTCCCAGTGCCCTAAAAATTTGAATCCCTCCCCCTTGCACCACTTTTCAAGCCACGTATTCATTTGCATTATCCTCCTATTTCTACTCTGACTGGCCCGTGGTACTGGTAGTAATCCGGAGATTACTACCTTTGAGGTCCTACTTTTAAGTTTATCTCCTAGCTCCCTAAATTCACCTTGTAGGACCTCATCCCTTTTTTTACCTATATCGTTGGTGCCAACATGCACCACGACAACTGGCTGTTCACCCTCCCCCTCCAGAATGTTCTGCAGCCGTTCAGTGACATCCCTGACCTTTGCACCAGGGAGGCAACATACCATCCTGGAGTCTCGTTTGCGGCCGCAGAAACGCCTATCTATTCCCCTGACAATTGAATCCCCTATTACTATTGCCCTTCCCCTCTTTTTTCCCCCCTCATGTGCTGCAGAGCCACCCATGGTGCCATGAACCTGGCTGCTGCTGCATTCCCCTGATGAGCCATCTCCCTCAACAGTATCCAAAATGGTATACCTGTTTAGGAGGGAGATGACCGCAGGGGACTCCTGCACTACCTGCCTACTGCTTTGCTGGCTATTGGCCACTCGTTCCCTTCTTGTCCTCCTACCTTTTGCCTGCGGTGTGACCAACTCACTGTACGTGCTATCCACGACTTTCTCCGCATCGTGGATGCTCCAGTATGAATCCAGCCGCAGTTCCAATCGTTCAATGCGGTCTGCCAGGAGCTGCAGCTGGACACACTTCCTGCAAACGTAGTCACCAGGGACACCGACCATCTCCCTGATCTCCCATCCTGTTACCTCATAAGATGTCCTGCACCCTTTCAGTGATGCCCTTTATCCTGTACCAAGATGATAACATACTATTCAGGACCCAGATGTATGGTTGCAGAACATGCCTGTCTTCACACTAACAGAAGAAGCATCAACTCTGAGAAGGGTCTCGACCGGAAACGTCACCCGTTCCTTCTATCCAGATATGCTGCCTGTCCTGCAGAGTTACTCCAGCATTCTGTGTCCATCTTCGGTGTAAACCAACATATGCAGTTTGTTCCAGCACATTACCAAGCTATGTTATTGTCTCTGGCAATGGTGTGGAGACTGTTCCATCCACCCTACCCCATAGCTATTTCATCTGCATTCCGCATTCAGCAAAGAGGAGGGTGAGCTAAGATATACAGTGTACACTTTTCAAAAATGTTCTTATTACCTGCAGCTGACATCTGCTCCTTTCTCCGCAATCATTTGTTTGCCTTCCTTTTAATTGTCCTCATTGCTTTCAATTTCACTTCAATTCAATTTTTCTTTCCTGTCATTGATGCTATTAAATTTGCATCTGGAATTGTGAATTACAATGCAAATTTATGCTTGTTGCTCTTGAATTATAAATGGATCTTAAACTGGTGCAAATCAATTTAGATATGGCACACATCTGAAGACTGTACTTTCCCCGCTCCCTCCCAGACTGCACACGAAAGGTGGTATTCTTCACACTGATAGCACTGAATTCCCTTTGGACTTCCTTTGTATTCCACACCTGACACTGTCATCTGGAAAAGTGACAGTGGCTGCCAGGGAAGTTATGTTAGCCTTGTATTGCACTTTTGTTAGACAACGTCGAGAACTGTGCAGGGATCAGATCTCTGTCTAAAGGGGACTTGGAGGCGATGAAGAAGCTGAACAAAACAGTTATTCAATAATGTTACTAGAACCTAGGGGATGTACTTATCAGAAAAGGTCAAAGGCAGAAGGCTGAAAGTCCTACCTCTGGCAAAAAAAAATGTTAGGAAGTGCCCTGGAAGAGGGTTTTAAGAGTGTGACAGCAAAAATAGGGCAGAAAATTTCCGAAGTTTTTTTTTTTTTCATGGCTAATTCTAACCATGGTAGGAAAGGTTTAGAGGAATAGGAGCCAAATGGTGGCAGGTGGGACTAGCGTAGATGGAGCATCTTGGTTAGCATGGGCATGTCAGACCAAAGGTGGTTTGGGCGGTCATGGTGGCACAGCGGTAGAGTTACAGCGAATGCAGCGCCGGAGATCCGGGTTCGATCCCGACTACGGGTGCTGTCTGCACGGAGTTTGCTCGTTCTCCCCGCGACCTGCGTGGGTTTTCTCCAAGATCTTTGGTATCCTCCCACACTCCAAAGACGTACAGGTTTGTAGGTTAATTAGCTTGGTAAATGTAAAAATTGTCCCTAGAGGGTGTAGGCTAGTGTTAATGTGCGGGCATCGCTGGTCGGCACAGACCCAGTGGGCCGAAGGGCCTGTTTCTGCGCTGCATCTCTAAACTAAACTAAAGGCCCTGACTCCATGCTGCATGATTCTCTGACGGTATAACTCTGTGTACTATTATAAACGAATTCATGATCAATAAAGTGATGCTCTGCTCCGGCAGCTTATGACTTTTGTTCATGTGCTTCTGGGAAAATTGTACCTGTGTGCCTGAGAAGGTAGGGGGTGGGTAGGATGTCGCCTGGCACTGTGCAATCATCCCCACTGCAGCCAGGAGTACTGAATTGCAGACAGGAGGCATTATGGGGTCCAATTATGAAACATGACTGCGCCAAAAAAGAAATGCCTGTGGCTTCTGAACTTTCAAACACGTTATTGTAAGCCAACAACCATGGATCCAAGTTTCTTGCCTGATTAGAGATCCTCTCCAGGGTGCAGAGAAGTGCATGCCTGACTATTCTTTTGCACCAAAACCTCTATTACGGATTCACAGTGCTTCTCATAATAACTACTCTCATCATAACAATTCTCCAGCATTCGCGGGGAGCACAAGAGAGAGAGGAGCAAAGAGTTCATGGTGTTTCACATGGAACGCAGAACAATACAGCACAGAAACAGGCCTTCGGTCCACCATGTACACCAGCTACTATATAGAGAGTGGGGTGAGTAGACATCAGAAACTTTTCCCAGGTGGAAATGTCAAAGTCTAGAGGGCTTAACTTGAAGGTGAGACTGAGGGGGGCAAAGTTTAAAGGAGATCTACAGGGGAAGTTTTATTTTTACCCACGGGGAGTGGTGGGTACCTGGAACACACTGCGAGGGGTTCAAAGGTTCTTTGTTAGTCACATACACCAATTGGTGTAGTGAAATGCGGATGGCCATTGCAGCACGTTAGAAAAGAATACAACGTAACTATAATAAAGAAATTTAAAAATAAAAACATTCCCCCACAATGGTTCCCATTTTGAAGGAAGGCACAAAGTCCAGTCCCCATCCCCATGTCCACCCATAGTCGGGCCTATTGAGGCCTCCGCAGTTGTTTTTACCAAGGCCCGATGTTCCAGGCCGTTCTCGCTGGGTGATGGTGCTCCGGCGTTGGGAGAAGTCTCTCAGCGGCTTGGGATGCCTGGAACGGCTGCTTCCTTACCGGGGACCGCGGCTTCCGAAGCCGACGGGCCGCACTGGATGCTGGAGCTCCACCACTGGTGATCTCGGCGAGAGATCCCAGGCTCCCGTTGTAAAGTTCAGCGCCGCCGCCCGCAACTGGCCGCTCCACTGACCTGCAGCTCCACGATGCTTTTTATCGGCGGTCCCAGCACACCGGAGTTCCAGCGCGGCGACCCGGGCAAGGCATCGCCCGCTCCTCGATTGCGCCCCAGCGCTGTGCCGCCGCCGAAGCCGATGGAATGCCGCTCCAGACCCCGATGGAAGGCCGCGAGGACGGGTCGAAGGTGCTGCACGGAGGAAGCCGCCTCTCCGACCAGGTCAGGACCCTGAAAAGCAGTTCCCCCCCCCCCCCCCCCCCCACACATAAAAAAAA
The DNA here is from genome assembly GCA_035221665.1 of Okamejei kenojei. NCBI lineage: Eukaryota > Metazoa > Chordata > Chondrichthyes > Rajiformes > Rajidae > Okamejei > Okamejei kenojei. The sequence continues at coordinate 142,897,706 of CM069132.1, forward strand.
ATAGACCTCCAAAAACAAAACATTTGACTCACTAAAAATACCCATACCCATACAGGACGGCGCCCCCTCCCTGGTGGTATCAGCTGATACACAGACCACTTATGGTCGAACCTTCGTCAATACCTACGAGGGCTGACATGTGACGTCATGGGCTAGAGGGAGTGTCCTGCTACATAAGCTTATCTCACCTTGAGATCTCCCCAGTCAACAGGTAGCTGAGCCCAAGAGAACAACCTCGCTCAGCTACAGCAGCAATGACAATTACGTTAGCGGATCAAACTAACCTGTAACAACTGAATAAAAACTACCGTTTGAACCAGCCTGACGTCTGGCCTTTCCCTGACCACGTTTGGTGCCGCAACAAGCCAAGTTTTAGTTACATTTAGCCAACCAAAATGTTGCAACATTGATTAGACCTTTTATCCCTCAGCCCTTGAGAGTGTCACCCTTGTTTATTTATATGATTAAGGCTCTGAAGCTGGTTTTCCTCATATAATCTCTTACCTCGATGGAGATGTGATTATTTTTCGTATCATATCTCCATCTGCACTGCGGCCTAACATCGAGGAGTTAGCGGGCTTTGCTGGAGATCAACCGGGAGCTCCATTGCGGGGAGCCTGCGGACTTACCATCGTGGAGCTGGCGATCCCTTTGCCAGGGATCGACCAGGGAGCTCCAACTGTGGGTGCCTGTGGACTTTAACATTGCGGAGCACGCAGTCTCTGGTTAGAGACTGATTTTGGGGAACTCCAAGCTGCAGGAGCTTCGACCGCCCCAACGAGGGGGTTTCGATCACCCCGACCCGTGGGCTTCAACCACCGGCTGCGGGAGCTTCGATCACCCCGACTGCCGATGGTTTAACTGTCCCGACGGAGAATAAAGAGGAAGAAGATTTGACTTTTTTGCCTTCCATCACAGTGAGGTTAACTTTTATGTAGTTGTGTGTCTTGTTGCTTTTTTTAGTATGTCTGTATGGTAATTCACATATCACTGAACCTTAATTGGTACACGTGACAATAAAAGACTTTTGAAACCTTTGAATATGTGCTAAAATTGTGCCAAAATATTTATTAATAACTTAACTTAGTTAAAGATAAAGGAGAAATCTATCTGTTCATTGCTGCTGGTCAGTTGAAAGTGCACTCCTGCAAAGTTCACCAGCTTCCGATATTTTACATATTCCACCTGAACAGAACATGAACTAAGAAATGAAGAAAATAGAGATTGAATTGAAACAATATTTAGGACCATGGAGAGTAGTATTTCAAAATTCATTCGGCATGACTTGACATTTCCCAGCAGTGATTCCAATAGTTTCATTTTTTGTTTAGTTTGGAGATACAGCACAGAAACAGGGCCTTCGGCCCACCGACGCCACACCCACCAGCGATCCCTGCACATTAACATTATCCTACACACACTAGGGACAATTTACACTTACACCAGGCAAATTAACCTATAAACCTGCACGTCTTTGGAGTGTGGGAGGAAACCGAAAATCTCGGAGTACACTCACGGGGGTCACGGGGAGAACATACAAACTCCGTACAGACAACACCCATCTGGGGGGGGGGGGGGGGGGTGGGAGAGAAAGGGGGGGGGGGTGGGAGAGAAAGGGGGGGGGGGGTGGGAGAGCAAGTGGGAGAAAGTGTTCTTCTGTCGCAGGTTTGAGAACGCTTGAGCCACTGGGACAAAACAAAGACCACCAGCGCCGCCATGTGGTAAAGACTGAGCTGCCAGGAAGAAGCCCTAGACAGCCAGATCCCCTGCTGAGGTTAAGACTGACAGGCCTGGTACAAGTCTCAGACACCAGTGCCTCTTCCTGGCCACAGACAACGGGGGACCGTGCCCACACAAAGAGGCAAAGACTGAGTTGCCAGGATAATCCCGAGTGCCAGTGCCTCCTCTCGAGGCAAGGGTGAACTGCAGGGAGAAGCCTGAGATCGCCACGCCTCCTCCTTTGTAACCAGGACACAACCGCGGGGCAGGTTTGAGATCACCATGCGCCCTGATGGTGAGGGATGGCGCTCCCATTGGGCCTGCTGTACCACTGTAAATAAATATATCACAAGAGTTCACCCTACTGAGAGTGTCGGTGCGGTCACCAGTGAACCCGGCGTCTTTCCCAGCACTACACCCCGTATAAGCTTTCCCTGCTCCATCCAGTTCCAAAACTGATGGCAACAAATCTATTTAAGTTCATAAGTTCACAAGTAATAGGAGCAGAATTAGGCCATCATGTCTACTCTGCCATTCAATCATGGCTGATCTATCTTACCCTCTGAACCCCATTTAGCTATTAACTTGAAGATGTTCTCCAGCTTTTTGTGTACAATGAAGAAGATGTCTTTCCAACCTCAAAGTGCCTCTGTTTCTCTGTCTAGTGTTTGTTTGCAAATTACATTGTCTGACCTTTCAACTGGCATCAAATGGCAAACATTGCCTGTAAATGGGATCAGAGGGATGGCTGACCTGTTACTTCTATTTTGAAAAGGTCATACAAAATGTGTATGGCTCGCAGGGGGAAAAAAAAACTATGACCACCACATAAGGACAGGCCACAGCATGCTCTGTGCAAGTTAGGACAGAATGTAAGAGGCGCGGTGCACTTAATTGGAGACTGCTACCTCTTGTATCTTATACACTTGACTTAACATGCCAACTATTAATCATTCTTGAAATAAGCTGGGTTTGTTAAAATAAAACAAATTATTTAGTAGTCCCTGCAAAAATCCATTAAAATAATCAATAGAAGCCAATAAAACATGTGAGACAATTTTGCACGATATAATGATGTAGGCAGAATATTTTATGTTAACTTGTGCAGAAGGCATTTTATTAAATATTATGTATTGATTTTTCTAACATCTTAAAAATGAAAACTATATCCTTGCACTAGAATAGGTCTCATACATCCTTAAACATACCAATTAAGCAGATTTTGGCATGGGTTTTGAGAAATGACCTGTCCTGCAACAGATGTACAGAAAGCACGGGCAAATTGGAAAAAGGGAGAAATATTGATAAAAAGGTCCAATTATAATAGCAGAAAGCGGCAATTTCAGTAAGGATGATTGAACATGTTCTAAATGGTAAAGAGATTAACGTAACCAGTGGGTCAGGCCGCAATGTCCATGATTTTTCCATTCATGTTATCAATGGATAGTTAGGTCAGCTCCGTCTGTCAGCCAATGCTGCCTAGTTTAATGCACAAAGACACATAGGCACACAAGGAGGCCTCCCAGCCTCCAAGCCTGTTGTGCCATTTCAATTAGACCGTGGCTGATCTGAATCTTAAATTCATTAACCTGCCTTGGCTACTTATGGTTTAATTATTCCCCTTAATGGAAATCCATCCATCTTGTTTAGATAACCGATGGACTCCTAGCATTAACAGCTTGTTGAGGGACAGAGTTTCACGACTCTGCTACCCGTTCTGTGAGGAGGTGCTCCTGATACCCCCAGAGAGGTCAGACGTTATGTCAACCCTGAGTGTAGAAACAAAGAACTGCAAATGCTGGTTTACAAAAAAAAAGACACAAAGTGCTGGAGTAACTCAGTGGGTCATGCAGCATCACTGAAGAGAGCGAATAGTTGACGTTTCAGTTTGGGTTCCATCTTCAGACTGAAGAAGGGTCCCAATGTTGAAAAACCACCATGGTTCCCAGAAAATCTACCTAATCCACTGACTTACTCCAGCACTTTAATTATTATGACAGCCCTTATGATTCGGAGTCAATCAAAATGGCGGCGCGTCCACACGCAGCGCCTTTGCGCTCGGTCCTGTTGACTGCCCCCCCCTCCATGAACTGTCTCCCTCGGATGGTCACGTCGCACATCGACCCAGCACAGACCTATTTACACTTAATACTGCTTTAACTGTTTTTTTAATCTTGTTTCTCTGGGTGTCTAAATTCTTAGCTAATTAAGTTATCACATCGGATGGAAGTTGCATTCCAAATCTCGTTGTACCTCCGTGCAATGACAATAAAGATATATTATTATTATTATCAACATTGCAGATTCTATGTTGTCAAATCTCTAGAAAGAAGAGGCAAGCTAGATTAAAAAAATAAAGCCAAATATTGATGAAATGTGTAATTATCAAAGCAGAAAGAGAGATTTCAATAAAGATGATCACACGTAGAAATATTCTGTGTAAAGTTATGCACAAAGCTGCAACGGATCCTGACTATGGGTGCTGCCTTTCCAGAGTTTGTACGTTCTCTCTATGACTACGTGGGTTTTCTCCAGGTGCTCTGGTTTCCTCTCACATTCCAAAGTTGTGCAGGTTTGTGGGTTGATTGGCCTCTGTAAATTTTCCCTAGTGTGTAAGATAGAACTAGTGTTTGCAGGTTTGCATTGACTCGGTGGGCCGAGTGGCCTGTTTCCACGGTGTAAAATTAAACAAGGATGTGATATTTTGATGAGTATTCCATGCAAACCTCTTGAATGAAGGGTTGGAGGTGTGTCTTATTCATATACAGATTGCAGGGAACATATCAGAAATGACGTGAGAATTAGTAGTTTAGAAAGGTGTTATATGTGTAATGGCAGCCATTCATCAATGGTCTGAAAGTGTGAAGCAAATTGTAAGGGGAAAGGGGACAGAGTGACAGCTTGCAAATCGAAACCCAGAACGACTAACCAGAGCAATGTTAGCAATACAACTGTAGAAACAGGGAAGAACAGTCTAAAGAAGAGTCCCAACCTGAAACATCACCTCTCCATATTCTCGCTGGATGCTGCCCGATTTATTCTGAGTTATGTAGGAAGGAACTGCAAATGCTGGATCAAAACCAAAGATGGACACAAAAAGCTCACCTATTCCTTTTCTCCTGAGATGCCGTCTGACCCGCTGAATGACTCCAGCTTTTTGTGTCTTACGATGAGTTATTCCAGCACTTTGTGCCTCTTTGTTAACAATCCGCGACCTCACAGCGCCAGCATTCAATCCTGATCTCCGGTGCAGTCTGTGTGGAGTTTGCACATTTGCCCTATGACCACGTGGGTTTCCTCTGGGTGCTCTGATTTCCTCCCACATCCCAAAGATGTACAGATTTGTGTTCATTTGGTCTCTGTAAGTTACGCCCTAGTCTAGTGTGTAGGAAGCGGATGGGAAAGAGGGATAATATAAAATATTGTGAACGGTGTGGGCTCGGTGGACCATGTTTCCATGCTGTATCTCTAAACTAAATTGAAGCCTTCTGCATAATTATAACGATGCTGCATATAGAACATAACCAGGCATGCAAGACACATGTTATTAGAGGAAATGATGAGAAGCAGCAAGGTTTCAAAATAAAATTAAAGTTCATGTTCATAAGTGATAGGAGTAGAATTAGGCCATTCGGCCTACCATGTCTACTCTGCCAATCCATTATAACCATATAACCATATAACCATATAACAATTACAGCACGGAAACAGGCCCTCTCGGCCCTTCCAGTCCGTGCCGACCATTTGTTTTCCCCTAGTCCCATCTACCTGCACTCAGACCATACCCCTCCATTCCCTTCACGTCCATATACCTATCCACTTTACTCTTAAATGTTAAAATCGATCCTGCCTCCACCACTTCTGCTGGAAGCTCATTCCACACAGCCACCACCCTCTGAGTAAAGAAGTTCCCCCTCACGTTACCCCGAAACTTCTGTCCCTTAATTCTCATGTCATGCCCTCTTGTTTGAATCTTCCCTACCCTCAATGGGAAAATCGTATCCACGTCAACTCTGTCTATCCCTTTCATCATTTTAAAGACCTCAATCAAGTCCCCCCTTAACCTTCTGCGCTCCAAAGAATAAAGACCTAACTTGTTCAACCTTTCTCTGTAACATAGTTGCTGGAACCCTGGCAACATTCTAGTAAATCTCCTCTGTACTCTCTCTATTTTGTTGACATCCTTCCTATAACTAGGCGACCAAAATTATGGCTGATCTATCTCTCCCTCTTAACCGCATTCTCCTTCCTTCTCCCCATAACCCCTGACACACTTACCAATCATGAATCTATTATCGCTGCCTTAAAAATATCCATTAACTTAGCCTCCACAGCCTTCATTAAAGATGAATTACCAGGCTGTAGAATGTATATCTAAAAAATAGCAGACAATTTTATCATTTGCACATAGAGCAGGAGGTTTAAACAACTACATTTGTCGAAAAGTACAATTACTCTCAAGACATTTTCAGGGGAAGTATTCAGGGTACTAAGGCAAATATATTGTGATATGTCCAAAATTCATGACAAGGTGAGGATTATTTTAGATCATAAGACCATAGACATACAGGTATGTAGGTAAATAGGCTTGGTAAATGTAAAAGAAAATGTCCCTTGTGTGTGTAGGATAATGTTAATGTGCGGGGCCGGACTTGGTGGGCAGAAGGGCCTGTTTTCACGCTGTACCTCTAAAACTAAAACAAACTAAAATAAGATGTTGGGGTAGAATTAAGCTATTCTGCCCACCGAGTCTGCTCCATCATTCGATCCAGGCCAATCTAATTTCCCTCTCAACCCAATTCTCTTGCATTCTCTCCGTAACCTTTGATACCCTTACTCATCAAGAACCTATCAATCTCCATTTTAAAAATACCCAATGACTTAGCCTCTACAGTGGCACATTGTTTTATTATGAATGCACTCAAAGTGGTTTGATGACAAAGTGAAATTCAAGGTATAAACAAATTTATTAGCACCTTATTCCCATTTTAAATTCCAGCTGCGAACAGAACACTTGGTTTATTTAATTTAATTTTCTTCACGGTAGGTGGCATGTTAGGCCAAGTATCAAAGGATGCTCCAGGGCTCCCTGCTGATGTTCAACAATCATTTTCAAATTCGTCTGAAGAAGATTATAGGGTTTCATAAAATAGACATCATTTGAAAATGATACTGAAAATCTAAGCTTTAATGCCCTTATCCTGCCATTTGAAAATTTGTCGGTAGTCTGTCACATAGAAACATAGAAATTAGGTGCAGGAGTAGGCCATTCAGCCCTTCGAGCCTGCACCGCCATTCAATATGATCATGGCTGATCAATCAACTCAGTATCCCCGTACCTGCCTTCTCTCCATACCCTCTGATCCCCTTAGCCACAAGGGCCACATCCAACTCACTCTTAAATATAGCCAATGAACTGGCCTCAACTACCCTCTGTGGCAGAGAGTTCCAGAGACTCACCACTCTCTGTGTGAAAAAAGTCTTTCTCATCTCGGTCTTAAAGGATTTCCCTTATCCTTAAGCTGTGACCCCTTGTCCTGGACTTCCCCAACATCGGGAACAATCTTCCTGCATCTAGCCTGTCCAACCCCTTAAGAATTTTGTAAGTTTCTATAAGATCCCCTCTCAATCTCCTAAATTCCAGAGAGTATAAACCGAGTCTATCCAGTCTTTCTTCATAAGACAGTCCTGACATCCCCAGGAATCAGTCTGGTGAATCTTCTCTGCACTCCCTCTATGGCAATAATGTCCTTCCTCAGATTTGGAGACCAAACTGTACGCAATACTCCAGGTGTGGTCTCACCAAGACCCTGTACAACTGAAGTAGAACCTCCCTGCTCCTGTACTCAAATCCTTTTGCTATGAAAGCTAACATACCATTTGCTTTTTTCACTGCCTGCTGCACCTGCATGCCTACTTTCAATGACTGGTGTACCATGACACCCAGGTCTCGCTGCATCTCCCCTTTTCCTAATCGGCCACCATTTAATCGGTCACAGGATCTATCCAATTCTTTAAAACTGAGCAGTCCAGATAATATTTTGGAAAATTTGAGTCAAGCTTAAAAGTAGGGTTATTTCCCTGGAAACGATGGTTTTATAGAATAAAGTCAGAAGGACCTTGGAGTGCAGGAGGATGAGAATTATCTTACAGAGGTGTATACATTCATGAGAGGAATAGTTTGGGTAGAAACACAGTCTTTTGCCCAAAGTAGAGAACCAGAGTGCTTAGGTTTAAGGTGAGGGGGGGAAGATTTAATAGGAACCTGTGGGATAACAGTTTTACACAAAGGGTTTTGGGTGTATGGAACGAGCTGCCGGAGGAAGTAGTTGACGCAGGTACTATTCGCAACGTTTAAGAAACATTTAGATGGATGGATAGGACAGGTTTAGAGGGAAATGGGACTAATGCAGGCAGGTGGGACTAGTGGAGATGGGGCATGTTGACCAATGTGGGCAAGTTGGGCCAAAGGGCCTGTTTCCACACTATACTGTAAGACTATGATTCTAAAATTAGAAAATGGTGAGCTTTGGCCATACTGATCCACAGAAGCTTTCTGGTCTTTACTGAGTCTGACATACGCACCATCCCATTCAAACCTCCCACCTGCCAGTGCCTCTGGACAAAGTCCCATCTGGCCACCTGGCCACTTCTAATCAGAAGCAAGATCAACTTAAAGGCTTGCTTCTCATTGAGATGATGAATGACTTGTGAGTGGACTTAGATTTGGGGAAACAACTTGGGCACATGGAATATGTGGCAATGGGCAATGATTATAATTTAATGAGGTTCAGCAAAATTGTGGAAAGATTGTCTAAACTGGGGCAAGAGATTTACACCAGCACTTTGTGTCATTTTGTGTAAACCAGCATCAGCAACTTCACTTCAGAGCCACGTGAGTGACTACGTGAAGAAGGCCATCAGCACGCATGCGCGTCATTACGTCTGACGCATGGTGCAACGCGATAAGTTTAAACCTGAGGGTAAGTTTTAAACTTTCCAGGTTATGTTTCTATTGCAGGAATCTCTTGTTACAGAGTTTCCTGCTGCGAAGTCGGGACGGGCCGCGGGGAAACCTTTATGGACCGCGTCCCAGTCACGGACCATGGGAATTCCCGGTCACGACCTCAGGGAATCCCGGCCAAGGACCGCAGGAAACCGGCTATGGAGACCACGGAAGTGCAGGTAACGGCGGCGGTCAAATTCGCCTTCAGAGTCGCTGGCGGTGGAGCCAGCGGCTTCAGACTGGTGCCAGCAGCACCTAGGCAAACCCGCTTGGAGGGCAGCCACGGAGAAAGTCCGCACGGCCCGTTGACTCAAACGAGTTGGGCCAGGAGGATTCCTGATGGAGAGGATCCCCTCCTTCAATGGGTAATGTTCTTCGGATTTCAAACCCACATGGAGCACCTAATGGAGAGGTGCTCCACAATGGTAAACATAGAAACATAGAAATTAGGTGCAGGAGTAGGCCATTCAGCCCTTCGAGCCTGCACCGCCATTCAATATGATCATGGCTGATCATCCAACTCAGTATCCAGTACCTGCCTTCTCTCCATACCCTCTGATCCCCTTAGCCACAAGGGCCACATCCAGGGTATGCTCCAAGGAGGGAGTTACATCAGCGCAGGTCTCCTCGGGGCCCGCGGCAACAGCACCGGTGTGCAGGGCTGCACACTGTCTCCCTCTCTGAGGAGGGGGGCAGTCGGGGTCAATTCTGTCTGACTCGGAGTCCGGAGGTATTGCCGGGAGCATACCACGAGGCACGAAGGATATGGTCCGTGGAGGGGCCACGTCAGCGCAGGTCTCCTCGGGGCCTGCGGCAACAGCACCTGTGTACAGGGCTGCACAATGTCTCCCTCTCTGAGCAGGGGAGCAGTCAGTGTCAGTGTGTAACTGACTCCAAACTCGGAAGTATGTCCGTGGCACACACTGAAGTTCCTGAAAGTGCCGGCAGTGAACAGCGCTATCGGGGGTGACGTTGGAGGGGCATGGTACCCCAGGAAACCAGCCAGCGTATCTGCTATTCAGGTAAACCTATTCAACAGGTGAGACCTGCATGAGGGAGCTAAAGCTGTCGAACTACAAGTACAGCCTCATCGTTTCGGCGACAATACACCCCGCGCCTTCATCGGCAGTAAGCGGTTCACTGAAGCTGGTGGCAGCCAGCAAGCTGGGCAGAGGGCTTTAGGCCAAGGCCCAAGCCGGTCTCAGGAAAAATATGGAATCCACGATACCCTACCAGTCCTACTCTCCAATCAAGGACGGAAATAGAACCCGCGACTGGGGCCTTTGGGCTTACCATAAGACCACCGGTAACCATGAAGGTAGGTGGGTCTGGTTCTTTCCGAAACATGGGGTATGTGGACCATTTACAAGTTGGAAACACTTGTAAAAGCCTGTAACAACCTTGTTGTTATGAAGCAGCCTCTATAGTGGCTGTGTTTTCAGCTGTGCATTTGGACCTTTGCATTATCAGAACTTATAACGTGCAAAGGAGTAACCTCTTCAGTGCCACGTAGGTCGTTATTAACAGACCTATCCTATTACCAGCTGAAGCTATCAAAGTCACAATGGTGGACAAACTATATTCTACATTGCTCCTGTACTTTTGCTCAGTAACTCTTCAGTTATATTACAAACTGATACTAGTACTCAAAGATGAAAAATTACGAATACCATCTCTAGTTACAGAGGCGGATGGGCTTTGCATGCTCAACTCCAGGTTGATACACTATGGTGGGAGCATTTGACGCTGGTGTATCATCACGTAAAAATCTATGACAACACAGTATGGATGTTGTATCACAACGTATTTAATGACATTGTGGTTCGATGGAACATCAAATATCAATATGACTGCATCCAGGCTCTATCACCATTGCAAAAAGATGTGGCACAGTGGCAATAGATGTATTCTCGCTACACTGAGGAGGAATGTTCTTTATGGCTTTCCTCCATTTTGCCTCATCAGTCGGATCTTGCACAAAATCCAGCAAGATCTCGCTTCAGGCATTTCGTACTGCCTGACTGGCCAATGCAGCCATGGTTCCTGCTAAATGTTGGGAATGATTCTAGGACCTTATATGGTTATCCTAAACACAAACATTTGGTGGTTCATCCCGTGACTGAGGAAACCATCCTCTGCATGATAAAATCAATGTATAGACTTGGAGTCTCTGAGAAGACCATTTGGCGGCACGGGTTGCCAGACCGATCTATGTACGTGCTCACTGCAGAGTGCAGGAATAGCACTGAGAAAGCAGCACATTTTTTCCTCATCAGGAAATGGGAAGTGTTTTGTTTTTAATGCATTCATATTTTTCACTCATCCATGGTCAATTAATGCAGTGTGTGACGCCTGAACTCGTACCCGGCATGCAATCACAGAGCTTCAAAGTCTTCACATAGTCACTCACGTGACTCCGAAGTGAAATAGTAAGATTAAACGAGCTTACCAGTTTGAAGTTTGATCTTTATTTTATGAGGAGTTACGATGAGCGATTCCAGACCCTCATATTATGAAGGTCATCTGGTAGTTCCCAAGTTCTCTCCAATCTTACTATATTCAGGTCATATGGAGAAGGTATAAACTCTGTACAGGCAGCACCTGTAGTCAGGATTGAACCCGGGTCTCTGGCGCTGTGAGGCAGTAACTCAACTGCTGCACCACCCTGCCTCCTTAACCTTTTGGCTGTTCCTGTAGTCATAATATCACTGTGACTAGTCTGACTGCGTTTCTGTTCAATTTTACCACCTATCTTGTTAATAGAGGTAACTCGGCGATAGTAACACAATTAAATATCAGTTGGATTGTCAAGTGGTTAGACTCTCTCTTATTGGAGATGGTCGTTGCTTGGCATTTTTACAGTATTTATCAGTTCATGCCTGATTTTTCAAAGGAGAGCTTTGCTTGGCATCTCTGGTCAATGGGTATCCATTAACACTCTAAAGGGGCGGTCCCACTTGGGCGACCTAATCCGCGAGTTAAGAAGAGTGTCTTCGACCTTCAAGCTCGAGGGCACTTGCCTGGAAGGCCTCGAGCTGGATCGACCGTCCGCGTTGAAACCGCGAGCTGGATCAACCGACCGCACACACAAACACATCGCAAAAGCGGGGGGCAGGGAAAGCGGGGGAGTGCTGTCTGAAATTCACACCTGCGATGAAGAGGAAGGTAAAACGGCTGCACAGTAACGGTAAGTCCATTTAGAGAGTGCGGGGGGGGGGGGGAGGGGAGAGAAAGGGGGGAGAGAAGTGGGGGAGGGAATGGGAGGGAATGGGAGAGAAGGGGGGGAGAGAAGGGGGGGGGCAAGATGGGGAGGAGAATGGGGGAGAAGGGGGGGAGGAGAAGGGGGGGGAGGAGGGGGGGGAGGAGGGGGGGGAGGAGGGGGGGGGAGAGGGGGGGGGGGGAGGGAGGGGGGGAGGAGGGGGGGGACGAGAAGGGGGGGAGAGAAGGGGGGGGAGAGAGAAGGGGGGGGAGAGAAGGGGGGGGAGAGGAAGGGGGGGGGAGAGAAGGGGGGGGAGTGAGAAGGGGGGGGGGAGAGAAGGGGGGGGGGAGAGAGAGAGAGGGGGGGGAGAGAAGGGGGGGGGAGAGGGGGAGAGAAGGGGGGGAGAGAGAGAGAGGGGGGGCGAGAAGGGGGGGGGGAGAGAAGGGGGGGGAGAGGGGGGGAGAGAAGGGGGGGGAGAGAAGGGGTGGGAGAGAAGGGGGGGGAGAGGGGGGGGGGGAGAGGAAGGGGGGGGAGAGAAGGGGGGGGAGAGAAGGGGGGTGGAGAGGAGAGAAGGGGGGGGAGAGAAGGGGGGGGAGAAGGGGGAGGGGGAAGGGGCGAGGAAGGGGGGAGGAAGGGGGGAGGAAGGGGGGAGAGAGGAGGGGGGAGAAAGGGGGGGGGAGAGGGGGAGAGAAATGGGAGGGAGGGAAGGGGGGAAGAAGGGGTGAATGGTGAATGGGGGAGAAGGGAGGGAGAAGGGGGGGAAAGGGGGGAGAAGGGGAGTGAAGGGGGGGTGTGAAGGGGGAGAAAAGGGGGGAGAAGGGGCATGGGAGAAGGGGGAGAAGGGGGGAGAGAAGGGGGGAGAGGGGGGGAGAAGGGGGGAGAAGGGGTGGAGAGAAGGGGGGAGAATGGGAGGGAATGGGGGAGGAGGGGGGGGAAGGGGGGGAGAGAAGGGGGGGGAGAATGGGAGGAATGGGTGAAGAAGGGGGGAGAAAGGGGGGGAAGAAGGGGGGTAGAAGGGGGTAGAAGGGGGTAGAAGGGGGGAGGAAGGGATCCTTTTCCGGGGGAAAGAAGGGGGGGGAAAGAAAGGGGAAGAAAGAAGGGGGAGAATGGGAGGAATGGGAGGAGAAGGGGGGAGAAGGGGGGGAGAGAAGGGGGTGGGAAAAGGGTGCGGGAGAAATGGGGAGGAAGGGGGGGGGGAGAATGGGAGGGAATGGGAGAGAAGGGGGGAGAGAAGGGGGGAAGACACTTTTAAGAAGTATAATAAAGTTGAGCGGGCATTTTACCTAACGGTAAGTTTTCCATGGTCGTGAAAACTCCAATGAGCCAATCAAAATGCCCGGTCAGCGAAGGAGGTTGCCTACGGCTGCCCTTGACTGCCTGCAACTAACTAGCGACCCCACTCCACTGCACTATGAGTTTAAAAGAACAATGCCGACCAAATTTTACTTGCGGAAACATTTTCAACATGCTGAAATATTTTCCTTGACCTAGCTGAGGCCACGAGAATTCGGGACTTCCCTCGAGCATGAAGGAGAGTTCCAGCGACTTCACAGGACGTCCTAGGACCACGTGTCGACCATGCTGCGAGTTTGAAGATCGAAGACACTCTTCTAAACTCGCAGATTAGGTCGCCCACGTGGGACAGCCCCTTATCAGTAGATGATGAAGGAGAAGTAGATCATTACTGCATTGCTATTTATGAGAGCTTGGTTACTTTGGTTGCATGACAATGCTGCGATTAGGTGCTGCATTTTCTTATATTTGAATAGTCACGGAGGTATGTGCAATTGGTTTGGTTTAGTTTAGGGAATGAGGCCCTTCATCCACACCGACCAGCGATCCCCACACATTAAAGCTATCCGACTCACACTTATAGATAATTTAAATCTATACCAGTCCAATTAACCTACTAACCTGTATGTCTTTGGAGTGTGGGAGGAAACTGAAGATTTCGGAGAAATCCCACGCAGGTCACGGGGAGAACGTACAAACTCCGTACAGACAGGGACCGTAGTCGGGATCGAACCCGGGTCTTTGGCGCTGCAAGCGTTGTAAGGCAGCAACTCTACCACTGCACCAGCATGCTGCCACGTACGATGATTCTAAAGCTTTTTGGGACATTCTCAGCCCACTACATGTGTGCAAGTTCTCTCTTTTTCTCATGTGTTTCAAGAAAAATTGTGGGCTGTGTTTCTTTTATGGACATGGTTCAATCTCGGATCTGTATAAGATTCAGTAAAAACCAATTAAGTTGTCCATTGATTTCTTCAAGAGAAGAAAGCATGATTCGCACATCTGATTGAACGGCAAAATCAGGTTTTAGAGTTTTGTATCCTTTGAGGCAGTAATATACCTGCTCTAAAATATAAAAGGAATTTAATAGTGTAGAAAATGATCGAAAGAACTGAAGAAGCGCGTAATCGCCATCTTGTAACTTTGGTCAGATACAATCACGCTGACAGTTTCAATAAAACGGATTGCATTCTTCCCTCTTTTAATATTGCTGAAACGATTTAAAGTTTAAATGGAATGTTAAAGGAAGTTTCACTAGATTTTACGCCTCTGGGAAAACCTGTTACAAAGAAGAGTAGAAGACTGGATTTTAATTTTTCAGTTATATTGCAATGGAACAGAAATTCTCCTTTGCATCCTTGCAATAAATAAGTGGATGTTTAATAACCATGTGCACAACCCACTTGTAATTGAGTTAATAGCAGCAACCAGTACCCATATTCTTTTTCAAGTTTAACTCAGAGACTATAAGCACATTTCTGCTCTTGGTTTTTCAAGTCAACAAATAATATTAAAATCAAAGCACATGTCATAAATTCATAAGTTATAGGAGGAGAATTGTGCCCCTGTCCCACCTGAACGGAAACCTCTGGAGACTTTACGCCCCACCCAAGGTTTCCGTGCGGTTCCCGGAGGTTTTTGTCCTCCGGCAACCACCTTCAACTAGCATCGCAACCGGCTTCGACTAAAAAATTACCGATTTTTAAAACGGAAACCACTTTCGACCATTAAGGAGACTGACAAAAACCACCGGGAACCGCACGGAAGCCTTCGGTGGAGCGCAAAGTCTCCAGAGGTTTCCGTTCAGGTTTCCTAAGTGGGACAGGGGCTTTAGGCAATTCAGTCCGTCGAGTCTGGTCCACCATTCCATCACGGCCGATCTATCTTTCCCTCTCAACCCCATTCTCCTGCATTCTCTCCATGACCCCTCACACCCGTACTAATCAAGAATCTATCAATTTACACCTTAAAAATATCCATCGACAGCCTCCACACCTGTCTGTAGCAATGAACTCCACAGATTCACCATCCTGTGACTAATGAAATTCCTCTTCATCTCTTTGTGGGATTACTCAGTTAGTAACTGAGGCAGTCCAGGTTCAATTTTTGCCCTGGCTTTAGACTTTAGACTTTAGACTTTAGAGATACAGCACAGAAACAGGCCCATCAGCCTGAATCAGCACCAGCCAGAGTTCACCCTGCACAGTAACGCTATCCTTCACACCAGGGACAATTTTACAACTTACCAAAGCCAATTAACCTACAAACCTGCACCTCTTTGGAGTGTGGGAGGAAACCAGAGCACCTGGTCATGTGGAGAATCCCCAAGGACTGCACCCGTAATCAGGATCCATCTCTGGCGCAGTAAAACAGCAACTCTACCGCTGCACCACCATGCCATCCTAGTCTCCGACACCCCAAAGAAATGGTGGTAGATTAGTATGAAACAGAAAATTGCCCATTAGTGTAAATTAATGGCAACTAAAAATTTAAATGGAGTTGATCGGCAGGATGTGCAGGATGTTCCAGGGGTACAAGGCAATTAGGAGTAGGGAATGGGAGAATGGGGTGAGCTGGAATGGGTATGATAGACATAACCAGCCTCCTGTGTGATTATTATTATGAGCGTCGTTTATTTGCACCGATCATATTTGGGATATCCCGTACCTTGAACACTTCCATGTCTGGACTTATCTTTTGGGTATGTATGGTTCCCATCTTCCTTAAAGGTTTTCTGCCTTGTCCATCCTGCCAAGTGGAATTGTCCACATGCCCTCCGGTGGCAGTGCCTGAGATCCCACCTCCATGCCACACTTACGGCCACTTGGCAGAAGTGGCGGAAGTCCCAGAAGTGGCGGTGCTGCCTGGCAGCTGCGGCTCGCCTGCAGTCCGTCTGTTTTTTCTTTTTATTGTAGTTTTCTTCTGTCTGTTTTAGTTCAGTTTAGTTTATTAGGTTGTGTAAGTGTGTGGGGGGGGGGGGGGGGAGGTTGGAGAAACATGGTTTTAGTCTCTTCCTTCGGGGGGAGGGGACCTTTTCTTGTTGTGTCCCCGGTCTCCGTCTCCGTCTGCGCTGAGGCCTAATGGCGGAGCTAACGGCCTTGGGGCTGTGGCGGCGGCAGTAGCCCGACCTGGCAGCGGCAGCGGCCCGACTTGGAGCCGTGGCCTGACTTTGGGGCTGTGGCGGCGTTCTGGCGGTGGCGGTGGCGGTGGCGGTGGCGGCGCGGCTTCCGAGGCCCGGCCGCGGGCCCAGTGGACGACATCGTCGGGAGCTCGCAGGTCACAGGTTGGTGACCTGTTTTTCCAGAGCTCCCGCAACAACAGCTGCGTCCACTGGACTGGAGGGCGGCAGCTTAGACCACCCCGGGCCGCGGAGTTGAACCAGCCCGTTCGCGGAGCTGGATTCAGCCACGGGACTGACTGACTTACCATCACCCGGCGGGGTCACAACATCGGAGGCCTGGATCGCCTCAGCACACAGGGAGAACAAGGAGGGAAGAGACAAAGACTAAGACTTTTGCCTTCCATCGCAGTGAGGAGGTGCCTGGTGAACTCACTGTGGTGGATGTTAAATTTGTATTTATTGTGTGTTTTTGTTATTTTTATTATATGTATGACTGCAGGCACGAAATTTCGTTCAGACCGAAAGGTCTGATTCAGACCGAAAGGTCTGATTCAGACCGAAAGGTAGCCTTTCAATTCATCTCATCCTGCCAAAAACCTACTACGCGGTTCCGAAGTAACTCTGAAATAGTTTAACTATCTAAAAAAAAGAAAACTCTTAAAAAATAATAATTGGTTGGATGGATGACTGAAACAGGTTAAATACTCCAGGTGCCCCAGTCTTCTCCCACATCCCAGAGAAGTGTGGGCTGGTAGGTTAATTGGACACTGTAAATTGTCCCACATGTGTAAGTGAGTGTATTAGTGGTAATAGGATCAAGAAACAAGAGTGGATAATTGTCATATGTATTGACAACAAAACAATTGAATTCTAACTTGCTGCAGCTTAACTGTACCATAAATGCATTTGCACAAAGATAATACACATAATTAATAACTCTAATACTAGGTAACCAGCATAGTGTAAAATCTGAAGCCTAACCAAAGACACAGTCGGTTGCTGAGCTTAGTAATGTTTAGTGTTCAAGAGCCTGATAATTGTTGGAACCGGGTAGTTATGGTTTTCAGACTCCTCAACTTTCTTCCCAATGGTAATAGCAAAATGAGAGTGTGGCCTTGATGTTGGCTGCCTTTTTGAATCAACGCCTTCTATGGATCCCTTCACTGGCACAGAGGTCCATGCATGTGATGGCACGGGCAGTGTCTACCACTGTTTGTTAGCTCCTTCCTTCCTGTGCATAGGAGTTGCCGAACCAGGCTGCGTACACTCAGTTGGTATGCTCTCCACCGCACACCTGTAGAAGTTTGATAGAGTAATCGTAGACGTACAGGGTCTCCTCATTGATGTGCTGGGGCGAGGACAGATCTACAGAGATGTGCACTTGCAGGTGTTGACTCTCTCCATTGGCATTCCGTCGATGAAGACAGGTCTGTGGATTCCTGGGTTTCCCCTCCTGAAGTCAACAATCAGCTACTGAGTCCTTCCACTGGTGAGACCAAGATTGCTGTTCTGGCGCCATTCCATCGGATATCCAATCTCCCTCCTGTACTCAGACTCCTTGTTCCTCGTTAATTCTTGAACAATGGTGGCAACACCGGTGGAACAATCAGCAAATTGTAAGATTGCTTTGGAGCTGTGTGTGGCTACACAATCATGGGTTTAGAGAGAGATTAGAGCAAGGGACAGAGCTCAATCATTGTGGTGCCCGTGTTCTGATGGTAATTCTGAGATCTGCTGATGAGCAAGTCAAGGATCCAATTCCATAGGGATGAACAGAGGCCCAATTCTCTGAGTTTAATGATAGGTTTTGAGAGGTTGATGGAGTTGAACAATGAGCTGGGTGGAATCTGGGAGGAATTGACAGGAATGTGTGGAGATTAGAATTGGGCGGGTGTAATGGGTGCTTGTCGATTTTTCTTAGTGGGCTGAAGGGCATGCTTTAACATTCAGAAGCTGCAGGAGCAGAATTAGGCCATTCAGCCCATCAAGTCTACTCCACCATTCAATCATAGCTGATCGATCTCTCCCCTTTTAACCCCATTCTCCTGCCGTCTCTCCATAACCCCTGGCATCCGTACTAATCAACGTGTCTGACTTCATGACTCTTCTGAGAAGGGTCAGTGAAATCAGGGGCCGAATGGACAGGACGCAATCAGTAATAACGGGAATGTAAAGATGACCTCACATCGGTTGACAGCAACCGTGATGTGTTAGAGCCCTTTGTCCACCTCTGTAGAGAGCATCCCCCTCTGGCTGGAGTCTGCTTCAATGCCTGCGACTGTATTTCAAGTGATGTTTGGTTTAGTTTAGAGATACAGCGCGGAAACAGGCCCTTCGGCCCACTGAGTCCGTGCCAGTCAATTGGAATTGATTGGAATGTGGGAGGAAACCGAAGGTATCGGAGTAAACCCACACGGTCACGGGGAGAACGTAAAAATCTCTGACGCTCGAAGCGCTATAAGGCAACAGCTCTACCGCTGCGCCACCGTGCATAGTTCAACATTACAATCCGTGATGATATTTCCAGGCCCTGGAGGCTTGTTGAATTTGTAATACAAAAGGTCTTGAAGAATGACAATATAAAAATGATTATAGACATGAGTGTTATACACACAGACAGAGATGGTGAGAACTAAGGTTAATTTTTATAAGGGTAAATTTTATGAGGGTTCAATTAATGTAATTATGCAACTTCAGAAACTCTATTGTAAAAAGTGTTTTTAAAAGCATAAAGAGTGTCTGGCACAAACTCAGCAGGATGATTCCGGGGAAACAAACTGTAGTTATGAGGGTGGACTGTAGATAATACATCAGCTGGAGAGAGTAGTATAAGAGGAGCGAGCTTTAATGAAAATTTAAACTAAATTATTCCCAGCTGAAGGACATTTGACCTGAAATGCTTACTTTATTTCTCTCTGCACAAACACTGCCTGAGGTTCTGCTTGTTTTCAGCATTCTCTGGCTTTATTATCGTGGATCTCTTTGTTCTTCTTTAAATGGTATCGAGAGACCATCTGAACTGTAGTAACAGGCCTGCAATATAGGGTGAAGGCAGCGGCTGATTAAAATTGTTCTCAAAGAACCAGTGCTCCCAACGATGAACGACAATATCAAACCAGTTTCAAGTTTTTGGAGAGAGTTTTAAACCTATATAACCTTATCGCTTCGATATAAGACCATTATCCATCATGCCAAAGTAACAAAATGATTCTCGAATCGTATTGCACATCTGAAAGCGGCAAAAATTGAAGAAAGTGCAGCATTTAATGCATATGTACTTAGTGTTAGACAAAAATCGATGATTATCCTTACATTATTCATTTTCCCACTGGAAAGCTGCATGGAGCTGATTTGTCCAGTGATAAATTATACATCTGGTGCCGGGATTGATTGCTGGAATGTCCATGTAGGTAATGGATCTTGTATGAAAAGGCCTCTTCATGATGCGAAGGAGCAGCACTCATTTTGAAAATCTATCTGCTCAAGGGTGGACCGGAAAATGTAGAATAGTTGTCAATGGTTAGCGCAGCAGTAGAGTTGCTGCCTTACAGTGCCTTACAATGCCAGAGACCCGGGTTCGATCCCGACTACAGGTGCAGTCTGTACAGAGTTTGTACGTTCTCCCGGTGACCCTGCGTGGATTTTCCCCGAGATCTTTGGTTTTCTCCCACGCTCCAGAGACGTACAGGTTTATAGATTAATCGGCTTGGTATAAATGTAAATTGTCCCTAGTGTGTGTAGGATAGTGTTAATGTGCAGGGATCGCTGGTTGGTGCAGACTCGGTGGGCCAAAGGGCCTGTTTAGAAACAGAAACATAGAAATTAGGTGCAGGAGTAGGCCATTCAGCCCTTCGAGCCTGCACCGCCATTCAATATGATCATGGCTGATCATCCAACTCAGTATCCCGTACCTGCCTTCTCTCCATACCCTCTGATCCCCTTAGCCACAAGGGCCACATCCAACTCACTCTTAAATATAGCCAATGAACTGGCCTCAACTACCCTCTGTGGCAGAGAGTTCCAGAGTTTCCGTGCAGTATCTCTAAACTACACTAAAATGGCTGCTAGTTGCCTTAATCAGGCAACTGAACCATCCTACCACAACTAGAGAGCATCCCTGAACAACTATCTATCTCATTGCACTACTATTTAACTCCTCTGACTTTACTGGGTTTAATTTACACTAAACGTTATTTATCCTGTATCTGTACACTGTGGATGGCTCAATTGTAAACATGCATTGTCTTTCCGCTGACTGGTTAGCACACAACAAAAGCTTTTCACTGCACCTTCGGTGCTTGTGGCAATAAACTATACTAATCACCATCTCATGGGATTTTTGATGTCGAGGATAGAGGGGATCAAACTGATCATGGTCAGGAGTAATGTTACAGTGTAAGTGAGCGAGCTAACCTCTACTGGTATATCACGGATCAAACGCCCGTGGGCAGCCCTTTTGCTTATATTTTCAGATTGTGCAATGTACCAATATCCCCATAACTTTAAAAGGCTCTAAATTGTGCCACATCTGAAAGAGCATGTTGAATTAATGTGATTCATGCCAGTGTTGAATGGCGAGGCTATGAAGAGAAGATCAGGGTTAGAAAGAAGATCGCAAGGTTTTTGGGAAGTGGAGGGAATTATGTGGGTGGAGAGTTTTTTAGCAGGGATCATAAGATTAGATTATAAGTGATAGTAGTAGAATTAGGCCATTCAGCCCATCAAGTCTACTCCGCCATTCAATCATGGCTGATCTATCTCTCCCTCATAATCTCATTCTCACGCCTTCTCCCCATAACCTCTGACATGCATACTAATCAAGAATTTATCAATCTGCCTTAAATGTATCCACTGACTTGGCCTCCACAGCCTTCTGTGGCAAATAATTCCACAGATTCACTACCCTCTGACTAAAGAAATGTCTCCTCATCTCCCAGCTAAAAGACCATTCTTTAATTCTGAGGCTATCACCTCTAGTCCTAGACTCTCCCACCAGCGGAAACATCCTCTCCACATCCCAAGATCTTCAAGATCTTCTTGACATGAACACACCCCACAAGTTGTCATCAGCCCTTCAGCTACCTCAAGGCCAACATGCAGTGGGATTGAGTTTACAGCTGTGCATAGGAATGCGTTAGCGAGGGGCCTTGTCACCATCCAAGTCCACTCTTGGTGCTTGTTTGAATGTTCCATTGAGGGCCAGAGGGACGGGACAGAGTTAATGGCTCAGGCAGTAGACCCTTCCTCAGGCATCTTTTCCTGAGTTGATGGTCTTATAGTTTAGTGTAGTTTGTTTATAGTCACGTGTACCGAGGTACAGTGAAAAGCTTTTGTTGCGTGCTATCCAGTCAGTGGAAAGATACTACATGAGTACAACCTTCCAACAGCAGCTGATGTTTGCCTCCCTGCCCATCCCTGGGAACAGCTGTAAAGCACACAGCCCTGTGTGATGCAACTGCTCTGGATGAACCTCTGCAAATACCATGGTATTTCCTTAGATATCAAAAGTTGTGGCCAAGGCCAAGACATGAATTCACATAATGCACAAAGTTGCGAGCATTATCTGGGGTGCCAATGGTAGTCAGCAAGAACTTCCGGTCTCCTGCATATATACTCAGACAGGACTGTGCTTTTGTTTAGTTAGCAAGATTAACTTGCAGCTGAACCTGCCTTTCCATCTGGCACCAGAACCTCAACCGCAACTCTTTAATCTTCTTCCAGATCTAGCGATCTGATGACCTCCAGAATCAAACAGCCTGCGGGACTGACCACGGGCAGCCCTGGCACTATTTTAGAAACATAGAGACATAGAAACATAGAAAATATGTGCAGTAGTAGGCCATTCGGCCCTTCGAGCCTGCACCGCCATTCAATATGATCATGGCTGATCATCCAACTCAGTATCCTGTACCTGCCTTCTCTCCATACCCCCTGATCCCTTTAGCCACAATGGCCACATCTAACTCCCTCTTAAATATAGCCAATGAACTGGCCTCAACTACCTTCTGTGGCAGAGAATTCCACAGATTCACCACTCTCTGTGTGAAAAATGATTTTCTCATCTCGGTCCTAAAAGACTTCCTCCTTATCCTTAAAACTGTGACCCTTGTCCTGGAGTTCCCCAACATCAGGGAACAATCTCCTGCATCTAGCCTGTCCAACCCCTTAAGAATTTTGTAAGTCTCTATAAGATCCCTCCTCAATCTTCTAAATTCCAGCGAGTACAAGCCGAGTCTATCCAGTCTTTCTTCATATGGAAGTCCTGCCGTCCCAGGAATCAGTCTGGTGAACCTTCTCTGTACTCCCTCTATGGCAAGAATGTGCCAGATTAGGAGACCAAAACTGTACGCAATACTCCAGGTGTGGCCTCACCAAGACCCTGTACAACTGCAGTAGAACCTCTCTGCTCTTGTACTCAAATCCTTTTGCTATGAATGCCAACATACCATTCGCTTTCTTCACAGCCTGCTGCACCTGCATGCCTACTTTCAATGACTGGTGTACCATGACACCCAGGTCTCGTTGCATCTCCCCTTTTCCTAATCGGCCACCAAGTTAATTTTCACCTACAGTTTCTATGTAACTACAATGGCACAAAGCTGTAATTCTGCTGTTATTTGTTCTCTTAGCACTTCCGGTTGCACTTGAGTATGGCTTGATTTACTAACGTTAATAGATAGATAGATGATAGATAGATAGATAGATAGATAGATAGATAGATAGATAGATAGATTAGATAGATAGATAGATAGATAGATAGATAGATAGATAGATAGATAGATAGATAGATAGATAGATAAAATAAAACCACATAAAAAAAGTAAGACACCACATTAAAAAAGAATTGAACATGAAACATAGAAACATCCCCCCACAATGGTTCCCATTGTGAGGGAAGACACAAAGTCCAGTCCTCTTCCCCTTGTTCACCCATGGTCAGGCCCATCGTGGCCTCCGCAGTGGCGGCCCGATGTTCAGGCCCTCTCACCGAATTATGGGGCTTTAGCGTCGGGAGAACACTCTTCAGTGGCCTGGAGCGTCTGGAACGGCCGCTTGCTGCCAGAGATCGCGGCTCCCGAAGTCGACAGGCCACGCTGGTTGGAGCTCCGACACTGGCGATCGCGGCGAGAGATCCCAGGCTCCGCGGTGTTCAGCGTCAGCGCCGCTGCAGCTGGAAGCTCCGCAACGACAGCTCCGCGACGTTTGGGAGCCGGCGGGTCCCAGCATTCGGAGCCACCGCACAGGCGACCTGGGCAAGGCATCGCCCGCTCCGCGATGGTGCCCCAGCGCTGCGCCGCCGCCAAAGCTGACGTTCTGGCCGGTCCCGGCAGGAAAACGCCGCTCCAGTCCCGGTGGTAGGCTGCGAGGAAGGAAGATATGGCCCGGAGAAAAACCGCATCTCTGACCAAGTAGGGACTAAGAAAAATAGTTTCCCCCTTCACCCCCCACCCCACACAAAAGAGATTTGACCTCCAAACGATATTAGCACATTTAAAAGCACTTAAAATAGACGTTGCATTTATCCAAGAGACACATTTAAAAATAGAGTAGATTAAAAGCCAAATGGATTGCTAAAGTATATCACTCCTTCTTTTACACACAAATCCAGAGGTGTAGCAATATTAATTCGTAAAGGCTCTGCATTTAAACATACTTCAAATAATACTGATAGTGATGGTATATATTATTGTAATAGGAAGGAATTATACACACAAAAAGATGATTTTTGGGCCCAAATTTTGATAGATTTAAAAATATATATTTAATACAATCCCTGAATTATCACAACACAATCTAATAATTGAGATTTAAACTGCACACTAGCCTTATTTGGATAGATCATCAAAACAACGAAAACTTAAATCACATTCCAGTGAGTTAATAAATGCAACAAAATCCAACAGGACGAGATACTCATTTTACTCACCCGTGCATAAAAACTTATTCAAGAATAGATTATTTTCTGGTAGATTTAAAACTCATTCCACTTACGTTAATTCAAAATGATCAGCACCCTTAACTCTTAAGATGAAAATAACTGGTAAAATGGAAAAACAAGGTCAATGGAGATTTAATCCACAAATTTTAAAGGACAAAATAACTCAGATATATTACAAACAGATCAAGATCTTCTTTGAAACAAACGATAACCATATCATCATCCTCTTATGGGAAAACTTTTATAGAGTATGTTCGGGGAATTATGATATCTTCTCAAGCATTTTTATATATGGAAGGTACAACAGGCATTGGAAAGAGAGATTAAACAGTTAGATACAGAGAACGCCATTAACCCAACTATGTCCTTTGCATTGAAATATAAAT
Organism: Okamejei kenojei; assembly: GCA_035221665.1. Lineage (NCBI taxonomy): Eukaryota > Metazoa > Chordata > Chondrichthyes > Rajiformes > Rajidae > Okamejei > Okamejei kenojei. The sequence goes on from CM069132.1 coordinate 142,922,369, forward strand.
TAAATAAAATACAGTCAGACCAAGTTGTAAAACTATACCAATATACTAACAAATAAAATTTGAATTGGTGACAAACCACATAAACTATTGGCTCGTCATTAAGAAAATGGAAAGAGAAAAATTAATTTATAAGGATTAAATCAGATAAAGGGAATTACTAGTACAAACTAAAGATATAAATGAGACATTTTTGCAATATATAAAATTTATATTTAGCTAAAACAAAAGAAAATCGAATAGGAGTAGAAATATTTTTTAAAAATTGTAATCTAAAAGGACTGGTTTAGAAGATCTCTAAAGAAATTGAAAGAAACTATTAGATCATTACACCAGAATTTTTATAAAATATTTTATATGATAGCTCCACGTTTGAAGACACTATATGAACACACTTATGCACAACAGAAATTACCAGAAACATTAAATTAATCTATTATAACCCTTATACCTAAATTAGATAAAAAATCTTGATGACCCAGGGTCATATAGAGCTATATCTCTTTTAAATACTGATCAAAAAATATTAACAAAAATATTAGCACAAAGACTAAACACAGTGATTAATAAACTAATTCATTTAGATCAAACAGGATTTATACCAAAACGATATTCCTCAAACAATCTGAGAAGATTATTTAATATTATATATTCGAAAAGAAACATTAATAAGGATTTATCAATTATTTCGTTGGATGCAGAGAAAGCTTTTGATCAGATTGAATGGTCTTATTTATTTTCGGTTATGGAATTTTTTCAATTGGGGGAGAAGTTTATAACATGGGTTAAATTAATATATACCAGACCAACTGATAGAATATTAATAAACCAAGTGTTAACAACTAAATTTAACTTATTCCGAGGCTGCAGACAAGGTTGCCCTTTATCTCCACTACTGTTTGCACTTGCAATAGAACCACTAGCAAAATCTGTGAGATCGCATCCTGAAATATATGGGTATTGAAACTAAAAGAAAATGAAAATAACATTTCTTTATACGCAGATGATGTATTACTTCATATCACGAAACCAGAAATTAGTATCCCTAACTTGTTACATTTAATAACTCAATTTGGATCATTTTCAGGATATAGAATTAATTGGAATAAAAGTGAACTTATGCCAATAATGGGAAATAACTTACATATATTACAACAATATCCTTTTAAGATTGCAAATGAAAAAATTAAATATCTTGGAATTTATGTAACAAAAAGATATGATTCTTTATTTAAATCTAATTTCCTACCCTTATTGAATAAATTACTTAAGAATATTCAATATTGGAAAACATTACCTATTTCAATGCTAGGTAAGATTAATGCGATAAAAATGATTTTTCTTCCACAATTACTATATTTGTTTCAAATGATCCCGATATATCTTCCTAAAATTTTTTTTAAGAAAGTGGACTCTATGGTTACCAATTTTATTTGGGATTATAAGAACCATAGAATAATTAAAAAGCATTTATGTAAATCAAAAATAAATGGTGGTTTTGCATTGCCTAATTTTATGTTTTATTATTGGGCAGTTAATATAAAAAATATGAATTTCTGGTTGGAAGAACTAGATAAACAACCAAACTGGTTAAAAATGGAAAAAGAAGACTGTTTACCTTTAGCTCGATTTTATTTGCTAATACTACAATACATAAGAAAACTTATAGAGGAAACCCAATAATAGAAAGTGGAATACGTATTTGGAAACAATTAAAAAAAACATTAAAATTACAGAATACACCACTAGCTCTTCCAATTGTAAACAATATTTCTTTTAAACCTTCATTGATGGATAAAGGTTTCTTAAAATGGAAGAACTATGGAATAAATAAGATTGGTGATCTCTACAGGGAAAGTTTATTTCTCTCATTTCAGGAATTACAACAAAATTATGGATTACATTCTAAAGAATATTTTAGATATCTACAAATTAGAGATTATGTTAAATCAAATACACTAGATTTTAGGAATAGAAAGACAGAAATTTTAGATGAATGTCTAAACAAACATCCGAATACAGAAAAATTAATATCATATATCTATAATATTTTACTGGAAAATGATTTACCAAATACGGATAAATATAGACAAGCATGGGAAAATGAACTAGGTCAAGTAATTAGTAGAGAAGTATGGAATGAAAGTTTACAACATATACACCATTGTTCATTAAATGCTAGACACTCCTTGATACAATTTAAAGTTATACATAGATTACATCTCTCAAAATCCAAATTAAATAGAATTTTCTCAAATGTGTCCGCAATATGTGATAAATGTCAACAATTAGAAGCTAATTTAACGCATTCATTCACAAAATGTATAAAAATTACTAATTTTTGGATAGAAATTTTTAAGATAATCTCAATTGTAGTTAATGCAAATTTAATTCCAGACTCAAAATTAATCATATTGGGAATACTAGAAACAAATCAGATATTAACAACACAACAAATATTTTTTATTGGTTATAGTTTAATAATTGGTAAAAAATTAATACTAAGATTTTGGAAAGGTCCCATTTCCCCTACAATTAAAATGTGGATTACAGAAATGTCGGAGACACTTCACCTGGAACGATTAAGACTTGTCCTGATGGACAGGCTGGATCAATTCAGAGGAATATGGTCTCCATTTATTGAATATTTAAAGGGTTAAGATGGTCCGGTTCGAGGCCATGACTGAAGCCTGAATGAATGAATAGATGAAGAATTATATACAATAGATCATGAATATATCTCCAATGAAGAATATCTTGTTTAATATTCCACTCATTTAATTTATCTCTTTTTTTTTTCTCTTTATTATCTATCTTTATTTCCTACTGTTATAAAATAAAAAAATATAGAAGTACAAATAAGATTGACTGTAAATTTTAAAAATATTAAGAATGTATGTGACGATAATATTTTTTTCTCTTTGATTTTATATTTCTTCTTAATATGTAATTACTTCTAATTAAAAATATTTTACAAAAAAGACCTCGAAACAAACTTTTAACATACTAAAAATTATTTTTAAAAGGACGGACAGCTGCAGGCTGGGTAGCCATACTCGACGGCGCCCCCTTAGATGATTTACCTTAGTTTAAAGATACAGTGTGGAAACAAGCCCATTGTCCCACCGAGTCCGTGCCGGCCGATGGTCATCCATTCATACTCCTTCTTCTTGCGTATGTCGTGCACAGCCTAAAGTTGTCGGTCAACGTTGTATTTGATCTTGTTTGTGCATGTCGGATTGATTGCATTAGTTGAAACAGGCTGGACCACATGAAGGTTGCCATCTCCCACCCCATCCATTCATACTCGTTCCATCCTACACACCGGGGACAATTTACAGAAGCCAATTAAACTACAAACCTGCACGGCTTTGGAATGTCGCTGGAAACTGGAGCACCCGGAGGAAACCCGCACGGTCACAGGGGAGAACATGCAATCTCCGTCCAGACAGCACCTGTGATCAGGATCAAACCCGAGTATCAGGCGCTCTCAGGCAGCAACTCTGCCACTGCGCCATCGTGTCACCCCTGTATAGGATGACTTCACAGGATAAGTCATGTCATAAGTGATAGGAGTCGAATTAGGCCATTTGTCCCATCAAGTCTACTCTGCCATTCAATCATGGCTGATCTATCTCTCCCTCCTAACAAAATTTCCCTGCCTTCTTCCCATAACCTCTGACACCTGTATTAATCAAATATCTATCTACCTCTGCCTTAAAACATATCCACTGACTTGGCCTCTGCAGCCTTCTGTGGAGAGCATGCAAACAAACATATTTCCACTGTATCTCTCTGTACATGACAATAATAATCCTATACCATTACCTACGACCTCCTACAACCCTCATGACGACCATGCTGCGAGTATGAGTCAGGGCAAACTCGGCAGAGGTCGTGAATTAGATCGTGAAAGTGGGACAGGCCCTTTGCAGTGCTAGAGACTATGGGTGCTGTCTCTATGACGTTTTTACCTTCACCCTGACCCACGTGGGTTTTCTCCGGGTGCTCCAGTTTCCACCCAAGACATACAGGTTTATAAGTTAATTGGCTTCAGTAAATTCTCAATTGTCCCTAGCATAGAGTGTGAGGGGAGATCGTGGTCAGCACGCACTCAATAGGCCGAAGGGCCTGCTTCCACACTTTATCTCTAAATTCTAAAGTTAAATTCTAAAGTTCATACTAAAGTCCAAACTGAATCATCCTACCACAACTAGAGGCAATGCTGAACTACAATCCATCTCGCTGATGACCCTCAGACTATCTCTGATTGAACTTTGCTGGCTTTACCTTGCACTTGATTTCCCTTACCTATATACTGTAGAACATTTAAGAGATTTAAGAGAGAGTTAGATAGAGCTCTAGGGGCTAGTGGAGTCAAGGGATATGAGGAGAAAGCAGGCACGGGTTATTGCTAGGGGACGATCAGCCAATAAATGGCGGTGCTGGCTCGAAGGGCCAAATGGCCTCCTCTTGCACCTATTTTCTATGTTTCTCCATCCACTGATGGAGGATGTAGTAAAAATGGACCAAAGCATCGATCAAATGAATATTCAAATACCAATGGCAAGATCCCATGGGTTTCACCAGTCTCAGGCAGGGGTGGTCTAAACAGAATACAAAGGGGACTTGGACAATGAGGTTACTTATAGTCGTCAGGTGAGGCTGCATCTATGGAGTGAAGGAACAGGCGACGTTTCGGCCAGTCTGAAGAAGGGTCTCAACCCGAAACGTCGCCTATTCCTTCTCTCCATAGATGCTGCCTCACCCGCTGAGTTTCTCCAGCATGTTTGTCTACCTTTGATTTTTCCTGCATCTGCAGTTCTTTCTTAAACATTATTTATAGTCATAGTGTCTTACAACGTGGAAACAGGCCCTTCGGCCCAACTTGCCCACACCGGCCAACATGTACCATCTACAGTAGTCTCACCCGCTTGCATTTGGCCCATACCTCTCTAAACCCGTCCTATCCATGTACCTGTCTAAATGTTCCTTGAACTTGCCTCAATTACCACCTCTAGCAGCTTGTTCCATATACCTACCACCCTTTGCATCAAAAAGTTACCCCTCAGGTTCCTTTTAAATCTTCCCTCCCCTTACCTTAAACCTATGTCCTCTGGTTTTCGATTCCCCAACTCTGGGCAAGAGACTCTGTGCATCCACCCGATCTATTTCTGTCATGATTTTGAACACTATGAGATCACCCCTCATCCTCCTGCGCTCCAAGGAATAGAGTCCTAGTCTGGTCAACCACTCCTTATAGCTCAGGCCCTCGTGTCCTGGCAACATCCTTGCAAATCTTCTCTGCAGCCTTTCCACCTTATTGCAAAAGCAACAAAACAAACTGTCCTCTGCCTGCGAATGTGACAACCTGGAGCAAGCAATGGATTATATGGACAGATCTTGGGCTGGAAACAAATTTGATGGAGATATCAGTATTTGTATCTCAAGCATATAACATATAAGTTTGTTAGCACTAGTTTTCAACAAAAGTTGAATGCAAAAAATCCTCCCTCCATCTCCATATCTAGCCCTTAGTCCACTGTCAGGTATTTGTCTATGATTTAGATATCTTTGAGGTAATCTTTCTCTCCATGCAGTGCAGTGGTTTTCAAATCTCCAGCTCAATTTATAAAGTGGTTAGCACGCCGCACAGTATGCCATTAAAGGTGTAGATCTTCCTAAGTGTTCATAAGTGATAGGAGCAGAATTAGGCCATGCAGCCCATCAAGTCTACTCTACCATTCAATCATAGCTGACCTGTCTCTCCCTCCTAACCCCATTCTCCTGCCAGCTATCCATAACCCCCGACACCCGTACTAATCAAACACAAGTAAGCACAGATGCACAAGAGTTACTTAGGTTTCAGCAAAACCGTGTGCTTGTCACTAATTTGTCATTATGATAAATGTTTTTCTTTCCAACTCAATAGGTAGCCCAGACTTCCAATCGTGCAGGTTGACATTGAGTATTTGAGAATGCAAACTTCGCTAACGCCACTATTGTTGCCTTGAAATTAATCCCTGGTTGCTAATGTTGAGACAATATATAATTTAATCAATGCACTCAATTGATAGAAATGAAGTCAATGGAATGAACTTCGGAGACAAAGTACATCCTACACTTACTACGATATCACTGCTTTAGTACACAAAGGATGGATTTCCAGGCATTTGTTAACACTAGTTTTCAAAGTTTAAAGGAAAAAAAGGATCCCTCCAACTCCACGCCTATTTCTCATCCTTAGTCTCCTATCAGGTGTGTGTCTCTGTGATGAACAACATATATTTTATCTGTAGAGGTGAGCTGATGTAATCAGTCTGAAAATTCATTTTCTTCGTACCATGAGTTAAAGCTTGCAGTAGTTCATCGTTATCAACAGCATTTTGGTTTCTCCTCAGAAGGTAGAAAATGTTCTTGCACTAGTTTAACTATATAAGCTATCTGCACTGAACACAGTTGTCTCAGAATGGGTTACAGCTAATAAACTTCAGAGATTTCATGCAATCTTCTCCAGATGTGGAAGCTCAGATGGCAGTGTCAGCAAAAATGTCATGGGCTTAAATAGAGGAATGAAGATGAGGATAAATGAAAGGAGAAGGTCTAATCTTAGAATGTCTCATAGAGGAGTACAAGTGCACTTAAAGTCAGACTAGAGATGACCCTGGCAGAATCAAGGGGCACTGTCATCCGAGCTGCTGCTCCAACCCTGGCGTCAGGAAAGAAGTGGACGGCTAAGAATGCGACACAGCAGGCAAAATCTGCTCTCCAGCAAGGCGACATATTTGTAGGGCAAATCCAACATGGAAGAAGTGGCTTGGGGCTTGGCGGAGAGCGACCTTGCTGGAACAAGGCATCATCACTGAGCACCGGACGTTGGTCGCGGCTGAAGTCCGCCGACAACAGTAGGTGTGTAGGTGAGTAGGTGTGCCAAGGCTGTGTCGCAAGCTAAACAGGGCCAGTGGATGAGATGGGAGAGTGTGGAAAAGAGGCAGGTCAGCTGGAAGGACATGTGGGAGATGGAGGCAAGCAGGATAAGTTTCCTCATTCAGGCAACCTATGATGTCCTTCCTAGCCCAAAAAATCTCAACCAATGGATGGGCGAAGATCCATCATGCCCCCTGTGTTCAACACCAGCCACACTTGGGCACATTCTCACTGGGTGTAAAGTAAGCCTCTCCCAAGGACGGTACACCTGGAGACATAATCAAGTGCTCAAATGCCTGGCAGCGTCTCTGGAACGCAGGAGAACAGCCAACAATGCCTTGCCGCCCAGAACAACCAACCCAGTTAAGACAATTGCCTTTGTTCGGTTGGGGGGGGGGGGGGGGGGGGGGAACAAGGGCAATGGAAAATTCCACCAAGGGCCAGGCTTGGACAGCTGGAGGCAGCCCGGGATTGGCAGATGCTGGTGGATGTGGACCAATGGCTTACAGTTCCATCAGAGATAGCCATCACCAACTTGAGGCCTGATCTTGTACTCTGGTCGAACTCTCAGGGCATGGTGTATCTTGTGGAGCTCACAGTCCCTTGGGAGGATGCTGTGCAGGAAGCCTTCGAAAGAAAGAAACTGTGATATACAGAGCTTGCAGCGGAGGCAGGACAGCGGGGCTGGAGAGCAAAGATCTGCCCGGTAGAAGTTGGATGTTGAGGATTCATGGCAACATCTACTTTAATACTGATGAAGGACCTGGGGATCAGCGGACAAGCCCTACGCCAGGCCATCAAAGAAACATCATGGGTAGCAGAGTGGAGTAGCCAGTGGCTCTGGCTGAAGAGGAAAGACCCCATTTGGTCTCCCAAATAACCGACTAGACAGATGCAGAGGGGGGTGGTTCTGGGACGCCAGAATGCACCGCTGGGCCTACTGGAGACGTTGTGGGTTCAATCAGCGAAATGTTGATGAAAGTAGGTGCCCACTTGATAACCCCAATGACGTGTCTGCCTAGCCTTTCTCAACATCGGAGGAGCATAGGTGAGTGCAGAAGGCTCCCATCACCATCGGGAGTAAATTGATATTTGGCACTTTGGATTTTTAACATCTAGTCCTGTGTATTTGTAAACAAGAGGAATGAAGATGAGGATAGATGAAAGGAGGAGGTCTAATCTTAGAATTAATGGGGGATCGGAGTATGATCTAGAGAGGGATCAGAAGCAGACCTTGATATGCACCAGACTAGCCTTGAGAACAAGGCAGAAATTCAAAAAGATAGATGTTGAAGAAGGTATTAAAAAAAAGGAAAGAAATTAAAGAATTGGCAAATAATAAAGGAAGTATAGTTTATAGAAGGAAGAAGTCAAAAACTCATCTGAATAAAACACAAAGTGCTAGAGCAACTCAGTTGGTCTCACAGCATCTCTGCAAAACATAGATAGACGATGTTGCAGGTTGGGAAACATTCTCCCCTATTACAAACCACTGTTTATAGTAGGGGGAGCAAGCTGGAAGAGAGGTTGAGGCGGAGACTAGGCAACTGTTTCACACTGTTGTAATTCTGTTTCAGATCTCATCTTATCTCCCAGAGCCACCTTAACTCCCCTTCCCATTCCCATACTGACCTTTCTGACTTGGTCCTCTTCCATTGCCAGATGTTGAAGATGCCAGAGTGGTCACAGGCAAGCTGGAGGTACGGCACCTCATATTCTGTTTGGGCAGCTTAAAGCCCAACAGAGTGAACATTTAATTCTTCAGATATGGATAAGGAACACCATCCTTTCTCCCCTTCTCCTCCCGGTACCCCATCTGGATGAATACCCAGTTCCCACTTTCCCCTTCCCTCCCACCCCCTTCAATCTATATTCCTTCTTCTGGCTTTACATTTTATGCTGCTTCTATCCTTAATGCCCTATCGTGTCATTGTTTAGTCATTTAATATCTGGACTTCATCCAAACATCTGCCAATAAATAACCTCCCTCACCTATCACTTGCCAGACTTTGCCCAGCCCCCACCTCTCTCGCAGCTTTCTCCCCCCCCTACCCCCCCCCCCCCCCCCCCCCCCCCCCCCCCCCCCCCCCCCCCCCCCCCATTGTAATCAGTCTGATGGGTCTCAGCCCGAACGTCTCCCATCCATGTTCTCTAGAGATGCTGCCTGACCAGCTGAATTACTCCAGTACTTTTTTTTTTTGGTAAAACCAGCATCTGCAGTTCCTGGTGTCCACAACACCTCTCAATACATTGGAATGCAGGTTGAAAATGAATCTGGAGAAGCGTACATTTACAGAATCACGGGCTGATTTGCTATTCCAGTTTGCCTGCCCTGCTTGAATTAATTCTACTGTGACGTTAGAAGCTGCATAGTATCTAGCTTTCCAACATCGTCCTTGTAATAATTCTCTAAGTAGATCCTTTGTGATTAAAGTAAACTCTCAGCAACCAGCGGGCTAGCTTGACTGATAGCTAATTAATGTATGTGAGGGATGCTTTGTCATTCCATGATGATGCTTTATCAAGTGCTACTATTGATTTTTTGCTTTCTTCTAATTAAAAAGTCGGTAGAAACTGCTTTACATGGTGATAGCAAGTCATTCTTACGTTTGTTTCACTGCTGACTAATAGGCTATTTAAATTAAATTGGTCTTTACTGAGCTACAAAGCATCTGCTTTGGCTCAGTGGTATCCCTCATTTCGGAGTTAGGGGCTGTGGGTTTAAGTCCACTCCAGGAAATTAAACACATAATTAAGTCTAATATTCCATAACGGTACCGATGGTGATAAGTTAAATGAAAGCCCCCTTCCTCAAAAGAAAGATCCAAGGGCACTATTTTAATTTGGAGAGGTTACTTTAGAAATACAGCAAGGAAACACACCATTTGGCCCATTGAGTTGACGCCAATCATCGATCATCCGTGCGGTCTGAACAGGGCCCTGTACAACTGCAGTAGGACCTCCTTGCTCCTAAACGCAAATCCTCTCGCAACGGAGGCCAACATGCTATTAGCTTTCTTCACTGCCTGCTGTACGTGCATGCTTACCTTCAGTGACTGATGTGCAAGCGCGCCCAGGTCTCGTTGCACCTCTCCTTTTCCTAATCTGACACAATTCAGAACTGCCTTCCTGTTCTTGCCACCAAAGTGGATAACCTCACATTTATCCGCATTATGCTGCATCTGCCATGCATCTGCAATTTTGGTCTCCTAATTTGAGGAAGGATATTATTGCTTTTGAGGGACTGCAGTGTAGGTTCACCAGGTTAATTCCCGGGATGGCAGGACTGACATGAAAGAATGGGTCAACTGGGCTTGTATTCACTGAAATTTAGAAGGATGAGAGGGGATAGTATAGAAACATAGAAGATTCTTAAAGGATTGTACAGGCTAGATGCAGGAAAAATATTCCCGATGTTGGGGAAGTCACAGTTTAAGAATAAGGGGTAGGCCATTTAGGACTGAGATGAGGAAACATTTTTTTCACCCAGAGAGTTGTGAATCTGTGGAATTCTCTGCCACAGAAGGCAGTGGAAGCCAATTCACTGGATGTTTTCAAGAGAAAGTTAGATTTAGCTCTTAGGGCTAAAGAAATCAAGGGATATGGGGAAAAAGCAGGAACGGTGTACTAATTTTAGATGATCAGCCAATGGTGCTGGCTCGAAGGGCCGAATGGCCTATAACTGCACCTATTTTTGGATGTTTCTATGTTTTTATGTGTCTATCTTCAGTGTAAACCAGCATCTGCAGTTCCTTCCTACATAATCAGAAGAATAATTCTCCATGATGCCCCAATAATATTTATTTCACTCAACTAATACATCTGAAAGAGATTGGTCACTTTCTTCAGAGTATTTTGCTTGCTAAATGACTTCCATATTTCCTCTAGTGCAACAATACCTGGACTGCAGTGTGTTTTGTTGACTGTAAAAAAATTGGATCATGCTAAAACCATGTGCTGGAGTTTTGCATTCTGACATTTTAACAGTAATGCCAACCAAGGACAGCAGAAGAGGTGTATTCCCACGTCTGATGGCCAGGCATAGATATAGCTCTATTATAGAGTCAATGAATGTGGACACAGGCCCTTTGGCCCAACTTACCCACACCGACTGACATGTCCCATCTACACTAGTTACACTAGTTACACTTGTCTGCATTTGGCCCATAAGACTCTATGACTCTATGACCACTCAGTTCCAGAAGACATCATATTCTTAGTCAAAACCTGGACTGCAGATGCTGGTTTACACTGAAGATAGACACATAGAAACATAGAAACATTGATAAATAGGTGCAGGAGTAGGCAATTCTGCCCTTCGAGCCAGATGATGGCAGGGTCATGCTGATCATCTAAAATCAGTACCCCGTTCCCCCTTTTTCCCCATATCCCTTGATTCCTTTAGCCCTAAAAGCTAAATCTAACTCTCTCATGAAAACAGCATACTTGTTCACTTTCAAGTATGGCATCAAGAAGCCCTGAGAAAACTCAAGGTAATAATTTTCAGGGCAAAAGCCGCTCACTGGGATGGCGTTTGTGGTCAACACTACTTGACTATTGGTATCATGCTCAGCTCAAACTGATTAAAAAGACGCAGCAGCACCTCTACTTTCTGAGGAGGCTTAAGAAAGCTCACCTGTCCCCTCAGATCCTGTCCAACTTCTACCGCTGTACCATAGAAAGCATCCTGACCACCTGCTTCACGGTGTGGTACAGCGACTGCACCACAGCTGACAGGAAGGCACTGCAACGGGTGGTGAAAACCGCCCATCACATCATCGGTGTCCCGCTCCCGGCCATGGCTGTCCTTCACCGCACACGGTGTCTGAGACGGGCTGGCAAAATCATTAAGGACCCCTCACATCCCAACCATGGACTGTTCGCCCTCCTCCCATCAGGGAGGCGGTACAGGAGCCTCAGGACTCGCACCAGCAGGCTAAGGAACAGCTTCTTCCCCAACACCATTACCCTGCTGAACCCACAGGCTCGGTGCTAGCCCCCCCCCCCCTCATCAGTATTATTTATAGTTTATATAATTTATAGTTAAGCTCTTATTCACCAGAATATAGCACATGTCAATCTTTTGCACCTTAACAACTATCGGTATATATGTATATGTCTATGTACATACACCAAGATATTCTCATTTGTATATATTGTCTTAATCAGCACTTTACTACTTTGCACCCTGGTTAGATGCAAAACGGCATTCTGTTGTACTGTATTTGCACTATGTGCAATGACAATAAAGTTGAATCTAATCTAATCTAATCTAATGTACAGCCTTAAAAAGACCGTTGGTTTGGATCTTGTCAAGGACATAATGGCCTTTATTCAGATCAGGATGATTTGCTTAATGTTGCCATATCTTGATCATGGCTCTTGATCAATATTTGCTACTTCAAGATCAAACAGATCAGTTGTATGTTTGAGATTGTTATATTTAAAGAAATCATTGTGTCAGATTGGCAGTGAGATAATATGTTGGCTGGTCAGCTTCCTACTGGCAATGGTCAGGTTTTAATCTTTTACTTGAACAGATTTCTCTATTGGAAGCACAAAGGAGGATAGCTTTGGTTTCTAGAGGTCAATTATCACTAGCCTGCCCAACTTTTCCCTACTGCTCAGGCCCTCGGGCCCTGATGACATGCTTGTATAAGACATGTCTGAATGAGTGCAGTACTGAAAGCATTCGTCATTCAAGATGAAAGCATCACACTTGCCTGGAAGCCCCTCCATAACCTTAAATGTTCATCCCCTGTACTATCAGTGTCTCATATTTTAGAACACAGAACATAGAACAGTACAGCACAAGAACAGGCCATTCGGTCCACAATGTCTCTGCTGAACATGATGCCATGACCATCACTTATCAATGTGCACATAACAATATCCCTCCATTCTCTCCATATCCTTATACCTATCCAAAAGTCTTTTAAATGCCACTAACTTATCTACTTCAACCAACATCCCCAGCTGCACGTTCTAGACACTCACCAATATCATTGTAAAAAACTTGCCCTGGACATCACCTTTAATCTTTGCCCCTCTCACCTTAAAGCTATGCCCTTTAGTATCTGATTTTTATCCCCCCTGGGGAAAAAGATTCTGACTGTTTATCTATGCCTCTTATAATTTTGATTATTTTGATCAGGTCTCTCCACAGCCTCCGACATTCCAGAGAAAACAATCCAAGTCTGTCCAAGATCTCCCTGTAGTAAAGCTTCCTCTGCACCCTTTCCAAAGCCTCCACATCCTTCCTTTAATGGGACGACCAGAACTGAACACAATACTTCACATGCAGCCTGTCAAAAGTCATATAAAACTGCATCGTGACTTCCTGACTTTTATACTCAAAGCCCTGACCTATGAGAGCAAGCATACCCTATGCATTCTTTACCATTCAATCTACTTGTGTTGTCACTTTCAGGAAGTTGTGGACTTGGATCGCAAGATCCCTCTGTACACCAATGTTGTTAAGGGCCATTCCATTAATTGTATATTTACCCCTTCCATTTGACCTCCAAAAGGGCAATACCTCACGCTTGCTCGGATTAATCTCCATCCGCCATTTCTCTGCATTTCTCCCACATGTATATTTTGACAGCCTTCCACGACCACAGCAATCTTGGTGTCATCTGCAAACTTACTAACCGACCCGTCTACATTTACATCTAAGTCACATATATTTCACAAACAGCAGAGGTCCCAGGACCTTTCTTTGTCATAATTGGGTAAGAGATCGAAAATCCCTCCCTGTGAAATATCTTCTCCGCACCAGTCTTCACTGGGTTCAAAAATGATGGTTCGCCACCGTCTTCTCAAGAACAATTATGTTGGTACGGTGGCGCAGCGGTCGAGTTGAAGAAGGGTTTTGGCCCGAAACGTTGCCTATTTCCTTCGCTCCATAGATGCTGCTGCACCCACTGAGTTTCTCCAGCATTTTTGTCTACCAGTGGTAAAGCTGCTGCTTTACAGTGACAAAGACCCATGTCCGGTCCTGACTGTCTGTCTGTATGGAGTTTGTACGTTCTCCCCGTGACAGCATGAGCCTTCCCCGGGTGCTTCGGTATCCTCCCACACTCCAAGAACGTACACGTTTGTAAGCCACTTGCCTTTGGTAAAAGATTGTAAATTGTCCCTCGCGTGTAGGATAGTATACTGGGATCGCTGGTCAGCGCTGACTTGGTGGGCCGAAGGGCCTGTTTCCGCACTGTATCTCTAAACTAAATTAAACTGAACAATTCGTTAAATATGATACATGCCATAAGTAATGGTCACTGCCCTTGCCTCAACAGAGATACAAGGCATTTATGTTTGAAAGAGAGTTTACCTGTGGGTGGGGACATGTGAAATGAGCAGCAAGAAAACATTCTTAAGAACAGGAGCAGAGTTGAAAGCAGGTGGCCTGACCTGGTATCTTGGCATCAGACAGCAGTTATAATCTCTCTTGGCAGCCTTCTGCATCATACAGGACACTAAAAGGATTAAATGAACAAATGCTGATTAACCATCTAGACTATTTAGCATTTGAGACATAGGAACTGCAGTCTGAAGAACCCTTCATGATATAAAAGCTAGGTGGGAACATGAGTAATGAGGGTACCATGTAAAGTCTGCAAAGGGATGTATGGGAATCAAATAGACAAGACTGAGGCGGGAAGAACTATAATCTGCAGAAATCGTTTTCTTTCGCAGGAAACATAGGTTATTTGTTCAGCGATGAGAGATCAGTCTGAAGAAGATTCCTGGCCCGAAACATTGCTTATCAATTCTCTGTTTAGATACTGCCTGACCCGCTGAATTACTCCAACACTTTAAGTTTAGCAATTCACATTTGATGACAAGATTTATTTATCAGTTTGAGAATTGGAATTTGACAACAGCAGATAATAATAATAAAAAAGGTTATCAGAACTTTTCAAGTTATGAGAAAAGGATGAGATTGAAAAAGTAAATACATTTGGGTTCTTTCGAGGCAAGTGTGGGAGAGATTATGTGGAATAATGAAAAGCATTGAACAAATATTTTGTATCAAAAAGTGAAAGGCTTGAGTAGAGTGGATAGCCTTCGAAAAAAAGGAAGTTCCTTTAGGAAGGAGATGAGGACGGATTTCTTTAGTCAAAGAATCTGTGGAATATGTCGCTACAGAAGGCTGTGGAGGCAAAGACAATGGATATTTTTAAGGCAGAGATAGATAGTTTCTTGATTAGTACAGTTTCCGTTTCAGTTTCAGTTTCAGTTTAGTTTATTGTCACATGTACCAAGGTGCAGTGAAAAGCTTTTGTTGCGTGCTAATCAGTCAACAAAATACATGATACAATTACGGCACTCAAATGCACCTGGACCATTTCCGACATCTCCCCACCATTTCTTGATCCCACTATCTCCATCACAGGTGATAGACTACTGACCGTAAACTCACCGACTCCCATGGCTATCTGGACTACACTTCTTCCCACCCTGCTTCCTGTAAGGGTTCCATCCCCTACTCCCAATTCCTCAGTCTGCGCCGCATCTGCACCAAGGATGATGTGTTCCACACCAGAGCATCGGAGATGTCCTCATTCTTCAGGGAACGGGAGTTCCCCTCTTCTACTATAGATGAGGCTCACACCAGGGTCTCTTCTATACCCCGTGACTCTGCTCTCACTCCCCATCCCCCCACTTGTAACAAGGGCAGAGTCCCCCTTGTCCTCACCTTCCACCCTACCAGCCGCCACATACAACAAATAATCCTCCGACATTTTCGCCACCTCCAATGTGCTCCCACCACTTGCCACATCTTCCCATCTCCTCCCCTGTCTGCTTTCTGCAGAGACTGCTCCCTCCGTAACTCCCTGGTCTACTTGTCCCTTCCCACCCAAACCACCCCCTCTCCGGGCACCTTCCCTTGCAACCGCGGGAAATGCTACACTTGTCGCTTTACCTCCCCCCTTGACTCCATTCAAGGACCCAAGCAGTCTTTCCAGGTGCGGCAGAGGTTCACCTGCACCTCCTCCAACCTCATCTATCGCACCCGCTGCTCTAGATGTCAGCTGCTCTACATCAGTGAGACCAAGCGTAGGTTTGGCGATCGCTTCGCCGAACACCTCCGCTCGGTTCACAATAACCAACCTGATCTCCCAGTGGCTCAGCACTTCAACTCCCCCTCCCATTCCAAATCCGACCTTTCTGTCCTGGGCCTCCTCCATGACCAGAGTGAGGACCACCGTAAATTGGAGGAACAGCACCTTGTATTTCGCTTGAGCAGTTTGCACCCCTAGCAGTATGAGCAGTATGAACATAGACTTCTCTAATTTCAGGTAGTCCCTGCTTTCTGCACCCCTTCTCAGCTCTCCCTCAGCCCACTGGCTCCACCTCTTCCTTTCTTCTTTCCGCCTCCCCCCCACCCTCACATCTGTGTGAAGAAGGGTTTCGACCCGAAACGTTGCCTATATCCTTCGCTCCATAAATGCTGCCTCACCTGCTGAGTTTCTCCAGCATTTCTGTCTACCTTTGATTTTCCAGCATCTGCAGTTCCTTCTTAAACATGATTACAATCGATCTATTTACACATGATAAGGGGACAATGTTTAGTGTAAGGTAAAACCAGCAAAGTACAATCAAGGATAGTCCGAGGGTCATCAAAGAGGCAGATAACAGATAGCAGCCTGATAATAGCTGGGTCAGGGGTCACGGGTTATGGGGAGAAGGCAGGAGAATGGGGTTCAAGTTCAAGTTTGAGATCGCATTTATTGTCACTTAACCAACTAAGATACAGTGAAATTTGAGTTACCATACAGCCATACTAAGTGAAAAGAACACAATACACACATAAAATCAAATTTAACATAAGCATCCACCACAGTGGAATCAACATTCCTCACTGCGGTGGAAGGCAATAAAGTTCAGTCATCTTTGTCTTTGTTCAGCCCTGGTGGTCGGGGCCTTGAACCCTCCGCAGTTCGCCACTGCCGACTGTCCGATGTCCAGGCCCTCTCGTCGGGATGATCAAAACTCCGCCGTCGGAACGGATTGGAACACTCCACAGCATGTAGCTCCCGAGTCGGTCACTTCTTACCGGAGGCAGTGGGCTTCATGATTAAAGTCAACAGGCCCCGCGGTCGGAGCTCCTGTTCTGGCGACCCTCGGCAATGGATGGCCCGCTCCGAGATGGTGAGTCCGCGCCGCGCCAGCGGCTTGAAGCTCCGGGCCGGTCTCCAGGAAAGGCCGCACCAATCCAAGTTGTTAGGCCGCGGGGGGGGGGGGGGGGGGGGGGGGGTAGAAATGCGCAACGGAGAAAATCACTCCATCGAGGTAAGTGACTGAGAAAAAGTTTCCCCCTATTCCCCCCCCCCCCCAACCCACATAAACTAGTCAAGAAACATTGAAACATACATTTAAGACATACTTAAAATAATAAAAACAGAGAAGGGACGCGACAGGCTGTTGGCGAGGGGGAGTTAGATCAGCCATGATTGAATGACAGAGTAGACCTGATGGGCCAAATGGCCTAATAATGCTCCTACCACTTACAAATCTTTATAGTACAAGGCAAAATAACAGAACTATGGAAAAAAAACAATGACCTAATGAGAATGAACAACTTAATTAGTATTGCCAAAGAGAAAATAGTGAAAAATATAAGGAGTCAAAAAAACCCAAATCCATTAATCCTGACAACTTGCCTTAAGGGTTCTGAAAGAGTGGCTGCAGAAACAATAGATGGATTACTGCTGATAATTACAAAAGCTCTAGATTCTGGAGCAATTTCAACAGATTGATAGGTACAAAACATAACTGATTTAGGAAAGGAAGGTGATAGATTATAAGGCCAGAACCAGGGGCCACAGTTTAAGAATAAGGAGTAAGCCATTTAGAACAGAGACGAGAGTGGTGAGTCTGTGGAGTTCTCTGCCTCAGGTGGAGGCAGGTTCTCTTGATGCTCTCAAGAGAGAGCTGGATAGGACTCTTTAAAATAACAGAGTCAGGGGATATGGGGAGAAGGCAGGAACGGGGTACTGATTGGGAACGATCAGCCATGATCACATTGAATGGTGGTGCTGGCTCGAAGGGCCGAATGGCCTACTCCTGCACCTATTGTCTATTGTCTATTATTGTCTATTGTCTATGGACAACTTAGCCTGACATCTGCTATTAGGCAAATGCTAGAAACTATTAACAAGGATGGGTTAACAGGGGGCTCAGGAAAGTGAAGGGGACTCACAAAGGAAGCTCATCCACACTTCTAATTCCTAGTTTGAGGAAATTCAGCCTATTGCTGGATAATCTCATGGATTTCTAAAAATGTAAGGTGGAGAGCAGACTGACTGGTTGAATCATAATCTGGTTCAGAAATGTGAACGCTCAATAATGAAAAAAGCTGGAATAAAGGATGAACATTGCCCAGTCCATCACGGGTACTGACCTTCCCACAATTGAAGGGATCTACTGGAAGTGTTGCCTCAAGTAAGCAGCTCATATCATTAAACACCTACACAAGCCTGGCCACACTCTCGTCTCCCTGCAACCATTGGGACAGGAGCCTGAAAGCCATACCTTTTGGCTCAAGAACAGCTTGCAACTATCTGGTTCTTGAACTACCCATCACAAACCTAACCGCACTCTTATCTCAGCCATCTCAACCCTACCCTCCATTATAGGTCATAAGGTCATAAGGACAGTAGTGATATGAGCAGAATTAGGCCATTCGGCCCATCAAGTCTACTCCGCCATTCAATCACGGCTGATCTATCTCTCCCTCCTAACCCCATCCTCCGTATAACCCCTGACACCCGTACTAATCAATAGTTGTTCTATGTACTTTGGTTTTTGCACTATCATGGCCTAGTTTATTTAGTTTGGTTTAGTTTTGGGATACAGTGCAGAAACAGGCCCTTCGGCCCACCGAGTCCATGCGGACAAATGATCCCCGTACACTAGCACTATCCTATACACTGGGGACAATTTACAATTTTACCAAAGCCAATTAACCTACAAATCTGTATGATTTTGGAGTGTGGGAGCACCCGGGGAAATCCTACGCGGTCACAGGGAGGACTTACTAATTCAGTACAGACAGCATCCGTAGTCAGGATCGAGCTCGGGTCTCTGGCGCTGAAAGGCACTGTACCGCAAATAATTGAAAATTATTGCATCTTTATTGCACCTAATGCACCTGTAAATCTGCAGCAAGTAAGAATTCCATTGGCCGGTTCATGCCCATGCAAATGATAAAGACTTTTGATTCTTACTCTTGAATAGAATCCCACAGAGCAATTTAAATTGTTTTAGAGAATATAACGAGTAGAGTAAATAAAGGGGGGGAAGTGGTTGTGGTATATCTGGATTTTCCAGACTATATTCCACACAGGAAGTACCCTCTGACTAAAGAAGTTTCTCCTCACCTTCTCTGTTGAGAGATTGAATACGATTGGTGCATAACTGCTGGTATTTAGAAGAATCATAGGTGGTCTCAATGAAATATATAAGATGCTGAGTGGGTCTGGCAGAATAAATAGTGAGTGGCTGTGTCCACCAGTTGGAGATGGTGGAAAAGTCGTTAGAGTATCATGCAAAGGACTGTGTTATAAAGTCCCTGATTAAGGAGAATAAATACAGAGTAAAAAATAAACTTATCCAGGTAACCAGACTGTTGGTATGTGATTTCCATAGGGATTGGTTCTGGGCCCTCTGCTATTTATGATTTATATTACTGACTTGCATGAAAAAATAAAGTGTAAACTTGCTGAGGATATAAAAGCTAGGTGGGAAATTGAGTTACGAGGAGAACATACAAAGCCTGCAAAGTGATGTATAAGTGGAGCAAGTGGAAAGACAGAGGCAGAAGAATTGTAAACTTGGGAAATGTGAGACGGTTTATTTTCGCAGGGAACATCGGTTATTTGTTAAGTGACAAGAGACCAGTGAGTGGTGGTTACAGAAAGGAAATAATGATGTCTTTGCTTAAGAAAGCAAAAAGTCCGCAATACAACCGCGACAACCAGTACATTATTGAAAAGGTGTTGGACTTCAAGCATTGCACAGTAGTCATATGCAGTGAGTGCAGCATCGATTCCCTGGACAAGATGATGAAAGATTGAACAAGATTGGTGCATACCCGCGGGTATTTAGGAGAATGATGGGAGGTCTCACTGAAATATATAAGATGCTGAGTGGGTCTGGCAGAGTAAATAGTGATTGACTGTTCCCACTAGTTGGAGGGGTGATTCTCAAATCATGTTGGCCTTTTACAAGTTCACATTATAGAAGTAGAATTAGGCCATTAGGCCCATCGAGTCTACTCTACCATGGCTGATCTCTGCCTCCTAATCCCATTTCCCTGCCTTCTCCCCAGATCCCTTGACACCCATTCTAATCAATAATTTATCTATCTCTGCCTTACAAATATCCACTGACTTGGCCTCCACAGCCCTCTGTGGCAATGAATTCCACAGAGGAACTACCCTCTGACTAAAGAAGTTTCTCCTCACCTCCTCTATTGAGAGATTGAATAAGATTGGTGCATACCCGCTGGTATTTAGAAGAATGTAAAGTGGTCTCAATGAAATATATGAAATGCTGAGTGGGTCTGGCAGCATAAATAGTGAGTGGCTGTTCCCACCAGTTGGAGGGGGTTGTTCTCAACTTGTGTTGGCCATTTAGAATTGGGGTTAAAAGAAACATCTCGATTGGAAGCTTCTAAATCTTTTTTCATATTTCAAAGACAAAGGACAAAGGACAAAGGTGTAGTGAAATTTGACTTGCCATTGCAGCACATGGATGAAGATAATACACAACACTGAAGAATTTAACAATAAACATAAAAACATCCCCCCACAATGGTTCCCACTGTGGGGAAAGGCAACAAAGTCCAGTCCCATCCCCAGTTCACCTATTGAGGCCTTTGTAGTTGCCGCTACGGCAGCCCGATGCTTCAGGCCCTCTCGCCGGAAGATGAAGTTCTGGCGTCGGGTGAACACTCTCAGCGACCCGGAGTGTCTGGAGCGGCCGCTTCCTCCCGGAGTTCGCAGCTCCCGAAATCCACGGGCCGCGCCGGTCAGAGCTCCGACTCTGGCGATCTCATCGTGAGATCCCAGGCTCCGCGGTTTTTAAAGTTCAGCACCGTCCGCGGCTGGAAGCTCCACAGACCGCAGCTCTGCGATGTTGGAGTCGGCGGTCCCAGCTCTCCGGAGCTCCACCGCACGGTGACCCGGGAAAGGCATCGCCCACTCCACGATGGCGCCCCCAGCGCTGTGCCACCGCTGAAGCTGAAGTCCCGGCCGCGAGGAACGGGCGTAAACACAGCTCGGTGAAAAGCCGCATCTCCGACCAGGTTGGTACTGAGAAAATAGTTTCCCCCCTTCCCCCCCCCCCAACCCCTCCCCACATAAAAGACTAAAAGCCCTCGAAAAACAAGCATTTTTAGCTAACTAAAAATAAAAAAGAGTGAAAAGACTAACAGCTGCTGGCAGGGCAGCCATACTCGACGGCGCCCCCTACGGACACTCACACAAAGGAATGTTGTTGAGTGTAGGTGAGACTGAAACAGACAGATTTCTTAACACAAAGGAAATCGAGGGAAATCAAGGGAAATTGGAGTGGGTATGGACATGAGTTGAGTTTAGTTTAGTTTTGTTTAGTCTAGAGATACAGAGCAGAAACAGCCCTCCGGCCCCCGAGTGTGGGAGGAAACCGGAGATCACGGAGAAAATCCACTCAGGTCACTGGAATAGCGTACAAATTCCATACAGACAAACACCCGTAGTCAGGATCGAACCCAGTCTCTGGCGCAATACGGTATCAACTCTACCGCTGTGCCACCCCTAGAACAGAGAACAGTACAGCACATGAACCGGCTGCATAGAATCAGCAGTGATATTTTACAAATGGCGGAGTCGGCTTGAGGAGTCGCTTGGCCAGCATTTTTTTTAATTGATTGTTTACCTGTAGCGAGTGATGCTTAATGTCATTGTCAGTATTGATGCAATCATAAAGAAAGCCTCTCATTGTCTCTACTTCCAAGGAAGATTGAGGAGATCTGGTATGTTGACGGATATTCTTTTGAACCTCTATAAGTGTACTATAAAGTGCATGCTGGCTGGTTACATCAGGTTCAGAAACTTAAACTCGCATTGCTGAACCAACCCACCCAGGAATTAAGAAGATAGTGAAAAATGGTGAACACTGCCCAGTCCACCACAGGTACTGACGTCTCCCCCACCGTCAACGAGATCTACTGGAGTTACTGCCTCAAAACTGTAGCCAGCGACCTCGGAGACCCAAACCATCCTGGCATGCTCCCATTTCACTCCTGCCTTTGGGAAGAAAGTATCGGAGCCTGAAAACCATTGCATCCAGGTTCAGGAAAGCTTCTTCACAACAACCAATAGGCTATTAAACACTACAATCTCCAACTAAATAAGCTCTGAACTGCATAGACTTGGGGGCATTGTTTTTGCCTTTGCACTTTTATTGTTTGTTTAGTTTTTATACACTGAACTTTTTTTTTTGGAGTTCATTATGGTGTTTACATATGCTTACCAATGTGTTATGCTACGGCAAATAAGAATTTCATTGTTCAGTTTTGGGACATACGACAATCAAACAATCTTGACTGTCAAGAGTCTTGACTTTTGACTCTTCACCCTTGAGAGTATCAGCAGAATTGTATCTGCCATAAAATGGAAGTTGGGTGGGAAATTTGACTTACAGCAAACAGTACCATTTTCTCAGAAAACCATTTATTTTGACAATCATATATTTGTAGATTAGAGGAAACAGAAACCATACAG
Organism: Okamejei kenojei; assembly: GCA_035221665.1. Taxonomy (NCBI): domain Eukaryota; kingdom Metazoa; phylum Chordata; class Chondrichthyes; order Rajiformes; family Rajidae; genus Okamejei; species Okamejei kenojei. Next base: position 142,945,069 of record CM069132.1, read on the forward strand.
AATTCTTCCAATAAGTGGGATAATTTCTCTAGAAAAATAGTGATGGAGGGTAACTGCACATAAATGAACTACCCAATCATCTCTACTATGATTGATAATCATAATATCACTCTTTTTAACCTATTTTTATAGGTGTTACTTTTTCTCTCTTATTATCTATTTTTGAAAGGTTATCTCTCATTTCGGATAATGGGCTATTTAGACATACAAATGCATTCAGCTTCGGGATGTTAAAATTGGAGATGATAATGTCATTTGCTATAAGACTGGTCCACAAATGGAAAATATCTGTCATTAAAAATCATCATGGGTTTCAAATAGAGAAAGTTCACAGCCTGTTCTGGCAAGGGGCAGGAAGCTGCTGCTAATTATATTTTTAGCTATTTGGTATTTTTTATTCGAATATTTTCAGAAAATGGTGCTCAAAATTTTATTTCCCAAAATTAATTTTAAGTTGGTTTTATTGAAAAATCTCAGGCATTTTAGAACTCATCTGTGGTAGAGCTTGTGTTCTATGATGCTTGAATTCACACCCATACCGAATTTAATTGAAAATAAAAATAAAAACAAAAGGCAATTGTGGATCTATAATGAGCGTGGGAGCCGTATCTGTAAGAGTGAAGAGGCAATGAATGAATCGATGAGTCAGCAGTGACTGGAACAACACAAAGGCTGTGAGAAGCTGGTAGAGCAGGCAACGTGGTGATTAGTGACTTTAAAGACAATTAAAGGTATCCAGTAGTTGATTACATATAAATAAAACATGAACCCCAGGAATAGCCTCAAAGGTGTTTTGGAACTGTCATGTGCCAGAGACTTAAGAGACATTGTGGCACTATATCAACGAAGAGCACGGTGGTGCAGCGGTAGAGTTGCTGCCTTACAGCGCTTACAGCGCCACAGATTCGGGTTCGATCCTGACTACGTGTGCTGGAGTTTGTACACTCTCCCCGTGAATGTGTGGTTTTTCTCAGAGATTTTCGCTTTCCTCCCACGCTACAGGTTTGTAGGTTGTTTGGCTTGATATAAATATTTTTTTTAAATTGTTCCGAATGAGTGTAGCATAGTGTTATTGTGCGGGGATCGCTGGTCTGTGCACACTCGGTGGGCCGAAGGGCCTGTTTCTGCATTGTAACTTTAAACTAAACTAAAGCAGGAAAGTTATTTTGCTAGGTAGACAAAAATGCTGGAGAAACTCAGCAGTTGAGGCAGCATCTATGGAGCGAAGGAAATAGGCAACGTTGTCTACCTTCGATTCTCCAGCTCCTGCAGTTCCTTCTTAAACAAGTAATTTAGTTATCCTACTCCTCTGTTAACCCCACATCAGTACATGAAAACATATTAACTGGACATTGACACATTGTACAAATCAGGAGTCTCCAGGGAGTGGACACCAAATGCACTCCAGGGACAGTTAGGCCCTTGGGAAAATCCCAAGGCCTGACACAAATTAAAATATTTCTCTTTGTTAAAACTTCCAAACTCCTTCCTGTAAAGTGATAGATTAACATTAGGTCAGTAGTCTAAAGCAATGCGATTGCCAGCTTTGGAATGAATTGTGCAGTTTTGTATTGTGGGATTGAACAGGTCAGAATATAATACAAAGCTACCTAAATGTATTCAATATACCTTTTGTCAGCCATAAAATGGATGATGTAGAGCAGTTTAACGCAGGTTCATACGTAAAACATTTCATGTTCTTAAGCTAAAGGAGCAGATTTAGGCCATTCGGCCCATCGAGTACACTCCGCCATTGAATCATGGCTGATCTATCTCTACACCCAGAGAGTTGTGAATTTATGGTATCACCCAGAGAGTTGTGAATTTATGAAATTCCCTGCCTCGGAAGGCTGTGGAGGCCAAGTCACTGGATGGATTTAAGGGAGAGTTAGATAGAGCTCTAGGGGCTAGTGGAGTCAAGGGATATGGGGAGAAGGCAGGCATGGGTTATTGATAGGGGATGATCAGCTGGCTCGAAGGGCCGAATGGCCTCCTCCTGCACCTATTTTCTATGTCTATGTCTATGTCTTTCCCTCAACCCCATTATCCTGCTTCTCCTCATAACCCCTGACATCTGTACTAATTAAGAAATGTGCTAATTAAATTATATATTATACTAGACTAAGTGGGACCCATTGGGTCCCAGCATCACACAGAAGGGCTGGTCCCCCAACACAATATTCCACCTCTCCGCCAATTCCAATATTGATGGCCAGTTGGGGGGGGGGCTTTCTGGAGCTCTAACATGGGTTTTGTGGGCCGAAGGAACTGGTTTCCAGAGGGCTAGTATGGAAATTATGGGCCGAATGGATTCTTGGGCTGGCTGCTCAGTCGCTCAGGCCTGGCAGGCTGGCAGCTCAGAAACTCAGGCCTGGTGGGCTGGCAGCTCAGAAACTGCCAGAAATTCTGCTGAAAACTGGTGACAGACTGTGAGAGAGAAGGGGAAGTGGGTGGACAATCAATTTTCGACATTTTCATCTTTTACAGATCACAGTAATGAAGGAGGAAAGTCTATCTATGCATGGATCTCTGGAGCGCTAGTATGGTTGTTGTGGGCTGAAGGGACAGGTTTCCAGAGGGCTAGCATGGACATTGTGGACTGAATGGATTCTTGGACTTGCAGTTCAGTGAGACATGGCTGGTGGGCTGGCAGTTCACTAAGTAATGGCTGGTGGGCTAGCACTTCAGTCACTTACAGCTGGTGTGGTGGCAGTTCTTTCAGTTACCCTTCTGTAATGTCTTCCTTAAGACCTTGTTGTGACTAGCACAATGAATACACGTCCAACATCTTGTAGGAAAGGTTTAATCTGCAATCACTGTAACTTCGAGAAGGTCACGACCTCAGTCACGAGGCACAGGTACATTTGCCAGCTTCTGATTTTGGCCTCAAGTGGCACTGGCATTTACATTACATATTACATTACATATACATTACATCTCCCCCTTCACTTTAATTACATCACATCTCCCCCATCACTTTAATTACATCACATCTCCCCCTCCACTTTAATTACATCACATCTCCCCCTTCACTTTAATTACATCACATCTCCCCCCTAAATAAGGATTTACACTAGACTCAATTAAGAGTGCTGTGGTTTTTCACTTCAGAAACTCTAGAAACTCTAACAAAGGGCCTGTCCCGTTGCCTTTTGCTGCGACAGGGAGACTGGCTCCTGCCTCTCGCTGCATCTCGGCACATCGTGTCTTCTGGGGACTTGCCCCTTCTGGGAGACTATTTCTGCCTTCTGGGAGACTGGCTCCTCTGTCCAGGTTTCTCACCTCTAGGAGACTGGCTCCTCTGTCTAGGTTTCTCACATCTGGGCGTCTGGCTACAGGTGGCCTATCCACGGCTACACAGGGGTCTATCCCCGGCTACATAGGAGTCTATCCACGGCTACACGGGGGTCTAGCCCTTCACCCCCCAACTCTGCTCCTTGCCATTCCCCTCCCCCCCCCACGCAATCAATTCATCTCCCCTCAACCTTCCCCCCATGCACTCTTAGTGGCTCTCCGACAGTGCAGCCATTCCTGCCTATTAGGTACCCATTGTGATGAAGAGCACGCAGACATGGCAAGTGGAAAAAGGATTTATTAAAGTTTAAAATGTGAATGAATCTTAAAACATTGCAAGTCCAACCTCACAGCACTCCAAGCAGAGTGGAGGCTGCAAGTCCAACCTCAGAGCACTCCAAGCAGAGTGTGGAGGTAGCAAGTCCTACTCACAGCACTCCAAGCAGAGTGGGGGTAAGCAAAGTCCAACCTCACAGCACTCCAAGCAGAGTGGGAGGGGTAGCAAGATCCAACCTCACAGCACTCCATGCAGAGTGGGGGCAGCAAGTCCAACCTCACAGCACTCCATGCAGAGTGCAGGCAGCAAGTCCAACCCCACATCTCCAACGGAGACACACACACACACAGACACACACACACAGGGACCGACACACAGGGACCACAACACAAAGAACACACACACACAAAGACACACACACACACACAAAGACACACACACACACACACACACACACACACCACAAAAGACCACACACACACACACACACAAAGACACACACACACACACACACACACACACACACACACACACACAAACACACACACAAAGAATAACAGGAGTAAAGAGGTTTTCTTCTGCAGTTGTATGGGGCTTGGTGAGGGACCATATCTGGAGAGTATTTGTGTACAGTTTTGGTCTCCTAATTTGAGGAAGGACACCCTTGTAGATTGAGGCAGTGCAGCGCAGGTTCACGAGATTGATCCCTGGATGGCGGGACTGTCATATGAGGAAAGATTGAAAAGACTAGGCTTGTATTCACTGGAGTTTAGAAGGATGAGGGGGATCTTATAGAAACATATAAAAATTATAAAAGGACTGGACAAGGTAGAAGATGCAGGAAAAATGTTCCCAATGTTGGGTGAGTCCAGAACCAGGAGCCACAGTCTTAGACTAAAAGGGGAGGTCATTTAAGACTGAGCTGAGAAAAAACTTTTTTACCCAGAGAGTTGTGAATTTATGGAATTCCTGCCACAGAGGGCAGTGGAGGCCAAACCACTGGATGGATTTAAGAGAGAGTTGGATAGAGCTCTCTAGGGGCTAGTGGAGTCAAGGGATATGTTAATGGGGAGAAGGCAGGCACCGGTTATTGATAGCGGACGATCAGCCATGATCATTATTGAAATGGCAGTGCTGGCTTGAAGGGCCGAATGGGCCTCCTCCTGCACCTATTTTCTATGTTTCTATGTTTCTATGTACTAGTGGCTTGCCAAAGTTTTCATACCCCTTGAACTTTTCCACATTTTGTCACGTTACAACCACAAACGTAAATGTGTTTTATTGGGATTTTATGTGATAGACCAACACAAAGTGGTGCATAATTGTGAAGTGGAAGGAAAATGATACATGGTTTCCAAATTTTATTACAAATAAAAACTGAAAAGTGTGGCGTGCAAAAGTATTCAGCCCCCCTGAGTCAATACTTTGTAGAACACCTTTCGCTGCAATTACAGCTGCAAAGTCTTTTGGGGGTATGTCTCTACCAGCTTTGCACATCTAGAGACTCTGAAATTTTTGCCCATTCTTCTTTGCAAAATAGCTCAAGCTCAGTCAGATTGGATGGAGAGCATCTAGTGAACAGCAATTTTCAAGTCTTGCCAGAGATTCTCAATTGGATTTAGGTCTGTGAACTTTGACTGGGCCATTCAAATAATCATGAATATACTTCGATCTAAACCATTCCATTGTAGCTCTTGCTGTATGTTTAGGGTCGTTGTCCTGCTGGAAGGTGAACCTCCGCCCCAGTCTCAAGTCTTTTGCAGACTAACTTGTTTTCTTCCAAGATTGCCCTGTATTTGGCTCCATCCATCTTCCCATCAACTCTGACCAGTTCCCTTTCCCTGCCGAAGAAATGCATCCCCACAGCATGATGCTGCCACCACCATGTTTCACAGTGGGGATGGTGTGTTTCAGGGTGATGTGCAGTGTTATTTTTCCGCCACACATAGCGTTTTGCATTTAGGCCAAAAACTTCAATTTTCTGGTCTCATCAGACCAGAGCACCTTCCTCCACATGTTTGCTGTGTCCCCCACATGGCTTGTGGCAAACTGCAAACGGGACTACTTTGGGCTTTGTTTCAACAATGGCTTTCTTCTTGCCACTCTTCCATAAAGGCCCGATTTGTGGAGTGCACGATTAATATTTGTCCTGGGGACAGATTCTCCCACCTGAGCTGTGGATCTCTGCAGCTCCTCCAGAGTTACCATGGGCCTCTTGCCTCCTCTCTGATCAATGCTCTCCTTGCCGGCCTGTCAGTTTAGGTGGACGGCCATGTCTTGGTAGGTTTGCAGTTGTGCCAACTCTTTCCATTTTCGGATGATGGATTGAACAGTGCTCCGTGAAGATGTTCAAAGCTTGTGTTTCTTGTGATATTTTTTTATAACTTAACCCTGCTTTTAAACTTCTCCAAACTTTATCCTTGACCTGTCTGGTGTGTTCCTTGGGCTTCATGATGCTGTTTGTTCAACTAATGTTCGCTTACAAACATCTGAGACCTTCACAGAACAGTTTGTATTTATACTGAGATTAGATTACACACAAGTGGACTTTATTTGCTAATTAGGTGACTTTGAAGGGAATTGGTTGCACTGGATTTTATTTAGGGGTATGTCTGAGTAAAAAGGGGGCTCCACCCCCCCGAATACTTTTGCATGCCACACTTTTCAGTTTTTTATTTGTAAAAAAATTTGTAAACCATGTATCATTTTCCTTCCACTTCACAATTATGTGCCACTTTGTGTTGGTCTATCACATAAAATCCCCATAAAATACATTTACGTTTGTGGTTATAACGTGACAAAATGTGGAAAAGTTCAAGGGGTATGAAAACCTTTGCAAGCCACTGTAGTAGAAGTAAAGGGGTCTTTTTCAGAATGGCAGGCAGTGACTAGTGGGGTACCACACGGCTCAGTAGTGGGACCCCAGCTATTTACAATATATATTAATGATTTGGACAAGGGAATTGAATGCAACATTTCCAAGTTTGTGGATGACATGAAGCTGGGAGGCAGTGTTAGCTGTGAGGAGGATGCTAGGAGGCTGCAAGGTGACTTGGATAGGCTGGGAGAGTGGGCAAATGCATGGTAGATGCAGTATAATGTGGATAAATGTAAGGTTATCCACTTTGGTGACAAAAACAGGAAAGTAGACTATTATCAGAATGGTGGCCGATTCGGAAAAGGGGGAGAGATTGCCAATGAGACGCCTGGGTGTCATGATACACAAGTCATTGAAAGTAGGCATGCTAGGGGCAGCTGCCCAGTGACAAAAGCTAAATGGTAGGTTAGCATTCATAGCAAAAGGATTTTGAGTATTGGAGCAGGGAGGTTTCTACTGCAATTGTACAGGGTCTTGGTGAGACCACACCTGGAGTATTGCGTACAGTTTTGGTCTCCAAATCTGAGGAAAGACATTCTTGCCATAGAGGGATAGTACAGGAAGGTTCACCAGGACTGATTCCTGGGATGTCAGGACTTTCATATGAAGAAAGAACTGATAGACCTCGGCTTGTACTCGCTAGAATTTAGAAGATTGAGGGGGATCTTATAGAAACTTACAAAAATCTTAATGGGTTGAACAGGCTAGATGCAGGAAGATTGTTCCCGATGTTGGCGAAGTCCAGATCAACAAGGTAAGGGGATTTAAGGGGGAAATCTTTTAGGACCGAGATGAGGAAAAAAAAAATTTCACACAGAGAGAGTGGTGAATCTCTGGATTCTCTGCCAAGAAGGTAGTTGAGGCCAGTTTCATTGGCTATATTTAAGAGGGAGTTAGATGTGGCCCTTGGGGCTAGAGGGATCAGGGGGCGTATATGGAGCGAAGGCAGGTATGGGATACTGAGTTGGATGATCAGTCATGATCATATTGAATTGGCGGTGCAGGCTCGAAGGGCCGAATGGCCTACTCCTGTACCCATTTTCTATGTTTCCATGTCTATGTTTCTAAAAACAAAGACACACACACAAACACAAAAACACACACCTACGCACACACAAAGACACACACAGAAAGACACACACACAAAGACACACACCACACTCACACACACATCACAAAAGCCACCACACACACACACACACACACACACACACACACACACACACACACACACATAGACACACAAACACAGACACACAAACACAGACACGCACACACACAGCACCAATACTAAAATGCAAAGTAACTTCAGAACATGTTAAGCATACTGAATCCTGTTACTAACCTTATACTCTATGTAAGTAGTTTGAAAATAAGAACACAGGTGTGTCTAAACCAAATGATTCAAATGTTTAAAGCCATTTTTATTCTGAAACACTCATCTAGAGCTGTCGCTACTGCAAAAACGTGCTTTAAATAACTTTCAACAACACACACACTCATCATATGTATGGCAGTAAGCTCTCTTGAATTACTCAAATGGTGCAGGGCGGCGTCTCAACTTGGGCCTTCCGCACTCAGCGCCACCTCTGAACTCATCGGAAATGATGCTATCAGCACCACCTCTCCACTAAGCCAAAGTCACGGAATGAGCGGCAATTTTGCATTATACACAGTCCTGATCTAATAAAACGTTTAATCACGGGTGTTCCTTCCAAAATCTGCATGCACATCAAGCCTACATTTAAAACGCATGCACACGTTTAAAAAAACAAAACAAAATTTTAAAATAATGGTCAAGTTTAAAGGCGGAGGTACAAAGGCAACTACTTTTTCATTTAGCGGCACTGTCAAAAGGCACACTTTTCAATTAGCGGCACAGCCAAAAGGCACGCTTTTCAATTAGCAGCACAATCAAAAGGCACGCTTTCCAATTAGCGGCATAGTCAATAGCCACACTATTCAATTAGCGGTACAGTCAATAGCCACACTTTTCAATTAGCGGCACAGTCAAAGGGCACACTTTTCAATTAGCGGCACAGTCGAAAGGCACACTTTTCAATTAGCGGCACAGTCGAAAGGCACAATTTCAGTTAGCAGCACGGTCGAAAGGCACACTTTTCAATTAGCGGGCCAGTCAAAAGGCACAGTGAAAAGCCACATAAAAACATTTATTCCTTCCAAACACAGTTCCAAATAAACCACGTAAAAGCACATAAAACCACACTCACAGTTTAGTAGACATGTATGCAGTGTTCAGTTTATTCACAACTCAGACAGAGTTGTGACCTCTCCCTCCCCCATCTTGTAGCAACTGCGGCACGTCCACACTTCCAGGTTTTATAGTCCCTCCCCCACCCACTGGAAAGGGCGTGGCCTTCATGGTGTGATTGACAGGAGAGAGAATCTCAACATTTTTTAAACATTAATAAGTCTTTTATTTTTCATCTATGGGAAAAATGCTCTGGCCCTGACAGCTGGAGGGGGACTCTGAGTAAGATGGCTAAACATCATAGCCGAAAATGGTTGTGATTTTTCTAAAATCAATATGCAGCGCAAACAGGAAGTGTTCAAGATTTGACATTTCAACACATACCTTTGCATTTTCAAAGCAACCACACTTGCCTTTGCATTTTCAAAGCAACCACACCTGCCTTTGCATTTTCAAAGCAACCACACTTGCCTTTGCATTTTCAAAGCAACCACATTTTTGCATTTTCAAAGCAAACCATCATTTTGCATTTTGAAAGCCATCCACCTTTTTTTGCAATTGCAAAGCAAACCAATTTTTTTTGCATTTTCAAAGCAAACCACCATTTGCATCTTCAAAGCAAACCACCATTTTCTTTTTCAAACCAAACTACCATTTTCATTTTCAAACCAAACCACCATTTTCATTTTCAAACAAACCACTTTTTTTGAATTTTCAAAGCAAACCACATTTTTTGCATTTTCAAAGCAAACCATATTTTTTGCATTTTCAAAGAAAACCATATTTTTTGCATTATCAAAGCAAACCATCCTTTCTGCATTTTGAAAGCAAACCACCTTTTTTGCATTTTCAAAGCAAACCACCATTTTTCATTTTCAAAGCCATCCACCTTTTTTTGCATTTTCAAAGCAAACCACCTTTTTTGCATTTTCAAAGCAAACCATCCTTTTTGCATTTTCAAAGCAAACCACCTTTTTTGCATTTTCAAAGCAAACCACCATTTTTCATTTTCAAAACCATCCACCTTTTTTTGCATTTTCAAAGCAAACCACCTTTTTTGCATTTGTAAAGCAAACCACCATTTGCATATTCAAAGCAAACCACCATTTTCATTTTCAAACCAAACCACCATTTGCATTTTACAACCAAACCACCATTTTCATTTTCAAATAAACCACTTTTTTTGAATTTTCAAAGCAAACCACATTTTTTGCATTTTCAAAGCAAACCATATTTTTTGCATTTTCAAAGAAAACCATATTTTTTGCATTATCAAAGCAAACCACCTTTTTTTGCATTTTCAAAGCAAACCATCCTTTTTGCATTTTCAAAGCAAACCACCTTTTTTGCATTTTCAAAGCAAACCACCTTTTTTGCATTTTCAAAGCAAACCACCATTTTTCATTTTCAAAACCATCCACCTTTTTTTGCATTTTCAAAGCAAACCACCACTTTTCATTTATAAAGCCATCCACCTTTTTATGCATTTTCAAAGCAAACCACCTTTTTTGCATTTTCAAAGCAAACCATCCTTTTTGCATTTTCAAAGCAAACCACCTTTTTTGTATTTTCAAAGCAAACCACCATTTTTCATTTTCAAAACCACCTTTTTTTGCATTTTCAAAGCAAACCACCTTTTTTGCATTTGTAAAGCAAACCACCATTTGCATATTCAAAGCAAACCACCATTTTCATTTTCAAACCAAACCACCATTTGCATTTTACAACCAAACCACCATTTGCATTTTCAAAACAAACCACCATTTGCATTTTCAAAGCAAACCTTTTGCATTTTCAATCCAAACCTTTTGCATTTTCAAACTAAACTTTTTGCATTTTCAAACCAAACCTTTTGCATTTTCAAACCAAACCATTTGCATTTTCAAACTACATTTTCAAACAACATTAAGGGCACTGACAGGTCAGTAAAACCACTCACAGTTTAGTAGACATGTGCTCAGTATTATTCACAGCTCAGACTGAGTCACGACCTCTCCCTCCCCCATCTTGCAGAGAACTGAGGCACCTCCACACTTCTGGGTTTTATAGTCCCTCCCCCCCTCCAACCAGAAGGGGTGTGGCCTTCATGGCGTGATTAACAGGAGAGAGAATCTCAACATTCTTTAAACATTAATAAGTCTTTTATTTTTCATCGATGGGAAAAATCCTCTTGTCCTGCGCAGTGGAGGGGGACTCTGAGTAAGATGGCCAAAAATCACAGCCGTAAGTGGTAGCGCGTTTTCTAAAATCAATATGCAGTGCAACAGGAAGTGGTCAAGATCAGAGTTTTAATTATATAGATAGTATATATTATAGAGTCAGGTTGGGGGGAGTTCCCCCCGCCACGGGTACCATGTAAATCCCACGCTACCTGCTCCATGGTCGGATAGTCGGCGACTAAACCGTCCCCCCCCCCCACCTGGATTGCCATGTGAGGAGCGGGCTGTGGACCCCCAGCAGGACTAATAATAAGACCTGTCAAATGGCGGAAGAGCTCCTAGCAAGCCAATGGCCATCCACACTTCAGTAGAAATTACGATCGCTGTCGTACATAGCATTGTAAGGCACCAAGCCCGTTGATGTTTGCAACGTTGACGATGATGATATACTATATATTATGTATTATGTATATTGTATATTATATACTAATATTTACAAATATTCATTACTAATATTTCACACCACTGTATTTCAATTTGCAGATTATTTTAAGAAATAGGAAGCATGGGTTATAGTTCTACGGGTCACAAACTGTGACAGTATTTAGAAGCCACCCTGCTCATTAGCCAACAATGCATACCTCAAGGCAATACAGCATCTGTAAATGCAGCCGTAGGGCTCTCATGTTTACCTGACAAAACATCCTATAAAATGACAATGGAACAGAATAAAATTCAATAGACGTCGGCTAGATATTTAGCATGGCTTGTGCTATTAAGTGAGCTGTTAGAGCAGTGGAATCAGGTAGAGTGGATGGAGCAGTTGTTGACCCAGCAGAAGGATGCGTGAGATGCTCTGGGCTATGCCTCTGGCAACCCAGGTGATAATTACTCTTCAGCACATTGGCCTGTAAAGAGTGAACATGTTTATTTCCTTTGCCTCCAGCTTAGCACAACACTCTGTCAATGTCAACCCCTTACATTCACTCCAAACTGCAGCACTAACTTCACCAGTGCCCTGAAACAGCAATTTTGTACTCGTCAATTGTGATAACTATATCAAGTACTAACCTGTCCTATGTAAAGCTAATTCTCTCCTCTCAGCGTCTCCTTGCTCAATTGCTGTTGTTTACTGTGAAGTGCCTTCTTTCCGCTGGAGGTACGGTTATGTTGACATTAGAGTGTTTTGTGAATACTCATGGCTGGACAATGCTTACCTGCCAAAGTGACGGAAGTCATAAACACTGCTCTCACTGGCTTTAATAATCGAAGCAAGGAACTGAATGTGGCTGATATTTTAGCAGTTTATAAATTCATAATCTGTGCTTAGGTCAGGTTTAGACATAAAGTGCTGGAGTTACTCAGTGGGTCAGGCAGTATCTCAGGAGAAAAAAGATGGGTGACATTTCGGGTTGGAAAACCTTCTTCAGACCCGAAGCGTCACCCATCCCTTTTCTCCAGAGATGCTGCCTGACCCGCTGAGTTATTAGAAACATAGAAACATAGAAAACAGGTTTTGGAGTAAACCATTCGGCCCTTTGAGCCAGCACCGCCATTCAATATGATCATGGCTGAATCATCTAAAATCAGATACCCCTTCCCGTTCCACACCTTTGCCCCATATCCCCCGGGATTCCTTTTAGCCCTTAGAGCTAAATCTCTCTTTCTCTTGAAATCATGCTGTGACTGGCTATCCATTGCCTTTCTGTCTGGCAGTGAATTCACAGATAGTCACAAAACCCCTCTGGGGTGATTGTTTATCACCCAATCTCATGTCCTAAATTGGCCTACCCTTATTCTTTAAAAACTATGACCCCTGAGTCTGGCTCCCCCAACATGGGGAACATTTTTCCTGCATCTAGCCTGTCCAATCTTTTAAGAATTTTATATGTTTCTATAAGATACCCTCTCATCCTTGTAAATTCCGGTGAATATGAGCCCAGTCAACCCATTCTTTCATCATATGTCAGTCCCGCCATTCCGTGAATTAACCTGATGAACCTATGCTGCACTCCCTCAATAGCAATAATGTCCTTCCTCAAATTAGGAGACCAAAATTGCACACAATACTCCAGGTACGGTCTCACCAGGGCCCTGTACAACTGCAGCAGGACCTCCTTGCTCCGAAACTCAAATCCTCTCACAATGAAGGCCAACATGCTATTAGCTGTCTTCACTCCCTGCTGTGCCTGCATGCTTACATTCAGTGACTGATGTACAAGTACAACCAGGTCTTGTTGCACCTCCTCTTTTCCTAATCTGACACCATTCAGACCTGCCTTCCTGTTCTTGCCACCAAAGTGCATAACCTCACATTTATCCACATTATACTGCATCTGCCTCATGCATCTGCTCACGACATCACCCAAAGTCAACACGTGCAGGCCTCCTAGCATCCTCTCTCATACAGCTAACACTGCCACCCAGCTTTGTGCCATTCCTCGCAAACATGGAGATGTCAACATTTATAATTCTCCCTCGTCTAAATCGTTCATATATATTGTAAATAACTGGGGTCCCAACACCGAGCTTTGCAGCACTCCACTAGTCACTGCCTGCCTTTCTGAAAAGGAACCGTTAATTCCTACTCTTTGCTTCCTGTCTGGCAACCAGTTCTCAATCCATGTCAATACCCTACCCCCAATACCATGTGCTCTAATCGTGCACACTAATCTCTTGTATGGGACCTTGTCAAAGGCTTTTTGAAAGTCCAGATCCACCACATCCACTGGTTCTCCCTTATCCACTCTACTTGTTACATCATCAAAAAATTCCAGAAGATTAGTCAAGCATGATTTCCCCTTCATAAATCCATACTGAGTTTGACCGATCCTGTCACTGCTTTACAAATCCGCTGCTAAAATATCTTTAATAATTGACTCAAGCATTGTCCCCACTACCGAAGTAAGGCTAACGGGTCTATAATTCCCCGTTTTCTCTCTCCCTCCTTTCTTCAAAGTGGGGTTACATTGACCTACCTCCAGTTCAGAGTCGAGAGAACTTTGGAAAATGATCACCAATGCATCCACAATTTCTAGGGTGTCCTCGAGTATTCTGGGATGCAGTCCATCAGGCCATGGGGATTTATCTGCCTTCAGTCCCAACAGTTTACCTAACACCATTTCCTGGCTAATGTGGATTCCCTTCAGTTCCTCCCTCCCATTAGATCCTCGGTCCCATAGTATTTCTGGGAGATTGTTTGTGTCTTCCTTCGTGAAAGCAGAACCAAAGCACTTGTTTAATTGTTCTGCCATTTCTTTGTTTCCCATTATAAATTCACCTGCCTCTGATTGTAAGGGACCTACATTTGTCTACACTAATCTTTTCATTTTTACAAATCGAAAAAAGCTTTTAGTCAGTTTTTATATTCCCTACAAGCTTTCTTTCACACTCTCCCCCCCCCCCCCCCCCCCCCACTCTTAATTAACCCCTTTGTCCTCTGTTCTAAATTTCTTCCAGTCCTCTGGTTAGCTGATTCCTCTGGCCAATTTATATGTCCTTTCCTGTTTTTTGAGGGACAGTCTCCTTGATTTCCATAGTAAGCCACGGTTGAGCCGCCTTCCCCATTTTATTTTTTTTCGCCAGACAGGGATGAACAATTTTTGAAGTTCATCCATGCGGTCTTTAAATCTTTGCCATTACATCTCCACCGTCAACCCTTTAAGTATAATTTCCCAGCCTATCCTAGCCAATTCCTGTCTCATACCTTCAAAGTCTCCTTTCTTTAAGTTCAGGACTTTTTCAACACTTTATGTCTATCTTCAGTGTAAACCAGCATCTGCAGTTCCTTTGGATGTAACATTAGCTTAACCTGTTTTTTTAGGGACGGAGAAACACAGGGTTATGTCTAATTGAGCTGTGTTTTTTTCTTTGACTGGGGACAACACAAACAAATAGCTTATCACTGCACCTTGTCATGTGACAATAATAATGATAAACTAAAGGAAAACATGTCAAGTATATGTCCAATGCTTTTGATCAGATTAATTACTACAAGTTGATGTACAGAGAATGTGTGCTTTGGTCCATAATGAGAAAATCTACTTTTACGTAGCACTGTTCACATCTATGACATCCCGTGACCAAATGATTACCTTTTTAACTTCAGCCTAGTTCAACATGGCTTTGTACATGGCAGGTTGAGTCTTACTAACTTGTCTGAGTTTTTGAGGAGATGATGAAGGTGATTGATAAGGGTAGGACGGTAGATGTTGTTTACATAGATTTTCGTAAATCTCCTGTCCCACTTGGGCGACCTCCATCTCGACCTCTGCCGACCTTAAGCAACTGAAAAAATTAAATAAAGGTTGCGGTGACCTACGACCTCCTACGACCTTCCTCGACTATGTGTATGACCTCCTACGACTATGTTGAAGACCTCCCTCGACTATGAAGAAGACCTCTTTTGACTATGTTGAAGACTGGCTTCGATCATGTACGTTTTACTCGAGGATGGCCTCTGGCAAATTGGTCCGTGAAAGAGCACGACCCCCTTCCACCTCAGAGGACCACACCGAAAGCCAACAACGACCAATGATGAGTGTCCACAGCTCAAATATTCACCTGATAAAATGATGTCATGTCTGCATTTTTTTCTCACTAAAAAATGCCTCACAGGTTTTTTAAAAAATCATTCTGAACCATGCAAGCAGGTAAGGAATTAGTTTGGAGGATGTTAGTAAAAATACAACTACTGCTGTTTGCAGTAGCCCTTTTGCTTCAGCAGCCTTTTAAGAAAGGCAGAAGGGGACGTGCAAGGGTGGAGAGGAAACACAAGAAGAGGTCTCAATGGGTGAATGGAGATAATGTGATGGACTATCCCAGTACAACAGATGACTGGAAGAGAGTGGCGCTGGGCTTTGACAAAAGATGGAACGTTAAGCACACATGTGGGGCAGTGGATGGCAAGCATGCCATTCTTGTCCCTGTCCCCCTCATTTTCCTTTTCATACAGGATGGCATTCTGCTGGAACCATTCCTCAAGGTCCCCCTCCTGCTGCCTGGTGAAGGTGTAGGGCATAACCTTCCTCCAGCCCTCCCTCACCACCAATGGGGCATCTGCATCTGATGCTGTGTCAGACACAGGAGAAAGGGCTGATTTGCTGCCTTCAAATGAGGCAGTGAAGGATGGGGTGGTGGTGGGGACATATACTACCACCCTGGTCTCCTCCTCCAGGGGTCTCTCATGCAGGGCTACCTCCTCCTGCACTATCACCTCCTGTGGCATCACCTCCTGCCACTCCTCCTCCTGGGTGGGCAACACCTGCATGGCCGTTTTGTTTTTGGGTTGTGCCCTCCCCCTGCGCTGCTGCCTTTTCTGTGCTTTAGTCTGTGCTTTAAAGAAGGTTGAAACCTAGCATGTGTAACTGACACTCACTGCAGTCTACTTTAGTCAGATTCTGTTCTCTGTTGTCAATGGACAAAAATGGCAATCATAAAAGAATAAAATAAGGTTGAAAGGGTAACAGGATATTTGCTTATCTGTAATCGGGTGGAATCGGGCGGTGGTTACACTGCTGTGTCCAATTGCATGACCATTTGGATAAAGGAAAAGTGCTAAAGTGCCTGCTACAATAATCAACACCTCACAGGAAAATTCTGTATATAAGGAGTAGATGAATCTTTGTTCGTTGAGCAATCTCCCAGGATGCATCCAGGGATCACTGTATTTGGCGCTCTTAAATAAAGTCTCGAGTGACTTACCCGAAAATTTTCTTTAACATCAGGATAATAGCAAATGCTGGTCCTTTTTGAAGGGGAGATAAAACAGGACATTATAGGTGAGTGAGCCTCACGTCAGTTGCAGGGAAGCTATTGGAGAGGATTCTTTGTGATAGGATTTATTTGCATTTGGAAGAGAATGGGTTAATTGGGGATAGTGAGCATGGCTTTGTACATGGCAGGTTGTGTCTTACTAATTTGTCTGAGTATCTGAGGAGATGGTGTCCGTGATTGATAAGGGTGAGGCGGTGGATGTTAGTTAACTGGAGTTTAGTTATGCAATTGATAAACTCTTGTCATGGTAGGCTGATCCAGAAGGATCCATGGAATCTATGGTGACTTGAAAGTTTGGATTCAGTGGCCATAGAAGACCGAGAGCAGCTGGCTAGGGGTCTCTGACCGGTGGTATTCCACAGGGATCTGTGCTGGGACCTCTGTCGTTTGTGATAAATAAAAACAACTTGGAAGTAAATGCAGATGGGTTGATTAGTAAGTTTGCAAATTACATCAAAATTGGTGCAGTGCAAACAGTGGGGAAGGCTGTCAAAGTATAAAGGGGGATTTAGATTAGTGATAGAAATGGGTGGAGAAAAGGCAGACAGAGTTTAATCTGAGCAAGTGTGAGAGTTGCACTGTGGGAGGTGGAATGTAAGGGGAAAGTATACGGTAAACCACAAGATCCTTAACAACATATGAATCTAGGGGCCCAGGTCTATCGCTCCCTAAAAGTGGTAACACAGTAAGTAAGTAAGTAAGTAAGTATATTGGCCAAGTATTCACATACAAGGAATTTGCCTTGGTGCTCCGCCCACAAGTAACAACATGACATACAGTGACAGTTACGAATGACTCAGAAAACATTAAACATTCATAATAATAATAAAACATGAATGATAAAACACCACTGAGTCATGATGCAGCTTTATAGGCAGCAATTGGGTTAGTTCGCAATTGGAGTACTGTGTGCAGTTGTGGTTGCCCCATTACAGGAAGGATGTGGAGGCTTCGGAGTGGGTGCAGAAGAGGTTTACCAGAATGCTAGTCGACAAAAGTGCTGGAGAAACTCAGCGGGTTAGGCAGCATCTATGAAGCGAAGGAAATAGGCAATGTTTCGGGCCAAAACCCTTCTTCTGGATTAGAGGACATTAGCTGT
Source organism: Okamejei kenojei (assembly GCA_035221665.1). NCBI lineage: Eukaryota > Metazoa > Chordata > Chondrichthyes > Rajiformes > Rajidae > Okamejei > Okamejei kenojei. The sequence continues at coordinate 142,962,763 of CM069132.1, forward strand.
AATGAGAGGTTGGACAAATGTGGATTGTTTTCTCTGGAGAGTTGGAAACTGAGTAGAGACCTGATAGAAGTAAAGGCAACAGGGCATGGCTTTAAGGTCAGAGGAGAAAAGTTTAAAGGAGAATTGTAGGAAAGATTTTTTTACACAGAAGGTTGCCTGGAATGCTGCTGGTGAGGATGTATATATATATATATATATCGATAATAAGAGAATGTAGATTCTGGAATCTGGAGCAAAATAAGAAGATCAGACTTTCTTGCCTCCCAACACAGTGAGGAATGTGGGGAATCCGTTGTCACGGGTGTTTATCTTAACATTTTACTTCGGAGTCACGTGAGTGACTACGTGAATAGAAGCCCGTACAGCCGTTGGTGCGTCATGACGTCAGACGCTGGTGCAGTCGGGCGGTTGGGAGCAGCAGCGCTCCTCCGAGCGGTAAGTGTAAAACCGCGGGTTTTTCGAAGAGCTGGAGAATTCGGCGGGTGCAGCAGCATCTAAGGAGCGAAGGAGATGGGCGACGTTGCGGGTCGAGACCCCTTCTTCATACCTCACCCTCGATTCTCCAGCATTTGCAGTTCTTCGTTAAGTTTTAAGAGGTAAGGTTTTTTTAAAAAATTTTACCGCATGTTTAATTTCTGCGACGGTTTGGGTAGAGAATGTTGCAGAAAGGGAAAGAAGGTGTCGGCGAGGCGCTCCGGGGGTAGAAAGGAAAAGTGGCAGGAGAGATGTTGAGGATGGAGGGCCCGTCTGGTACACCTGGTCCGGTGCTGGCTACACAGCCAGTGGTTGCGGACCCACTGCCGGGGGGCAGTGGAGGCTTGTCAGTAGGGTGGAAGGCCACTGACAAGTCTCTGTGGCCCGTAAATGAGTCGGGCCTGGAGGTTTTATACCCTCCATAGGAGAGTCCGTTTGCTCACGACTCTCCCACGTCGAGATTCTATTTCAAAAGAATGCTCGACAGGGACCAGCTCCGTGGGGAGGAGTGGTGCCCAAGCCAGGCTGATGGAGAGCTTGTGCTAGCAGCACATGTTTCAGGGCTGCAGAACTATCCTGCCTGTGAGGAGGATGTTCCAGCTCCATGAGGAGGAGTGGGTGCCCAAGCCAGGCTGATGGAGAGCTTGTGCTAGCAGCACATGTTTCAGGGGGCCTGCAGAACTATCCTGCCTGTGAGGAGGATGTTCCAGCTCCGTGAGGAGGAGTGGTGCCCAAGCCAGGCTGATGGAGAGCTTGTGCTAGCAGCACCTGTTTCAGGGCTGCAGAACTATCCTGCCTGTGAGGAGGATGTTCTATCAGGGCAGTTTGCTGACACTGTTTCTATGCTGGGGGAGAGCAGTAAAGGTGTTCGGTTGGAGGTAATTCCGAACATTGCTGGGAAGTTTGCTGAGTGTAGAGAGGCAGGAAAGGCGATTGATGTAGAATTGGCCGAAGCCATTCAGTATATGCTCTCCCATCAGTTACAGGAGCTAGCTATGGAGGAAGTAGCAAAGAACTATAAAGCTCCTGTTAATTGTGATCTCCTGAAGGTACCGGTGGTTAATCACCAAATTTGCATAGATGGGTTTGCCTGCTAGGGCCCAGGAGATGAAGTTTTAAAAAAAAGTGCTTAAACTGTTGTCAGCAGGTATTACAGCTGTGGTGTAAGTTATTGATACAAATGATATGGTTGAAGCACACCAGGATGAACTGGCATTCCTTTGTAATGCATTTTGAAATTAATAATATCGGGAGGGCCGCTATTAGGCCAGTGCTAACCCGAATTTGGCGAGTTGAGCCAACCGACCAGTGCACCACCACGAAATCTGTTGTTTGGTGGTAACCTTGCAAAAAGGGTCAAAGACTGTTATGAGGTTGTTATAACCATGGCCCTCATTAAGCCAGCTGGAAGCAAGGCAAAAAAGGTTATCTACAAGAAGTCGAGGACAACAAGGCCGCAAGGAAAGATGCTGGTAAGGAATATAACATTGACAGACGATGAATTAACTGATGTTCCTGTTCAAATTGGGGAAGGTTAAAATTGTTTCTCAAACAATGGCAGCAGTTGAAATCAGATTTGTTCATACTTAGTGTATTGAAGGGGTGAAAAATTGGATTTGTACTATAAGGACAGTCTACCTAGTCAACATTTTCCTAGTCGTAAACTTATTTTCAGATGAGGAAAATGTGCTTATTCAAGCAGATTCAGTTGTTACATAAGAAGGGGTAATTGAGCCTTCTGTATATCAAAGTCAACAATTTCTGTCAAGTATATTTCCCAGATCTAAAAAGACTGGGGGATGTAGAATTATTCTGGATTTATCCAATTTGAACAAATTTGTTTGTTATAGGCATTTCAAAATGGAGACCTTTACCACGGGCAAACATCTAGTGTCCAAAGGGTATTATATGGCAACCATTGATTCAAGAATGCGTATTACGCAGTGTCTATTCATGGTGATGATAGAAGATATTTGAAATTTATTTGGATGACTGAGCTGTGGCAATTCAGGACATTGCCGAATGGATTAACTTCAGCTCTTAGATTATTTACTAAATTGGTAAAACCTGTGTTAGCTTTACTTAGAGCTCAGGGGCATGTGGTAATGGCCTATTTAGATGATATTCTGATTGTTGGAAAGACTCATGCTGAAACTCAATCATCAGTTTCAGTTGTTAAAATCACTTTTGAACAAATGGGATTTGTTATTCACCCAGATAATCTAAATTATCACCAGTCCAAATTATTGATATCTGGGATTTACCATTAATTCCAATCACATGTTGGTAACTTTGCCCAGGGATAAATTGAATCAGTTAATTGAGGACTGTGTTAATCTCGTTGGAGAATAACGGCCTTCGATTAGACAAGTGGCCAGCTTTATTGGGAAGTTGTTGCAGCCTTTCCATTTGTGCAGTATGGTCCTCTGCATTATCAACAATTACAACTATCAAAGGAACAGGCACTGAGAATACAAAGGGGCCATTTTTGATAGGCCTATGCCGTTGTCAGCTGGGGCGATTTGCTGACATACAATGGTGGATAGTACATGTTTCAAAAAATTTAAGGAAGGTTTTGGTGGAATCACCGTCACTGATATTACAGACTGATGTAAGTGCACTGGGTTGGGGTGCAACAGATATGTCTTCTAGTTGTGGAGGCAGATGGAATGTGGATGAGACATCGCTTCCTCAATTAAGAGGGATTAATTATTTAGAGTTGTTGGGCACCTGGTATGGGCTCAAAGCTTATTGTTCTACAAGGAGGGATCTACATGTGCAGGTCAGATTGACAACACCACAGCAGTGGCATATGTAAACCACATGGGTGGAGTTAAGTCACAGTCTTGTGATAGACTGGCTAACCAGATTTGGAGCTGGTGTATTGACCAAAATATCTGGCTTTCAGCACTTTATTTGCCAGGGAGAGGTCACGTCAGGTTAATGACAACATTGAATGGATGTTAAATCAGGATGTATTTAACCAAATGATTGATCAATATGTATTGCCAGATATTGACTTGTTTGCATCTCGATTAAATCATCAGTTACCTAGATATGTTTCATGGTAACCAGATCCTGGGGCAGTAGCAGTGGATGCATTTTCGCTGCATTGGGGGAGGAATGTTTGTGTATGTATTTCCTCCATTCTGTCCCATCAGCAGATGTTTGCAAAAGATCAAGGAGGACTCCGCTTCAGGGGTATTGGTAGTGTCAGGTTGGCCTACACGGGCATGGTTTCCCGTTGTATTACAAATGGCTAGGGAGCCTTACATGCTTATGCCCAAGAATAAAAATCTACTGGTAAATCCAGTCACTGGGGATCAACATCCTTTATAGGATCGTATTGATCTGTTAATTTGCAGATTTTAAGGAGGCCATACCTGGGGAGAGGACTGTCTCATCGAACTGTGGATGTTCTCACGTCGGCCTGCAGGGATAGTACACAGCAGCAATATATCACCTATATAAGGAAGTGGGAGCAATTCTGCCTACAGCAGGATATTGTATATCACACTGCAGGGATCACGGATGTATTGGAGTTGTCAACTCTTTATTTGACCAAAAAATTAAGTTACAGTGCGATTAATTCAGCCAGAAGTGCTCTGTCTTATTTATCTATGAATGCAGAATTGCATACAGTAGGGACACATCCGTTAGTTTCACAATTCATGAAGGGAGATTTTTCAATTTTAATCCTCCTAAACCCAGGTATGCCGGTATTTGGAATTTGAGTGAGGTTTTTATGGCTCGTCGCCAGTGGGCTCCTGTTACAAGCCTATCAGTAGCCAAATTAACTATGAAGGTGGTCATGCTTATGGTGTTGGTTTCAGCCCAACGTGTACAAACATTGCAAAAGCTACGGCTAGATAGAATGCATGTCGGCTGATGCCATTATATTTTATGTCTATGATTCTCTTAAACATAATAAAAGAGGCATGACAGGATGTAAGATTGTGTTTTCAGCATACCCCGCAGATGATCGCTTCTGTATAGTCTCACATTTATCTCGTTACATTGAGATTACTAAACCTCTGAGAGGAACAGAGTTGGCTTTGTTTATTAGTCACAAAAAACCACACAGTAAGGTGTCGGTGCAAACGATTTCAAGGTCCTCGCGGCCGCAGGATGGTCCAGTGAGCTAACTTTTCAGAGGTTTTATCACAAGCCGATTTCAAGGCTCGGGGTGTTTGCTGATTCTGGTGTCAGTACTGTTATATTTTTTCCCCTGAGTTAGAGGGGTTTGTTATGATTTGTTTGTAAATAAACTGTTATTTCATTTAACAAATGTATTACTGATGCATGATTGACTGTTAACGACTTTTGAGTCAATCCAGGCAGTGTGAACGTCGGATATGAGTCTGCGGCGTGAATTCACAGTGCTTTGAAGTCTTCACGTAGTCACTCACGTGACTCCGAAGTAAAATAGTAAGATTAAACGAGCTTACCAGTTTGAAGTTTGATCTTTATTTTATGAGGAGTCGAGTTGAGGGACTACGTGCCCTCCGCTCCCACCCTCATAGATCTCATCTGGTAGTTCTAGTTTTATCATCTTACCGTTATACTTCGGTCATTGTTAGCTGTGAATTCATTCCGCTGCTTTGAAGATTGACGCACCAACGGCTGTACGGGCTTCTATTCACGTAGTCCCTCAACTCGACTCCTCATAAAATAAAGATCAAACTTCAAACTGGTAAGTTCTCGTTTAATCTTACTATTTATGTTCCCACTGTTGGGGGAGTCCAGAACCAGGAGCAGTTTAAGAATAAGGGGCAAGCCGTTTAGAACGGAGACGAGGAAACATGTTTTCACACAGAGAGTTGTGAGTCTGTGGAATTCTCTGCCTCAGAAGGCAGTGGAGGCCGGTTGTCTGGAAACTTTCAAGAGAGAGCTAGATAGTGCTCTTAAAGATAGCGGAGTCAGGGGATATGGGGAGAATGCAGGAACGGGGTACTGATTGGGGATGATCAGCCATGATCACATTGAGTGGCGGTGCTGGCTCGAAGGGCCGAATGGCCTACTTCTGCACCTATTGTTTATTGTAGTTGTGTGTCTTGTTGCTTTTTTTTGGTGTGACTGTATGGCAAATCGAATTTCACTGTACCTTAAATGGAACACGTGACAATAAAGGACCGTTGAACCGTTGAAAATTAGTTGCTGGCAAAACTCAGTGAGTCAGGCAGCACCTGGGGTAGCAAAGAGATAGTAGCAATCCTTTGAAATAAATTATTGTTAGTGTTGGCTGAAGGATAAATGGATATTTGCCAAATGCACCGGGCAAATCCAATGCTTGTCTTTGACTCAATTAGTGGAGTCATTCGCAGCACTGGGGCAATCAGAGTGGCCTCAGTTTATCAGCTCATCTGAAAGAAATTACCTTCGAGTGGATAAAAAAAAATCCTGTATCAGGGGAGCTTCCCCGACTAATAATTATTTCTCCACAGTATCATTAAAACTATTTTCCTGGTCATTATCTCAATGCAGTTTGAGAAGCCAAATGTTCGGCTGAGCTTTCTGCTCCACAATGCATAATGCCTTTTTTTGGTTGTTAAGCGTTGTGGGAATGAGTTATCGGAATGCAAATTTCCCTCCTTCCATCCATTAAGTGGCAGCCTAGTTGGTGTGTGAAGTCCCAGTTGAGTTGACAGTGTTCTGACTCGGGGAAGAATTAATCAAAGTGAATTGACTAGCAGGTCCCGGGTTTGATCTTGACTACGGGTGCTTGTCTGTACGGAATTTGCACGTTCTCCCCGTGACCTGCGTGGGTTTTCTCCAGGGTTACCAACTGTCCCGGATTCGCCGTATTTCGTCCCGGCGAAACAACCTAAATACGGTGTTCCGGCAGGCAAACATGTCGTTACGGAGAAGGGCGGGAACGAAAAATAATCAAAACAATAAACGGGAAGGGCGGGGGCGGGAGCGGGAATGAGCGGCGGTTGGACACGTGCAGCGGGAAGGGCGGGAGCGGGAACGAGCGGCGGTTGGACACGTGCAGCGGGAATGAGCGGCGGTTGGACACGTGCAGCGGGAATGAGCGGCGGTTGGACACGTGCAGCGGGAAGGGCGGGAACAAGCGGCGGTTGGACACGTGCAGCGGGAAGGGCGGGAACGAGCGGCGGTCGGACACGTGCAGCGGGAAGGGCGGGAGCGGGAACGAGCGGCGGTTGGACACGTGCAGCGGGAATGAGCGGCGGTTGGACACGTGCAGCGGGAATGAGCGGCGGTTGGACACGTGCAGCGGGAAGGGCGGGAACAAGCGGCGGTTGGACACGTGCAGCGGGAAGGGCGGGAACGAGCGGCGGTCGGACACGTGCAGCGGGAAGGGCGGGAGCGGGAACGAGCGGCGGTTGGACACGTGCAGCGGGAAGGGCGGGAACGAGCGGCGGTTGGACACGTGCAGCGGGAAGGGCGGGAACGGGAACGAGCGAGAACGGGAACGAGCGATGGTGGGTACAGGATGATGCTACAGACAGAGATGGTCAAAAGGCTGTTAAGACATTCATGTGCAAGGAACAGAGGTAACATTAGCATTGTGGGGCTAAGGGCCCATTGCCTGTGTTGTATGTTTCAATAGACAATAGGTGCAGGAGGAGGCCATTCGGCCCTTTGAGCCAGCACCACCATTCACTGTGATCACGGCTGATCATCCCCAATCAGTACCCCGTTCCTGCCTTCTCCCCATATCCCCTGACTCCGCTATCTTTAAGAGCCCTATCTAGTTCTCTGTTGAAAGCACCCAGAGAACCGGCCTCCACCGCCCTATGAGGCAGAGAATTCCACAGACTCGCCACTCTCTGAGAAAAAGTGTTTCCTCATCTCCGTTCTAAATGGCTTACTCCTTATTCTAAGACTGTGGCCCCTGGTTCTGAACTCCCCCAACATCGGCATTGTCATTTAGACAATTGAGTTTATGTGTATGTGTATACTAAAGGATGTTTATGTGTGTTTAATGAGTTTGTATATAGTACTAGTTGAAAAAAAGGAAGGTTGGATTCAACGCGCGTTGCAGATTTTGGGTCGTTGCCATACATATTTCTGGTGCCGCAACATGTTACTGAGAGAAATGCATTTACCCCCATTTGTTACTGACAAATGGGTTGAATGTTACTGTGAACTAAATTTAGGGTTGGCATCTCTGCGTGGGTTTTCTCCAAGATCTTCAGTTTCCTCCCACACTCCAAAGATGTACTGGTTTGTAGGTCAATTGGCTTGGTATCAATGTAAATTGTTCCTAGTGTGTGTAAGATAGTGTTAATGTGCGAGGATCGCTGGTCAGCGCAGACTCAGTGACCGAAGTGTCTGTTTCCACGATTTACCTCTGAAACAAACTAAACTAAACTAAACTAGACTAGACTGGACTAGCATTGTTCTCTGTAATGGAATGAACAATGAATAGTGAAAATGGGAGGAGTAGCCAATTCACATGGCTTTGCTGGACTCAAAGCAAGGATTCATCTAAGCAAAAATAAACTGCTGGATGTACTCAGTAGGTCAGTGTTTGTGAATGAGCCACGACAACATAGTGAAAGATCAATCTTTATTCCATAAGTAATCCAGAACATTTAAACTGCCAGCATTCATACCCAGCTCGGCGTGGCTTGTGAGAGCCGGCTGACCTTACTAGTGTAAAGCTGTGTAGTACCGTAATACTATGTAATGGGTGGCTTGCATATACGTGTAGTGGAGATTATAAATGACCTGGATTAATAAGGGTTAATCTACAGTCAGGCAATTAATGTGGAGAAAAAGGCAGTTGATATTTCTGGTTGAGAGCTTACACCACCAATTTCTGACCCAAAAACACTGGGAAGGCTCAGCTGCTGAGTGATCAATGTTTGGATCCTGAAGGAATCAAGGGAGGTGTGGTGGCCAATTCCTAGCAAACAGGGTAGGGTCAGGAGGAAGAATGGACACATGAGACTGAGCTTTGGACAACATGATAAAAATGTGAATGGCTATGTTAAGATACGTATATCAATCAGAACAATCGTAGCAAACATTACCCAGGAGAAGCTGGTGATAACATTATGTTCTGAAGTTTAATATGATATGAACAAAGTGTATTTGGATGGTCACTTAGGAGAGAAATAATGATGTTTTGTTAAAGAAGGAACTGCAGATGCTGGAGAATCGAGGGTTACACAAAAAGCTGGAGAAACTCAGCGGGTGAAGCAGCATCTAAGGAGCGAAGGAGATAGGTGATGTTTCGGTCGAGACCCTTCGAAGGGTCTCGACCCGAAACGTCACCTATCTCCTTCGCTCCTTAGATGCTGCTGCACCCGCTGAGTTTCTCCAGCTTTTTGTGTAAGGAGAGAAATAATGATGAATGCTTGCCATTAATTTTCTGACTACATGATCAGAAGGCAGAAAATTAGAGGTAAAAGATCATCACTACTTGCCAACACATTGTCATACATCTTTTTAAGGGGTCGTCTGTGGTCTGAACAAAACTGCTGCACCCATTCATCAGTTCATAAGTTATAGGAGCAGAATTAGGCCATTTGGTCCATCAAGTTTACTCCACCATTCAGTCATGGCTTATCTATCTTTCCCTCTCAACCCCAATCTCCTACCTTCTCCTCGTAAACCTTGACACCCATACTAATCAAGAATCTGTCAATCTCTGCCTTAAACATAAACAAGGAGGGAAGAAGACAAAGACTTTAAGACTTTTGCTTTCCATCACAGTGAGGAGGTGCCTGGTGAACTCACTGTGGTGGATGTTAAATTTGTTATTATTGTGTGTTTTGTTTTTTATTATATGTATGACTGCAAGGCAACAAAATTTTGTTCAGACTGAAAGGTCTGAATGACAATAAAGGATACTTTGACTTTTGACTTTGACTAAACATATCCATTGGCGGCCTCCACAGCCTTCTGTGGCAATGAATTTCAGAGATTCATTGCCCTCTGATTGAAGAAATTCCTCATCTCCTTGCTAAAGGTATGTCCTTTTATTCTAAGGCTGTGGCCTCTGGTCTTAGACTCTCCCACCAGTGGAACCATCCTCTCCATATCCACTCTATCCAGGCCTTTCGCTAATGAGGCCCCCCCCTCATCCTTCTAAACTCCAGCGAGTACAGGCCCAGTGCCATCAAACACTCATCATATGTTAACCCAATCATTCCTGGGATCATTCTCGTGCCTTACAAAGCCTCAGCATTACATCTGCCGCCACACTGTACAATTCTCCAACCGGGCACTAAGATCCACCCTGGTTGCAATGCACCGACACCAGCAGGACGTCGCATTGACTCTCCCGAAACTTCGGCCCTCACTCACCCAGACCTGCAACGGACCCCAACTACACCACATCCTCCGGAAGATCCACTGCTTCAATCAACAATTCCTGTCCCACCTTACATCCACCAAGGTCCTGAAATTAGCCCGCCTCCAGGCCATTCCAGCCACCGACAATCCCCGACTCGACCGCCCGCAGGCCCCGGGCCCCAACTCTGGCCCGAGTCGCCGGCCTGAGTCCCCCCAACGCCATCTTGTCCACGAGGAGCGCCTCCAAGACTCACCAGGATGCCGCCTTCACCGACCTCCATGCCGATGCTGCCGCCGACATCCACCTGCCTACCGATGACGCCCAGCCCCGCTGCCTGCCCGGTAACTCTGTTTATCTCCCCCTCCCCGATTCCACCGCCCATCACCAGCACAACGCGACTGCCGAACCTCGCCGTCCCCCGGGACCACCTAACTCCATCGCTGCACCGGGCCCATCCAGCATCGCCGGTGTACTGGGCCCGCCGAAGACCACAGCCGCCACACCGGGCCCATCCAGCATCGCCGGTGTACTGGGCCCGCTGAAGACCACAGCCGCACCCGCCTCACCTTGCATCGCCGCCGGACCGGGGCTCCCCGAACATGGCCGCCGCACCGCACCCCACTCATTTTGCCGCCTCACCAGTCGGACCGCCCATCCGCCCACCGGGGACCTCCAACGCATCGCCCGCCGACCCCGACTCTACTGCCCGCGGACTACTTCCTCCGGGTCCGCCGACCCACAACACTCCACCACCCTCAAGCAGCCCGCAGCCGTCGCCTCACCTGCAGACTGGACTCTGCAGTGGGCCTGAAGCCTCCACGTTGCTAACTCCTCCCACCACTCTGTTTTTTAACGGCACTGGGTCCTAGTGCCCGTCTCCCCAGCCCCAGTAACCTTAGTGGCTATTCCACTGGGTCTTCCCCATCCCCCCCTACCATGTAACCCCTGCTCTTCCCCACCCACACCACAGCCCCCATACCCCCATACCCCCTGACCACCCTCCACCACCCCCCCCACCACACAACGCTCCGTCCTCAGTGCACTCACCTACCTTCCTCCGGCCACAACCCCCATCCTTGCCGTGTGTTCACCATCCCCCCGTACCTCCCCCTCTCCGACACCGAACGGTCTGTCCTCAGCAGAGGTCTCACCTTTGTCCCCCTCCGTCCCCACCTCAATGAGTTCTGCGCCCACCACGACTTGGAGCTCTTCTACCGTCGCCTCCGCCTCACAGCGTTCTTCCATGGGAAGAAGTCCTTGCCCCCCTTTTCCTGTCTCCAACGTACCCCCTCCACTTGGACCACCCCTTGTAGCCTTCCGGCTCTAGAACTATTTATCCAGAACTGCCGTCGGGACATCAACCGCCTCGACATCTCCACTCCCCTGTCTCACTCCAATCTCTCCAGCCCCGAACGTACTGCCATCGACTCACTCCGTAACAACCCAGACTGGGTTATCAAACCCGCCGACAAGGGAGGTGCCGTGGTAGTCTGGCGCGTCGATCTCTACAAAGCGGAGGCCGCACGCCAACTCTCGGACACCTCCTCCTACTTACCCCTGGACCATGACCCCACTGACGAACACCAGGCCACCATCTCGAGCACCATAACCGACTTCATCAGCTCCGGCTCCCTACCCTCCCGAGCCTCCAACCTCATCATTTCCCAGCCCCGCACGGCCCGATTTTACCTTCTCCCCAAAATCCACAAACCCGACTGCCCTGGCAGACCCATTGTCTCTGCCTGTTCGTGCCCCACCGAACACATTTCCACATACCTTGACGTCATCCTATCCCCCTTTGTTAAATCCCTCCCCACCTATGTTCAAGACACCTCAGGCACTCTCCGTCGGCTCCGCGCATTCCATTCTCCAGGCCCCCATCTACTTATCTTTACCATGGACTTCCAGTCACTCTACACCTCCAGCCCCAACCAGGACGGTCTCAAAGCCCTCCGGTTCTTCCTCGACCAGAGGAGCAACCCATACCCGTCCACTGACACCCTCCTCCGCCTAGTGGAGTTGGTCCTTGCCCTCAATAACTTCTCTTTTGATTCCTCCCATTTCCTCCAAACACAAGGCGTAGCTATGGGCACACGCATGGGCCCCAGCTACGCTTGCCTCTTTGTCGGGTACGTCGAACAATCCTTGTTCTCGGCGTACCAGGGCCCCATCCCCGACCTCTACCTCTGTTACATCGACGACTGCTTTGGTGTCACCTCCTGCACCCACACACAACTGACTGACTTCATCCATTTCACCACCAACTTCCATCCGGCACTCAAATACACTTGGACCATTTCCAACATTTCCCTACCATTCCTTGACCTCACCATCTCTATTGCAGGTGATACACTCCTGACCAACATCCACTACAAACCAACTGACTCCCGCAGCTACCTGGACTACTCTTCCTCCCACCCTGCTTCCTGTAAGGACTCCATCCCCTATTCCCAATTCCTCCATCTACGCCGCATCTGCTCCCAGGATGAGGTGTTCCACACCAAGTCATCACAAATGGCCTCATTCGTCAGAGAACGGGGATTCCCCTCCCCCACTAATTGATGAGGCTCACACCAGGGTCTCCTCCATACCCCGCAACACTGCCCTCGCTCCCCATTCCCCCACTCGCAACAAGAGCAGAGTCCCCCTGGTCCTCACCTTTCACCCCACCAGCCGGCAAATACAACATATAGTCCTCCGCCAGTTTCGCCACCTCCAACGTGACCCCTCCACCCGCCACATCTTCCCATCTCCCCCCCTGTCTGCCTTCCGCAAAGACCGCTCCCTCCGCAACTCCCTTGTCAATTCTTCCCTTCCCTCCCGCTCTACCCCTTCCCCGGGCACTTTCCCTTGCAACCGCAAGAAATGCAACACTTGTCCCTTCACCTCCCCCCTCCACTCCTTTCAGGGAACCAAGCAGTCCTTCCAGGTCCAACAGAGGTTCACCTGTACCTCCGCCAACCTCATCTACTGCATCCGCTGCTCCAGATGCCAGATGATCTATATCGGTGAGACCAAGCGGAGGCTTGGCGATCGTTTCACCGAACACCTCCGCTCGGTCCACAATAACCAACCTGACCTCCCAGTGGCTCAGCACTTCAACTCCCCCTCCCATTCATATCCGACCTCTCGGTCCTGGGCCTCCTCCATGGCCAGAGTGAGGAACACCGCAATTGGAGGAACAGCACCTCATATTCCGCTTGGGAAGTCTGCATCCTCTGGGCTTGAACATTGAATTTTCTCAATTCTGTTAACCCTTGCTGTCTCCTCCCCTTCCCACCTCTCCCTCAGCCCTCGGGCCCTGGCATTCCCTCTCTCTCTATCTCCCTCCCCACCCTAGTCGCACTAGCTTCTCATTTTTCACACTACAAACAGCTTACAATGGCATGTTCCCTTTATCATCGATACTTTTTTGCATATCTTTCACTCATTGTTCTTTATCTCTCCACATCACCGTCTATATCTCTTGTTTCCCTGATCCCTGACCAGTCTGAAGAAGGGTCTCGACCCGAAACGTCGCCCATCTCCTTCGCTTCTTAGATGCTGCTGCACCCGCTGAGTTTCTCCAGCTTTTTGTGTACCCTCAGCATTACATAGAAACATAGAAACATAGAAATTAGGTGCAGGAGTAGGCCATTCAGCCCTTCGAGCCTGCACCGCCATTCAATATGATCATGGCTGATCATCCAACTCAGTATCCCGTACCTGCCTTCTCTCCATACCCTCTGATCCCCTTAGCCACAAGGGCCACATCCAACTCACTCTTAAATATAGCCAATGAACTGGCCTCAACGACCCTCTGTGGCAGAGAGTTCCAGAGACTCACCACTCTCTGTGTGAAAAAAGTCTGTGAAATAGTCTGTGAAAGTGTGTGAAATAGGGTACATCCCTATTTTTATATTCTGGTCCCCTTGAAATAAAGGCAATGCATTTGCCTTCCTTACTATTTGATTCGACTTGCAAATTAACTTTTTGGAAATCCTGTACCAGCATTCCCAAGTCCCTTTGCAGCTCCAATTTCTGAATTCTCTCCCCATTTAGAAAATAGTCTACGTCTTTAATCCTACCACCAAAATGCATGAATCCACACTTTGCTACGCTGTATTCCAATGACCACTGCTCTGCCCACTCTCCCAACCTGTCCAAGTCTTTCTGCAGAGTCCCTGCTTTCTCTAGACTACCTGCCCCTCCTGTGGGTCCTGTGACTATCTGTGAATCAACTGCTAACTTGTCCAGAACAGAAGCTGGAAATACTCGGGGACAGGTAGAACCTCAGCAGGTAGTGACACTTGGTGCCCACGTGCCTTGGCTCTACACTCCGCCTGATGCAGCCACACACGAAGGTGGCCATCAGAATGAGGGCGACGTTGGGCACGCTTTTACCCCCGTTGTCTGCCGACTTGTACATTGTGGCCCGTCGCACCCGGTCCATCCTCGACCCCCAGATGAACTGGAAGATGGCCTGGGTGATCCCTGTGGCGTATGAGGGAGGGACAGGCCACACTTGTCCCAAGTACAGCAGCCCCGAGAGCACCTCACACCTGATGACCAAATTCTTTCCCGTTATGGAGAGGGAGCGTTGCCTCCACAGCTCCAGCTTCCTCCCCACCCTGGCTATCCGCTCCAGCCAATTTTTGTTACATGCCTCAGCCCCCCCGAACCAGATCCCCAGCACCTTCAAGAAGTCAGGCTTGATGGTGAAGGGGACGGAAGATCTGTCGGGCCAGTTGCCAAAGAGCATGGCCTCGCTCTTCCTGCGGTTCACCCTGGCTCCCGTGGCCGACTCAAACTGGTCGCAGATACTAATCAGTCTGCGAACCGACCCTGGATCCGAGCAGAAGACAGCGACATCGTCCATGTACAGAGAAGTCTTTACTTGAATGCCCCCACTGGCTGGCAATGTCACTCCTCTTATGCACGCATCCTTCCTGATGGATTCAGCAAAAGGTTCAATACAGCAGACAACAGAACCTCACTGCCAGCGCACGCTGCCCTCGGGACGGCTGCCATGGCGAGGAGACGGTTGCCTACCTCTTTACAGAGTGTGGGTTTGCTAAAAGAGTCTGGAGAAAAATGCAAGGGTCCCTGGTACGCTTTATCCCGAACAGCTCCGTCACAGAGGACTCGGTGATTTACGGACTGTTTCCCAGGGACACATTCAGAAGATGACATCGAGTGCTGCTGGAGGGTCATCAACTCGGTAAAAGACGCCCTTTGGTCTGCCCGAGCATTGTTCACCACCCAGCAGAGCGAGATGTCCGTCAGGGAATGTTGCCGACTGGCCCGCTGCAGACTGCAGGAGTACGTGCTGAGGGACGCACTGAAGCTCGGTGCAGCCAATGCCAAGGCTCGGTGGGGGAGGGCCACAGTCTAAGGCCCTTCCGCTGCTGGACAGGGGGGGGTACGGTATGGTGGAGACGCCCCTCAATATAAGGGAAGGTATCCCACGCCATGAGTGGCACGAGTGGGGGACTGATTTGTGGAAATTTGGGGGAAAGAAATGTCTAAACTGTATTGATCTATTGTACAGCCTCCGAAAATGTCGGATGGATTTTCCGCAAGGTTAATGTATTGTATATATTTATCATTCGAATAAAGTATATTTTGAAATTTAAAAAAATTTAAAAAAAGAAGCTGGAAATAGTCGGCATGTACATTAATTTTTTTCCAGAGATGTTGCCTAACCTCTTAAAGGGCGTACCTTCGGAAAGGGGTTGACAAGGAGTAGTTGCCACAGACGGCTGTGTGCCCAAGTCATTTGGTATTGGAGTTGACAGGTTCTTGATAAGTAATTATGTCAAAGGTTATGGGGAGAAGGCAGGAAAATGGGGTTAGAAACATGGAAACAAAGAAAATAGGTGCAGGAGGAGGCCATTCGGCCCTTCGAGCCAGCACCGCCATTCATTGTGATCTTGGCTGATCGTCCCCTATCAATAACCCGTGCCTGCCTTCTCCCCATAGCCCTTGATTCCACTAGCCCCTAGAGCTCTATCTAACTCTCTCTTAAATCCATCCAGTGATTTGGCCTCCACTGCCCTCTGTGGCAGGGAATTCCATAAATTCACAACTCTCTGGGTGAAAAAGTTTTTTCTCACCTCCGTTTTAAATGACCTCCCCTTTATTCTAAGACTGTGGCCCCTGGTTCTGGACTCGCTCAACATTGGGAACATTATTCCTGCATCTAGCTTGTCCAGTCCTTGTATAATTTTATATGTTTCTATAAGATAGCCCCTCATCCTTCTAAACTCCAGTGAATACAAGCCTAGTCTTTTCAATCTTTCCTCATATGACAGTCCCGCCATCCCAGGGATCAATCTCGTGAACCTGCGCTGCACTGCCTCAATCACAAGGATGTCCTTCCTCAAATTAGGAGACCAAAACTGTACACAATACTCCAGATGTGGTCTCACCAGAGCCCTATACAACTGCAGAAGAACCTCTTTACTCCTATACTGAAATCCTCTTGTTATGAAGGCCAACATTCCATTAGCTTTCTTCACTGCCTGCTGTACCTGCACGCCAACTTTCAGTGACTGGTGTACAAGGACGCCCAGGTCTCGCTGCACCTCCCCTTACCTAACCTAACCCCATTGAGATAATTATCTGCCCCCTTGTTTTTGCTGCCAAAGTGGATAACCTCACATTTATCTAAATTATACTGCATCTGTCATGCATCTGCCCACTCACTCAACCTGTCCAGGTCACCCTGCAACCTCCTAACATCCTCTTCACAGTTCACACTCCCACCCAGCTTTGTGTCATCCGCAAACTTGCTAGTGTTGCTCCTAATTCCCTCTTCCAAATCATTAATATATATGGTAAACAGTTGCGGCCCCAACACCGAGCCTTGCGGCACTCCACTCGCCACTGCCTGCCATTCTGAAAAGGACCTGTTCACTCCTACTCTTAGCTTCCGGTCTGCCAACCAATTTTCTATCCATGTCAACACCCAACCCCCAATACCATGTGCTCTAATTTTAGTCACCAGTCTCCCGTGCGGGACCTTATCAAAGGCTTTCTGAAAGTTTAGATACACTACATCCACTGGCACCCCTTCATCCATTTTACTTGTCACATCCTCAAAAAAATTCAGAAGATTAGTCAAGCATGATTTCCCTTGAGAGGGAAAGATAGATAAGTCGTGATTGTATGGAGGAGTAGACTCGATGGGCCGAATGCCCTCATTCTGCTCGTCTTATGAACTTGAGTCTTTCCAGTGTTTTGTTTCAAATTTCCAACATCTACAATTTCTGACTCAGTGTGAAGAAGTGTCTCGATCTGAAATGTCACCTATTCCTTTTCTCCAGAGATGCTGCCTGACCCGCTGAGTTCCTCCAGCGTTTGGTGTTTACCTTCTGTGTAAATCAGCATCTGCAGTTCCTTCCTACAAGTCTACTACAGTTCCTTAATTTTCAAAGAGCTAAACTAGGCCTGTACAAAACCTCACAGATATTTTATCGGAATACATGCACCTGAGCCGACTCCAATTCAACATTGGGCCTGTTCCTGCTTGGGTCAGGTAACCAGTCTCATCTGAAGAAGAGCCTCGACCCGAAACAGCAGCTATTCCTTCTCTCCAGAGATGCTGCCTGTCCAACTGAGTTACTCCAGCACCTTGTGTCTATCACTAGATAACCATCTACTGAGTAGAGGGCTGACAAGCTTGCTCTTCAGAAGCTGCAGTGCTCCCATTTCAATGATGAATGAATGCCACCTTATTATCTTAGATTTCTAAGTTGATTGGTTACCCATGCACTTGGTTTTCAACGTGTGAGCTGTTTTCCCCCCAACCCAAGTATCAGGCGTGGTTGCCAGGGGGAAGGTGGGTTTGCCGAGATCATTTGCACGTTGTTTCATTAATAATGTCAGTGGTTTAATGGAGTACAGTGTGTCTTCATTGTTACCTCAGAAGGCTGCGAGATGTGCCAGAAAATCCATAATAATACACTGGCTTTGACCTTTAATGCATTTCAGTCCATATCTACAGTATGACGAGAAGAGATGAACTGATCCCTGCTGGATCAGATGTAGCACGTCCCCTTTCAATATTCATATTAAAATTCTGACATCTTCAGGAGGTTTTACTGACTGAAGATCTACTGCTAATTAAAAACGTATTTCCCCTCCCCCGGTTTTGGCTCCCTTTGCGAAATTATATTGTCAGCAGGATTGGGTGATATTCATTTCAGTGCCTGACATTCTCTAGTAACACCCACAAGTGAATACTCTTCAAGTTTCAGCTTTGACAGTGACAGCATGCATATGAAAGGCAGGCCTGATCTTGCCCTGCAAACACACGCGGGCACACAAGTCCACTTGCTCTCTTGCTTTAGACAATCCCTTGATAATCACGCAAGACTCTCCTTCTGCATACAAAGAAGATCCAAGTTCTCTCCAGAAACAGTCTTGAAAGCCGGCTAAATAAACGCAACAAAGGTGTGGGAAAATCTCCAGAGACATGGTTTTACCACAAAACTGACATATGAATGACAATGCAGCTGACGTTATAGATGTGCCGGCTGCAATTCTCTTCTCTATCTACATTTAGCAATCCTAGCTTGCTCTAGACAGCTCCTTGTCTGTGCAAGGATAGGCACATTCTATGGTTTTTAGTGTTTCTCCCAATCTGCTCATACATTTTTTCCACATTTCATCAGGTTGAATTTCAAAGCTTTTTATTATCAGCCACTTCATCAAGAACGTAATTTCTGGATTGAACAATTAATCTGGGAGCCTCAGGCATCCATTCAGTGAAACTGGGCTGTGCAATGATGCAGCAATCTTTCAGATGTCAAACACACGGTCACGCTGTGGCACGGCAGGTGGTGCAGTTGCCTCATACCTCCAGTGACCTGGGTTCAACTCTGAACCCTGATGCTCTTCTTATGACTTATGACATTTACTTCAAGTACTTCAAATTCCTCACACATCAAAGACAAGCAATTTGTTACATCAAATAGCCACAGTAATTTATTCCTTGTGTAATATAGCTTAATACTATAATACAGAAGAGGGGTTATAATCGGGATGTGTAAGAGAATATATTGCAGGGAAATAAGTGAGTTTACTTAGTTCAATCAATACCGATTTATCTTCCTAAACATTTTTTTTTTAAACTCGACTCTCTGATCACAAATTTTATTTGGGATTATAAAACACATAGAATCCATAAACGACATCTATGCAAACCCAAAGAAATTGGTGGACTGGCTCTCCCCAATTTTTTATACTATTATTGGGCTACGAATATTAAAAACGTAATCTATCGGATTTGACAACACATGCCAACAGCTAATAATGGTTAATAATGGAGAGAGAGCATTGCTCGCCTTTTAATATAGGCGCGATTCTTCTCTCTCCAATACATTTGAAGAAAACACTATATGAGAAAAATCAAATTATCCACAGTACCCTACGAATCTGGAAACAAGTGAAATCAACCCTTAAACTGAGAAATGTATCTCTCCTCTCACCAATTGCCAACAACCCTTCGTTCAAGCCGTCTATTTTAGACAAAAACGTTCACACATTGGGAAAGATTAGGAATTAAAAAACTCGGAGAACTTTATGAGATGGGAACTCTTCTCTCATTTCAAGAATTATAGTCGAAATATCATCTGAAAGGCAGTCAATATTTTAGATACCTTCAAATACGAGACTATCTGAATTCATATATCCAAGACTATCAATCTATGCTCCCGGACAAACTAGACAAATGTATGAATAGAAACTCGGATTCAAACATGTTCATATCATATCTGTATAACACCCTTTTAAATATAGGAACCCCATCATCAGAAGTAATTAGAAGAGCCTGGGAAGATGAGCTTCGCCTAAAATTAAACAACTGTTCGCTTAACGTTAGGCACTCATTAAATCAATTTAAAATACTACACAGACTCTATTATTCAAAGTCTAAACTGAATAAGATCTTTCCAAATGTATCCCCTATTTGCAATAAATGTCTTCTTCAGGAAGCAACTTTAACCCATTCCTTTGCCTCTTATATAAAGTTACATAATTTCTGGAGAGGAATTTTTGAAAAAAATTTTAAAACATTAAAAATAAAATTGGATCGCGATACGGAATTGATCACTCTAGGTACCTCAGCAGCCTGTTCTGAGCTATCACCATTTCAAAGACGCTTCCTTAATTATGGCCTGATAACGGCGAAAAAACGGCGGAAACATACATCAGTCCCTACTCTTAACATGTGGATTATAAACATGTCCGAGACATTACATCTTGAAAATATTAGGCTTGTCTTGGCAGAAAAACCAGATCATTTTTCCAAGAAATGGACACCATTCATTGATTTATTACAAGGATAGTATGGCGCAACACAACATTGGATTTAAATCTAATTACGGCTACATTACTTTGGTAGTCTAGGGGTTCTATTTGTGCACATCTCAATGTTGCTCTTTTTTGCTTTTTCACCTTTCTTTTCCTCTAACTCAAAGCTAAAAAGTTAAAAATGAAGCTGTACAATAACTGAATAATTTTTGTTATGCCATTGGTTCTATTTCTGTACATCTGCTTCTAATAAATAAAAATATATATATTTTTAAAGGAAATAAGTGAGTTGATGGGATTGTTCTGAGATTATTCTGAAAACCAGCATCGAATTGATGGATGAAATGGACTCCCTTTGTACCATAGTGCAATATGAAACATTGGTGTGAAGTGAATTCATATTAATAATATCAGGGCATCAAGGGTCAAAACAAAGCAATCATAGCAAAGAAAAAGGAGAATTTTAATGATAACAATTCAGTTTAGTTCATTGCCATGTGTATCGAGGTACAGTGAAAAGGTTTTGATGCATGCTAACCAGTCAGCGGAAGAGCATACGTGATTACAATCGAGCCATCCACAATGTACAGACACATGATAAAGGGAATAATGTCAATAGCATAGTTCAATTAAGAAATGCTGCTGTTGGAGCAGAGATTTGAAAGAGTGGAGTGATTGTAACGCGTGATTGCAGATTCACTTCCGTGACCAGCACAAAAAGGGTCACCTGGCTTGGCGCCATCTTGAATCACATCCTTGTTAACCATTTCTTGCACTGGTTCAAGATTCAGCTGCCCAGGATCATATTTGTCCACAACTAATTATGCCTCAACTCAAATTTATGAGATCCGATCAACTGTGTTGATTCATTGAGGCTCCTCATACTTAGATATTTTCTCAGGTGGCATCACAGCTTGGTTTGGGATCAGCTCCATCCAGGACTGTAAGGGATTGCAGTGAATTATGGACGCAGCCCAAACCATCACACAAACCACCCTCCCTTCTATTGACTCCATTTATACCGCGCACTGCCTTGGCAAGGTCAGCAGCATAATCAAGGATGAGTCGCATTCCCTCTTCTCCCCTCTCCCATCAGGCAAAAGATATGGAAGTGTGATAATGCACACCACCAGATTCAGCTACAGTTTCTCCACAGCTGTTATCAGGCAACTGAATCATCCTACCACAATCAGAGAGCAGTGCTGAACAACCATCTATCTCTTTGATGTTCTTCGGACTATCTTTGACCGGACTTTGCTGGCTTTACCTTGAACTAAACATTATTCCCTTATCATGTATCCATACACTGTAAATGGGTTGATTTTAATCATGTAATGTTTTTCTGCTGACTGGTTAGTACACAACAAATAGCTTTACAATAAACTAAACTAAACTATGCAGGGACTCATAAGAGCATTTCAGAAGTTTACCCAGATTAATCTAAGAAACCAAGTATTGTGGAGAACCTAAGCACAATGAACATTTGGTCTAATTTTCCTCACTGGGAGCTTTAATGTAATGTTTTAAGATCATCCCAGTCAATTTGAAGTGTTTTATATCAGTTTCGTTTAGCTTAGTTTAGAGATACAGCATGGAAACAGGCCCTTTGGCCCACCGAGTCCGCACTGACCAGTGATCCCTGCACTCTATTCCACACATACTAGGGACAACTTACAATTTTTGGGCATTAATTCTGTCTCTCTGTGCACAGATGTTGTCCAGCCTGCTGAGTATTTCTGGATTTTTCTGTTTTTAGTAACTAACTAAACCACTACTTCAAAGCAAATTGAATTACATTGCCATCTGCACAGTGACATTCAGTTTTCTGTTCAAATTGTGTAAAAATAGATCAGATTAATATAAGTAATGATGTTTGACACATACATTGATAAAGATATTAACCTATGGCAGTGCTGTCTAACATGATAATGACTATCAGTGCAACTGAATTTTTTTAGCTCCTAATTTCTTGTCAACTTTTTCCTTGCTTTGTAAAGACAGCAATTCTTTTCCTTGAGGGTTACACAAAATGCTGGAGAAACTCAGCGGGTGCAGCAGCATCTAAGGAGCGAAGGAGATAGGCGACGTTTCGGGTCGAGACCCTTCTTCAGACTTCTTTTCCTTGAAATCACTTTGTGGTAAATGTTTAATTTATGATGGTGGGTGCATTAGTCTTGGAGAACAGAGCCAAACTCTGCCTTAGAGCTTCAGCAGCTCCTCTTGGTTTCATCACATTGTCTGTGGAAATTTGGACTGAGCAACATTTACCATCGTTGACCTGTTGCCCGGACATATCCATGCAGATTAAACAACTGCACAAATGAGGTGACATTCTATGCTGGTGTCATTTTAAGGTTAGTTTAGTTTAGAGATACAGCATTGAAACAAGCCCTTTGGCCCATCGAGTCTGCATCGACCAGCGATCCCTGCACCTTAACACTACCCTACACACACCAGAGACAATACGGTTTTATTCGTCACATTGGATAACCACAAATGTGAGGTTATCCACTTTGGTGGCAAAAACAGGAAGGCAGATTATTATCTGAATGATGTCAAGTTGGGAAAAGGGGAAGTACAACGAGATCTGGGTGTGCTTGTACATCAGTCACTGAAGGCAGTGAAGAAAGCTAATGGCATGTTGGCCTTCATAACAAGAGGAGTTGAGGAGAGGAGCAAAGAGGCCCTTCTGCAGTTGTGCAGAGCCCTAGTGAGAGTATTGTGGAGTATTGTGTGTAGTTTTGGTCTCCAAATTTGAGGAAGGAAATTCTTGCTATTGAGGGAGTGCAGCGTAGGTTCACAAGGTTAATTCCCGGGATGGCGGGGCTGTCATATGCTAAGAAAATGGAGCGGCTGGACTTGTATACTCTGGAATTTAGAAGGATGAGAGGGGATCTTATTGAAACATATAAGATTATTAAGGGTTTGGACACGCTAGAGGCAGGAAACATGTTCCCGGTTGGGGGAGTCCAGAACCTGGGGCCACAGTTTAAGAATAAGGAGTAAGCCATTCAGAACAGAGATGAGGAAACACTTTTTCACACAGAGAGTTGTGAGTCTCTAACAAGAATTCTCTGCCTCAGAGGGCAGTGAAGGCCAGTTTTCTGGATACTTTCAAGAGAGAGCTAGGTAGGGCTGTTAAAGATAGCGGAGTCAGGGGATATGGGGAGAAGGCAGGAACGGGGTACTGATTGGGGATGATCAGCCATGATCACATTGAATGGTGGCGCTGGCTCGAATGGCCTACCCCTGCACCTGTTGTCTATTGTCTGTTGCCTCTTGTCTATTGTACTTTCGTTTCCCAACCCGAAATTACACCTATCCATGTTCTCCTGTGACGCTGCCTGACATGCTGAATTACTCTAGCACTTTATGTCCTTTTGCATAAACCAGCATCCACAGTTCCTTGTTTGAACATGTAAAGGATAGAATAGTAAGATTAAATGAGAACTTACCAGTTCGAAGTTTGATCCTTATTTTATGAGGAGTGACGTTGAGGGATTACGTGAAGAAGCCCCGCCAGGCGCATGCGCGTCATACTTCAAAGCAGCGGCCTGAAAACACAGAAAACAAATAGCCGAAGTAACATAGTAAATGAAAACTTTACAAGCTCTTAAGTGTACAACATCTTTTAATGATAGCACTGGGTGTTACACACACCTTCAAGCACCGGCTACATTTTTCTACTGAGGGGAAGGCGTTATGATTGATGTTAACTGGGCGGGGTTAATGGGAGTGAGGTAACTATATTATTGGTTGCATATAAACCATCTACATCCTTCCCCTTAGAAATAAAAAAAAACAGATTGTTGTCACGGCAACCGAATTAAACAGCAGAATTAAACGAAATCGCCGTAGCGAACAGGCGGCTTACTGATCCTGCCCGAGCGCGTACGGATGTCTCCCCCTCCCCCCGAAAGAGCAGAAGAAGCAGGAGGACGCAAGGCAGCCGGGGAACCAGGGAAGGGTATTGGGGTGGGAGAAAAACAGGATAGGGAGAACCGCGATCGGCAACAGGGGACCCGCGCAGAGGGGAACCAGGCGCCCGCGACGGGGACCGAGGCATGCAGGGAACACCAGCCGGGGCGGCAGCCGGCTGCTGATAGGAGAGTGGAGGGGCATAGGGCCCAGGGGGCTGCGGCTGTGGCTCATTAACCGCAAGCAGGTGTTGTCGGCTTCTTCGGTAGATGGAACCCTCACAGTCGACCAGATACGAACGAGGTGAGTCGGCCACCCCAACCACGGTGGCCAGACGGTGGTGCCCACTGGCGGTCTGCAAACGAACAACCTGTCCGGGCAACAGAGGATCGAGTGGTCTGCACGACCGATCGTGGGAACGCCGCTGGCTGTCATGTTTCTCTTGAATTCGCCTCTGCACGGAGGCGGGCTCCAGCACCCGAGGTTTCAGCTGGCGCTGGGCAATCGGGACGGTGGATCTGGTAGTTCTGGACATCAGACGCTGAGCAGGGGACCCCATGGCCGGATCCCTGGAAACATTCCTGAGGTTCAGGAGATCCAAATACAAATCAGAGTTGGATAGTCGCGCCTGTTCCATCAGAAGCTTGGCGCTGCGGACGGCCCGTTCTGCTAGGCCGTTGCTCTGTGGGTACTCTGGGCTGCTGGTGAAAATGCACGAAGTTCCACTTGTCGGCAAAGCTTTTGAATTCTCGGCTTGTAAACTGCCTGCCGTTGTCAGTCTGCAGCCTTGGTGTCAGAAGTGGGATTTTTGTCCAACGGGACCTGCCAAAAACGAGTTCTTAGCGTCTAGGACCGAAAAGATGGTGGCTTGCCCGACCTTTGCCGCCACATCCTCAACAGACCGCATGGGGTAATGTGGTCGCCTGATGGCAAGGTTTAAGTCCTTCGGGTTGATACACACGCGTATCTCGTTCTTGTCTTTCTTAATCGTGGCAACCATGGTGGAGACCCAATCGGTGGGCTCGCTAACTGCTACTAGCACCCCCTTTTCGACCATCTCGTTGAGCATCGCCTCGACCTTGTCCTTCATGGCGTGAGACACCCTGTGAGGTGCGCGGACCACGGGTTGTATATTTGGGTCAATGGAAATATGGTATGACACTGGTAACTTCCCCAGGTCATCGTCGAACAGGTCCTGGTATTCAGCAACCGGGTCAAACGACAGTTGCACTTTGTGGACCGTGCGGTCAAAGGAGACCAGGCCAAGATCCTGGCACGCACGGTTTGCCCAACAGGGTTACACAGTCAGAGTTCAAAACATAGAAAACCAGGTTTCTTGTGGCCTTTTGCAGCACGCAAGTTAAAGTGGCCCTCCCCGCAGGCCTTAGAATCTCTCCACCATAGGCGTGCAGGGTAGCATCGTCAACAACCAGAGGCTCATTACTCCTTACTTGTTGAAAAGATTCATGGACAAAACATTGACTCTCGCGCCAGTATCTAATTTGGCAGAGAAGGTTACGCCATTGACAGTCACAGGTACGGAGGGATCATTGCGGTGGGCGGGTGTCTGTAGGAGGGTAAACACATGAGAGTCCTCGGCAGAATTAATTGGCTCCGCACCATTGCACTCAACTAAATTGGGCTGTGAGTCGAAACAGAGATCAGATTGGGCCAGCATGTTTAGACTGGGACTGGAAGCTTGTGCCTGGCTCCCACGGGAACGGAGTAAGCGACAGGAGGCTGAGAAATGGTTCAGCTTTTTACAAAAGTTACAGGTTTTACCAGAGGCGGGACACGTCGACAGTCTATGGTGCATGTAGTTACAGTTCGGGCATCTTTTTCGGGGCACATCGCCAGGTCCAGGGCGGGCACGCGGCAGAAAAACATTGTTTCCCACCCGAGGCTGTGGGCTCCTAAACCCAGCCAGGTTGACAGATTTATTGCCCAAATCCCGGTGGTCCTCTTGCAAAACAACGACCTCAGACAATCTGCAGGCATGCATAGCTTTGTCCAACGTTAGATCCGGATCCCTCAAAAGCTCACATCGCAGCTTCTGGTCACGCATGCCAGTTACTAAAATGTCTCTAGTGAGCTGGTCTGTCATGTCGCCAAAACGGCACCGCTGGGCGAGATAACGCAAATCAGCAATAAAACATTCAACAGGTTCATCAGGCAACTGTCTCCTCGTAAAGAACCGTGCCCTCTCTAGAATGCGGTTCGAGGGCAGGTCACAAATCTCCCTGAACTTACGTAGCAGGCAAAAAACTCTGTCTCGGATATATTTGGCCATTCCAGGCCAATAGAATTGGCACTGAGCGTGGGCAAGCGTTGCATCGACCCCAGGGTGTCCGCTGTGGGCTGCACAAAAGTAAAAGTCAAACAGGGAGGACGGGACCACAACTTTATGTCCCTTGACGATAACGCCATCCTGGAGCACCAGTTCGTCGCGGACCAGGAAGAAAGGCTGTGCTTCAGATGGCGCGGCGGAGCGCTTTGTTGGCCACCCTGCTTTAATCACCGATGCAAGCTGCTGCAAGGCCGGATCGGCAGCGGTGTGCTCGGCCAAAACCTGTAGCTGCTTGGTGGGAATAAAGTTAACGCCCAGTACGAGCAAGTCCTCTGTTTCGTAGGGGTGGCGAGCGCAGGAGGTACGCGGGGCTCGCGACAGGGTGTCCGCAATGTGCATCTCGGTGCCCTTCTTGTAGATTATGTCAAAGTCGAAGCGCTGGAGCTGCAGCATCATACGCTGCAGCCTGGCAGGGGCAGCGTGAATCGGCTTGTTCAGGATTGTCACCAGTGGCTGGTGGTCGGTTTCGACCGTAAATCTGCTGCCGAACAGGAAGTCTCTGAACTTGGAGCAGGCGAACACCACCGCGAGCAGCTCTTTCTCGATCTGAGCGTACCGCTGCTCGGTGTCCGTCATGGTGCGGGAGGCATAGGAGACGGGATGCAGCGATCCATCGACAGACTGAAGGCAGGCCGCACCCAGACCGAACTTGGAAGCGTCACAGGTGACGGTGATGGGGCGACCCACGTCGAAGAACCGCAACGTCGGAGTGCTAATCAGTTTCGACTTGAGGCGGTCAAAAGCCTGCTGGTGATATGGGAGCCAGGCCCAGGCGATATCCTTTTTTGTCAGCTGCCGCAGGGGAGCACTCAGCTCACTGAGGTTTGGTATAAACTTGCCAAGGTAGTTCACCATGCCCAAGAATCGTTGCAGACCTGGCACGTCGGTGGGGGCTGCCATTTCGGAGATGGCAGCGGCCTTCAAGGGGTCGGGCTTTAGTCCGTTAGGGGTGAAAACATGTCCAACATACGTGACCTCTGAGACACGAAACCGGCACTTCTTGGGATTCAGCTTCAGGTTCGCCTGTCGTCGGGAGACATCCGTACGCGCTCGGGCTTTCTGCAAGAGGACGCCATGGCCAAAGAGATCAAAGCACAAAAAACACAAATCAAAAAAAAGAAATAAA
This sequence comes from Okamejei kenojei, assembly GCA_035221665.1. Lineage (NCBI taxonomy): Eukaryota > Metazoa > Chordata > Chondrichthyes > Rajiformes > Rajidae > Okamejei > Okamejei kenojei. Next base: position 142,990,195 of record CM069132.1, read on the forward strand.
AACCGATAAACAGGAGACGCAAGTATCATCCCACTTCTGACACCATGTAAATGAAAACTTTACAAGCTCTTAAGTGTACAACATCTTTTAATGATAGCACTGGGTGTTACACACACCTTCAAGCACCGGCTACATTTTTCTACTGAGGGGAAGGCGTTATGATTGATGTTAACTGGGCGGGGTTAATGGGAGTGAGGTAACTATATTATTGGTTGCATATAAACCATCTACACCAAGTAACATAGTAAGGCTCGTAGAAGACTAGAACTACCAGATGATCTCTTAGATTATGAGGGTGGGAGCAGAGGGCACGTAATCCCTCAACGTCACTCCTCATAAAATAAGGATCAAACTTCGAACTGGTAAGTTCTCGTTTAATCTTACTATTTTACTTCGGAGTCACGTGAGTGACTACGTGAAGATTTCAAAGCTCTGTGTTTGCATGCCGCAGATGCACTCCATACGACAAGCTGCTTCGGTTGACACAGTAGTACAATAAAGAAGATATTGAACATTGCATGAATAATTCAATAACGATTTTAATAGTAACAAAGAGAGTAATGACCCCGCTGTCCCAGGGGGAAATTACAAACAATAATTGATATAAACAAAGCAATAAAATTAAATGGAACCCAAAACAGCAGGCCCAAAACGTGGCTCTGCCTGAACAGGTTTATCATAAAAACGAGAAAAAGTTGACTCTCTAGACCATCCTGCGGCCACGAGGATTTGATCTAGCGGCACGTCCTGAGCCTTTGCCGCGGATGTAGACGCCACCCTGGTGGAGTGAGATTTAAACACATCAGTGTCGATTCCCGCAGAACTCAGAACCTGTTTCAACCATCTAGAAATAGTTTGTACTGACACTTGCTTATATGGCTTTTTGTGACTAATGAGCAGTCCTGTCTCAGAACCTCTCAGACTCCTTGTTAACGCAATATATTGGGTTAAATGTTTAACTACACATAACAGTTGGTCAACAGGATATGCTCTAAACGTCACATTGATTCCTGACCTTCCTGGTCAACTTTGTTTGATTAAATCACAGACATAAAATGTAATATCATCTTGGGAGAAATGCATATAATCTATTCTTAACAAGTGCAATGTTTGTACACGTTGTGCTGAAACCAACGTCATTAACATAACCACTTTAAGAGTCAATTTTTGCAAAGCTAATGACGCAATTGGAGCCCATTGCCGAAGCAGTGCGAGAACTATACTGATATCCCAGATTGCTGTGTATCTGGGTTGAGGAGGGTGTATGTTAAAAATTCCTCTCATAAACCTGGATACCAATGGATGAGACCCAATAGGTTGTCGTGCTGAAGACTGCCCTAAATAAGAGGACAAAGCACTGTGAGCAGTGTTAATAGCACTATAACTAAGGTGCTCATCAAAATGTAAAGTAGCAAGGAACTCCAACACATCACGTATACTAGCAGTATCATATGCTAGATTAGATTGTACACAGATCAGTTCCCATTTCTTAATGTGCACGAGGTATTGTTTTTTAGTGCTAGTTCTCCAGCCTGCAGTCATAACCTCCATGGTCCTGTTCGATAATCCAAGCACTTGGAATGGTCTGGGCAGAACCTGCAGACCAACAAATTGATACGGTCATGTAATGGGTGACTTTCTCCTGTAACCGGATGCACCAACAAATGGCTGCCGCTGGGAATCCTCATGAATGGCTGTGCCATCATTCTCAGTACCAATGGGAACCATGATTGTGTTGGCCAATCTGGGACCACCAAAACACCTGTGGCGGAGTCACGCTCTATTTTGGTGAGACATTTCGCAATCAGGCAGAATGGAGGAAACGCATAAAAGAATGAGTGTCCCCAGTGTAACGAGAATGCATCCACAGCTACTGCACCTGGATCTGGCTCCCAGGAGACATATTTAGGCAACTGGTGATTCAGTCTGGATGCAAAGAGATCAATATCTGGCAAACCAAATCTAGCAACAATGGTTTGAAATATGCTGACATTCAACATCCATTCTATATTGTCATTAAACTTTCTCGACCTAAGGTCTGCTACCACATTATCTATACCTGGTAGGTAGATGGCCAAAACCCAGATGTTCCGTGAAATACACCAATGCCAGATAGTATTAGCCAAGTTATCACATAACACAGATCTAGCTCCTCCCATATGATTAATATATGCCACAGCTGTGGTGTTATCAATCTGGAGTTGAACGTGGAAATTAGACATTGTGGAGAAATATGCTTTTAACCCATAAAAAGCACCCAATAATTCCAGATAATTAATACCATGTGTGTAGAAGCAAGTCCTCTTGCTCAGTCCATCGACCCCCACAGCTAGACTCTGTGTCTGTAGCCCCCCATCCGAGAGCGCTAACATCAGTCTGTAAAATAACCATATAACCATATAACCATATAACAATTACAGCACGGAAACAGGCCCTCTCGGCCCTTCCAGTCCGTGCCGACCATTTGTTTTCCCCTAGTCCCATCTACCTGCACTCAGACCATACCCCTCCATTCCCTTCACGTCCATATACCTATCCAAATGACTGAAGGTTCATCCACCAAAATGTGATTGGTGGCTTGGCTAACATTTACAATCCACCACTGCAATTCTGCCAGAGCCGTGGTGGGTAACTGCATAAGGCGATCAAAATGGCCTGCATTGTGTTTCAATGCTTGTTCTCTTGCTCTTTGCAAATGTTGATAATGCAAAGGCCCGAACTGTACTGCAGGAAAGGCTGCTACCAATTTCCCAATGACCTTTGCAACGTCTCGGATGGAAGGATAAAGATTTTATGTAATACCAATAGAGACATTAACAATATCTACTACCTTGGCTGCTGGTAATGTAATTGTCATATGAACTGAATCAAGAAGAAACCCCAAATACTCAATCTGTTAGGTTGGCTGTAACTTGGACTTGATGGACCAAAAAACCCAATGATTCAAAGAGATTCTTGGTTGCTGTAACAGAGTCTTCAGCTGACTCTTTAGTGTTGCCAACAATTAAGATATCATCTAAATAGGCCATAACAATGTGATTGTGGGCCCTCAATTGCCCCAGCACAGGTTTCACCAATTTAGTAAATATCTAGGTGCAGAACTTAATCCATTAGGCAATGCTCTATATTGCCACAGCTGTCCCATCCAATTAAATTTCAAGTACCTGCGATAATCAACATGAATTGGCACCGAATAATAAGCATCTTGTAAATCAATGGTGGCCATATAACAACCCTGGGACATCAGCTGCTTTGCAGTAATGAATGTGTCCATTTTAAAATGCCTATAGAGAACTGAAGTATTCAATTGAGTGAGATCCAGAATTACTCTACAACCACCATTTTTTTGGGGTCTGGTCACAAATTGTTGACGATGATGAATTGCTTTTTCAATCACACCTTTACGGGACAAATTCTGAATCTCCACATTGACTTGCTCAGTCTTGTGAACAGAAAACACCAACACTTTACAAGGCTTATGCTGGTGAGGTGGATCTATCCCTGAGATAAACTCAATGCTGGACCCCGACACAGTAGTTAGAATAAACATATCAGACGTTATACAGCACCATTCCTGATAAAACAATTGTAATCGACCTCCAATAGGAGGTTGCACACCAGAATTTTTAACCTGAACACAAAGTCCCTGTACCTCTGCCGGTGGTTTGGAAAACTGTTGTCTGGCCGTGTTGGGGTTATAGGCAACATGACGTGGTGGATACCCTCGTTGCCACCCTGGCCTCCCTCTGCTGGGCCCAGCACCCGGATCGGACCCCCGGCTTCCGAATAAACGGGCGAGCTGTGGCTGGCTTCATTAGCCCAATGGTTTTCGCCTCCTCGTCAATATCCCGAATTTGTTTTACGAGATCGGAACCAAAGAGGAGTTCGGGCGATTGGACGTTGGTCGCCTTACAGAGCGCAGCAAATTTTTGGTTCAGGGTCGGCCTGATGGCAATTTTCCGAATGCAGTTGATCTCGAAAAAGACATTACAGATCATACCCAACATGTCTTTATGTAACTGAGTTAACACGGTCCCTCGGACCATGGTGCCAAATGCAGTGATCGTAGCTGCCACCAATTTGAGGACGTGCTGATAACGAACCTCCTGCCCCCTCATGGAAGGACTCATGGGTGCCCATATAGCTGGGTTCACCATTGGCACTTTTAACGATGCACAGTTTACAGGTGTTTTATATTTATTACTTGTCTCTTGCATGACCGATTGTTGTAGCTGGTGAGAAACTAAGTAATTGACATTAGTTGCTAGGTAGTCCTCCATCGCCTCACCAGTTCCCTCCGGAATAGCAAAAGACATTGCTATGTCCGGTACACCCGGAGCAAGGCTCTTGTGCTCTGGTGTTTGCACATAAGCAGGGACACCAGACTTAGGGTCAGCTGCATCCTGCCCCGCATCTCCCATTTGATAATCAAAGGAGGCAGCCCCCAGTCCTATTATAGGACTATTATAGGACTATTATAGGAGCTGGAAGGAATTCCCCACGGCGGTATTCAAGGTAATCCTCTTCATAAGGTCCCTGCTGCTCAACTGCCTGAGGAATCACTGTGGCCTTAGCCCCTTGCTGTATTAGAACCTGGAGCATATTTTCCATTTTCTGCATTCTGCCCCACATCTTTTTATTAACTGGGGGAAAATCACCACCGTCATCAGAGTCATCAGACAATACTGGCCTGGTGGTTTTCCTTTTGGCCTTGCTGTGGCTCTCAGCAGCCTCAGCCTGTTGAGTTTCAGGCACTGTCCTGGAATCACTTTCAACAGGTGCTACCGGTGAAACGGCACCCGGTATCGGAACCGGAGGTCCCGTTGTTATCTCCCGACCAGATCGAGAATGCGACTCTTCACAAGACACACGCTTAGAACGCACCCTCCGTCCGGACCGATCCATCTCCAACTCCAATTGACTTCACGAGCCAGCTTTACGGAGCTAAATACCCTGCAGGAAAAGTTGTTTAACACTTACCTGCAAAGTTTCTACTTACCCGCTGGTGGAGCTGCGCCCTCCAGCCCGTTCAGTGCGACATGCGCGGATGTAATGACGCGCATGAGCCTGGCGGGGCTTCTTCACGTAATCACTCACGTGACTCCGAAGTAAAATTAATCTGGAAATTGTATTCTGTAAATGGCAGTTAATGCTGAGCAATTATTAATTTTAACTTTGCTGCTATATTGTGAATGCAAGGATAGATGGCAACATATAAGTGGTGCAGCTAGTAGAGCCATTCTCTTACAACTTCAGCTACCTGGATTCAATCCTGATCTCCAGTGTTATCTATGTGGAGTTTGCACATTCTTCCTGTGAGCTCCCGAGGGTGCTCTGGTTTCCTCCACATGCCAAAGTGGGTAAATCCATTGGCCATTGTAAAATGCTCCTGCAGTGTGGATAACTGGTAGCATCTGGAGTTGATGGGAATGAGGGCAGATTAAAAATGGTATTGATGTGAGGTTAGTGTGAGTGGGTGATGGACGTTCGGCACCAACTCTGTGGGTCAAAGGGCCTGTTGCTGTGCATCCTTACAGTAAAGGTTTCCACTTGGAGCCATATTGCAAAGCATCCATAAGTGTATGGAATGCAATAACAGACTTGATGGGCTAAATTGCTCACTATAGCTCCCATTCTTTTTACTTTCACTCTTCGGACAACTAATGAGTGTAGAGGAACAGTTAAAATAAGTCACTTTCAAGTCAAGTCACTTTTATTTCTATAGCACATTTAAAAAAACAACTCTCGTTGACCAAAGTGCTTTACATTGGTAGAGGTACTAACGTTATACAACATTTGTTCATAGATTAAGTACATACATAAATACATACATATAGCCCTCCCTCAGAGGACGTCAAGAAAGGCTTGAGAGTAAAGATGAGTTTTAAGTCTCGACTTTTGAGTCGCTGGAGGGGGCAGTTCTGATGGGAAGAGGGATGCTGTTCCACAGTCTAGGAGCTGCAACCACAAAGGCGCGGTCGCCCCAGCGCTTATGCCTAGACCGCGGGATGTTCAGTAACCCCAAGTCGGCCGATCTGAGGGACCTGGAGGTGGTGTGGTGGGTAAGCAGACTTTTGATGTAAGTGGGGGAAAGTCTGTTAAGGGCTTTGTAAACATAAAGAAGGATCTAGAAAATGTATTTAGAACCGCACAGGGAGCCAGTGGAGAGAGGCCAGAATCGGGGTGATGTGGTCCCTTTTTCGGGTGCCCGTCAGGAGTCTCACTGTGGCGTTTTGGACCAGTTGGAGGCAGGACAGGGAAGATTGGCTGATGCCAGTGTAGAGGGAGTTGCAGTAATCGAGGCGGGAGGAGAGAAATGTGTGGATGATCTTTTCGAGGTCATCAAACTGGAGGAATTGTTTTATTTTAGCTATCGTCCGAAGCTGGAAGAAGCTAGCTTTTACCATGGCATTCACTTGTTTGTCAAATTTCAATGCTGAGTCAAATATCACGCCAAGGCTTTTGATGTGAGGTTTGAGTAATGGGGTAAGGCTTCCATGGCTGCCTGCTATCGTTTTGATTGATTCCGAGGGGCCGAGAAGGATGACCTCAGGCTTACTCTCGTTTAGTTGGAGGAAGTTCTGGGCCATCCAACACTTTATATCCTCGAGGCAGTGGATAAATAAAACTGTCTTTGCATGGCATTAAGTTCATTCACCTGATGAAGGTGAAAAATGACACCAAACATGGTGGCGCCTGTACACTGCCTCAGTGTACAATTCCTAAACGTGTGTACTTGTGTAACTAAGATTGTGCTTATGTATGGTAATACTATTACCGAAATGTTTGCAAAAAAAGGAATTTCACTGTACCTCGGTAAAGTGAACCATTGAATGCAATAAACCCCGTTAGTTTTAGTTTAGTTTAGAGATACAGCGCGGAAACAGTCCCTTCGGCCCACCGAGTCTGCACAGACCAGCGATCCCCACATGTAGCACACTATCCTACTCTAGGCACAATTTTTACATTTATACCAAGCCAATTAACCTACAAACCTGTACGACTTTGGAGTGAGGGAGGAAACCAAAGTTCTCGGAGAAAACCCACGCGGGTCATGGGGAGAACGTATGAACTCCGTAAAGACAGCACCCGTAGTCGGGATCAAACACGGATCTCTGGCGCTGTAAACACTGTAAGGCAGCAACTGTGCGGCTGTGCCACCCTGTTTGTTTTTTTGTTTTTTTGGTTTGTCAACGTTCAAACAAAACCTGCACAGGCTGGGTCGGATTATTATCTCACCGTCACTTCTTGATCAGGCTAGTTGTTTACCTTGCCTTCCAGGAGGATGTTGTGAGTTGACAGCTCATTGTTGTGTATCTTAAAAACGTCACCTCAATTGAAGAGTGTACTGTTAATCCAGAATAAGATAGCAATATAATTACTTTTTCCAGTTATTCTGGGAAATTTTAAGCATGATGATAAAGTCTATCAAATCCCTTTATTTTGTATTAGCCGCAGCAGTCTGCCACCACAGTTCGCAGTGGCACAGTTAGTAGCTAGGAGCCTCACAGCTCCAGTCATCTGGGTTCAATGATGCTGTATGTGTGACGTTTGCACACTCTCCCCATGACCACATAAGCTTCCTCCATTTTCTTCTGGTTTCCTCCCACATTGCAAAAATGTGAGGGTTGGTAAGTTAATTGACATCTGTAAGTTGGTCCTAGGTGTTAACGATTGGTTGAATTTGTTAGGAAGTTAAATACGAATAGGGGTGGAATAAAATGGGTTAGCATAGGATTAGTTCAGTTCAGTTTAATTTATCGTCACGTGTACCGAGGTTTTGTTGCGTGCTAACCAGTCAGCAGAAAGACAACACATGACTACAATCGAGCCACTCACAGTGTACAGATACACGCTGAGGGAATAACGTTTAGATAAAGTCAATAAAGTACGATCAAAGTTAGGTCAAGGGTCACCAAAGAGGTAGATAGTAGTTAAGGACACCTCTCTAGTTGCAGTAAGATGGATCAGTTGAAGAAACTGTCCCTGAATCTGAAAGTGCGCGTTTTCACACTTCTATACATTTTACCCGATGGGAGAGGGGAGAAGAGGGAGTGCCCAGGGTGCGACTCATCCTTGATTATGCTGCTGGCCTTAACTCCCTCCATTGTCAGAGAGCGGACCAGTACAAATTGGAGGAACAGCACCTCAGATTTTGCTCAGGTAGCTTACATCCCAGTGGTATGAACATTGACTTCTCTAACTTCAAATAGCCCTTGCTTTCCCCTCTCTTTCCATCCCCTCCCCCCTCCCAGTTCTCCCACCAGTCTATCTGTCTCTGACTACATCCTATCTCTGTTCTGCCCACTCCTCTGACATCAGTTTGAAGAAGGGTCTCGACCTGATTTAAACCAGCATCTGCACATTTTGTCAACCCTCAATGGAAGCGAGGTTGGCTTGTGTGATGCTCTGGGCTGCATCCACAATTCGCTGCAATTTCTTGCCGTCTTGGATGAAGCTGTTCCCAAACCAAGCTGTGATGCCTTCTTTTTATTTTTTAAAATATTTTTTTATTTATTTTTTTTACAGATGTTACGGAATAATTTATGTATGCTTCTGTTTTTTTTCTAAAGTAAAGGGGTGGTAAAAAAGTAAAAGTATAGATCAGTAATCATAAGATGGTGATTAAATAATAATGATTATATTAAAAAAATAAAATAAATAAAAGAGAATAAAAATACAAAAAAATAAAAAATTATTTAAAAAAAACAAAAAAACCCCCAAAAAAACAGTTATTATATAATAAAAAAAATAAAGAATACATCTTAACAATGAATGGAGCAATTTCACATAACAATATCTATAGAGACGTGTACACAGATCCCAGAGTACATCTTTTCATCTAATCCTACACCAGGGTACTTATTGAGTTACAATGCTGAGCTAAGCTGCCCCTTTAAATAATCAATGAATGGAGACCATATTTGTTCAAAAAGTTCGTATTTGTCCATTAGGACAAACCTAATTCTCTCCAAATGCAACATCTCCAACATTTCCACAGTCCACATTTTGATTGTGGGGGATAATGTTCCCTTCCAGAATTTTAATATTAATGTTTTTCCAATTATCAAACAGTAATCAAGAAAATGTCTTTGACTTACTGCTAATATTAAACTTGAATCAGGAACTCCTAATATTATTAGCTTTAGATCGGGGTCCAATTTAGTTTTAAGAACTTTAGAAATGATTCTAAAAATATCAGCCCAATAACTATTAAGTATTATGCATGTTACAAAACTATGCGTTAAGTTGGCTTCTAAATTCTGACATTTATCGCAAATAGAAGAAATGTTAGGAAAAATTCTATTTAATTTCGTTTTTGAGTAGTGTAATCTATGTAATACTTTAAATTGTACCAAAGTATGTCTGGCATTTAATGAGCATCGGTGTATACATTGTAAACTTTCTTCCCAAGTGTCTTTCGTTATAGATAGAACTATTTCATTTTCCCATGTCTGTCGGTATGATTCTGTTGTTGGGACTTCCCTATCCAAAAGAGTATTATATATGTACGCTATTAGTTTTTCTGTATTTGGATGCTTGTTAAACCACTCATCCAGTAATCCTGGTTCTCTATTCTTATAGTCTTGCATGTTTGACTTGATATAGTCTCTAATTTGTAAATACCTAAACAAGTTATTTGGGTGTAATCCATAGATATCATTTAACTCTTGAAATGAGAGAAATTTTCCTTTCCTGTAAAGGTGTTCTATCCTTATAATTCCTACGTTTTTCCAGTGTCTAAACCCCTTATCCAGTATAGAAGGTTTAAATAAGGGATTATTCATAATTGGTAAACAAAGTAACATATTACCCAAATAACCATATAACCATATAACAATTACAGCATGGAAACAGGCCCTCTCGGCCCTTCCAGTCCGTGCCGACCATTTGTTTTCCCCTAGTCCCATCTACCTGCACTCAGACCATACCCCTCCATTCCCTTCACGTCCATATACCTATCCACTTTACTCTTAAATGTTAAAATCGATCCTGCCTCCACCACTTCTGCTGGAAGCTGATTCCACACAGCCACCACCCTCTGAGGAAAGAAGTTCCCCCTCACGTTACCCCGAAACCTCTGTCCCTTAATTCTCATGTCATGCCCTCTTGTTTGAATCTTCCCTACCCTCAATGGGAAAAACGTATCCACGTCAACTTTGTATATCCCTTTCATCATTTTAAAGACCTCAATCAAGTCCCCCCTTAACCTTCTGCGCTCCAAAGAATAAAGACCTAACTTGTTCAAACCTTTCTCTGTAACATAGTTGCTGGAACCCTGGCAACATTCTAGTAAATCCCCTCTGTACTCTCTCTATTTTGTTGACATCCTTCCTATAACTAGGCGACCAAAATTGTACACCATACTCCAGAATTGGTCTTACCAATGCCTTGTACAATTTTAACATTACTTCCCTACTCCTATATTCAATGCTCTGATTTATAAAGGCCAGCACACCAAAGGCTTTCTTTACCACCCTATCTACATGCGATTCCACCTTCAGGGAACTATGCACAGTTATTCCTAGATCCCTCTGTTCCACAGCATTCCTCAATTCCCTACCATTTACCATGTACGTCCTATTTTGATTTGTCCTGCCAAGATGTAGCACTTCACACTTATCAGCATTAAACTCCATCTGCCATCTTTCAGCCCACTTTTCCAAATGGCCCAAATCTCTCTGTAGACTTTGAAAATCTACTTCATTGTCCACAACACCACCTATCTTAGTATCATCTGCATACTTACTAATCCAATTTTCCACCCCATCATCCAGATCATTGATGTACATGACAAACAACAGTGGACCCAACACAGATCCCTGAGGCACCCCACTGGTCACCGGCTTCCAACCTGACAAACAGCCATCCACCATTACTCTCTGACATCTCCCATTCAGCCACTGTTGAATCCATCTTGCTACTCCGCCATTAACACCCAAAGATTGAACCTTCTTAACCAACCTTCCATGGGGAACCTTGTCAAAGGCCTTACTGAAATCCATATAGACAACATCCACTGCTTTACCCTCATCAATTTCCCTAGTTACCGCTTCAAAAAAATTCAAGAAGGTTTGTCAAACATGACCTTCCAGGCACAAATCCATGTTGACTGTTCCTGATCAGACCCTGTTTATCCAGATGCTTATATATATTATCTCTAAGTATTCTTTCCATTAATTTGCCCACCACTGACGTCAAACTAATAGGTCTATAATTGCTAGGTTTATTCTTTGAACCCTTTTTAAACAATGGAACAACATGCGCAGTACGCCAATCCTCCGGCACTGTTCCCGTTTCTAATGACATTTGAAATATTTCTGTCATAGCTCCTGCTATTTCTACACTAACTTCCCTCAATGTCCTAGGGAATATCCTGTCAGGACCTGGAGACTTATCTGCTTTTATATTTTTCAAAAGTGTCAGTACTTCCTCCTCTTTGAATCTCATAGTTTTCCATAGCTACTCTACTCTTTCCCCTTAACTCACCGAGTTCAATATCCTTCTCCTTGGTGAATACCGAAGAACAGAAATTGTTCAATATCTCCCCCATCTCTTTTAGCTCTGCAGATAGCTGTCCATTCTGGTTCTCTAATGGTCCAATTTTTATCCCTCGTTATCCTTTTGCTATTAATATAGCTGTAGAAACCCTTTGGGTTTACTTTCACCTTTCTTGCCAAAGCAACCTCATATCGTCTTTTAGCCTTCCTAATTTCTTTCTTAAGATTCTTTTTACATTCTTTATATCTCCTCTAGCACCTCATTTACTCCATGCCTCCGATAATTATTGTAGATATCTCTCTTTTTTCGAAACAAGTGTCCAATTTCCCTTGAAAACCATGGCTCTTTCCAATTTTTACTATTTCCTTTCAACCTAACAGGGACATAAAGATTCTGTACTCTTACAATTTCCCCTTTAAATGTCCTCCATTTCTCTTCTACATCCTTCCCATGAAACAAAGTGTCCCAATTCACTCCTTTAAAATCCTTACGCATTCCCTCAAAGTTAGCCTTTCTCCAATCAAAAATCTCTACCCTAGGTCCAGTTCTGACTCTCTCCATAATTATATTGAAACTAATGGTATTGTGATCACTGGTCCCGAAGTGCTCACCAACGCATACCTCCGTCACCTGACCTGCCTCATTTCCTAACAGGAGGTCCAGCACTGCCCCTTCTCTGGTCGATACCTCTATGTACTGCTGCAAAAAACTATCCTGCACACATTTTACAAACTCCAAACCATCCAGCCCATTTACAGAATGTGTTTCCCAGTCTATTTTTGGAAAATTGAAATCTCCCACAATCACTACCTTATGCTTACTACTAATATCTGCTATCTCCTTACATATTTGCTCTTCCAATTCACGCTCCCCATTTGGCGGTCCATAATACACCCCTAAAAGTGTTGCTACACCGTTCCCACTTCTGTTGTTTGAATTAGCTGTCATTTCACTAGATGCGGAAAAAAGCATTCAACCAAGTTGAATGGCCTTACTTATTTAAGATAATGCAGAAATTTCAACTGGGGGATAGATTTTGTAAATGGGTTAAAATTTTATACTCCAACCCAACAGCAAGAATTCTAACAAATCAAATGTTATCAGCCAAATTTAATCTCTTTAGGGGTTGAAGACAAGGGGTTGAAGACATTTGTTTCCAAATACGTATATTGCTATAAATTATAGGGTTTTCCCCATAAGTTTTTTTTTGTACTTCACTTGGAGCAAGAAGAATCGAACTTATATCAAACGGTAAACAGTCTTCCCTTTCCATCTTTAGCCAAGCTGGTTCCTGATCCGTTTTTACCAACCAAAAATTCATATTCTTAATCTGAACCGGCCAAAAATAAAATCAAAAATTAGGCAACGCTAATCCTCCATTTATCTTGGATTTACATTCAGAGTCAGATTCAGATTCAATTTATTGTTATTGCACTTTCCAGTACAACGAAATGGTTTAGCCTGCAGTCATACATAGAATAAATAACAAAACACACACTCAACACAGTTTTACATCCACCACAGTGAGTCCACCAGGCACCTCCTCACTGTGATGGAAGGCAAAAGTCCCAAAGTCCATGTCCCTTCCCTCCTTGCTCTCCCTCCGCGCTGAGGCGATCCAGGCCTTCGATGTTGTGACCCAGCCCGCTGATGGTAAGTCCAGCGGCTGCATCCGAGCTTCGTGAACGGGCTAGTGCAAACACCGCAGCCCGGTGCGGTTGAGCTGCCGAAGCTGCCGCCATCCAGTCCAGCGGACGCAGCTGTTGTTGCGGGAGCTCCGGAAAAACAGGTCACCAACCTGTGACCTGCGAGCTCCCGATGATGCCGTCCACTGGCCCACGGACGAGACCACTGGGCCCGCGGCCGAGCCTCCGAGTCTCCGAAGTCCGGTCGGAAGTCGGGTCGCAACGTCACCACAGCCCCGAAGTTGGCCAGCCTCACATTGGTAAGTCCTGGCTCTGCCTCCGGAGCCTCGACGTCGGTCCCTGTTGGAGGCCGTCAACTCCGCGATAGGCCTCAGCGCAGATGGAGACGGGGGATACGGCAAGAAAGGTCGCATCGCCCCGAAGGAAGAGTCAAAAAACAAGTTTCACCCCCCCCCCCCCAAACATACACAACTAAAATAAACCAAAATAAACTGTAACAGCGGGACAAAATAAAACAAGAAAAGAAAAGACAAACGGACTGCAGGCGAGCCGCATCTGCAAGGCATCGCCGCCACTTCCGGTAGTGTTTTTTACTTATTCTGTGATTTTTATAATCCCAAATAAAGCTGTTAATAATAGAATCGATTTTAAAAAAAAGTTTTAGGGAGATATAAAGGAATAGCTTGAAATAAATATAATAATTGTGGTAAAAAGATCATTTTTATAGCATTTATTCTGCCAATCATTGATATTGGTAATGTTTTCCAGTATAGAATATTATTTTTTAGTTTATCCAATAACGGAGGATCATTTAATTTGAATAAAAAATTATAAGATTTGGATACATTAATTCCTAGATATTTAAATTTGTCCGTAACTATTTTAAACGGAAATTGGTGTAATATATTTAATTTTATTCCAGTTATAGGCATAATTTCACTTTTATTCCAATTAATTTTATATCCTGAAAATGTACCAAACTTAGTTATAACGTTAAGTAGATTAGGAATACTAATCTCCGGTTTTGTGATATATATTAAAACATCGTCTGCATATAAAGATATTTTATTCGTTGTGGTATTGGTATTGTATCCATATATTTCTGGGTCTGATCTAATCCTTTCGGCTAATGGCTCGATTGCAAGAGCAAATAATAAGGGTGATAACGGGCATCCTTGTCTTCAACCCCTAAAGAGATTAAATTTGGCTGATAACATTTGATTTGTTAGTATTCTTGCTGTTGGGTTGGAGTATAAAATTTTAACCCATTTACAAAATCTATCCCCCAGTTGAAATTTCTGCATTATCTTAAATAAGTAAGGCCATTCAACTTGGTTGAATGCTTTTTCCGCATCTAGTGAAATGACAGCTAATTCAATATCATTAATTCTGTGATGCCTTCCGATAAAATGCTTTCTACATCACATCTGCAGAACTTGGTGAGAGTTCTAGGGGACATGCCAAACTTCTTTAGCATTCTAAGGAAGTAGAGGCATTGGTGTGCTTTCTTGGTTGTTGTTTCAATATGGGTGGTCCAGGAGAAGTTGTTGGTGATGTTGACTCCTAGGAATTTGAAGTGTTTAACCATCTAAAAGTGTTACAATGGATGCTAATGGTCAGCATGGAATGGGTATTCCCCAGAGCCAGTGTCCTTGATATATCTTTTTATGACTACAAAGAGAATTTTACATCTATATGAATTTACTTTATTTAGAAAACGCTGAAATGCAATTAATTCCCCCTATCCCTGCATCATTATATTCGGAATACAAAAATATATATACATTTTCAAACCATTAAATATATGCTACAACTATCCTGATTCTTGATTCTGGATTGCCTGAATCATCAGGATTGTTTTTTTTTTGCTAGAAATAAGTCTTAAAAATAGATTATTTGCATTTTATTTTCTCAGGCTGTCCTAAAGCATTTCAGAACCAACAAAGGTACCAGTACAGTTGAGAAAAGAGGGAAATAAATAGAGATGGGAGAAGCTTATTCAGCTCATTGTGCCTGCTCTGCCAACATTAAAGGCATGGTTGATCTCATGTCTTCTTACTTTTTTATGGCATGGAAGACTCCCCGTTAAATCTATGTCGACTCACAGAATAATCTATCAATCCCATTACCCCCTACCTCCCTGTAATCTATTCAGTTTTACATGCCCATCAACGCCCTGCTAATTCTCCTGCCACCCACCAACACTCGAGGTGATTTATCATAGTCCATTAACCTACCAGCTCATCTCTGCGACGTGGGAGGAAACCAAAGCACCGGGGCGGGGATAGACGGGAGAACGGGAGGGGGAGGGGTAAGGGGAGCGGTTGTGCCAGGGTAACGGGGAGGGTGGGGGATTAGTTGGGGCGGATGGGAGCCCATGCAGTCACAGGAAGAACGTGCAGACTGCACAGAAGCAGCACCAGAGGTCGGGATAAAACTTGGCTGACTTAAGCTGTGGAGCAGCAGCATAAACTGCAATGCACATTTGTCTGTCTGACCACATTTTACTGTACTAAACATATAATCTTTTTTAAGTTTAGTTTAGATACAGCGCGGAAACAGGCCTTTCAGCCCATCAAGTCCGCGCCAACCAGTGATCCCCACACACTAACACTATCCTACACACACTAGGGACAATTTACACTGAGTCCGCACTGAACAACACACTAGTTCTATGCTACACACCAGAGACAATTTACAGAAGCCAATTAACCTACAAATCTGCACGTCTTTGGAATGTGGGAGGAAACCAGAGGACCTGGAGAAAACCCACGCAGGTCGTGGGGAAAAAGTAGAAAGTCCGTACAGACAGCATAGACCCGTAGTCAGGCTCGAACCAGGGTCTCTGGCGCTGTAAGGCAGCAACTCTACATCTGCGCCACCGTGCTCCTATAATATTTACAAAGCTTGTGTCTGGAATAAATATGGTGACTGAGCCTCTGTTGCCCTCTTCAGTAGAGAAATACAACAATTCACCTCTCTCTCATCCCTGTCCTGAATGGCTGACATTTTGAGACTATGAACTTTACTTCTAAATACTTCTGTCAAAGGAAGCATTACCTCTGAAGAAGGGTGTTGACCTGACACGTCTCCTCTCCAGAAATGCTGCCTGTAACGCTCTGTTACTCCAGCACTTTGTGTCCTTTTGTTTTAAAATCAGCATCTGCAGTCCCTTGTTTCTGCATCTGCCTAATCAAGTCCAATAAGAATTTTATACTTTTCAATTAGATAATTTCTCTTTTTTATTTAAATCAAGAAAATATAGTTCATCATGCTTAAAGTCTCCAAGTGTCAGTAACTCCTAACCCCAACACACCTGCCATTCCAGGAATTGATCTGGTGAAATAAAAAGACCCAAAGTTCTGGAGTAATTCAGCGGGTCGGGCAGTATCTCAAGGAGAACGTGGGTGGGTGATGTTTCGGGTCCCGAACCTTCAAAGATGAGCTGGAAAAGAGGTCCTCACCCGAAACGTCACCTATCATTGTTCTCCAGTGATGCTGCCTGACACACTGAGTTACTCCAGCACTTTCTCTCTTCTTTTGTAAACCAGCACCTGCGGTTCCTTGTCCCTACATTAATCTGGTTAACTGCTCTAGCATTCCATATATCACCAGTGTATTGCATTACATGAAACCAGGAATCCTGATTGCCACCCAGCAGTAATGTTTTGATGTATATGTGCCAGATTTACTCATGCACAAACTAAATATAATCAGCACGGGGTAACATTCCCCCAGCGTGCTAAGTGTATGTTACGATGTGATAGCTGGTTTATAAGCACTAATGGGTTCTTTCTCCCTTACCTCTACGTTCTGCTGCAAAATGATTTGGTACTGCACCTTTGAAATAACAAGCCCAGCTGTTACATGTTTTTTGGGCTCATTAGGCATCAATTAGGGGCAAGACGTAAGCTTGCTCATGCCTCCCTTTCAGCCGATGCTCCTTATCACGGCAGCAAGGGGAATTGGCAAATGAACAACATAGAACACAGCAGCTGATTTTCAAAGGAGCATCTCATCAATCTCAGTTCGCCCAGAAGCAAAGGTGTAACTGCAACTCCCGCCTTGTTGGCCGCATTAATCGAGCACTTGTACCAAGGGGAAACAAAATAAAGTCTTGCATTTACATTGTGACTTTTGCAACTTGAGAACAGCGCACTGTGCTTTACAGCCAATTTAAGCACTTTAGAACTGCTGTCACTCTTACCGCGTTGAGGCAGATCAGCTAGGCACCGCAAGATTGCTCAAACAGCAATCATAACATGGTCAGTAACCTGCTTCAATCATCATTGCAGTATAAATGCTCTTCTGGCAAATGTGCTTATTTTACCAGTCAGTTAAGTCTGTGCAAATAGGTTAACCAAATAACCATATAACCATATAACCATATCGCTTGGCACAATTTTTTAGTTTTTAGTGATACAGCGCAGAAACCGGCCTTTCGGCCTGCCGAATCTGCGCCGACCAGCGATTCCCGTACACTAGGACAATCCTACACAATAGGGACAATTGACAATTTTTACCGAAGCCAATTAACCTACAAATCTGCATGTCTTTGGTGTGTGAGAGGAGTACCCGGGGATAACCTACATGTTCACGGGGAAAACATACAAACTCCGTACAGACGGCACCCGTAGTCAGGATCGAACCCGGGTCTCTGGCGCAGTAAGGCAGCAACTCTACCGCTGCGCCACCATGCTACCTCAAAGAGAAATCATTGAGATATGATAGAATTGACATGTGAAATTTATTTCAGAAAGGGTAGGAAAGGTGAACACTGGAGGCTATTTGCCACAATATGAGTTATGATATGTGAAGGAAATGGACCTCTGTCCTACTGTGACCTCTTCAGGGAAGTGACGGCACACGCCCCGACAGCCTAGTGTACATCTATCCCCCATTGTCACCATCACCGATATCGGGTTGACCTTTGTGAGTGCGAACCTAGGAGACAACTGGACCGGATGGTGTACCCAGCCATGTCCTCAGAACCTACGTGTACCAGTTTGCAGGATTTTGACTGACATCTTCAACCTCTCACTATACCTATCTGATGTTCTCACATGGCTTTAAGGCACATCATCCTGGCACCATTTGCCTTAATTTGAGGTGGGACCTCATTGAAACTTACCGAATAGTGAAAGACCTGGAGATAGTGAATGTGGGAGCATCTAAGACCAGAGGCCATAGCCACAGAATAAAAGGACATACATTTGGAAAGATGAGAAGACATTTCTTTAGTCTGAGGATGGTGAAACTGTGGAATTCATTGCCACAGACGACAATTGATATTTTTAAGGGCGGATGTTGACAGATTCTTGATTAGTACGGGTGTCAAGGGTTATGGGGCAAAGGCTGGTGAATGGGGTTGAGAGGGAAAGATAGATCAGCCATGATAGAATGGCGGATTAGACTTGATGGATCAAATGGCCTAATTCTGCTAAAACTCCTTAATGACTACTGTTCAGTAGCTCTGACATTCTTCATCGTGACGTGGTTCATGAGGCTGGTCAAGACGCACATCATAAGGTCATAAGGTCATAAGGAATAGGAGTAGAATTAGGCCATTCGGCCCATCAAGTCTACTCCGCCATTCAATTATGGCTGATCTACCTCTCTCTCCAAACCCCATTCTCCTGCCTTCTCCCCACTGACACCTGTACTAATCAAGAATCTATCTATCTCTGCCTTAAAAATATCCACTGACTTGGCCTTCACAGCCTTCTGTGGCAAAGAATTCCACAGATTCATCATCCTCTGATTAAAGAAACTGCCTAAATTCATTTCACTTGCACTTTATGTGCAATGTGACGAATAAAACCGTATTGTATTGTATTGAACAGGTCAATGGCAATTGCCTCTTCTTTGCCATGCACTCATCCCAGGAACATTCTGATAACAAGGACATGTACTACCTGACAGGACATGTGCTGCCTGATGCACTAGTGGCCAGAGGATCTGTGGTGACTGAAGGAAATCCACATTAGGCAGGATATGGCGTTGGGTAGACTGATGGGACTGAAGGCTGATAAATCCCCAGGGCCTGATGGTCTGCATCCCAGGGTACGTAACCATATAACAATTACAGCACGGAAACAGGCCCTCTCGGCCCTTCCAGTCTGTGCCGACCATTTGTTTTCCCCTAGTCCCATCTACCTGCACTCAGACCATACCCCTCCATTCCCTTCACGTCCATATACCTATCCACTTTACTTTTAAATGTTAAAATCGATCCTGCCTCCACCACTTCTGCTGGAAGCTCATTCCACACAGCCACCACCCTCTGAGTAAAGAAGTTCCCCCTCACGTTACCCCTAAACTTATGTCCCTTAATTCTCATGTCATGCCCTCTTGTTTGAATCTTCCTACCCTCAATGGGAAAAGCTTATCCACGTCAACTCTGTCTATCCCTTTCATCATTTTAAAGACCTCAATCAAGTCCCCCCTTAACCTTCTGCGCTCCAAAGAATTAAAGACCTAACTTGTTCAACCTTTCTCTGTAACATAGTTGCTGGAACCCTGGCAACATTCTAGTAAATCTCCTCTGTACTCTCTCTATTTTGTTGACATCCTTCCTATAATTAGGCGACCAAAATTGTACACCATACTCCAGAATTGGTCTTACCAATGCCTTGTACAATTTTAACATTACTTCCCTACTCCTATATTCAATGCTCTGATTTATAAAGGCCAGCACACCAAAGGCTTTCTTTACCACCCTATCTACATGCGATTCCACCTTCAGGGAACTATGCACAGTTATTCCTAGATCCCTCTGTTCCACAGCATTCCTTAATTCCCTACCATTTACCATGTAAGGAAGTAGCTCTAGAAATTGTGGACGCATAGGTGATCATTTTCCAATGTTCTATAGATTCAGTATCAGTTCCTGTGGATTGGAGGGTAACTAATGTTATCCCACATTTTAACAAAGGTGGGCGAGGGAAAACAGGGAATTATAGACCAGTTAGCCTCACATCAGTGGTGGGGAAGATGCTGGAGTCAATCATAAACGATCAAATGGGGCCACATTCGGATAGCAGTAACAGGATTGGTCCGAGTCAGCATAGATTTACGAAGGGGAAATCATGCTTGACTAATCATCTGGAATTTTTTGAGAAATGGACAAGGTAGAACCAGTGGATGTGATATACTTGGACTTTCAGAAAGCATTTGATAAGGTCCCACATAGGAGATTAGTGGGCAAAATTAGGGCACACGGTATTGGGGGTAGAGGGGGTAAAATTGGTTGGCAGACAGAAAACAAAGAGTAGGGATTAACGGTCCCTTTCAGAATGGCAGGCAGTGACTAGTGGGGTACCGCAAGGCTCGGTGTTGGGACCACAGCTATTTACAATATATATTAATGATTTAGATGAAGGGATTCAAAGTAATATTAGCAAATTTGCAGGTGACACAAAGCTGGGTGGCAGTGTGAACTGTGAGGAGGATGCTATGAGAATGCAGAGTGACTTGGACAGGTTGGGTGAGTGAGCAGATGTATGGCAGATGCAGTTTAATGTGGATAAATGTGAGGTTAGCCACTTTGGTAGCAAAAACAGGAAGGCAGATTAATATCTACATGGTGTCAAGTTGGGAAAAGGGGAACCACAATGGGATCTGGGGGTCCTTGTTCATCAGTCACTGAAAGGAAGCATGCAGGTACAGCAGGCAGTGAAGAAAGTGAATGGCATGTTGGCCTTCATAACAAGAGGAGTTGAGTTTAGGAGCAAAGAGGTCCTTCTGCAGTTGTACATGGCCCTAGTGAGACCACACCTGGAGTATTGTGTGCAATTTTGGTCTCCAAATTTGAGAACATACATTCATGCTATTGAGGAAGCTCAGCGTAGATTCACAAGGTTAATTCCCAGGATGGCGTCAATGTCATATGCTGAGAGAATTGAGTGGCTGGGCTTGTATACTCTGGAATTTAGAAGGAAGAGAGGGGAATCTTATTGAAACATATAAGATTATTAAGGGTTTGGACATGCTGGAGGCATGAAACGTGTTCTCGATGTTGGGGGAGTCCAGAACCAGGAGCCACACTTTAAGAATAAAGGGTAAGCCATTTAGAACAGAGATGAGGAAACACTTTTTCACGCAGAGAGCTGTGCGTTTGTGGAATTCTCTGCCTCAGAGGGCGGTGGAGGCAGGTTCTCTGGATACTTTCAAGAGCTAGATAGGGCTCTTAAAAATAGCAGAGTCAGGGGATATGGGGAGAAGGCAGGAACGGGGTACTGATTGGGGATGATCAGCCATGATCACATTGAATGGCAGTGCTAGCTCGAAGGGCCGAATGGCCTACTCCTGCACCTTTCGTCTATTGTCTGTTGTCTATTGTAGCTCTGGAGAGAAGGAATGGGTGTCATCTTGGATCGAGACCCTTCTTCAGACTGAGGCTGGTGCAGTCTGAAGAAGGGTCTTGACCTGAAACGTCACCCGTTCCTTCTCTCCGGAGATGATGCCTGTCCCACTGAGTTACTCCAGCATTTTGTGTCACACCTCTCCCTCATTGTCAGTAAGATGAAAGATCTGATCATCGACTTTTGGAAGTGGGATCGAGTACTCGGCCCAGTCTGATCAATGGTGCTGAAGTGGAGGCAGTCGAGATAGTCAAGTTCCAGAGTGTCAATATCACTAACAAATGTTCCTGATCCAACAACATTGGTCTGTAGCTAAAAAAGAAAACCAACTACTCTACTACTTTTGAAATCCAAGGAAGTTTGGCATGTCTCCAATGGCTAAGAGGCATAAAAAGTATCCTACATGGGTGCATCACAGCTTGATATGTCAACTGCTCTGCGCTAGGCACCAAGAAACATCAGAGTGTTGTGAACACAGCCCTGTCCATCACGCAAAGCATCCTTGCCCCCATCCACTCTGCTCCACTTCATGCTGTCTTGGAAAAGGAGCCACCATAATTAAAAAAAACACTAACACCACAGTCATTCTATTATATTCTTCGCTCTCCCATCAGGCAGAAGATGTAAATGCACATACCATCAAGTTCAACAACAGCTTCTCTCCTGCTGTTATCCGACTCTTGAATGGATCTTTAATATGCTAAGGATGATCTCCCATTCTGCCTTATAATGATGCTTGCACTTTTTGGTATCTGCACTTTCTCTGTAGCTGTCACATTGTATTCTGCGGGTGCAGCAGCATCCGTCTGAAGAAGGGTCTCGACCCGAAACGTCGCCTATCTCCTTCGCTCCTTGGATGCTGCTGCACCCGCTGAGTTTCTCCAGCCTTTTGTGTACCCTCGATTCTCCAGCATCTGCAGTTCCTTCTTTAACACATTGTATTCTGCATTCTGTTTCATTTTCTCTTTTGTACCAGCTGATGTACTCATGCACAGTATGATTTGTCTGGATAGCATGCAAAATAAAAATTTCCTCTGTATCTTGGTACACATGACAATAATATACTCTTGACTCTTGACTCTAATATACCAATGCCTATCCAAATATCAAGCAGCAGATTGAATTTGCCAAAATGGATGTTCTGAATTATCTGTTTCAGGATGTAGAGGTCACTGGGAAGGCAAGAATATACCGCCCATTCCGATTTGGTTGCATCTGAAGTAGTTTAGTTCACCATGTCAATCTCATCAGTTGGCGGCATGGTGGGATAGTAGTAGAGCTACTGCCTTACTGCGCCAAAGACCCGGGTTCGATCCTGCCTATGGTAGCTTGTCTGCACGGAGTTTGTACGTTCTCCCCGTGACCTGCGTGGGTTTTCTCCGAGATCTTCGGTTTCCTCCCACACGCCAAAGAGGTACAGGTTTGTAGGTTAATTGGTTTGGTATAAATGTAAATTGTCCATAGTATGTGTAGGATAGTGTTGATGTGCGGGAATCGCTGGTCGGTTCGGACTCGGTGGGCCGAAAGGGCCTGTTTCCGCGCTGTGTCTCGAAACTAAACTAAATTAAACTAAATTAAGTTAATCTGGGGTCACTTGGTAAAATGGGTAAGGATGGCAATTTCTTTCCATGAACCACATTACTGAATCGGATAGATTTTTAAGACAATCCAATTGCTTCACAACAGCTCTATATTACAGATTTATTCAACAACCTGAAATTAAATTCTCCCGTTGCTGTGATGGGATTTGCACTCGGACCTGTAATTTTATAAGTCACCTTTAGCCACCAGGTTACAGCCTCTCTTGTCCCCAAAGTTTGAAAGGTTTTGAAATAATTTGCTGTATAGATTCGTTTTAAGGTATGTGTGCCCGAAGAATTGCAGCTTGAATGCGCGACCTGCTGGAATAAGGGCATGTGTGATGAATAATGGAAGAATATGAGATGGTCGGAAGGATTTACTTAGACCCGTGGCAAGTGCACAGCAGATTGATTGGATGCACACGAAGGTGTGCGGTTACTTGCGCCCTCTACTGGCGGCCTCACCTCAGCGTTTCCCCCCTCACCCACCCTTTAAATTCTGCTGACACAATAGACAGAACTGACCCTGGCAACTATTTCCATTCACTGCGGAGAAGATCAGTGGTTCCAATGACTAATTCATCCGAGAATGCTTCCTGACATTTGCCTTTCTGCACCGCATTGCTGCAGCCAAAATTTCTGCTTCATCTTGTTAAATTCTCAGAGATTATGCTTCATCTCAACGCAGTCCGCTGCCTGAGAGTGATGCCGAGTTTAACATTCAGATTGAAATGGAACCGATTCTAGAAGATTTCTCCACATTGTTTTATCCTGAGGGCCCTCTACTTCCGACCCTCATGAATATATTCATGCAGCAGGTGGCTTATAAAGTAGTTGAACATATTTTTGGAAGAACAAAATCAATATTGCAGATGCAAAAGTTCCTTTAGTCTGCATGATGCCTCGGAGGACACATAATTTAGTCCCAAAACATTAATTAATGTATTATTAAAACTGCTATCATAAGTGAAACTTCTTGTATTGTTTGATGATGGGCTGCACAGCATCTGTTAAGTGCAAACAATAATTGCATCTGGAGAATGCCTTGACATTTGCAAAAATATCAACATTTTATATAAGCTCATTATCTAAACCCATTCCTATCTAAATTATTTAATTCAGGTGATGGATAAACCTGCAAATTTGGAATGTTGCTTAAGTTGGTCTGCTCCGATATGGATTACCTAATACAGAGATGTTCCACTGGATGCCTCAATGGGCCGAATGGCCCAATTCTGCTCCTATAACTCATGGACATACGAATGCCATGTTAATGATGTGAAGGCTGCATTTTATTCCAGATCTGCTATTTTATTGGCAGAAAGATTATTCAGGTTCAGAAAATTAGAAGCTAATGAACTCATATTCCAGAGATGGAACGGCAGTCCATTATTCCTACACAACCTGGGTGTTAATACTCCAACCCATTCTAATGTGGAGTCTTCAATCTGAAACGTTACCTCTCTTGCTCTCTCCACAGGTGCTGACTGTCACCAACATTTCCTATTTTAGGATATGCACAAACACGCCTCATATTCCGCCTTAGGTAGCTTACAACGGTGGAGTCACGGTGGCGCAGCGGTAGAGCTGCTGCCTTACAGCGGAATGCAGCGCCGGAGACCCGAGTTCGATCCCGATTACGGGTGCTGTCTGTACGGAGTTTAGTACATTCTCCCTGTGACCTGGGTTTTCTCCGAGATCTTCAGGTTTCCTCCCACATTCCAAAGACGTGCAGGTTTTGTAGGTTTTTGGGACCTACCGTGTCGACCAGCGATTCCCGCACATTAACACTATCCTACACCCTACTCTAGGGACATTGGCTTGGTGTAGGATAGTGTTAATGTGCGGGGATCGCTGGTCGGCGCGGACCCGGTGGGCCAAGAGGCCTGTTTCCGTGCTGTATCTCTAAACTAAACTAAACAACCTTACAGTGTGAACATTGAATTGTCTGAACACTGTCCAAGTGGTTTTTGCAGCACACAACGTTCTAAACTAAACTGATGTTGGTACACTGAGACACAGTGAAGTGAGCAGTGGTAAAACAATGGAAGGCATAATAGATCTGTATCCTTATGATAAACAGCATGAAATTATTTTCATCTCATTAGTTTAGTGTAGAAATACGGCATGGAAACAGGCCATTCGGCCCACCGAGTCCACACTCATCATCGATCACCCGTTCACGATGGTTCTCTGTTATCTCACTTCCTCATTCATTTCCTGCATGCCAAGTGCAATTTACAGAGCCAATTAACTAGCACCTGGCCTGTCTTTGATCGGACTTCACGGGCTTTAGCTTGCCCAAAACGTTAGTCACGTTGTTCCCTTTGTCACATTTCTGCACACAGTGAATGGCTCGATTGTAATCATGTATTGTTTTCCCACTGACTGGTGACCCTCGGACTATCCTTGACCGGACTTTGCTGCCTTTACCTTGCACTAAACGCTATTCCCTTATCATGTATCTCTATACTGTAACTAAACTCAAACACAGGCGGGTCACGGAGAGAACATACAAACTCCACACCGACAACACCTGAGGTCGGGGTCGAACGCGGGTCACTGGCGCTGTGAGGCAGCAGTTTAATTTGGATTTGAAACGCGTGTCCCACATTGGAACAAACACAGTTGTAATTCAACAAATTAAGCAGCATCTCTGGAGAACATGGTTTCGGGTTGGGACCTTTCTTCAGACGAGACTGGCTCCCCTCCTCCCCCTTCCCCCTCCCCAATATTTGCACATCCCCAATCCTTTCCACTCTTTATTTTAATTTCATGTTTCTTGTATCTTGTGTTTAATGACTGTTGGCAGATCAATTTCCCGCCTGGAATTCATAAAGTTCTATTGTATCGTATTGTATCCTGTTAAATGGTGGAGTAGACTTGATGGGCTGAAATGGCCTAATTCTACTCGTATCACCTATGATCTTATGAATGTCAGATGCTCGCCTTGATCCCAGTGTAATAAACACACTTCCAGGACACTGAACATGAACGTTTTGATTTGTTCATCCTCCATTCGTCCTCCATTCCTTTCCAACATGTGTCTTCTTAAATTTCTGACTCATAGTAACAGGTGATACGTTTAAATATGAGGTCAGTTACCATGACAATTAAGGC
This sequence comes from Okamejei kenojei, assembly GCA_035221665.1. Classification (NCBI taxonomy): domain Eukaryota; kingdom Metazoa; phylum Chordata; class Chondrichthyes; order Rajiformes; family Rajidae; genus Okamejei; species Okamejei kenojei. The sequence goes on from CM069132.1 coordinate 143,016,406, forward strand.
ACGCAAACTTTCTTTTCTTTGCCAATGGGATGATAGTGGGCTTCTTAAAGCCAGGGGGAACCTCAGATTAGAGTAGGGAGAGGTTAATGATGTTTGCGAATAATTGTTGTTGCTGCAGTAAATTGGATACTTTATCATTCCAAACAAGTATCAAAGTAATTAAATAAAAATCCGTAGCTGTTGATTTATGTACTTACAGTGCGGTCCAGTATTTGCTGTTTTGAATGAATCACTAGCTTTTACAGTGGCAATGCGCTTATCAGGATCCCAATAATGATGAAAAAGCTCAAAGCATAATCATACAAATTGGAAGGAATGAAAGAAATCTTTTTGTTGACAGTTTCTTCCTCCCCTATATTTATGAATATGACATCAATAGCAGAGCCATATGGCTTTACTCAGCTATGTTCCTAACTCACTCTCAACTCGGTTTCAACCATCTGAACCTTTAGAAAGGAGCCAAAAAGACTTTCTTTAGCCAGAGGTTGGTGAATCTGTGGGATTCATTGCCGCAGACAGCTGTGGAGGCCAAGTCAATGGATATTTTTAAGGCAGAAATTGACAGATTCTTGTTAGTAAGGGTGTCAGGGGTTATGGGAGAAGACAGGAGAATGGGGTTGAGAGAGAAGACAGATCAGCCATGATTGAATGGCAGAGTTGACTTCGTGGGATGAATGGCCTAATTCTGCTGCTAGAACTTATGAACTTCAACCATACCTTTGCTTCCTTGCACCTTGGTATTTCCAATGCCCTCCTCTCCACCCTCCTTTCTTTTACTCTTCATAGATCTGAGATCATCATAGTCTGGCTGTCCTTATCTTATCTTGCATCGTCTGGTTCACCTCTGCACATGTAGATCCAGATGGGGTCTCCAATGAAGCAACACCCCTATAACGTTCACAAGGCTCTCATTCCTCCCTCATTCTGTTTCTCCATCCTAGTTAATCATGAATTGAATCATTCCACTACCATCATTGTGCCATCAATTGCCAATACCCTCTCAGCAATTTCTCCCAATACATCTTCCACTGAGACATGTGTAGGAAGGAACTGCAGATGCAGGTTTAAACTGATAATAGTCACAAAAAGGTAGAGTAACTCAGCGGGATGGGCAGCATCTCTGGAGAGAAGGAATGGGTGACTTTCGGGTTGAGACCCTTCTTCAGACTGGTTAGGGATAAGGGAAAGAGTAGGAGTGAACGGGTCCTTTTCAGACTGGCAGGCAGTGGCGAGTGGAGTGCCGCAAGGCTCGGTGTTGGGGCCGCAATTGTTTACCATATATATAAATGATTTGGAAGAGGGAATTAGGAGCAACACTAGCAAGTTTGCGGATGACACAAAGCTGGGTGGCAGTGTGAACTGTGAAGAGGATGTTAGTAGGTTGCAGGGGGACCTGGACAGGTTGAGTGAGTGGGCAGATGTGTGGCAGATGCAGTATAATATAGATAAATGTGAGGTTATCCATTTTCGGCGGCAAAAACAAGGGGGCAGATTATTATCTCAATGGGGTTAGGTTAGGTAATGGTGAAGTACAGCGAGACCTGGGTGTCTTTGTACACCAGTCACTGAAAGTTGGCGTGCAGGTATAGCAAGCAGTGAAGAAAGCTAATGGAATGTTGGTCTTCATAACAAGAGGATTTCAGTACAGGAGTAAAGAGGTTCTTCTGCAGTTGTGTAAGGCTCTGGTGAGACCACATCTGGAATATTGTGGACAGTTTTGGTCTCCTAATTTGAGGAAGGACATCCTTGTGATTGAGGCAGTGCAGCGTAGGTTCACGAGATTGATCCCTGGGTTGGCGGGACTGTCATAGAAACATAGAAAATAGGTGCAGGAGCAGGCCATTCGGCCCTTCGAGCCTGCACCGCCATTCAATATGATCATGGCTGATCATCCAACTCAGTATCCTGTACCTGCCTTCTCTGAGGAAAGATTGAAAGATTGAAAAGACTAGGCTTGTATTCACTGGAGTTTAGGAAGGATGAGGGGATCTTATAGAAACATATAAAGTTATAAAAGGACTGGAAAAGCTAGATGCAGGAAAAATGTTCCCAATGTTGGGTGAGTCCAGAACCAGGGGGCACAGTCTTAGAATAAAGGGGAGGTCATTTAAGACTGAGCTGAGAAAAACTTTTTTACCCAGAGAGTGGTGAATTTATGGAATTCCCTGCCACAGAGGGCAGTGGGGGCCAAATCACTGGATGGATTTAAGAGAGAGTTGGATAGAGCTCTAGGGCAGTGGTTCTCAACCTTGTTTGCCCCATGCACCCCTTCACATATGAGAATTGATCTGCCTCAAAAAGTGCATTCCAAATAATATGCATATAATACTGAAAATCCTTTATTTCTAACAGTTTGAGTTTGCTGTGGTCCCAATTACCCCCCTGAAAACCTGAAAATCCCCCCCTTTGGGGAATTCCCCCCTGGTTGAGAACCCCTGCTCTAGAGACTAGTGGAGTCAAGGGATATGAGGAAAAGGCAGGCACGGGTTATTGATAGCGGACGATCAGCCATGATCATATTGAATGGCGGTGCTGGCTCGAAGGGCCGAATGGCCTCCTCCTGCACCTATTTTCTATGCTTCTATGCTACTATGGAAACGAGAGATATAGATGATGATGTGTGTAAGAAGGGACTGCAGATGCTGGTTTAAACTGAAGATAGACACAAAAAGCTGGAGTAACTCAGGGGGACAGGCAGCATCTCTGGAGTGAAGGAATGGGTGACGTTTCAGGTTGAGTCTGAAGAAGGGTCTCGATGTCACCCATTCCTTCTCTCCAGAGATGCTACCTGTCCTGCTGAGTTACTCCAGCTTTTGGGGTTTATCCTCACAATTAATGATATACTCTAAAACCTGAATTAAAGACAGAAAAATGCTTCAGATACTCAGCAGGACAGACAGAATATGCTGTATGGAGAGAAAATGTTTCGGATTAATAATTTTTCATCAATTCAGCTGCGTATTTCCAGCATTTTCAGTTTTTATTTCAGATTTCTGATATCTGACTCCCAATGTTTGCCTCCTTGTTTGGTTATTGTATTATATGTAGTTTTAAACCTGACAAATTATTCCCTCATTTAAGTTGTCACCCTTTTAAGGATTGCACTCTCTGGTTTCTTGACAACAATGTTTTGTAGAACGTTCCACCCATTTTGTATGAGTTTCTCATGCACACTCAACAACAGTTCTTTAAAGATCTCAGGAGCCCATTGTGTATACATAGAGTAATTTCCCCTGAAGGTTGCTATACTCAGCATCAATCTTTGCCTCATAACACTCCTTGGACATACTATTTCAAAGGAGTTCTGTAACTGGAGGTGGTTGTTTTTCTTGGTTGTGTTGTCTTGCCAACTATTTTCTGCACATCACCATGGAAATGTTCCTGGTGACATTCATCTAAGTTTAGTTTAGTTTAGAAATACAGCGTGGAAACAGGCCATTCGGCCCACCAAGTCCGCATAGACCAGCGATCCCCGTACACTTACACTATCCTACACACACTGGGGATAATTTGCATTTATACCAAACCAAATAACCTACAAACCCGTACGTCTTTGAAGTGTGGGAGGAAACAGAAGATCTCGGAGTAAACCCACGCAGGTCACGGATAAAACGTACAAACTCTTTACAGACAAGCACCCGTAGACAGGTTCAAACCCGTGTCTCTGGCAGTAGCTCAACCACTATGCCACCGAGCCGCCCTCCACCATCCACTCAGTGTTCTGCACTGATAACTGGTTTGACAGTGCCATATCCTGATAGAGTTCCTGCACTGCCCACTTTTCCCACTCTGCTAGATTGGCACACATAAACTCACTTGCTGGACTGCCTGCAGTTGTGGGGTGAGCATATGTTGAGACCTGCAATCCTGCCATTAAATGCTAAGCAGTGCCTCCAGTCTCATGTCTTGCTCCGAGGCAGGCACGGAAATCGCTGTCAAAACATGGGGGACACACACAATTTCTTTGGCGGCCGCGCGCGCGCATGCGCACACAGGCGAGGTTTCGGCCGTGGGCCCTGTTGCCGGTAACATCAGCAACTGACCTGGTTGGTGACTGACTCCAGCAACAGCAGCTTTGTCCACCCCGAATCGTGGAGCTTCAATCGGCCCGTTCACAGGACCTTTCATCGCCTGGCGGGGGCTTCAACATCAGGAGCATCGATCGCCTCAACGTAGCAATTTGACAGCGGTGTGGTGGAATACTCCGCAACTGATTTTAAGCTGCGCCGGGCGATGGAAAGCCCCGCGAATGGGCCGATTCAAGCTCCGCTCTGACCTTTGCTCCATCAGGATGTCTCCCTCACTGCGCTCTATCCTCAGTCCCACCCCCCTACTTCCGCCTGGGACCGACACCTCCCTCCTCCAATCATTGCGCTGAATCATCTGCCTGCTGACCGATGTCTCTCTTGTCCAATTGGCGCCTTTGATCATCAGTCCCAACCCCACTGATTTTTAACAACTTTTTTTTCACCGAGTTTTAAAATCCGGATTACAAAAAATGGGGGGGGGGGGGTTCGTCCCCCACCTCTCAAAACAGGGGTGGGGGGCGTGTCCCCCCTGTAACCCCACCCTCCTGGGATTTCCGCCCCTGCTCAGAGGCACCAAGCTTAGGTCATTGCAGCTGGACACACTTCCTAAGTCCAAAATGCAATGCACCTGGGTATTGCATATGGCACAGGAGTTCCACACAATGGCCAAGACATTGGATTCTGTTACACTGGCTTTCTGAATGGGATTTGACGTGGAGTGATGAATGTTAAAATGGTAAAGGGTGATGCCCAACCCAGGCGACTATAACCATATAACAATTACAGCACGGAAACAGGCCCTCTCGGCCCTTCCAGTCCGTGCCGACCATTTGTTTTCCCATAGTCCCATCCAGCTGCACTCAGACCATACCCCTCCATTCCCTTCCCGTCCATATACCTATCCACTTTACTCTTAAATGTTAAAATCGATCCTGCCACCACCACTTCTGCTGGAAGCTGATTCCACACAGCCACCACCCTCTGAGTAAAGAAGTTCCCCCTCATGTTACCCCTAAACTTCCGGCCCTTAATTCTCATGTCATGCCCTCTTGTTTGAATCTTCCCTGCCATCAATGGGAAAAGCTTATCCACGTCAACTCTGTCTATCCCTTTCTTCATTTTAAAGACCTCAATCAAGTCCCCCCTTAACCTTCTGCGCTCCAAAGAATAAAGACCTAACTTGTTCAACCTTTCTCTGTAACATAGTTGCTGGAACTCAGGCAACATTCTAGTAAATCTCCTCTGTACTCTCTCTATTTTGTTGACATCCTTCCTATAATTAGGCGACCAACATTGTACACTATACTCCAGAATTGGTCTTACCAATGCCTTGTACAAATTTAACATTACTTCCCTACTCCTATATTCAATGTTCTGATTTATAAAGGCCAGCACACCAAAGGCTTTCTTTGCCACCCTATCAGCATGCGATTCCACCTTCAGAGAACTATGCACAGTTATTCCTAGATCCCTCTGTTCCACAACATTCCTCAAATCCCTACCATTTGCCTGCTATTTGCCTGCTAGCCACAGAAGCACATCTACAATCACATATTACAATTGCTCCACAGATTTAAAGCTCTATTCCTACAGCAACATTTCTCCCTTATCATTTATCTGTCCACTGTTCGATTGTGATCACACATTGTCTTTCCGCTGAATGGTTAGCACGCAACAAAAGCGTTCTACTGTTTACCGGTACACATGACAATAAAATAAACTAAACTGCTGGACATTTTACCCAGAAGTTCATGTTCTAGGAGCAGGATTGAGCCATTTGGCCCATCAAGCCTACTCCACCATTCAATCATGGCAGATCGAAGTTCCCATTGTACTTAGCAATCATGCTTTCTATTGAAATGAAGCATGCATCGCAAATTCATCGCAATTCTGATCACATCACTCTCATCTTCCAGGCTAGTGTTGAAATGTGTTTCATCGTGCAATCTGCCATATAAGGTATTATGGTATTTAAAGCACAACACGGTACTTAACTGTTGACAATTGAATGTTGCACGAGAAACAGTACTCTTAATTAGTGAATGTTGGAGGAACTATGATATACTGAGCATAGGTGCATCGCAACTATCCTGTCATTATTTCTAAAGAGGCTCTTTAAACTTTCTCTAATTTATCACCTAATTATTTCCAACACCAGATTTTATTGAATAAAATCTGGTTCATTTTGTGTATTTATTATCCACTTATTTCATTGTAATTTTACCCTCTTAAATCTAATTTCTTATATTTACAGTTCCCACTTAGTTTAAGTTATAGACCGCTTTCCTTCTTTCCCTGCATTCTATTCACACTATTATTGTTGTGATTCTATTTAGGAAATGTATTGACAGCAGAATCACTCAAGTTCCGTCCTCGTAGCACTGTAGAATTGTTGATATTGTTGGAGATTTTGGAGGGGTTCTGAAGCATAATAGGATATACAATATACCCAGACCAATGCTGTACATGAAATTATGCTCCCTCAAGACGGCAAGAAGTAATTGCATGCATTTCTTTTATCTCTTAATATTGGAAACCCAAAGGAATAAGACGCCACTTCTCTCCCTCCCAACCACAAGGAAACATAAGGGAAATCATGAATCGATAAAAGAAGAATGGGATTTAAAATCCCAAGAGGAAGAAATCTTCAAACTGCTTTGACTTTTTTTTAAAGTTTATTATTTTTCATTTTCTCACACACTTTCTCTAAAGGAATAGGAGTAGGAATAGGTGAGGCAGCCCATTGACACCGCACCACAATTCAGCAAGATTACGGGCTGATATGATCTTGGCTTCATTCCGTTTTTCCTCTCTCTTCCTCGTAACCCTTGACTGCCACCCGCCACTCTCCTCCCTCCTCCCCCTTCCCCTCCTCCTCCCAAACCCACTCTCTCCCCCCCAAACCCCCTTCCTCATCTAAACTAAACTGAACTGAACTGCATTCCCTTTGCCGAATGGACGAGATTCCAGATCTATTACATCCTTATTACATATTACATCCTTATATATATATATCAGGTGATTTTTTTTTTTTGTTTTCAAGCACTGTCTGGCTTTATGAAATGTGACAACTTTGACGGTAAATATGGGGATGGCCTAGACAGCGAAGATAATTATCAACGATTACAAGGGGGAGGATCTTGATCAGCTGGGTAAGTGGTACTGAGGAATGGACAATGGAGTTTAATTCAGATGAGTTTGAGATGAGACATTTTGGGAAGTCAAACCAGGCCAGGAACCTCACATTGAGTGGTAGGGCCGCAGGGAGTGTTGTGGTGCAGAAGAAATATGGAGTCCAAATACATGCTGTCCGATAGTGACGTGTAGATAAACAGCATGGTGACAAAGTCTTTGGCACGCAGGCCTTCATTAGTCAGGGAATTGGGTACAGAGGTTGGGATGTAATGGTACAGTCTTAAAAGATGTTGGTGAGGCAGTATCTGGTGTAACTTATGAAAGTAAGCATGGCATGGCAAGAAAGCGAATGGCATGTTGGCCTTTATAACAAGAGGAATTGAATATAGGAGCAAAGAGGTCCTTCTGCAGTTGTACAGAGCCCTAGTGAGACCACACCTGGAGCATTCTGTGCAGTTTTGGTCCCCTACTTTGAGGAAGGACATTCTTGCCATTGAGGGTGTGCAGCGTAGGTTTACAAGGTTAATTCCCGGGATGGCGGGACTGTCATATGCTGAGAGAATGGAGCAGCTGGGCTTGTATACTTTGGAGTTTAGAAGGATGAGAGGAGATCTCATTGAAACATGTAAGATTGCTAAGGGTTTGGACATGCTAGAGGCAGGAAACATGTTCCCGATGTTGGGGGAGTCCAGAACCAGGGGCCACAGTTTAAGAATAAGGAGTAAGCCATTTAGAACGGGGACGAGGAAACACTTTTTCTCAGAGAGAGTGGCGAGTCTGTGGAATTCTCTGCCTCAGAGGGCGGTGGAGGCGGGTTCAGGGGATATGGGGAGAAGGCAGGAACGGGGTACTGATTGGGGATGATCAGCCATGGTCACATTGAATGGCGGTGCTGGCTCGAAGGGCCTAATCCTGCACCTATTGTCTATTGTCTATTGTATTGTGTTCACATTTTGGTCATCCTGTTATAGGAAAGATGCCACTAAGCTGTAAAGAGTGCAGAGAAGATTTATAAGAATGTTGCCAGCACTCAAGGGCCTACGCTATAGGGAGTGGTTGGACTGATTTACTTTAGTCTAGTTTAGTTTAGAAATACCGTGGAAACAGGACCTTCGGCCCACCAAGTCCGCGGTTAGTATGGTTATGATTTTATTGTTTGAAGTGCAAGAGACTGAGGCATAATCTTCTTGAGGTGTATAAAATTCTGAGTGTAATAGATAGGGTGAATGCAAATCATCTTTTTCACTGGGTAGGAGAAAAAAGAAGATAAATTAATAGGAACCTGAGGGGCAACCTTTTCACACAGAGGGTGGCAGGGATATGGAACTGAGGAAGTGGTTGAGGCAGGTTTTAAATATTTAAAATACATTTAGCAGGTACATAGACAGGAGATGTTTAGAGAGAGATTGGCCATGTGCAGGCAAATTGGACTAGCTTGCATGGAGCTAGGGTAAGTTGAACCAAAGGTCCTATTTCAGTCATTGTATGTCTCTATGATTCCTTGATTTTAACTTTTGATTGCATCTGTGAAAGCAAAAGCCACAACCCAATGAGCTGGAATATATAGTTTTGCATTATAGACAATAGACAAAAGACAATAGGTGCAGGAGTAGGCCATTCGGCCCTTCGAGCCAGCACCGGCATTCAATGTGATCATGGCTGATCATCCACAATCAGTACCCCGTTCCTGCCTTCTTCCCATATCCCCCGACTCCGCTATCTTTAAGATTTGGTCTCATTGTGGGAGAAATATTGGCCATTATACCTTAATGCTGAAGCAATGGCTTGAATGAATAAACATGAACCACATTGCTAAATGCAACTGTTTATTCGGGCAGTCCTCAACATCACTGGTAAAAACTGGGTCCAATTAGCTGATAATGGTTGACCATTTGAACCTTGTCAGCCTATTCCCTAAAAAACCCAGGCCGTCGCGCCAGAAAGTGAAAGAAGAAACAGGTACAAAACATAGTCAATTTAAAATGATTCCTATCAGAATTTATTTTTAGATATGGCCAATGCTTGACAGCATCATTTTACTAGAGATGATTACCGTTAAGATCTTTGAAAGTGAAATAGACTGCAATTAATGTTCCCAAGAGCATTACTGAAAATGAACATAGTTACCAAGTAATCAAATGCAGAAGTCAGTTAGACACTGCAGTGAAAAACATGGACTCACGTCTCACCAATACCTATAAGTAACTACCTATTTTCTTCAAAGCATATAAACAATTACAGCACGGAAACAGGCCCTCTCGGCCCTTCCAGTCCGTGCCGACCATTTGTTTTCCTTAGTCCCATCTACCTGCACTCAGACTATACCCCTCCATTCCCTTCACGTCCATATACCTATCCACTTTACTCTTAAATGTTAAAAATCGATCCTGCTCCACCACTTCTGCTGGAAGCTGATTCCACACACAGCCACCACCCTCTGAGTAAAGAAGTTCCCCCTCACGTTACCCCTAAACTTCTGACCCTTAATTCTCATGTCATGCCTCTTGTTTGAATCTTCCCTACCCTCAATGGGAAAAACTTATCCACGTCAACTCTGTCTATCCCTTTCATCATTTTAAAGACCTCAATCAAGTCCCCCCTTAACCTTCTGCGCTCCAAGAATAAAGACCTAACTTGTTCAACCTTTCTCTGTAACATAGTTGCTGGAACCCTGGCAACATTCTAGTAAATCTCCCCTGTACTCTCTCTATTTTGTTGACATCCTTCCTATAACTAGGCGACCAAAATTGTACACCATACTCCAGAATTGGTCTTACCAATGCCTTGTACAATTTTAACATTACTTCCCTACTCCTATATTCAATGCTCTGATTTATAAAGGCCAGCACACCAAAGGCTTTCTTTACCACCCTATCTACATGCGATTCCACCTTCAGGGAACTATGCACAGTTATTCCTAGATCCCTCTGTTCCACAGCATTCCTCAATTCCCTACCATTTACCATGTACGTCCTATTTTGATTTGTCCTGCCAAGATGTAGCACTTCACACTTAACAGCATTAAACTCCATCTGCCATCTTTCAGCCCACTTTTCCATATGGCCCAAATCTCTCTGTAGACTTTTGAAAATCTACTTCATTATCCACAACACCACCTATCTTAGTATCATCTGCATACTTACTTATCCAATTTTCCACCCCATCATCCAGATCATTGATGTACATGACAAACAACAGTGGACCCAACACAGATCCCTGAGGCACCCCACTGGTCACCGCTTCCAACCTGACAAACAGCCATCCACCATTACTCTCTGACATCTCCCATTCAGCCACTGTTGAATCCATCTTGCTTCTCCGCCATTAACACCCAAAGATTGAACCTTCTTAACCAACCTTCCATGGGGAACCTTGTCAAAGGCCTTTACTGAAAATCCATATAGACAACATCCACTGCTTTACCCTCATCAATTTCCCTAGTTACCGCTTCAAAAAATTCAAGGTTTGTCAAACATGACCTTCCAGCACAAATCCATGTTGACTGTTCCTGATCAGACCCTGTTTATCCAGATGCTTATATATATTATCTCTAAGTATCCTTTCCATAATTTGCCCACCACTGACGTCACAAAACTCAATAGGTCTAAAATTTGCTAGGTTTATTCTTTGAACCCTTTTAAAACAATGAAACAACATGCGCAGTACGCCAAATCCCTCCGCACTATTCCCGTTTCTAATGACATTTGAAATATTTCTGTCATAGCTCCTGCTATTTCTATACTAACTTCCCTCAATGTCCTAGGGAATATCCTGTCAGGACCTGGAGACTTATCCACTTTTATATATTTCAACTACCTATTTTCTTCAAAGCATATTAACACACTTTATACATACAGTATTTTTCAGTGATATTTATAATTAGGCTTTTATTACATATATTTTTATTACACAGAAATGTGTGGTGTTGCTTTTTGGAAAGACTAACATGGGCCGGACCTAAGTGAATGCAGGTCCTTAGGAGTGCTGGTCCTTAGTTTATTGAAGGTGGCATCACAGATAGACAGGGTGGTCAAAAAGGCTTTTGGCACATTGGCCTTCATAAGTCAGAGTATTGAATATGGAGGTTGGGAGGTCATGTTGTACAAGACATTAGTGAGGCCACATTTAGAGTTTTGTGTCCATTCTGGGCACCATGTTACAGGAAAGATGTTGGCAAGTTAGAACGAGTACAGGGAAGATTTACGAGGATATCACCAGGACTCGAGGATCTGAGCTAAAGGGAGAGATTGAGCAGGATGGGAGTCTATTCCTAGGAGCACAGGAGGACTTTGCTGGCCTAATCTTGCACTAAACGTTATTCCCTTATCATGTATCAATACACTGTAAATGGCTCGATTGTAATCATGTATTGTATTTCCACTGACTGGATTGCACATAACAAAAGCTTTTCATGTGACAAGAAACTAAACTAAAGTAGAGCACCACAGCAACATTGTATTCCTGTTTCCGTGCTGTGTCTCCACCTTGAGGACCAATTCTACTTGCAAAACTCACCGGTAGAAGCAACTAGATCAAGTGGGACCCGTTGGGTCAACCGGTTCCCACAACGCTATATTCCACCATTCACCCATAGCCCCCATGGGAGGCCTTGTCCCCCAATGCAAACCGTTCACCAACGCAATATTCCACCACTCACCCGTTCCCCCAACGCAACCCATTTCCACCACTCACCTGTTCGCCCAACACAACCCATTCCCCCAATGCAATGTTCCACCACTCATCCGTTGCCCCAACGCAACCCGTTCCCCCAACGCAATGTTCCACCTCTCACCGATAGCCCCCAACTGCGCAGGCGCAGCTCATTTCTCCTCAAGCCCCAGCACTCCCTCCCTTAGACCTCCCTCCGTCTTCTTTCCCCTCTCCTCCTCTCCTCCCCCCCCCCCACTCCCTCCCCCTCACCCTCCCTCTCTCTCCTTTCCCCTACCCTCAGTCACTCCCTCACTCCCTCCATAAACCCTCTCCCCTCCCATCACACTCCTCCCTCTATCTCCCTACTCCCCCATTCCTCACCTCTCCCTTATCTCACTCCCCCACTAAAGACAATATTTAAATAACATTTCTCCTCCTACTCCCCACCCCCTCCTTCCCTCTCATTACAACAATGTAACAAATCTCTTAGTGCACTGGTTGGAACACTGATGAGGGGCAATTTATGTAAATGAGATCCCATTGTGACGTCATACCTGCTAACTGCCAGTGCACATGGAAAAAAAAATTCTCAAAGAGGGATTTTGTAAAGTCAAAAATGTGAATAACTTGTAAAATATAACATCAACGCGAACAAAATTTTGATACACCACACCACAGGAAAATGGTGAGTAAGGTGGTCCAAAAATTGTAGCGCTATCGTGTACCATTTTGGGGTAATGCAGGGCATGACGGGGGGACACACAGACTTCCACACAGACAAGATGAGAGTTTTAGTAATATACTAGACCAAGTGCAGACCCGTTGGGTCTGTTCCCCGAACGTGTGTTTGCGGGGCGCTGCGGTGTCATACTCACACTAACCCTCCCCAAACACACAGGCAGGGGGAGGAAGGAGATAGAGGGAGGAGGGGGGAGAGGGGAGGGAGAAGGAGAGGGGGAAGGGAGAGAGGGGGAGAGAGTGTGGAGGGAGGGGAGAGGGGTAGGCAGAGGGGTGGGGGAGAGAGGGGGGAGAGTGTGGAGGGGGGACAGTGGTAGGGGGAGGGGAAGTGGGGAGGGGAGGGGAGAGCGGAGAGAGGGGGAAAGTGGGGGAGGGAGAGGGAAGGGAGGGGGGGTTGAGAGAGGGGTGGGGGAGGGAGATGGGGAGGGGTGGGGGGGGGGGGGAAAATGGGGAGAGATGTGGAAGAATGGAAGGGGGAGAGGTGTAGGGGGAGTGGTGGAAGTGGGAGGGAGGGGGAGAGAGGAGGGGGGAGGGGGGAGTGGTGGAAGAGAGAGGGGTAGATGAAAGGGGTGGGGAGAGAGGGAGGGAGGGGGAGAGAAGGTGGGGGAGGGAGAGAGGGTGGGGAGAGGGTGGGGGAAGGGGGAGTGAAGTGGAAGAGTGGGGAGGGAGGGGGAGGGGGGCGATAGAGGTGGAGTGAGTGCATGAAGAGGGAGAGAGGGTAGGGGAAAGGGGTGGGGGAGAGAGGGGAGGGAGGGGGAGAGAGGGGTGGGGGCAGGGAGAGGGATGGGGGGGCAGAGGGTGGGAAGGAGAGAGAAGTGGAAGAGTGGGGAGGGAGGGGGAGAGGGGTAGAGGAAGGGGGTGGGGGGAGAGGGGAAGGGGGGTGGGGGAGAGAGGGAAGGGGGGTTGGGGAGAGAGGGATGGGGATGGGAGGAGGAGTGGGAAGGCCAGGGAGGGGGGTGATGAGATGGAGTGGTTGAGGGCGGGTGGGTGTCAGAGGGGGAGAGAGGGGTAGCGGAGGGGAGGAGAGAGGGGAGGGGGAGAGGTGTGGGGGAGGGTGGGGAGGACGGGGATGGGGTAGGTGAGAGGGGGAAGAGTGTGGAGGGAGGGGGAAGAGTGGGGAGGGGGAGGGGGAAGGGGGTGGGGGAGAGAGGGAAGGGGGGTGGGGGAGGAGGATGGGGAAGGAGAGGGAGAGAGGTGAGGAGAGGAAGGTGGAGAGGGGAGGAGAGAGGGGTGGGGGAGGGGAGAGGGATTGGGAAGGGGAGAGAGGTGTGGAGGAGGGATGGGGAGGGAGGGGGAAGAGTGCGGAGGGAGGGGGAGAAGGGTGGGGGGAGAGAGGGGAAAGAGTAGGGAGGTAGAGTGGGAGGAAGAGGGGTAGGGGCAGTCCATCTATTCCCCATTCCCTATCACCCCCAATCCTCTTTATTCCCACACACGTGATCACACGCTTCGACACAGGCTGCGGTGGGGCGGGGCTGGGGCAGGTGCAAAGGCATATGTAAATGAGATCCATTCTGATTGGACATTTGTGAGGGATGGAATTGTGACATCACACGATGGAACATTCACCAACAATCTATGGGTGAGAGCTGTTTGATTTTTTTTAACATTTTGAAATTTTTTTGGGGGGGGGGGAAAGGATTTTATTTTAAAATGTGTACATAAAAATGTCTAAATGTAATGAGGAGTGCATTAGTGAATGTAAAAGTGTAATGTCTAGCGAAATTGAAAAAATCTCGGAGTTTGAGCGTGTGGTTTTGGCGGACCATGGAATCAAAGGCCAAAATCTGACAGACACAAACACACACACACTCACAGAGTTTTAAAAGTGTATAGATACTAGCCCAAGTGGGACCCGTTGGGTCTCATTCCCCACCCACCCATTGGGTCCCATTCCAGCACTCACCCATAGCCCCCAACTGCGCCGGCACAGCTGAGGGTTCCCGTTGTGACGCCAGAGATCCCTGTTGTGACATGAGTCACGGCAGCCCTCCCCCAACTGTGCCTCGCCATCTTCCTACCCCTATCCTCCTCCATTCCCCCTCACGCCCCCCCACCCCCCCCCCCCCCGCCACCCCCCATCTCACTCCTCACTTTCCCCAAGATCTCGATGTAAAACCACCGCCAGCCCATTTTCTCCAGCAGGGCGGCGATGATGCTGTACTTGAGGCAGGGGCTGTTTGGGGGGGTGGAGGGGGAGGGGGGAAGGGGGGGAGGGGGGGAGGGGGGGAGAGGGGGGGAGGAGGAGGGGGGGGGCGGGGGGGAGGGGGGGAGAGGGGGAGGGGGGAGAGGGGGGAGGGGGAGGGGGGGAGGGGGGGGGAGGGGGGGGAGGGGGGGCGTGCGTTCTCGAGCCGGGAGGGGGAGGGCTTGAGGTGGGGGCTGATGGGAGGGGGGCGAGCGTCCTCGAGCCGGGGAGGGGGAGGGAGAGTTCGAAGGTACCCGGCGCAGCCTCTCCCTGTCCCCGGTCCCCGCACCGGCACCAACCCCAGCCCAGGGAGCCGATGGGTTGCCGTTGTGAAGAGAAAAAAAGATGGCAGTCTGAAATTGTGGAAAGGCCATGTTGAGGACCCAAGGGGTATCCTTTGTGATGCCTGTCAAGTAAAGATGGCAAGTGAGGGCGGGGCAAGTGGGGGGGGGAGCAAGTGGGGGCACTGTTTTTTTTGTTTTTTTTAAGTTTTAAACTTCAATAACTTGTAAAATATACCATCAATCTGAACAAAACTTGTTTAATTTACATCACAGGACAATAGTGAGCAAGGAGTGGGCCAAAAATGGTGGCGCTATCATGTACCGTTTTTGCGCAAATTCAAACCGGACAAACAAACAAGATGAGAGTTTTAGTAATATAGAGAAATCAACAGGCAAAGGTCAACTAAATTGAATTGACAAAAGATTGCTACTGGGAAGATGTATGCAACATCAAAATTGCTGTTAATGAAACTGAAATGGGTGATAGCATCCATTTAAACCTCAATAAACAAGTTCAATTAATATTTAATGAAGTTTAGATGAGATAAAGTTGTGAGCACAAAAAACAACCTTCTAGTCCTTGTAAACTAATCCACATTTCGATTCATCACTTTAGACATATTAACAAGCCTCTTTCAGTGACATTATATATCACAGATATGTCAATGAGAATAATTATTTCCTCTAATTGCCTTATTTTATTTGCAATTTAAATAAGATCTTCATTTCCTCTGCCCATCTTTATTTGTCCAGATGTAGAGCCCTTATTCCAAGTGTCCAAAGTCCCTTTTGGCCAATCAATGATGTGTTATGCTGTCAGCCTACATGGAGACAGACATGATCCGAATCCATTTGTCAAAATTCATGACTTTATTTATTTAAATCGTGAATGGATTGGAGTTTGAATTCAGTTTACTGTCATGTAAGGACAATGAAAAGCTTTTGCTGCGTGCTAACCAGTCTGCGGAAAGACAATACATTATTATAATCGAGCCATCCACAGTGTACAGATATATGATAAAGGGAATAACGTGAATAGCATTTACTGCAAGATTTGTGATTAGTACGGGTGTCAGAGGTTCTGGGGAGAAGACAGGTGAATGGGGTTAGGGGAGAGAGACAGTTTGAATGGCAAAGTAGAATTGATGGGCCAAATGGCCTAATTCTAATCCTATTCCTTATGACCTTCCAAGCCAGTAAAGTCCAATCAAAGATAATCCGAGAGTTCTGCATTGCTGCTGATAATAATCAACAAAGTAATTTAAATATTAGTGTTATAAATACCAGAACTACAGGTAGTGAAACTGCATTTTATTATGCAACGCAGAAACAACATTCTGTGGCTGAGAAGGAGCAGAGAGGTTGAAGAGAGATGTCAACTGGGACCACAGTCTTGACCACATCACAGCTCTGACTGTGATAAGATAGGCATCTAAATAAAAGTCCCATGGCTCCTCAGCAAACAAACAGTAGAAGCTAAGAAGAGTTAGCTTGAAGAATGCAAACTAAGCAGATTATTGAACAAAGAATTGGTCTTAGAAAAATTTTAGGAACTAAAGAACAGCCTGAAATTATTCATGTATTGCCACTACATAGGCGCTATCCCTACATTTCAGTTAGATCTGGGTTTACCATAAAGTAGCAATATTATTGCAAATTATCAGAAGGGTATATTTTTATTTTGGACGAAACAAAACAAATCAATGAAATTATATGCTGCATTCCATGAAAAATTCCCCTTTTGTCTCTGGACATGAGATGTGATACATGCAGCCTCATGTTGGCACTGTATGACTTGCTAAGTCGCAAGTACAGTGCAGCTTTCAATCCATTGGTATCAATAATTATTAAGGGACAGAAGTTTAGGGGTAACATGAGGGGGAACTTCTTTACTCAGAGGGTGGTGGCTGTGTGGAATGAGCTTCCAGCAGAGGTGGTGGAGGCAGGATCGATTTTAACATTTAAAAGTAAAGTGGATAGGTATATGGACGTGAAGGGAATGGAGGGGTATGGTCTGAGTGCAGGTAGATGGGACTAGGGGAAAACAAATGGTCGGCACGGACTGGAAGGGCCGAGAGGGCCTGTCTCCGTGCTGTAATTGTTATATGGTTATATGGTTAATATTGATTTTTCCAACTTCAAGTAACACTTACACCCCTCTCTCTCTGTCCCTCACACACCCTAGTCATCGTACTAGTTTCACTGTCGTCCTGTTGACTTTCACTGTGTGTATAACTTGTTAATACCTAGCCGACAGCCAACAATGAACCATTGTGGGCTCTGGCCTGTCCTTGATCATCATTTCATTAATTTGCTCCATATCTCTCTATATCACCATCCATATCTCTCGTATTCCCTTTCCCTTGATTCTCAGTCCGAAGAAGGGTCGCGACCCGAAACATCACCTATTTCTCCAGAGATGCTGTCTGACCTACTGAGTTTCTCCAGCTTTTTGTGTCTATCTCCAGCTTAAAGACATTGCCAGTGTCAGACCTATGCCCTCCACCAATGTGCTCTGCGTATGTGAAAGGGTAATTGAAGGTCACGCACTTATGTCCTATGACTGTTACATTTTCCTGTGTTGTGGCACTTCCAAGTAATATCCCAAATTTCTGGTCTGAACACTTTTATTGCAGTGTATCTCATGCTTAAGGCAGCAATGGCTTCTATGCATTTATCACACAGTGAGACCACATCCCTGTGGAGTAGGAACCTCAACTACCTTCGTCTTGCTTTCAATGTAACCTCTCTTTGAAATGGTGAGCGGACCAGTGAGGAGTCAGAGATATTGAACCAGTTATTCATTTGCCCACATATCATCAGCCTTTAGAAGACCTTAAGTCGTAGAAACATAGAATATAGGTGCAGGAAGGAGGCCATTCGACCCTTCGAGCCAGCATCGCTATTCAATATGATCATGGCTGATCATCCAGAATCAGTATCCTGTTCCTGCTTTCTCCCCATACCCCTTGATTCCGTTAGCCCTAAGAGCTGTACCCAACACTTAAAGAGCCATGCACTCCTTGCAGTGTGGTGCCATGCTCAGTTCAGTTCAGTTTTATTTGTTTAAGAAGGAACTGCAGATGCTGGAAAATCGAAGGTAGACAAAAGTGCTGGAGAAACTCAGCGGGTGCGGCAGCATCTATGGAGCAAAGGAAATAGGCAACGTTTCTGGCCGAAACCCTTCTTCAGAGTCTGAAGGAGGGTTTCGGCCTGAAAGATTACCTATTTCCTTTGTCATATGTAGGTTAACACAGGGCCAACAGTACAATGAAATGTGTTTGACAAGACAACGGGTCACCTCAGCAATCATATTACAAGGATAAAATTAAGGTTAAAAAAAAGATAAGATAAGTGACATTGGTAAATAAAAGACAATAATAAATTAAATAATCAACATATATGATGTGTTTATGAGTTCAGAAGCCTGATGGCATGATGATAAAAAACTGTTCTTAAGTCTAGTATAACACTAACAACATTTAAAAGACATTTGGACAGTTACTTAGATAGGAAAGGTTTAGAACGTCGGGCCAAATGGGAGGTGGGCAGGTGGATGGAGGATCTTGGTCAGCATGAACAAGTTGGACCAAAGGGCCTGTTTCCATGCCGTATGAATCTATGACTTCACAAACACCCAGTAAGGTCTCTTTCTCGGGCACTACCATTGATATTTTATGCAACTTAATATCCACAAACATTGAAAAACACATAGCGAATTTTAAAAATTATATTTTTATGTGATTAAAAATGAAACACCAATTGAATACATACCCAGTTAAAATAAAAGCACAAACAAACAGAATTGAATTACATTATTAAAAATTACTTACTGCCTGCCATTCATGCCGTTGATTTCAGTGGAACTGCAGTAGTTTAGTTTAGAGTCCGTGCCGAGCAGCGATCTCCGCTCTATTGACACAAGCCACACACACTAAAAATGGGATAAAATAAAAAAAAAAAAACCCACCCCCCCCCCAAAACTTACACTGATACCAAGTATACAAACACAAGCCAATTAACCTACAAACCTGTACGTCTATAGAGTGTGGGAGGAAACTGAAGAACTCAGAGAAAACCCACGCAGTCACGGAGAGAACGTACAAACTCCGTACAGACAGCACCCATAGTCAGGATCGAACCCGGGTCTCTGGCGCTGAAAGCGCTGTAAGGCAGCAACTTTCCCCGCTGCGCTACCGTGCAGGTACTTTTGTCAGCTTAAACCTGGCATGAGGCTCAATGGGCAGATTGCCCGGGGAAGTCTGTTTAAGTCTGCACAGCCCCCAGGACTTCACTGGTAGACCATGGGGGCACATCATACTGTCAGGCAGTAAAGCAAAAGGTGGTGCAGCCTGTGTGGCTTAAACCTATGATAGACACAACAAGCTGGAGTCACTCAGCGGGACAGGCAGCAACTCTGGAGAGAAGGAATGGGTGACGTTTCGGGTCGGGTCTTGTCGAGTCTGGCCCTTTCGGATTCAAATGTATTTAAATGCTAGCTTTCGATTGCCACATGCTGAAATCAATATACATGGGTTTCAGACTTAAACGCCCCACAAACCTAAATGGAGCCTTGTGGGAATGGGTGACCTTTCTTCAGGCTGAGAGTCAGTGGAGAGGGGTACACAGAGATAAGGAAGGGTAAGGTGTGAAAACAAGACATCAACAGAGATGCGGATCAAGTTAAATGTAGAATAGACCATTTATCCACAGCTCTTTTGATGTCTCATTTTCACCTCCGTATCTCTGTGTTTCCCTCTCCCCTGACTCTCCGTCTGAAGCAGGGTCTTGACCCGAAAAGTCACCCATTCCTTCTATCCAGAGATGCTGCCTGTCCCGTTGAGATGCTCCAGCATTTTGTGTCGATCTTCGGTGTAAACCAGCATCTGCAGTTCCTTCCTTCACGGTTTCAACCTGTGTTGTGTTTGACATCTGGACGTCTGGGGAGAAGCACAGTAAGCCCTATCAGAAGTGGTGCTGCCCAGGCAGAAAGTCTGCCCATTATTCCCGGCAATAGGAGGAAGGATCATATTGCTGGCAACAAGGAGGTATTGCTGGAGGCGGCCAAGGGGACGAGCAGCAGAGGTATACGGGTATTACTGACGGATGAACTGCAGGAATCCCTTTAATGATCTCAGCAGCTCATGACAGGTGGGTGGAAATTAACATGCGTTCTTCTGTGGGCATAATCTTTCTCTCTTCTCAAGCCTATTTCATCCCAGCACTTGTCATATCCACTTACTCGGGGCCAAACAACCTTCCCTTTCTACGCACTTTTACAAATATTGATCTATCTGTTCAGTAATTGCTTGCCTCTTCCCCTTCCCCTTCCCCTCCCCCTCACTCTCTCCCCCCTTCACCCTCGCCCCCCTCCTTCCTTTCTCCCCCTCCTCCTCCTCCCTCTCCTGAGTCCCCCCCACTTGTCCTCCCCCATATCCCCCTCCGTTTTCCCACCTCCATCTCCCCCTCCCCATCCCCCTTGACCTCGTCCTCCATCTCGCCCGCCCTCTCTTCCCCCTCCCCTCCCCTTCCTCTCTCCTCTCGCCCCGCCCGCCCTCTCCCCTGCCCCTCCGTCTCTGTCTCCTCTAAGCTAATATAAAGCATGTATGAAACACATACGTACATACGTACTGCCGTACGTTTAAAAAAATAGAGATTTTGCAAGATAAATGACTTGGGTGCAAAGCACAATTAGAAAAATAAACAAGTTCATGGTAGTGCAAGAGGTGGTTCATAATGCTCTGTAATAATTACATAAGATATTCCCCCAGGTTCATTCTCACCGGTAGCAGGTTGATATTGTGAACAAACCATAATTAACTTAATTAACCATAAATCTTTTAGATATAAAACCTATTTTGTTTAGTTTAGTTTAGAGATACAGCGTGGAAACAGGCCTTTCAGCCCACCAAGTCCGCTCCGATCAGCGATCCCCGCACATTACCACTATCCTACACAAGACCTAGCGACAATTTAATATTTATACCAAGCTAATTAACCAGCAAACATGTATGTCTTTGGAGTGTGGGAGGAAACCGAAGGTCTCATAGGTCACGGGAAGAACATACAAACTCCGTATAGACAAGCACCCGTAGTCAGGATCGAACCTGGGTCTCTGGCCCTGTAAGGCAGTAGCTCTACCGCTAAGCCACCGTGCCGCCCTGAGGTAAAAAACCTTATGTAACATCTTTGTACTCTTCTATTTACAGCAGAGAAACCAGGATACAACCGTACATCCCACATCATGTTTGCCTTTAATTCAGGTTAATGTGCCAAGCTTAACCCGATCATGTCAATCAGTGAAAAGGTAAATTGATAGGCCCCTATCTATTCTACTGGGTTATTATAAGGTCATATATTCATTGCATTTACAGTGTAGTAGACAATCCACTGGTAGTTTTTAAAGTGGAGCTTATCCCTTTCTTCATTTACTGAATACAAGGCACACTTCACTTCTGTTGGAAAAATTAGCATCAAGTGCATTCACTGCAATAGCATTTCTTTGAAAGGTGCCTCTAGAATTTGTAAATAGATCTCAAGACAGAGAGAGAATGCTTTCTTAGGTTTTCAAAAGTATCCTGATCTCCAGAGGTAATGTGAAAACATGTCTGGTAAACAAAGAGGTTCGATAGGCAAGAACTTTTTTTGAAGCACAGGAGACTGAGGGATGACCTTGTTGAGGTGTAGAAGATCAAGAAGGGTGTGGATGAAGTGAACGCTCACAGTCTTTTTCCCCAGGGTGGAATATTCTTAAACTAGAGGGCATAGGCTTAAGGTGAGAAGGAAGCGATTTAAGTGGGACCTCAGGAGCTACGTTCCCAGAACCAGGGGCCACAGTTTAAGAATAAGGAGTAAGCCATTTAGAACAGAGACGAGGAAACACTTTTTCTCACAGAGAGTGGTGAGTCTGTGGAATTCTCTGCCTCAGAGGGTGGTGGAGGCCGGTTCTCTGGATGCTTTCAAGAGAGAGCTAGATAGGGCTCTTAAAAATAGCGGAGTCAGGGGATATGGGGAGAAGGCAGGAAAAAGGTACTGATTTGGGATGATCAGCCATGATCACATTGAATGGTGGTGCTGACTCGAAGGGCCAAATGGCCTACTCCTGCACCTGTTGTCTATTGTCTATTGTCACTCAATCGGTGGTCCCTATCTGGAATGCGCTGCCAGAAGAACCTACAGAACTGGATACAATTTAAAAAGATATTTGGGCAGATATATGGAAAGGAAAATTTTAGAGAGAGCTACTAGAACAAGTTGGACCCATTGAGCCCCGTCCCCCAACGAGAGGGTGCGCGACATCACACAGGAGGGCTGGTTCCCGAACGTGGCGTCTGGGAACTCACGCCGGAGACAGGTGCCCCCTGAAGCCAATCACCCCCATCACCCATTCCCCCAACATAACCCGATCGCCAACGCAATATTCCACCACTCACACATAGCCCCCAACTGCCGGCGCGGCTCATTCCCCTCATCCCCATCACACCCTCCCCCTCCTCTTCACCCTCCCTCTTCTCTCCCCTCACCTTCCCTCCTCCACTCCCTCCTTCACCTCTCCCTCCTTCTCCTTTCCCCTACACTCAGTCACTCCCTACCCTCAGTCACTCCCTCCCACCCTCCATAACCCCTCTCCCCTCCTTACCACCTTGACCCATCGAGCCCCGTTTCCCCAACGCAATATTCCACCACTCACCCGTTCCCCCGATGCAACCCATTCCCCCAAAGCAATCAATCCTTCCCACTTGTGGGGGGGGGGGGGTAGAGGGGTGGCAGTTGGCGCTTCCCAGAGCCAATGAATGGACTCGACTTTTGGGTCTGCGTCGGCGCTTCCTGGAGCCAATCAAACCTTCCCGTGTGGGGAAAAAATCTCACTCTCTCCTTACTCCCCTTGAAGCTGCTGATCCCTTTGGGAAGATATATGGATACGAAGATTTTAGAGAGCTAATTGCAGCGAAACGGGACTAGCCTAAAGTGCCAACTTGGTCAGCATGGACAAAGTGTGCCGAAGGGCCTGGATTTGTGCTGCACCACTCTATGACTTCATGTCTCTATGCATTTTATGGATCCTTGTGCTTGGGTGAGGTGGGTGGGGAGGGATGTGAGGCAGGTACATCACCACTTCTTTCTTTCTTTCTCTTGGTGTCCTTTCATTTTTCATATTTTTTCTATTCCTCGCTTCTTCCTTTCATTTATTCACTCTTTGGTTACACCACTTTGGTAGTCTAGGGGGCTCTATCTTTGCACATTTCACTTTTTCTCTTTCTTGCTTTTTCTCCTTTCTTTTCTTCCGACTATAGCTAAAAGTTAAAATTGAAGCTGTACAATAACTGTGTCATTTTATATGCCGTTGGTTTTATTTTTGTACATTTGCTTCTAATAAATCAAAAAAAAATCCAATATCTAAACGGAAACCTTATTTTTTTCTCATAGCTTTCTGCCCCCATTGTCCCTTGATGTTACTGTCCGTAATTAGTTAGTGTAATACCTATATTAAGAGCATTGATTTAGAATCAATATGGTTGCTTTGGAACGGAACGGATTATTGGGATATTAATCAGACCAAAACATTCAAGATTGTTAGTGAGTGGTTATGATTTCATTTTGCCATGAAGTAGTCCTTCACACTTGCACGCCACATTTTTTTGCTAATTGTTGCAGCTGACATAACACTGATTTATTTAATACTTCTACGATGTCACACACATGATTGAAATCTGCAGGTGATATATAAGCTTTTAAAAATAAATCTACTGAAAGATAAAATTATGTAAAATGGCATTTGAAAATGGAATGAAATGTTTATGAATTCTGAAAATGCAATAACTCAAAAAATGGTGTCAACCCAAGGACAAAGTAACTGTATTCTTCTTCAGTTAAATTCAATGGCTTAAAATATTTCATAACTCAGGTTTTCTTTTGTTAATACAAGTATAGTAATAACCTTTAAAAAAAGGAGAATCTGCATAGTTGTTTACATTTAAATCATGGCACTCTGGGATGTAGACATCAACAAATGACACAGGAATAATGTAATGCAATTCACTAACTCAGACTAAGGAGATGTTCAAAGTTTCCAGTTTTAGAACATTTTCACCTTTATTAAGTCCTCAAAAAGCCAAAATGGTGACAGTTCCACACAGAACAAGATCGATGGCACAGTGGGTAGAGTTGCTGCCTTACAGTTCCTGCAGTGCCAGAGACCCAGGTTCGATCCCGACCACCAGGTGTTGTCTGTATGGGATTTCTGCGTTCTCCCCATGACCTGCATGGGTTTTCCCCGAGATCTTCGGTTTCCACCCACATTCCAAATACATGGGTTTGCGGGTTAATTGGCTTGGTATGAGTGTAAAATTGTCCCTAGTGTGCGTAGGGACGTGTCAGTGTGAAGGGATCACTAGTCAGTGCGGACTCGGTGGGCCGAATGGCCTGTTTCCGTGCTGTCTTCTTCTTAGGCTCCCTTTGGTCACGGCTGACCATGGGTGTCTCCAGGGTGGAGGACGCCTGTGAGTGACTTTGTTTTACATGGGGAGACTGGTGCACAGACAGCCACCCCACGGTCCTGACAGATCTGGGTCAGGAAATAGTGGCATGGAGTCCAAGACAACTGGAGACCCTTTTCTGCTGCAGCCTTCATCCGCCTTCCCAGCCGTTGTGTCGCTCCACTAAGGTCAGCCATCGTCCTCTGCCTGTTCCACCGTTGAGGTCTTGGTTGGATTTCTCTTTGTCAGAGACCACCCCCCTCGACCTTACCGCCATGGGTGGCCCTACCAGGAACACAGCTCCAGACGGCATCGCTCTCAGGATCTCAGGTCCACACAAGCTTCTCCACCATGACAAGGAGACAATCCACAGAGAAGATTCCAAATGTGGTGAGAAGCATTCCTGAATCTTGAGAATGGGACCTTCTCTCCTTCTGACTGCTCTCAGGCTGTGCCATCTTCAGGATCAACCTGGTCAGATAATTCTTGACTGCATGTCCTAGAACTCGGCCAAATTACTGTGAGCAGTGGCCTTCATGATGGTGGTAGGGTGTGTTTAATGGATCGACTGGGCTTATATTCACTTGAATTTAGAATGATGAGAGGAGATCTTATAGAAACATATACAATTCTTAAGGGATTGGACAGGCAAGATCCAGGAAAAATGTTCTCCATATTGGGGAAGTCCAGAACCAGGGATCACAGTTTAATAATAAGGGGCAGGCCATTTAGGACTGAGATGAGGAAAAACGTCCTCACCCAGAGGGTTGTGAATCTGTGGAATTCTCTGCCACAGAAGGCAGTGGAGGCCAATTCACTGGGTGTTTTCAATAGAGAGGTAGATATACTCTTAAGGCTAATGGAATCAAGGGATATGGGGAGAAAGTAGGAACGGATTACTGATCAGCCATGATCATATTGAATGGCTGGCTCAGAGGGCCAAATGGCCTACCCCTGCACCTATTTTGTCTATCAGTAATCCCTATGTTAACCCCTCTATCCCCTTTTGGGCCAAATCCAACTCACTCTTTATTTCTTATTTATGTTGCCATTCCAACCCTCATGGTGTTCCTGTGTATTCATCCCCAGTCATGTTTATTTGTTTCTATGTTGTGACAACAGAAACATGCAGACAAAGACTTCCTTTGTCAAGTTGTTCTGTATTGTAGATATTATCCTCCCGCATTTCACAAGAACACAAGAGGAGGTTTTTTCTCTAGTTATAGACAATAAGCAATAGACAATAGACAATAGGTGCAAGAGTAGGCCATTCGGCCCTTCGAGCCAGCACCGCCATTCAATGTGATCATGGCTGATCATCCCCAATCAATACCCCATTCCTGCCTTCGCCCCATATCCCCTGACCGCTATTTTTAAGAGCCCTATCCAGCTGTCTCTTGAAAGCATCCAGAGAACCTGACTCCTCTGCCCTCTGAGGCAGAGAATTCCACAGACTCACCACTCTCTGTGAGAAAAAGTGTTTCCTCGTCTCCGTTCTAAATGGCTTACTCCTTATTCTTAAAATGTGGCCCCTGGGTCTGGACTCCCCCAACATCGGGAACATGTTTCCTGCCTCTAATGTGTCCAAACCCTTAACAATCTTATATGTTTCAATGAGACACCCTCTCATCCTTCTAAACTCCAGAGTGTACAAGCCCAGCCGCTCCATTCTCTCAGCATATGACAGTCCCGCCATCCTGGGTATTAACCTTGTAAACCTACGCAGCACTCCCTCAATAGCAAGAATGTCCTTCCTCAAATTAGGGGACCAAAACTGCACACAATACTCCAGGTGTGGTCTCACTAGGGCTCTGTACAACTGCAGAAGGACCTCTTTGCTCCTATATTCGATTCCTCTTGTTATAAAGGCCAACATGCCATTAGCTCTTGTCACTGCTTGCTGTACCTGCATGCTTACTTTCATAGACTGATGTTAATTGATGATCTTTTACAGCTGATCAAATGGTTCTCGATTCCTCTACTCTGTGCAAGAGACTACCCGATCTATTCCTCTCATGATTTTACATACCTCAATAAGATCACCCCTCATCTTCCTGTGCTTCAAGGAATAGAGTCCAAGTCTGCTTAACACTCTCCCTATAGATTAGGCCTCGAGTCCTGGCAACATCCTCGTAAAGCATGGAGGAAGCATTTTATCGGGATGCATCACAGCATGGTTTGGGAACAGTTCCAAGACCACAAGAAATTACAGTGAATTGTGGCAGCCCAGACGATCACACAAACCAACCTCCCTTCCATTAATTCCATTTATACCTCACGCTGCCTCGGCAAGGCTAATAACATAATCAAGGATGAGTTGCACCCTGGTCACTTTCTCTTCTCCCCTCTCCCATCGGGCAAAACGTATAGAAATGTGAAAATGCACATCTCCAGATGCAGGGACAGTTTCTTCCCAGCTGTTATCAGGTAACTGTCCCATCCTTCCGCAGTCCTGAACTACTATCTTCCTTATCGGGGAACCTCGGACTTTACTGGCTTTACTTTGCACTAAACGTTATTTCCTTATCATGTATCTATACACTGTGAATGGCTTGAATGTAATCACGTATTGTCTTTCTTCTTGCTGGGTAGCAAGTAACAAAAGCTTTACACCGTACCTTGGTACACGTGACAATAAACTAAACTGAACTAAACTAAACTGAATCTTCTCTACACCCTTTTCAGCTTGACAACATCTTTCCTATAATATTGGTACCCAAATTAAATCTTGATTTTCACTCTACACCCTCCTTTACGCACTAAATCCCTGTAAAGCAACACCTGCATTTATGTGCAGCTCACAATAGAAAGATTGTAAAACATCTTTTGTTTTAAATAACATTAATTGATTTGAATTAAATTGATGTAAAGTATATCTTAATGCATGGGAAGTACTAGGGTAGAAGCATTTGTCAGAATTATTCAGGAAACTTAAGATATATTGCTAGTTTCAATACTAATTGATGGGCTGTGAAGCATTTTTGGACATCCTGTGGTTGTGAAGCATGCTACATAAATCAGTTTATTCCTACATATGAATCGAGTGAAATATTTTTGGATACGACTTTCCTGAATTAGAAATGCAGGCCAAATAAGATAATCTTCTGCAATGTCAGGTAAAAATTTGTCTTGGCTCACGTAGGCAATGTCAGGTAAGACCATCATGAGGGCCATCTAGTCTTCCCACATTAGAACATGAATACTGACGTTAAATAACTAAAGGGAGTAGGAAGTTTCAGTGGCATCTTCAATGATAAAGCAACGTCCAAGAATATAGTGTTTACAACCCTGCTTTGGACTCTCCTTTCCATTATCCATAAAATGGAGTGTGACGGAATACTCGCCCAGCTTTACTCCAGCAGTCTGACACTCTCCAGGATGAAGGAGAAAGGAGTTCCCTTCAATGGAACCCAGTTCACGATGCTAAATATTCATTAAGTTAACCGCCTGCCCTCCATATTCAGAAAATTCTCATCAGCAACTTGCCAGGGACTCTTTGACCTCCCCAAACTATCATAGAAAACAGACAATAGACAAGAGACAATAGACAACAGGTGCAGGAGTAGGCCATTCGGCCCTTCAAGCCAGCACTGCCATTCAAGGTGATCATGGCTAATCATCCACAATCAGTACCCCGTTCCTGCCTTCTCCCCATATCCCCTGACTCTGCTATCTTTAAGAGCCCTACCTGGCTCTCTCTTGCAAGTATCCAGAGAACAGGCCTCCACCGCCCTCTGAGGCAGAGAATTCCACAGACTAACAACTCTCTGTGAGAAAAAGTTTCCTCGTCTCCATTCTAAATGGCTTACCCCTTATTCTTAAACTGTGGCCCCTGGTTCTGGACTCCCCCAACATCGGGAACATGTTTCCTGCCTCTAGCATATCCAAACCCTTAACAATCTTATATGTTTCAATAAGATTCCCTCTCATCCTTCTAAACTCCAAAGTGTACAAGCCCAGCCGATCCATTCTCTCAGCATATGACAGTCCTGCCATCCCAGGAATTAACCTTGTAAACCTACACTGCACTCCCTCAATAGCAAGAATGTCCTTCCTCAAATTAGGGGACCAAAATTTGACCAAAACATGCCATTCGCTTTCTTCACTACCTGCTGTACCTACATGCTTACTTTCATAGACTGATGAACAAGGGCCCCCAGATCCCGTTGCACTTCCCCTTTTCCCAATGACGCCATTTAGATACTAATCAGCCTTCCTGTTTCTGATACCAAATTGGATAACCTCACATTTATCCGCATTAAACTTCATCTGCCATGCATCTGACCACTCCCCCAACCTGTCCAAATCACCCTGCATTCTCATAGCATCCTCCTCACAGTTCGCACTGCCACCCAGCTTTGTGTCATCTGCAAATTTGCTAATGTTACTTTGAATCCTATCATCCAAATCATTGATGTATATTGTAAATAGCTGTGGTCCCAGCACCGAGCCTTATGGTACCCCACTAGTCACTGCCTGCCATTCCGAAAGGGACCCGTTAATCCCTACTCTTTGTTTCCTGTCTGCCAACCAATTTTCTATCCATGTCAGCACTCTACCCCCCAATACCTTGTGCCATAATTTTGCCCACTAATCTCCTATGTGGGAACTTATCGAATGCTGAGGACTAAGGAAAGGCACAGCAAAACAGTGCTACCATGTAAATTGTGCCTCAAACACAAGGAATCCCAACTTGGAAATATATTGACACTTCCAGATCCCAGAACTCTATGCTAGAACACCTCTACCAGTAGGAATACAGCAATTCAAGAACGGGGAATGAGAGGTATTGTTGGTGATGTCCAATCCCAATGAAAATGACCGTAAACAGAAGAAACAAGAACTTTTCTTTATATCTTGATCTGGATATTTGTCATGTTAACATTCCCCACTGGTGATCACCTTTGCCATGATTGATTGATTTGAAATAAGCAAGGTGACGAAGAGGCAATAATGATAAAATGATGTGGCATTGGGACGACATGATTTGGCAGCAACACTTGCAATAGGGTGAACTCGCGTGATACGTTTTATTTACAACAGATCCAGGACCACAAGGGGGTGCTGTCCCTCATCGTCAGGGTGCAGATGCGGTGGCGCTGGGCATGTTCCCTTGAAGCTCAGTCCTTGCCTCGAAGGAGGAGGCGGGGCCATCTCACCCTCACGAGGAGGTGCTGGCAGTCTCAGGCTTATCCTGGAGGCTCAGCTTTGGGGCTTGAAGAGGCAGAGCTTGCAGTCTGTGGATTTTCGTGGAGGCTCAGTCTTTACCTCTGCATGTGTGTGTGTGTGGGCGCAATCCCTCATTGTCCAAGGGCATGAAGAGTCTGTCTCTATGTATATCTGTCTCTCTCTCTCTCACAGTCTCTCTCTCTCTCTCTCTCTCTCTCATCTCGTCTCTCTCTCTCTCTCTGTATCTCTCTCTCTGTGTGTCTCTGTCTCTCTCTCTCTCTCTCTCTCTCTCTCTCTCTCTCTTGGGTTGTGGATAATATAAGTAAGCCCTTTTGGCAGTGCGAGATGCTTTTTGTCGATTTCCAACAACTAGCAAGTAACATGCAAAGTTCATCATAGCAGGAGCAGTCTATTGCGCCTGTCCCACTTAGGCAATTTTTCAGGCGACTGCCGGCGACTGTCAAGTCGCCGGCAGTCGCCTGAAAAACCGGCAAATGGAACGGCGACTGTCACACACACACACACACACACACACGTACACACGGCACACACACACACACACAACACACACACACACACACACACACTCACACACACACACACACACATACACACACACACACACACATCGCAGGCGGGGGACAGGGCATGCGGGGGGAGTGCTGGCTGAAACTCACTCAGTATAAAGCCAAGGTGATACAGACACACACCGCGATGAACAGGAAGGTTAGCGCTGTAATTAAGACAGTAATGCACAGTGTACAGTAAGTTCTTTAAAAGGTGGGGGAGGGAGAGGGGAGAGAAGGAGGGAGAAGGGGGGAGAAGGAGGGAGAAGGAGTGGAGACAACTTTTAAGAAGTCAGACAACTTTTAAGAAGCCAGAGTTACACGGCTGTGAAGCTTGGCGGACATTTAACATTACCGGTCTGTTATCCTTGGTTCTGAAAACTACTGCTTACGTTTTATTTCCCCAATGTGCCAATGAAATTCACCGGTCAGCACCGGCTACAACCTACAAGAACATTCGACCTCCTGGCAAAACACTAGGACCTCCTGGCACCCACCTATGGCACGGGAATTCTCGCTATTCTCCATGGCGGCTTCATTCTAGTCGCTGCTAATTTTTCAACGTTGAAAAATTTGCGGCGACCATAATGAGGCCGCGACTAGTTCCCAGATTGCGGGAACTCCTCACGACCGTGAAGGCAACTCCCCGGCAACCACCCGCGACATATGGCGACCATGTGGCGACTGCATAGTCTCCTGCAGTCGCGTAAAAAATCACCTAAGTGGGACAGGCCCATATCGCTATGATAGTTGAACATCTCTAAGGTAGCAGACAGGCTAATTTCAAACTTCGGAGAACTTACAGAAATCCCAATTACAAGGGATTATTGTAATTAAAGTATTGGACAAACCCGGTGAGAATTGCTTAAGGTGGACAGTTTGCCAGCACCTGATGGACTGCTAAGGTTTCACATGAAAGTAGACATAAAATGCTGGAGTAACTCCGCGGGACGGGCAGCTTCTCTGGAGAGAAGGAACGGGTGACGTTTCGCGTCGAGACCCTTCGTCAGATTGGTCAGTCTGGTTCAGACTGAAGAAGGGTCTCGACCCGAAACGTCACCCATTCCTTCTCCCCACAGATGCTGCCTGTCCCGCTGAGCTACTCCAGCATTTTGTGTCTACCTTCGATTTAAACCAGCATCTTCAGTTCTTTCCTACACAAGATAGCGGAGTCAGGGGATATGGTGAGAAGGCAGGAACGGGGTACTGAATGTGGATGACCAGCCATGATCACATTGAATGGCGGTGCTGGCTCGAAGGGCCGAATGGCCTACTCCTGCACCTATTGTCCATTGTCTATTGTTTCAAATGTAGTAGCTTCAGAGATTGGCCCATTGGTTGAAACTTTTCGTAACTCGCTAAATTCGGGGAATGTACAAGACAATTGTAAAAAAAGCAATGGTGCTCCTTGATCAAAAAGACAGAAAGGCAAGATGCAAGGAATTATAGGCCATTTAGTTTAACAGCAATTATTGGCAAGATGCTGAAGTCAATAATCAAAGAGGAAGTAGCTCACCATTTAGGAAAGCTAATGATAATTAAACCAAGTCCACCAGGTTTTATGAAAGGAAAATCATGATTGACAAATCAGCTTGATTTCTTTAAGGATGTAGCAGGGAGAGTTGATAGCATGGAACCTGAAGATCAAGTGTAATTAGATTTCCAAGAGGCATTTAACAAGGTGCCATGTAAGTGTTAGTGCATACAGTAAAAGGCCACAGTGTAGAAATAAATTGTATTAGCATTGATTAAAATCTGGCAGTTTCATAGAAAATAGTTTTGAATAAATGGATCTTTTTCAGAGCGTAGGGAGGTAACTGATGGAATACCGCAGCGCAGTGGAAAATAAATTTATGTAAGATTTCCAAATGTAAGATTAAAATAAGTGGAAGGGCATGTTGTTCTAAGGACACTGTGATTCTGAAAAAGTGTATGGATAGTGGGAAAAGTACAGGTAAATGAAGTTCAGTGTGGGGAAGTGTGAGGACACGCACTTTGGTAAGATGAAAAGGCAGATTTTACTTCGGAGTCACGTGAGTGACTACGTGAAGAAGCCCCGCCAGGCGCATGCGCGTCATTACGTCCGCGCATGTCGCACTGAACGGGCTGGAGGGCACAGCTCCACCAGCGGTAAGTAGGAACTTCTAAGGTAAGTGTTTTTACAACCTTTACCAAGAAGTATTTCCACTCCGTAAAGCTGGCTCGAGCAGTCAGTAGGAGTGGAGAGTTGGAGCTGTCAGTTCGGAAGATCCGTCTTAGCGTGGGTCCAGGGATTCACGAATTTGATCGGGTCGGGAGATAAGCGCGGCAACGCCGGTTCCGATGCCGGGTGCCGTTTTCACCGGCAACAGTTAAGATAGCGCGCTAATCTTCACCACTAGCTCCATTTACAAAAGGCAGGCCAACTGGAATTTTGATTCAGAATAAGCCTGGTCCATCTATTTATTTCCCAAGGGTTCTAATTAGACTGAGGCTGCTGCTAGCCATGAAAAGGCAAGTATCAAGTCACAGACCTGGGTTCTCTGACGACAATGGTGACTCTTCCCCTGATCATATAACAATGTGGGGGAGGATGGGAACACGGAGCTGATGCTCCAACCTTTGATTATCTAAGGGTCCAAGGGCCAGTGCTGTCCAAGAGGGCCCATACCAAGAACAACATATGGAGGGTTTCCATATATTGGGGTTCCTTCCAGCGCCTTGTTTAGGACTGGAGGATGCCTCCCTACTATATGATTTGGGAGAAGCAGGGCAGGATGCAGCTGACCCTGATGCTGGTGTCCCTGCTTATGTGCAAACACCAGCGTGCACAAGAGCCATGCTCCGGGTGTCTCAGAAATGGCACTGAGTTGCTATTCCGGAGGGGACTGGTGAGGCAATGGAACAATCCCTTGCCAGCAGTATCAATTATTTAGTACCTCACCAGCTCCAGCAAGATATGATGCAAGTGACTGCAAACAAATATGAGACACCTGATTAATGTGCATTACTGAAAGTGCCCACGGTGATCCAGGTTCTGGGCACCCATGAGTCCTTCTTTGAGGGGACAGGAGGTTCGGTATCAACACGTCCTCCAACTGGTGGCTGCAGCAATTACTGCATTTGGCACTATGGTACAAGGGACAATCATTCCTCAAACTCACAACATATATGTTGGGTATTTTATGCAATGCATGTTTCAGGAAATTGCATCAGGGAATATCGCCATCAGGCCATCACTAAACCAAAAATTTGCTGCTCTATGTAAGGCGACTAATGTACAAATGCCTGAATTCCTGTTTGGAACAGACCTTGTCATAAAAATTTGTGAAATTAATGATGAGGCCAAAACAATTGGCTTAATGTAGTCAAGCATTTCAAGGTCACCTAGTCGCGACCCTGGGTTAATACTGAAGGTCAGATCCAGGTGCTGGGCTCAGCAGGGGCAGGCCAGTGGGGCAACGAGGGTACCCACCGAGACAGATCGGCTACAACTCCAATATGAGCAGACAACAGCTTTACAGGTCAACTGTAGAGGTACAGGGACTTTTGTTAATGATAAAGTTCTGGTGGCCAATCTCCTATTGGAGGTTGATTACAAATGTTTTCTAATGAGTGGTGCTGTATAACATATGATATGTTTATACTAAATACTGTCTCACGTCTACCATTGAGTTTATCTCAGGGATAGATCCACCTCAACAGCACAAGCCTAATAAAATGTGAGTGTTTTCTGCTTGAGAGCCTGAACAGGTAAACAATGGTGATTGATAAAGCCATTAATCATCCTCCACAATTGTGTCTAATATTTCCCCAGATCTCAAAAAGATGGATGTTGTACAGTAATTCTTGTCCTCAATCACTTAAATTCTTTCAGTTCAGTTCTCTATAGGAATTTAAACTGGATACCTTCGTTACTGCTAAACAGCTGCTATCACAGGGCTGTTATGTGGCAACTATTGATTTGCAAGATGTGTATTATTCACTGCCAATTCATGCTCATTATCGCAGGTACTTGAAATTTAATTGGATGCGACAGCTGTGGCAATACAAAGCATTGACTCATGGATTAAGTTCAGCACCCAGGCTATTTATTAAATTGTTAAAACCTGTGATGGTGCTATTGAGGGCCATCATCACATTGTAATGGCTTATTTAGCTGATATCTTAATTATCAGCAACACTAAAGGTCAGCTGAAGAATCGGTTGCAGCAACCAAAAAAAAAGTGCTTGAGTCATTAGGGGTTGCTCCATCCAACTAAGTCCAAGTTACAGCCAACCCAAAATATCGAACTATTTGGGGTTTCTTATTAATTCTGTTGCTAAACCAGTAACATTACCAACAGCCAAGGTTGTCGATGATGCTGATGTCTGTACTTGCCTCCCACAAAAACTTTATCCCTCCATCCGAGAAGTCGCTAAGGTCATTGGGAAATGGGTAGCACGGTTTTCCTGCAGTACATTTCGGGCCTTTGCATTATCAACATTTGCAGAGAGCACGAGAACTAGCACTAAAATCGAGTGCAGGCCATTTTGATCAGGTTATGCAGTTACCAACCACAGCTCTCGCAGAGTTGCAGTGGTGGATTGTTAATGTTAATCCAGCTACAAATAACATTTTGGGTACTAGACCCTTCACTAATCTTCCAGACTGATGTCAGCGCTCTCGGATGGGGGGGGCTATGGACACTGAGTCTAGCTGTGGGGGTAGCTGGCATGAACACGAAGGGTTGATTCGCCACACACACGGGATAAATTCTTTCGCATTATTGGGGGCATTTTATGGGTAAAGGCATATTGCTCCTCAATGAAGGATTTACATGTTCAACTCCAGATTGATAACACCACAGCAGTGGCATATATTAATCATATGGGAGGAGCACGATCAGTATCATGTGTTAACAGGGTACCGTCATGTGGCATTGGGGTATGTTAAGGCATATTTGCGTTTCAGCCATTTATTTACCACCTATAGACAATGTGATGGCCAACCATCCGACCATAGGTCGCGTACGTTTCATGCCAATATAGAATGGATGTTGAATTCTAAACTTTGTCACACAATTGTCACTCGATTTGGGTTGCCAGACATTGATCTGTTGCATCCAGATTACATCACCAGTTGCCTAAATATGTTTCATGGGAGCCAGATCCAGGTGCAGTTGCCGTGGATGCAGTCTTGTTACATTGGGGGCACTAAAATCTATGCAATTCCTCCATTTTTTCATCCCAAAATGCCTCACCACAATAGAGACTCCGCCACAGGTGTTTTGGTGGTCCCAGATGGGCCAACACAACCATGGTTCCCATTAGTGCTTCCAATGATGGTTCAGCCATTCATGATGATTCCCAGCTGCAGTAATTTGTTGGTGCATCCGGTTACAGGAGAAAGTCACCCTTTACATGACCGTATTAATTGTTGGTTTGCAGGTTCTGACCAGACAATTCCAAGGCCTTAGGATTGTCGAACAGGGCCATGGAGGTTCTCACTGCAGGCTGGCGAAATAGCACTCAAAAAACAATATATGGTTCACATAAAGAAATGGGAGCTGTTTCTGTGTACAATTCCAATATGTCTTATCATAATGCAAGCATATGTGATGTGTTGGAGTTCCTTGCTAAGTTGCATTTTGATGAGCACCTGAGTTATAGTGCCATTACCAGTGCTCGGAGTGCGTTGTCCTCTTATTTAGGGCAGTCTTCAGAACAACATCCTATCGGATCTCATCCGTTAGTATCCCGATTTATGAGGAATTTTTAATAAAAACCCTCCGAAACCTCGATATATAGAAATCTGGGATTTGTTCTCACAATGCTTCGGCATTGGGCTCCAATTACTTCATCTTTGCAGAGATTAACTCTTACTGTGGTTATGCTAATGGCGCTAGTTTCAGCAGAACATGTACAAACATTACAATCGTTACGAATACCTTGTATGCATTTGTCTGTCAATGACATTACCTTCTATGTTTATGATTTAATCAAACAAAGCAGGCCAGGTCTGGCTGGAACCAAGCTGACGTTTAAAGCCTATCCTGTTGACCAAATGTTATCTGTAGTTAAACACTTAAGCCAATATATTAAGGTAACAAGAAGTCTCAGACAGGACTGCTCATTAGTCACAAAAAGCCATATAAAACAGTGTCAGCACAAACTATTTCTAGATGGTTGAAACAGGTTCTCAATTATGCTGGAGTCGACAATCGTGTCTTTACCTCTCACTCCACCAGGGCGGCATCGACCTCCGCGGCGAAGGCTCAGGACGTGCCGCTAGACCAAATCCTCGAGGCCGCAGGATGGTCTCGAGAAGCAACATTTTCTCAATTTTCTGACAAACCTGTACAGACCGTGCCACGGTTTGGGCATGCCGTTTTGGGTTCCATTTAATTCATTTGCTTTGTTTTCTATCTTTGTTTGTAATTTCCCCTGAGACAGAGGGGTTAATCCTGGGTTTGTTATTATTAACAATAGTTATTGAATAATTCGAAGCAATGTTCAATATACACAGAGCTTTGAAATCTTCACGTAGTCACTCACGTGACTCCGAAGTAAAATAGTAAGATTAAAAGAGGACTTACCAGTTCGAAGTTTGATCCTTATTTTATGAGGAGTGACGTTGAGGGATTACGTGCCCTCCGCTCCCACCCTCATAATCTAAGAGATCATCTGGTAGTTCTAGTCTTCTACGAGCCTTACTATGTTACTTCGGCTATTTGTTTTCTGTGTTTTCACGCCGCTGCTTTGAAGTATGACGCGCATGCGCCTGGCGGGGCTTCTTCACGTAATCCCGCAACGTCACTCCTCATAAAATAAGGATCAAACTTCGAACTGGTAAGTTCTCATTTAATCTTACTATTATTATCTAAATGGAGAGAGACTAAAAGTGAGAGAAGTTCTGAGGCATCTTGGTATCCTCGTGCATGAATCACACCATAAGCAAGCAGGCTGATCCAACAAATAGTTAAAAAGTCAAATTGCAAAGTGGTTGGAGTTTAAAAATAGAGAGGCTTTGTTGTAATTGTACTGGGTGCTGGTGAGGCTTCATCCAGAATTATGTGTACAGTTTTGCTCTCCTTATATAAAATAAAATGTGGTAACTTTGGAGGCTGCGCAAAGGAGATCAACTGAACACGTTTCTGGGACGAGAGGATTCTCCTACCAAAAGAGGCCAAATAGTTTGGGCCTGCATTCCTTGGAGTTTGGAAGAATGACAGGTGCATTTATTCAACTATATAAGATCCTAAGGGGACTTCAAAGACCAGGTGGTGGGATGTTTTCAATCATGGAAGAGTCTCAAACAAAGGGACATAACTACAAGATAAGAGCCTGCCATTCAATATTGATTTAAAACTGGTCATAGAGTAATTCAGCACAGAAACAGACCGTTAGGCCCAGCTCGTACATGCCAACCAAGATGTCCCATCTAACCGAGTTACATTTGCCTGTGTTTGGCCCATCTCCCTCTCAACCTTTTCTATTCATGACCCTGTCCAAGTTTGTCTTAAATGCTGTTATAGTGCCTGCCGTCACTACCTCCTCTGTCAGCATGTTCTGTACGCCCATCATACCTCTGTGTGATAAAGTTACCCCTCGCGTTCCTATTAAATCTTGCCCTTCTCACCTTAAACCTTGTTCATTTGGTTTTTAATTCCCCAAGCTTGGGTAATTCACCCTACCTATGCATTCACTCTATCTTTTCCCCTCATGTTTTTATACACCTCTATAAAACCAGCTCAGCCTCTTGTGCAACAAGAAATAAAATGCTTGCCTGCCCAACCCCTTTTCCCATAGCTCATACCTTTGAGTCCTTACAACATTCTCATAAATTTGTAAGAAGGAACTGCAGATGCAAACAGAGACACAAAAATCTGGAGTAACTGCGGGACAGGCAGCATCTCTGGAGAGAAGGAATGGGTGACGTTTTGACCCGAAATGTCACCCATTCCTTCTCTCCAGAAATGCTGCCTGTCCCACTGAGTTACTCCAGCTTTTTGTGTCCATCCTCATAAATCTTTTCTGCACACTTTACTGCTTAATGACATCCTTCCCAATACAAGGTGATCATAACTGAACACAATACAGCATCATCAACATCTTGTACAACTGTAACATAAGGTCCAAACTGCTATACTCAGTACCCAGACTGATGAAGGGTAATGTACCAAAAGCCTTCTGGTAAAATAAATATATTATGCCAGAAAACTAGTAGCAAAACATTGGGCATCCTCTATTTACAAACTGGTAATTTGTTTCAGCCAACATTATATTGACTTTCATATTTTCCTGATACATCGATAACAAATAAGATGCTATTATCCAATGAACTAAACTGTGCCTCTGGCATAGCAGATTTATTTTTAAGAATATCATTCCTTTTCCAGAGAAAACAGACGACAACAAGCAGCTCCAAGCAGAGAGAATCCAATTTCGGAAAGCAGGGCTTCTTGTCATCTAATCAGGATGTGGTTTATTGCACATCTCCAAAAGTGGTACCGGATGTCAAGGTTCCAGAGAAAGCTAAGGTCACAAGCTCCAAATAACCAACTATCTATCATTTGCTGAGTTTGAGCTAATGTCACAATGTTGTTTTAGCAAATGAGTTACAGCGCAAAGAGTATTGCGGAGCATGGCTGGACAGCTGTTCCAGTTTAATTCTCATCCCTGTGATCAAATCCATCTGCAACCTCACCCACACATTGCTCTCTGTACTATCACTTCTGATATTTTCCGTGATTCCTGAGCTCCTCCAGATTTTGGCTTCCCGGGCATCATTAACTTCCACTGTTATGCTATTGATTGCCTGGCCCCAAGACTCTTCTGTTCTCCTCCTTATCCACCCACTCTTCCTTCCAGGTGCTCCATCCTAGGCCGAACTTCCAGTCTCGTTATCTGGCTCAATGTCAAGTTAGTTTGATGACAATCCGAC
This sequence comes from Okamejei kenojei, assembly GCA_035221665.1. NCBI lineage: Eukaryota > Metazoa > Chordata > Chondrichthyes > Rajiformes > Rajidae > Okamejei > Okamejei kenojei. Next base: position 143,055,539 of record CM069132.1, read on the forward strand.
AAGATGCCTTGGAACAAAACCATTGCTTTAAACCATGGCATTGCATTAGGGCGGCATGGTGGCGCAGCGGTAGAGTTGCTGCCTTACATCGCTTGAAGCGCCGGAGACCTGGGTCCGATCCCGACTACGGGTGCTGACTGTACAGAGTTTATACTTGGTACAACTGTAAACTGTCCCGTGTGTATGTAGGCTTGTGTTAATGTGCGGGGAACGCTGGTTGATGCGGACTCGGTAGGCTGAAGGGCCTGTTTCAGCACTGTGTCTCTAAACAAAACTAAACCAATAAGATGCTAGTGAAGTCTAAATTGATGCCATTGCCATTAAAAGGTCATGGGTTCAAGTCTTGCTCCTACTATTACCCCAATTAAATAAACTGTTGGCTGCAATAGGCTGCGTGAACAGGGCACTATTATTCCATCGCAGACTTTCCTTTGGTGTTTTTTCAAAACCAACATCTTTCCTTTCAACGCCTGCAGAGACCTGTTACATTTCCTGCTTTTATATCAATGTTCCAGTTCCCGCTGTGTTCTGCTGTTTTAAGCAACAAAAATATATTTCACCCAATAAATGATTTGTTGATAGAGACACAAGAGTCTGCAAATGTTGGAATCTGGAGCAAAAAATACACTGAAGAACTCAATAGGTCAAGTATCATTTGTGTTCCTTCAGCAGTTTGTTCGTCGCAAATCCATTTTCTAACTCCTGGACCTTGGACTCAACACACCTCTCTGCAATTGGATCCTTGACTTCCTGACTCATAAACTGCAGTCATTGAGGATAGGTTATAAAACATTGTCCATGATAATTCCCAACATCAGGATCCTGCAAGGGTGCATTCTTAGCTATTTACTATACTCCTTGCAGAGTCACAGCCAAATCTGCTCTAACTCCACTTACAAACTTGCATATTACACCACAGTAAGAATGTAATTGTTTTGAATGGGACAAATGACAATAAAACACTTGACTATTGGGCTGGATCTCAAACAATAGACAATAAACAATAGACAATAGGTGCAGGGGGAGGTCATTTGGCCCTTAGAGCCAGCACCGCCATTCAATGTGATCATGACTGATCATCCACAATCAGTACCCCTGATGAGACGGAGGGCAGGAAGGGGACAGAGAGCGTCGTAACAAGGAATCAAAACAACAATCCCTCTCTCAATATCAACAAAATGAAGGAACTACTCTTCAGAAAGCAAGGTGGTGTACATGCCCAGTTTACTGAATTGTACATGCTGAATTGGAGATGGTCAAAAGCATCAAGTTCCGAGGTGTAATTATGCAATTTATCCAATATGGTCCAACCATATTGATGCTACAATCAATAAAGCACAACAGTAATGCCCCTGTCCCACTTAGGAAACCTGAACGGAAACCTCTGGAGACTTTGTGCCCCACCCAAGGTTTCCGTGCGGTTCCCGGAGGTTTTTGTCAGTCTCCCTAATGGTCGAAAGTGGTTTCCGCTTCTTCTATGTTCCGGCGATTATTTCAAAAAATTCAAAACCGGCCACGACTAAAAATAGGTTGCCGTTTTAAAAATCGGCAATTTTTTAGTCGAAGCCGGTTGCGATGCTAGTTGAAGGTGGTTGCCGGAGGTTGCAGGTAGTGGAAGGTAAGACCTCCCTGGTGGAATAAAACTGGGTGAAAAAAAGGTTTCCGTTTAGGTTTCCTAAGCGGGACAGGGGCATTACTCTACTTCCTCAGAAGACTAGGGAAATCAGTAGGTCTCAAATTACTTTTACCAATTTCTACAGGTACATCATAGAGAGCATCCTATCGGGATGCATCGCAGCTTGGTATCACAACTGCTCTGCCTAGGACCGCAAGAAATTGCAGAGTTGTGGACACAGCGCAGCCCATCACACAAACCAGCGCCCCCTCCCCCCCCCCCCCCCCCCCCCCCCCCCCCCCCCCCCCCCCCCCCCCCCCCCCCCCCCCCCCCCCACCCCCCCCCCCCCCCCCCCCCCCCCCCCCCCACCCCCCCCCCCCCCCCCCCCCCCCCCCCCCCCCCCCCCCCCCCCCCCCCTCCACCACCACCCACTGACTCTGACTTTACTTCATGCTGCCTTGGAAAAGTTGCCAACATAATCAAGGAATACTCGCACCCCAGTCGATCCTTCTTCTGTCCTGTCCCATCGAACTGAAGATACATAAGCTTGAAAGCGCACACCATCAGGTTCAGTGGCAGCTCCATTCCCACTGTTATCAGCCTCTTGAACTGATCTATCTAATGATGTTTTTCCTATCTCCCACTTACTTCAGAGCAATCCTTGCACTTTCTTTCATCTGAACTTTCTCTGTAGCTGTAACACTATATTCTCCATGGTTTGATGTATGAATACCTGGATATTTTTTCACTGTAGCTCAGTACTTGGGACAATAATAACTCGGCACCAATTGAGTTTAGTTTATTGTCACGTGTACCAAGGTACAGTAAAAAGCTCTTGTTGCGACCTACCCAGTCAGCGGAACGACAATACATGATTACAATCGAGTCATCAAGTATCAGTAGTAAAGGAAGCAAACTCAATGCTAGTGTAGGATCTACTGAATCTCATGACAGAGAGGAAAGAACAAACAACACTTAGCTGAGCCTGACACTTTGTGTCACGTTTATTCCAGAAGCCCCTTTTTCCTAATGTGGGAAACATTAGGAAATTTCCTAATATGCAATACCAATGTGGGCGTGAAGGTGACATAGCTCCCCCCTCAGCCACCGAGTCATACACGGTGGCGACTGCCTGGCTTTGTCCTGCCCCGTACCGGTCTGGCGGGTTGCTTTTACGGCTTGATCTTGTTTGGTACTGCAGCGTGGGAGGTCTTTGACAGGAAGTGTTGGGGTCTTGTGACTTCGCCGCTTTGGTGGGTGAGGCGGTCGGTTGATTCACGACGTATGCTGGCTTTAACCGGTCGACAGATACGGTGTCACTTTTATCATCATACATTTCGTGAGTAAGTGGAAGGTTTTCTTTAGCAATGGGGTCACCAGTTGTAGGATCTACTGAATCCCACGACAGAAAGCAAAGAACAAACAACACTTAGCTGAGCCAGACACTTTGTGTCACGTTTATTCCAGAAGCCCCTTTTACCTACATTCTCACCAATCATAACCTGTGTGCAGATAAGGACAATTAGTACGTCTGTCCTTGGAGTTGTTATTGAGCTCTTGTGGCTGGACCCTCTCGTGACGCAAAACCAACATGGGCGTGAAGGCGCCACACTAGCATTTATTTCAAGAGGGCTTGTATACAGAAACAGGGATGTAATGCTGACGCTCTATAAGGCGCTGGTCAGGCCGCATTTGGAATATTGTGAGCAATTTTGGCCACCATATCTGAGGAAGGATGTGCTGGCTCTGGAAAGGGTCCAGAGGAGGTTTGCAAGAATGATCCCAGGAATGCGTAGGTTAACATATGATGAGCATTTGACGGCCTATATTCGCTGGAGTTGAGAAGAATTTGATTTGATTTGATTTGATTTGATTTGATTTAATTTATTGTCATTGTCTTCAATGAAGAGACAACAAAATTATTTTTCCCTTACAGTCATATAAAAAAATAAAAATAAAAAAAACACAAAACACAGAACACAGTAGTCCACAACACAAACATCCCCACAGCAGCACCAGTTCCCTACTGTGAGGGAAGGAACCAAAGTCCAGTTAACCTCCTCACCGATGTTCCCCAATGTTCACCCGTGGCCGGGGCCTCCCGAGCCCCCCGCAGTCGCCGCTACGGGCGGCCCGATGTTCAGGTCCTCTCGCCGGGAATGCAGAAGGCAGGAGAATGGGGTTAGGAGGGAGAGATAGATCAGCCATGATTGAATATTGGGGTAGACCTGATGGGCCAAATGGCCTAATTCTACTACTATCACTTATGATCTTATGATCCACAGTGAACAAATATATGCTGCTGTTGGAGTAGAGATTTAAAAGAGTGGAGCGGTGGTAATGCAGATCCACTTCTGTAACTAGCACACAAAGTGTGGCCTGGCTTGGGCGCCATCTTGAATACACCATTGTTTCACCAATCTTTTTGTTGGTTTGAAATACCAGCTATTATCCAGTATCTTAGAGGAATTTACAGAGCCCACTCACCACAGAGAATTAGCTCATGCTGAGGGTGACCTGAGGAATTGTAGACTGAACTGATTCGATTGTTCGGATAGACTGTGGTTGAAATTGTGCGAGCCTAAATATCCTTGTTCAGTGCTATATTTGGTTACAGAAAAGACATTCGTGCACTGAACATACTTGTCAGTTTTTGCTGATATTTACTCTGTGTGTGTCTTCGAGATATTACTCCCTCGTGAATTGGCTGATTATTTGTCTCGCTTGAATGCTTACTGGAACTCGTCAGTATAACAACACTAATCATACTTCATATCACATCACTCCAAAGGCGTACAGGTTTGTAAGTGAATTGGCTGAGTATAAGTGTAAATAGTCCCTAGTGTGTGTAGGATAGTGTTGACGTCCGGGGATCGCTGGTCAGTGCAGACTCGCTGGGCTGAAGGACCTGTTTCTGCGCTATATCTCTAAATCTAAAAACTAAAACTAAAATCATAAGTTAAGCTGGTTCAGGTGGTAGCATCTTTGAATCAGAAGCTTGGGGACTTTAAGTCACATTCTGGAGCAAAAATGTACAGGGGTTGCCTCACGGGCAGTTCTAAGGAAGGCCTGCACTGTAAGAGCTGCCATTATTTGGGTTGCAACATTAAAATAAAGTCCTGTATGGAGAATGTAAAAGATCCCACTGCACTCCAAAGTCCATCACAGAAACCCTTACCACCAAAGATGGACACAAAAGGCTGGAGTAACTCAGCGGGACAGGCAGCATCTCTGGAGAGAAGGAATGGGTGACGTTTCGGGTCGAGACCCCTTTGTCTCATTACTACTGAAGAAAATTAATAACCATGTCTCTTACGCCATTACAGGAACCAGACTTCAAACTATTTTTCAGTGGCTGTAAAGAACCTTGGGTTGTTCTGAGTTACAACCTAAATCCAATCCTTTCCTTTAAATGACTGCATGAAGTATTTCAAGAAACCTTACATGCAAAGAGACAATATAAATACAAACTTCATGTGAAGGACTAAGCAGTAGGCGTGATCTCAATGTAATCTTAACTGGAGTGGCTAAGCGGTAGAGTTGCTGCCTTACAGCGCCGGAGACACGGGTCCGATCCTGACTACAGGAGCTGTCTGTATGTAGTCTGTATGTGCTCCCTATGAACGCATGGGTGTTCCCCGGGTACTCTGGTTTCCTCCCTCACTCCAAAGACGAACAGGTTTGCATTTTAATTTGGCTTCGGTAAAAATTGTAAATTGTCCCAAGTGTGTAAAATAGTGACAGTGTACAGGGGTCGCTGTTCGGCGCGAAATTCGGTGGGCCGAAGGGCCTGTTTCCACGCTGTATCTCTAAACTAAACTAAACTAAAACTGGTATCACTGCTATTCATGAGCTTGAGCTTGCTTTGCAGGCAAGAGTCCTGTCACGAACATTGTCTCAGTAGGACAATTCTGAAAGCAGCCAGCTTGCTATTGTATTGAATAGTCCCTGCAGTCTTGCCTTTGGGTTAGTCTCAGACATTTTTAAACATCACACTTCATTGTTTCTGACAGAAAGAGAGTCTTGGTTGCAGTTGTGTGCATTTGTTGAATGCCCATAAAAATACACATCATTATCTGCCTTCCTCTTTACAATTTATTTCGGAGAAGCAAAATTTTTACATCGATTATAAAATAAAACGTTGCCATGCAAAGGACAGGTGATCCGCACTACACCCAGACATATTAAATGCGATCCACCGTTGAAAGACTGTGGGGAAATACTGAGCTGTGAGACAAATTCACTGATGTTTGCTAAGAGGCAGAACATAGAATACAGAACAGAGAACAGTACAGGTCAGGAACAGGCCCTTTCGGCCCACAATATCCATGCTGAACATGATGCCAATTTAAACCAATCTTTGCCTGCATGTGATCCATACTGCTCCATGCAAATCAAAGCTTTTTCATTCTGCATTAGTTTGAAAGTACAAGAGTACCCATTTAGCGGCAGCAGAAGGTCCTATTTTTTTTTTGTTTCGTTTAGAGATACAGTGTGAAAACAAGCCCTTCGACCCACTGAGTCCGCGCCAACCAGCAATCCCCGCACATTAATAGGACAATTTACATTTATACCAAGCCAATTAACTTACAAACCTGTACGTCTTTGGAGTATGGGAAGAAATTGAAGATCTCGGAGAAAACCCAGGCAGGTCACGGGTAGAACGTACAAACTCCGTACAGACAAGCGGCCATAGTCAGGGTCGAATCCAGGTCTTTGGCGCTGTAAGGCAGCAACTCTACCACTGCACCACCATGCCACCCTCTGTGTTACTGTGTTACTAGGTTCAATGAGATGACCCTAGATGCTGTCTTTCACAATACGTGAGCTTTGCGGCGGATGCTCCAGGTGGATCATTATCCCCTTGTGGACATGTGTTCATTTGGTTCTTTCCCAACAGGCAAAAAAACATGCATCCAGAGGGGTCGGTACAGGCTTACTGTCTTCCACAAGGGTTTGGTAACCCTTAAATTTTAGAATTGAACACAACACTAGCTTCAGTAATTTTGTCACTACATCATATAAAACCAGTCCAGAAGGTGTAGAAGAGATTTATGATGTTGCGAAAACCGGAAGCTTGAAGATTTGTGGAAAGAATGATCAGGGTAGTTAGACACAAAATGCTGGAGTAACTCAGTCTGGAGAGAAGGAGTGGGTGACGTTTCTGGTCGAGACCCTTCTTCAGACCGATGTCAGGGGAGTGGGCGGTACAGAGATAAAATGTAGTCGGAGACAGTAAGACTGATAAGAGAACTGGGAAGGTGGAAGGATGGACAGAGAGGGAAAGCAAGGGCTATTTGAAGTTAGAGAAGTCAATGTTCATACCGCTGGGGTGTAAGCTACCCAAGCAAAGTATGAGGTGCTGTTCCTCCAATTTGCGCTGGGCCTCACTCTGACAATGGAGGAGGCCCAGGAACAGAAAGGTCGGTGTGGGAATGGGAGGGGGAGTTAAAGTGTTTAGCAACCGGGAGATCAGGTAGGTTTAGGCAGACTGAGCGGCGGGGATATGTTTTCTTTGAAATAAGGTGAAGGGATCTTAATTGATCCCTAAAAAATGTAATTCTCAATGGAGTAAATAGAAGTGTGAAGTAGAAACAAGGAACTTCAGATGCTGGTTTACAAAAAAGACAAAGTGCTGGAGTAACTCAGCGGGTCTGGCAGCATCAGATATTACCTGGCCCGTTGTATTACAGTAGCACTTTGTGTCCTTATAAGTGCAAAGTGATGCATTTGGTAAATTCAAACAGGCCAGGACAAAAAAAGTAAATGGCCAGAGCCTTGGGAGTGTTGATGAACAGAAAGACTTTGGGATGCAAGTATATCGTTTCATTGAAAATGACAACACAGGTGGACAGGGTGGTGAAGAAAGCATATGTATTGCTTGCCTTCATCAATGAAGGTATTGGGTTTCAGAGTTGTCATGTTACAGTTATACAGAATGTTGGTGGGTGCAGAATTTTTGGCACAGACGGGCCTGTTCCTGTGCTGTATTATTACACGTTCCAGGATTAGGCCCCACTTAGAGTATTATGTGCAGTTCTGGTCACCACACTGTCGAAGGTTTGTGATTCACCTCGAAAGGGTGCTGATAAGGGTCACCAGGACATTAGCTGGATTGAGTTATCTTGAGAGATTGAATAGGCTCCAGAGCATATTGGTTTAAGGTGAGGGGGGGGGGGGGGGAGATTTAATAGAGACCTGAGGAGTCCCTTTTTTACACAGAGGGTGGTGGGTGTATGGAACGAACTGCCATAGGAGAAAGGTGAGGCAGGTACTATCACAACGATTAAGAAACATTTAGACAGGTACATGGATAGGTCAGGTTTAGAGGGATATGGGCCAAACGCAGGCAGATGGAACTAGTGCAGATGGGACATGTTGCCCGGTGTGGGCGTGTTGGACTGAAGGGCCTGTTTCTACACTGCAAGACTCTATGACTGTGAGGCTACGTAGGTTTTCCCTGGAGGAGGGGTAAGGTGACATATAACATTTTGAGAAGCATAGATAGGGTGAATAGCTGGTATCTGTTTTTCATGGTAGAGGTATCTAAAACTAAGGAGCATGAAGTAGTGTATGAAGGCAGACAAATCTCCAGGGCCTGATCAGATATATCCAAGGAAATTGTGGGAAACCGGAGAGGAAGTTGCGGGAACCCTGGTTGAAATTTACGAGTTGTCCTTAGATCCGGGAGAGGTGGCGGAAGACTGGAGGGTGGCAAATGTTGTGCCTCTTTTCAAGGAGGGCTGCAGTGTAATTGCTGGGAACTATAGGCCGGTGAGCTTAGTTGGAAAGTTACTAGAGGGTATTCTGAGGGATAGGTTATACAGGCATTTGGACGGGCAAGGGCTGATTAGGGATAGTCAGCATGGTTTTGTATGTGGGAGGTCGTGTCTCACAAATCTGATTAAATTTTTTGAAGACGTAACCAAAAAGGTCAATGAGGGCAGTGCTGTAGATGTTGTGTACATGGATTTCAATAAGGCATTCGACAAGGTTCTGCATGGTAGGCTGCTCTGGAAAGTTAGATTGCATGGGATCCAAAGAGAGATAGCTGAATGGATAGCACATTGGCTCCTTGGAAGGAAGCAGAGGGTGATGGTGGAAGGTTGCTTCTCGGTCTGGAGGCCTGTGACTAGTGGCGTGCCTCAGGGTGCGGTGCTGGGCCCGTTACTGTTTGTCATCTACATCAATGATTTGGATGAGAACATGCAGGTCAAGATTAGCAAGTTTGCTGATGATACCAAAGTTAGTGGTTTTGCAGATAGTGAAGATGGTTGTGAAAGATTGCAGCAGGATTTGGATCGATTGACCAGGTGAGGTAAGGAATGGTTGATGGAATTTAGTACAGAGAAGTGTGAGGTGTTGCATTTTAGGATGTCCAACAAGGGCAGGACCTACTCAGTGAATGGTAGGCCTCTGCGGAGTATTGTAGAGCAGAGCGATCTTGGAGTGCAGGTGCATGGTTCAATGAAGGTCGAGTCGCAGGTAGATAAGGTGGTCAAAAAGGCTTTTGGCACATTGACTGTCATCAGTCAGAGTATTGAGTATAGAAGTTGGGAGGGCATGTTGCAGTTGTACAAGACGTTGGTGAGACCGGATTTAGAATATTGTGTTCAGTTCTGGGCACCGTGTTATAGAAAAGATATTGTCATGCCTGAAAGGGTTCAGAGAAGATTTATGAGGATGTTGCCAGGACTACAGGATGTGAGCTATAGGAACTTGTTGAGTAGGCTTTGTCTCCATTCCTTGGCACGCAGGAGGATGAGGGGGGATCTTATAGAGGTGTATAAAATCATGAGAGGAATAGATCGGGTAGATGCACAGAGTCTCTTGCCCAGAGTAGGGGAAACAAGGAGCAGAGGACATAGGTTCAAGGTGAAGGGAAAAAGATTTAATAGGAATCTGCGGGGTAACTTTTTCACAAAAAGATGGTGGGTGTGTAAAGAGTACAGGCATACACAGACGAATCTTTACTACTACTTTATTAAACTTACACACACATCACTGCCCTAGCTGTACGTGGTCTGTCACGGACACTAGCGAGAGAGCTAAGGGTGGGAAGGTCACAATTATACTGGCTGGTGGGGGAGTGGTTAGCAAGGGCTTCGTCACTACTATTAAAGGTGTACACACATATCATCTACATCATTCCTCTATAAAAACAAAACAGCAAGTAGTGACATAGCGACCACGTCTCATGCGCTAAGGGAAAGTAAACAGCAGTAATACAGGAACTCAAAATCACACGTAATCACCATAATGATCTGGCGGCCTGACCAGGCGACCGGGGCAGGAGGGGAGAAGGCCGGAGAACCAGGGAGCGTAGCGGGAGGATGCACCGTAGAGGGCTGAGAGGGAGGACTAAGCAGGGTGGGCATGGCGCGAGGCAGCGAATGCGGCACATGGGGGGTAGAAGGAGCAGCTGGAGGGGGACGAGGCTCGTTAACGAGCCGGAGATGTTGACGAGATCTACGGTAGATCGTGCCATCGTGGTTGACAAGGTATATAACCATATAACCATATAACAATGACAGCACGGAAACAGGCCCTCTCGGCCCTTCCAGTCCGTGCCGACCATTTGTTTTCCCCTAGTCCCATCTACCTGCACTCAGACCATACCCCTCCATTCCCTTCACGTCCATATACCTATCCACTTTACTTTTAAATGTTAAAATCGATCCTGCCTCCACCACTTCTGCTGGAAGCTCATTCCACACAGCCACCACCCTCTGAGTAAAGAAGTTCCCCTTCACGTTACCCCTAAACTTCTGTCCCTTAATTCTCATGTCATGCCCTCTTGTTTGAATCTTCCCTACCCTCAATGGGAAAAACTTATCCACGTCAACTCTGTCTATCCCTTTCATCATTTTAAAGACCTCAATCAAGTCCCCCCTTAACCTTCTGCGCTCCAAAGAATAAAGATCTAACTTGTTCAACCTTTCTCTGTAACATAGTTGCTAGAACCCTGGCAACATTCTAGTAAATCTCCTCTGTACTCTCTCTATTTTGTTGACATCCTTCCTATAATTAGGCGACCAAAACTGTACACCATACTCCAGAATTGGTCTTACCAATGCCTTGTACAATTTTAACATTACTTCCCTACTCCTATATTCAATGCTCTGATTTATAAAGGCCAGCACACCAAAGGCTTTCATTACCACCCTATCTACATGCGATTCCACCTTCAGGGAACTATGCACAGTTATTCCTAGATCCCTCTGTTCCACAGCATTCCTCAATTCCCTACCATTTACCATGTACGTCCTATTTTGATTTGTCCTGCCAAGACGTAGCACTTCACACTTAACAGCATTAAACTCCATCTGCCATCTTTCAGCCCACTTTTCCAAATGGCCCAAATCTCTCTGTAGACTTTGAAAATCTACTTCATTATCCACAACACCACCTATTTTAGTATCATCTGCATACTTACTTATCCAATTTTCCACCCCATCATCCAGATCATTGATGTACATGACAAACAACAGTGGACCCAACACAGATCCCTGAGGCACCCCACTGGTCACCGGCTTCCAACCTGACAAACAGCCATCCACCATTGCTCTCTGACATCTCCCATTCAGCCACTGTTGAATCCATCTTGCTACTCCGCCATTAATACCCAAAGATTGAACCTTCTTAACCAACCTTCCATGGGGAACCTTGTCAAAGGCCTTACTGAAATCCATATAGACAACACCCACTGCTTTACCCTCATCAATTTCCCTAGTTACCGCTTCAAAAAATTCAAGAAGGTTTGTCAAACATGACCTTCCAGGCACAAATCCATGTTGACTGTTCCTGATCAGACCCTGTTTATCCAGATGCTTATATATATTATCTCTAAGTATCCTTTCCATTAATTTGCCCACCACTGACGTCAAACTAATAGGTCTATAATTACTAGGTTTATTCTTTGAACCCTTTTTAAACAATGGAACAACATGTGCAGTACGCCAATCCTCCGGCACTATTCCCGTTTCTAATGACATTTGAAATATTTCTGTCATAGCTCCTGCTATTTCTACACTAACTTCCCTCAATGTCCTAGGGAATATCCTGTCAGGACCTGGAGACTTATCCACTTTTATATTTTTCAAAAGTGTCAGTACTTCCTCCTCTTTGAATCTCATAGTTTCCATAGCTACTCTACTTTTTCCCCTTAACTCACAGAGTTCAATATCCTTCTCCTTGGTGAATACCGAAGAAAAGAAATTGTTCAATATCTCCCCCATCTCTTTTGGCTCTGCAGATAGCTGTCCATTCTGGTTCTCTAATGGTCCAATTTTATCCCTCGTTATCCTTTTGCTATTAATATAGCTGTAGAAACCCTTTGGGTTTACTTTCACCTTTCTTGCCAAAGCAACCTCATATCTTCTTTTAGCCTTCCTAATTCCTTTCTTAAGATTCTTTTTACATTCTTTATACTCCTCTAGCACCTCATTTACTCCATGCCTCCTATAATTATTGTAGATATCTCTCTTTTTTCGAAACAAGTGTCCAATTTCCCTTGAAAACCATGGCTCTTTCCAATTTTTACTATTTCCTTTCAACCTAACAGGGACATAAAGATTCTGTACTCTTACAATTTCCCCTTTAAATGTCCTCCATTTCTCTTCTACATCCTTCCCATGAAACAAAGTGTCCCAATTCACTCCTTTAAAATCCTTACGCATTCCCTCAAAGTTAGCCTTTCTCCAATCAAAAATCTCCACCCTAGGTCCAGTTCTGACTCTCTCCATAATTATATTGAAACTAATGGTATTGTGATCACTGGTCCCGAAGTGCTCACCAACGCATACCTCCGTCACCTGACCTGCCTCATTTCCTAACAGGAGGTCCAGCACTGCCCCTTCTCTGGTCGATACCTCTATGTACTGCTGCAAAAAACTATCCTGCACACATTTTACAAACTCCAAACCATCCAGCCCAACGAGGGGAGCCAGCAGAGCCGACAACAACGGCAAGCCTGGAGTGGCCAGAGGTGGACCGCATACGGACGACCTGGCCAGGAAAGAGAGGACGGAGGACACGGCAGGACCTGTCATGGGAACGCTTCTGGATACGTTGTTTGTGGTCGATTCGTTTCCGGACCGTGGCAGGTTTAAAAACAGAGGGAGCACGCGACTGCTGTGACACCGGGATCGGAGGCCGCGTAACACGGGACATGAGGCGCTGAGCCGGGGATCCCAGGGTATGTTCGCGAGATATGTGCGGAGGTTCAGGAGGGCCAGGTAGATGTCGGAGCGGGACAAGCGACAGCGTTCCAGCAGTCCTTTGGCACTACGGACCGCGTGCTCAGCCAGGCCGTTGCTCTGCGGGTACTCCGGGCTGCTGGTGTAATGACGAAAATTCCAGCGATCAGCAAAAGCACGGAATTCGGTACTGGTGAATTGACTGCCGTTGTCTGACTGCAGGCTGGCCGGGGACCCAAAAGTAGCGAAGTGGCGACGCAGCTTTTCGATGACAGCAGATGAAGACAAGGAATGAAGCTGGTCAACCTCGAACCAGCTGGAGTAAGAGTCGACAAGCACGAGAAAGTGCTTTCTGCGCCACTCGAAAATGTCAGTTGCCAGCGCAGACCAGGGGAGGTCGGGAGCAGGCTGCTGCAAGAGGGGCTGCTGCTGTTGCGGGGCGAGGCTGTTGCAAGTAGGGCACGAGGAAACCCTGTCCCGGAAATAACGTGCCATATCAGGCCAGTAGAACTGGCTCTGAGCGATGGAAAGAGTGGCTTCGGCCCCGGGATGGCCACGATGGGCAGTTTCAAAGTATTGTTCTCGGAGTGCTGCGGGCACCACCACCTTGTGCCCCTTCACAATCACACCATCACGCAGCACCAGCTCATCACAAACCAGAAAATAGGGCACCGCTGCGGCCGGCAGGGAAGAACGGCGGTCTGGCCAGCCCTGCTTGATAATCGCGGCTAGCTGTTGTAGCGAAGCGTCAGCTGCCGTGTGCTGGGCCAGGGACTTCATCTGACTGGAGGGCACGAAATTAACGTTGAGGACTATCAAATCGGACGCCTCGTAGGGGTGACGGGTTGTGGATGCGAGAGGCGCCCGAGACAGCGTGTCGGCAACAAACATGTCCTTGCCTTTTCGATAGACCACAGTAAAAGTGAACCGTTGTAGCTGGAGCATCATGCGCTGAAGCCGAGAGGAGGCCACATGTATCGGCTTGTTGAGGATAGTAACCAGAGGCTGGTGGTCCGTCTCAATAGTGAAGCAGGTGCCCAGAATATAGTCCTTGAACGTTGAGCAGGCAAAGACAACAGCCAGCAATTCTTTTTCTATTTGGGCATAGCGCTGTTCAGCGAGAGTCATCGTACGGGATGCGTAAGATACGGGCAGTTCTCCCGTCATGGAGCTGCAAGCAAGCGGCCCCGAGGCCAAACTTAGACGCATCGCATGTGAGAACGATGGGGCGCTGGAGGTCAAAATACTTCAACGTTGGCGTGCTGATCAACTTAGATTTGAGAATGTCAAAAGCTTTCTGGTGTTGCGGGAACCAGGCCCAGGCAGTATCCTTTTTTATCAGGTCTCTCAGAGGTGCGCTCAGTTCGCTTAAGTCGGGGATGAACTTACCCAGGTAGTTGACCATGCCCAGGAAGCGCTGGAGGCCTGACACGTCAGCAGGTGCAGGCATCTCGGATATAGCGGCCGTCTTCTGCGGGTCGGGCTTCAGCCCCGATGCTGTGAAGACGTGTCCCACGTAGGTGACCTCAGGTACACGATACCGGCATTTTTTTTGGGTTAAGCTTCAGGTTGACTTCCCGAGCTCGCTCCAGCACCTGGCGGAGGTTATGGTCGTGCTCAGCGACGTCCTTCCCGTAGACTAGGATGTCATCGACAATGATGGCACACGGGAGCCCGGCAAACAGTTGTTCCATTGTCCTTTGGAACACCTCACTGGCAGAGTTGATCCCGAACGGCATGCGGAGAAAACGAAACCTGCCGAAGGGTGTACTGAATGTTGTCAGGTATGAAGACCATTCATCAAGTGGTATCTGCCAGAACGAGCTCTTGGCATCGAGAACCGAAAACACAGTGGCAGGACCGACTTGTGCAGCAACATCTTCAACGGTTCGCATGGGGTAGTGCGGGCGCTTGATGGCCAGGTTCAGGTCCTTTGGGTTGATGCAGATTCGTAATTCACTCTTATCCTTCTTCGCTGCGACGACCATGGTAGAGACCCACCGGGTGGGGTCATTCACCTCCTTCAGGATGCCCGTGGTCACCATATCACGAAGTGTAGACTCGACTTTGTCTTTCATCGCGAAGGACACACGGTGCGGAGGACGGATAACGGGTTCGATGTCAGGATTGAGGGCGATTTTGTAGCTGCAGGGAAGCTTTCCCAGCTTGGTGTCGAAACGGTCCGGGTATTCGGCCAGCGGGTCCAGGGGCGACTGCACCAGGCGAATGTCGCGGTGGAAGTTCACCAATCCGAGGTATTGGCAGACCCGAATGCCCAACAGGGGGTCACATTTACCATCTAGCAGAAAGAAAGAGAGGGGCCGAGAGGCCTTCAGTACCTTGCAGTAGAGAGTGGCCTTCCCCACAGGAACGAGCACACCTCCCCCATAGGCACGCAAAACAGAGCGGTCAGGTGGTAATAAGCTCATTATTTCTTATCTTCTTGAAAAGACTTGTTGACATAACGTTGGCAGCAGCCCCCGTGTCGACTTTAGCAGAGAAGGCCATTTACAGTGACTCGCACGGTCGGGTCCGTTATCAGTGCAGGTGCATTTTTCAGTGAAAACACACTCAGCTCGCTCTGGGAAGAGCCCGAATCAGACAGAGGGAGTTCTTCATGCTGGTGATGGGAACCAGACGCCGTATCATCACGTGTCAGGTAGTGAGAGGGCTTCTGCTGTGGCTGTGCAGGTTTCCCACGGGAACGGCATGCCGCCGAGAAGTGGTTAGGCTTGTGGCAGAAATTATAGGTTCTTCCCAGCGCGGGGCAAACATTGGAGCGGTGCGAAGCAAAGTTACAATTCGGGCATCGTTGACGCGGTCTGGACCCTGGCGCAGGGCTGACCCTCTGTCCCTGAGGAGCATAGTATTGGCGTCCGGTGAAACTGGCCGCGTGGACCTCATGATCAGGCGGCAGCACAGCGGAGGAGACAGCCTCTGCCAGACGAGAGGCATGCAACGCCTCGTTAAAAGTCAGATCAGGCTTCCGAAGGAGCTCAGACCGCAGCTTTTCATCCCGTAGTCCATAGACTAAAATGTCCCGGGTTAAAGTCTCAGGGGTTAAAACATGCAGGTCGCATCGGCGAACCAGTTGCCGCAGCGCGGCGATGAAATTGTCAACCGATTCCCCCGGGTTTTGGCGGCGGCCGAAAAGTTTGAAACGCTCCAGGATACAGTTAGTAGGAATGTCACACAACTGTGTAAACTTTGCAAGTAGACATACCGGGTCCTGAGCGTTCTCGTTGAGCCCATAGACGAACGACTCCGATCGTTCCAGAGCTTCGGGACCGGCCAAGTTGAGCAAGAGGGAGGCTTTGGCCGCAGGGGCAACGGCAGGATGGGCGATGGTCACGTAGTGCTCAAAGTCGCGTTGGAAAACGTTCCAGCGGTGAGTTATGTCGGTAACTATCAGGATGCCAGGTTTACGACAATCAGAAGCCATCGCGACGCAGGGAGGGGGTACTGGGACTAAAGAAATAAAACCCGATAGACAGGAGACGCAGGAGAACAAACTTCTGACGCCATGTAAAGAGTGCAGGCATACACAGATGAATCTTTACTACTACTTTATTAAACTTACACACACATCACTGTCCTAGCTGTACGTGGTCTGTCACGGACACTAGCGAGAGAGCTAAGGGTGGGAAGGTCACAATTATACTGGCTGGTGGGGGAGTGGTTAGCAAGGGCTTCGTCACTACTATTAAAGGTGTACACACATATCATCTACAGGTGTATGGAACAAGCTGCCAGAGGAGGTGGTTGAGGCTGGGACTATACCAACATTTAAGAAACAGTTATACAGGTACATGGATAATAGGACAGGTTTGCAGGTGAGAGTAGTGTAGCTGGGATAAGTTGGCCAGTGTTGGCAAGTTGGGCCGAAGGGCCTGTTTCCACACTGTATCACTCTTTGACTCTATGTAAGGTGAGAGGGAAGAGTGTGAAGGGATATTTGAAGAATACATTTTCCACATCTAGAGTCGTTGGTATCTGGATTGAACTGCCAGAGGAGGTGGTGAATGCAGGAAAACTAACAACACTTAAGATACACCTTGACAGGTACATTTTAAATGAGCAGACTATTGAGGGATATGGAAGTAAGTGGGATTAGTATAGATTAATATGAATAATGATTGTCACCAAATAATGATGGGCTGAAGGACCTGTTTCTGTACTGTACAACTCTGTGACTTTGTTTTTCTTAGGAAAACAAAAAAGCAATTTAACAAAATTAAAGTGAATGTTAGAGGGATTAGAGGAGAGATGAGTAAAACAGATTTCTCCTGAAATAGACACAAAAACCTAGAGTAACTCAGTAGGTCAGGCAGCATCTCTGGAGAAAAGGAATATCTGACATTTCAGGGTCGAGACCCTTCTTCAGACGATGCTGCCTGACCCGCTGAGTTACTCAGCATTCTGTGTCTATCTTTGGTGTAAACCAGCATCTGCAGTTCTCTGCTACACATATTTGTCCTCAAGAACAGTAGGGGGGTAACACTTACTGTTTGATGGTTGATGGCGCAAGCCCTCAGCATAGTTACATTGTACTTGGACATGTATTTGCTGAGCCAGGATCTGTTGAACGACTGGACAGATGCTGCCTGGATAGTAAATTAGGTGGGATAGCTCTTTATCAACCATACTGATACGATGGGCTGAATGGTCTTCCCAGTGTTGTAAATTATTTATGATTGGTATGATTCTAGTTTAATGCTGAAAGAAAGGCCAACACCAACATTATTAAAGGGAGTAGGCAGAATGGATTGAGGTAATAATTTAACAAACAGTTCATGGATTAAGCCACAAATCTGCCTCTCAGATTCTTTAGCAGCAGAGTTTAATTATTTGGTTCGACCTTGTACAATAGCTTACAGTTTCTTATTGGATCAAGCCTCCAAATTTCACTTACAAATTTGTTTAAAGATTTGCTGTCAAGTGACCAGTTAAGAACAGGAGAACTGCAAGTTGGATAAGAAAGGTTTAGAAGGTTTAGAGGGATATGGGCCAAACGTGAGTAAATGGGACCATCTTAGATGGTGCATCTTGGTCAGCACGCACATTTAGGGCCGAAGGGCCTATTTCTGTGCTGTATAACTCATTTAAATTCTCTGGGGTTTCATTGAAAGGCATTTAACTGCAAATGCCTCGTTCCAAATACCCATCATGCAGAGGGTGATGGTGGTGGGTATATGGAACGAGCTACCAGAGGAGGTAGTCGACACATGTACAATGGCAACATTTAAAATTAATTTGGACAGGAACATGGATAGGCAAGGTTTAGAGGGATCTGAGCCAAATGCAAGTTTTTGATCATAAATCTTAAATACTGAGCTAATTTAATAGATGTTGAAAAAATCTGCAAGATTTGTTAATTTAGATGGTTATTCAAAATAGCAAGTAGGATGGCAAAGATTTAAAACATACAATCCCAATTTTATTTCGGAGTCACGTGAGTGACTACGTGATGTGAAGACCCCGTCCAGCACGCATGCGCGACATTAGCGTTCATGCAGTGCACCCGCGACGAACGGGAGTTCAAGGCGCTCCCGCTACAATTTGAAAGTTGGGCCGACAGGTAAGTGTTTTACTGTGGCCACGTGTATTTTCACTGTGGTCTGCTTTGTGTTCCAGAAAGAATGAGCAAGACCAGAGGAAAGAAATCTGTAGCTCACCCCCGTTCGTCTCCCGTTGAGGAGCATTCTTTTGAGGGTGGGCGAGAGGTGGCAGGATTGACTACCGAGCCGA
Organism: Okamejei kenojei; assembly: GCA_035221665.1. Taxonomy (NCBI): domain Eukaryota; kingdom Metazoa; phylum Chordata; class Chondrichthyes; order Rajiformes; family Rajidae; genus Okamejei; species Okamejei kenojei. The sequence continues at coordinate 143,074,100 of CM069132.1, forward strand.
GCCCAGCACCGCTAGTGCAGCCTGAGCAGCGGGCTGGAGGTACCTGCAGCCAGAACCGGGCGGTAGTATCCGACGATTTGGATGAAGATGCCACACCGCTCGAGAGCGGCACAGGCAGCCGCCTAAGCCGAATGGAACGGCTTATGGAGCAATTGCTCCAGCGAGATCTGCTGAGAGAGCAGCAGCAGACTCGCCAAGGGAGCTCAGGCATTCGCGCAGTGCCCTTTACGGCACTGGCCATTGCTTCACCTTCTATTGAAGGCAGCATTGGCGACCAGGTCTGGGCTGGTCAAGAAGAGGGGTCGCTGGCTGAAGATGTCCGGAGTACGCAGGTTGTACAGGATCAGGAAGAGCTGCTGGGTGTGGTCAACCGCTACGTGGCCACTCCACGAGCGGGTCGGCCTTTAGAGCCGAAACCTGCAGCCAGCATTGACCACCTGTCCTCAAAACCCCTACAAGAACGGGTGGTCAATGAGGCTCTTTATTCAGCCCCAGAAAATTGTACATCACTGAATGTACCAGCTGTAAACAACCAAATTTGGGGACATTTGAGGCAGAACATCAGGAACCTGGAGTTGAAGCTCCAGAAAACCCTAAAACCCCTGACAGCAGGAATAACTTCATATGCTCGGTCCATAGATGGTGTGGACATCACCACAAATCAGCAAGATACATTAGCTCTGCTGTGCACCACTCAATTCGAGATTAACCATTTACGGAAGGAAATCATCAAGCCTGCCCTCAACCCTAAGTTTGCAGGACTTTGCAAAACACTGGGTTCAGAACCTCCAATTCTGCTCTTTGGAAAGAACCTTCCAAAAAAGGTGAAAGACCTGGAGGAAGAGTCCAGGACCTTTGGTCTCATGAGGGCAGGTTTCGGACCGAGCAGACCTAACAAACCCAGGCAGCAGTACCCCACGGCGTCCACCAGTCGCCGACTACCATATGGGACTGGTGAAAGCTAGGGGTCCGCAGCCATTCCCCGTAAGCCTTTTTTAGACCAGGGCCCAGAGCGGACCCCATGGAAAATGCACCACCCCCAACATCAAGACACCTCATCGTCCAGCAAAGAGGCAGAAGAAGCACCAGTAACCATGGAGGTAGGTGGGTCTGGTTCCTCTCAGCATATGAGCAGTAGGGGCTCTATACTAACAGGGGGGAGATTGCACTTGTTTTTGGATGCATGGGAGTCTATCACTAATGACAAATATATACTCAGCAGCATTCATGGCTATAAAATTGACTTAGTTCATGAAAACATGCCGCCAGTTCAGCATATACCCCAAAGGGTATTCACCCTCTCAGTCAAAGAGAAACAAAAGGGTCAAGCTGAACTGATGCGGCTACTAGCAAAAGGTGTCATTGAAAGAACAAAACATGAACCTTTGGAATTTGTGTCTAATATTTTCACTAAAACTAAAAAAGATAGTGGATGTCGCATCATCATTGACTTAACTTCTTTAAACAAATCTGTTAAGTATATACATTTCAAGATGGAAACTTTTGAAACAGCCAGTAAATTGATTTCTAGAGGGTATTTTCTGGCAAGCATTGATTTGAAAGATGCATACTACTCAGTACCCATACACAAGGAGCATCGTAAATACCTAAAGTTTATCTGGATGAAACAGCTGTCGCAATTTAAAGCCTTACCAAATGGGCTAACCTCAGCTCCAAGGTTGTTCACAAATATCTTAAAACCTGGGGTACACAAAAAGCTGGAGAAACTCAGCCGGAGCAACGCAGCATCTAAGGAGCGAAGGAGATAGGCGACGTTTCGGGTCGAGACCCTTCTTCAGACTGGTCAGGGATCAGGGAAACGAGAGATATAGACGGTGATGTGGAGAGATAAGGAACAATGAGTGAAAGATATGCAAAAAAGTATCGATGATAAAGGGAACAAGCCATTGTAAGCTGTTTGTGGTGTGAAAATGAGAAACTGGTGCGACTGGGGTGGGGGAGGGAGATAGAGGTAGAGGGAATGCCAGGGCCCGAGGGCTGAGGGAGAGGTGGGAAGGGGAGGAGACAGCAAGGGTTAACAGAATTGAGAAAATTCAATGTTCAAGCCCAAAGGATGCAGACTCCCCAAGCGGAATATGAGGTGCTGTTCCTCCAGCTTGCGGTGTTGCTCACTCTGGCCGTGGAGGAGGCCCAGGACCGAGAGGTCGGATGCGGAATGGGAGGGGGAGTTGAAGTGCTGAGCCACCGGGAGGTCGGGTTGGTTATTGCGGACCGAGCGGAGGTGTTTGGCGAAGCGATCGCCAAGCCTCCGCTTGGTCTCACCAATATAGATCATCTGGCATCTGGAGCAGCGGATGCAGTAGATGAGGTTGGAGGAGGTGCAGGTGAACCTCTGTCGGACCTGGAAGGACTGCTTGGGTCCCTAAAAGGAGTGGAGGGGGGAGGTGAAGGGACAAGTGTTGCATTTCTTGCGGTTGCAAGGGAAAGTGCCCGGGGAAGGGGTAGAGCGGGAGGGAAGGGAAGAATTGACAAGGGAGTTGCGGAGGGAGCGGTCTTTGCGGAAGGCAGACAGGGGGGGAAATGGGAAGATGTGGCGGGTGGAGGGGTCACGTTGGAGGTGGCGAAACTGGCGGAGGACTATATGTTGTATTTGCCGGCTGGTGGGGTGAAAGGTGAGGACCAGGGGGACTCTGCCCTGTTTGCGAGTGAGGGAATGGGGAGCAAGGGCAGTGTTGCGGGAGGAGGAGGAGACCCTGGTGCGAGCCTCATCAATAGTGGGGGAGGGGAATCCCCGTTCTCTGAAGAATGAGGCCTTTTGTGATGACCTGGTGTGGAACACCTCATCCTGGGAGCAGATGCGGCGTAGACGGAGGAATTGGGAATAGGGGATGGAGTCCTTACAGGAAGCAGGGTGGGAGGAAGAGTAGTCCGGGTAGCTGTGGGAGTCAGTTGGTTTGTAGTGGATGTCGCTCAGGAGCGTATCACCTGCAATAGAGATGGTGAGGTCAAGGAATGGTAGGGAAGTGTCGGAAATGGTCCAAGTGTATTTGAGTGCCGGATGGAAGTTGGTGGTGAAATGAATGAAGTCAGTCAGTTGTGTGTGGGTGCAGGAGGTGACACCAAAGCAGTCGTCGATGTAACGGAGGTAGAGGTCGGGGATGGGGCCCTGGTACGCCGAGAACAAGGATTGTTCGACGTACCCAACAAAGAGGCAAGCGTAGTTGGGGCCCATGCATGTGCCCATAGCTACGCCTTGTGTTTGGAGGAAATGGGAGGAATCAAAAGAGAAGTTATTGAGGGTGAGGACCAACTCTGCTAGGCGGAGGAGGGTGTCAGTGGACGGGTATGGGTTGCTCCTCTGGTCGAGGAAGAACCGGAGGGCTTTGAGACCGTCCTGGTGGGGGATGGAGGTGTAGAGTGACTGGACGTCCATGGTAAAGATGAGAGGATGTGGGCCTGGAGAATGGAATGCACGGAGCCGACGGAGAGTGTCTGAGGTGTCTTGAACATACGTGGGGAGGGATTTAACAAAGGGGGATAGGATGGCGTCAAGGTATGCGGAAATGTGTTCGGTGGGGCACGAACAGGCAGAGACAATGGGTCTGCCAGGGCAGTCGGGTTTGTGGATTTTGGGGAGAAGATAAAATCGGGCCGTGCGGGGCTGGGAAACGATGAGGTCGGAGGCTCGGTGGGGTAGGGAGCCGGAGATGATGAAGTCGGTTATGGTGCTCGAGATGGTGGCCTGGTGTTCGTCAGTGGGGTCATGGTCCAGGGGTAAGTAGGAGGAGGTGTCCCAGAGTTGGCGCGCGGCCTCCGCTTTGTAGAGATCGACACGCCAGACTACCACGGCACCTCCCTTGTCGGCGGGTTTGATAACCCAGTCTGGGTTGTTACGGAGTGAGTCGATGGCAGTACGTTCAGGGCTGGAGAGATTGGAGTGAGACAGGGGGGTGGAGAAGTCGAGGCAGTTGATGTCCCGACGGCAGTTCTGGATAAATAGTTCTACATCCGGAAGGCTACGAGGGGGGGTCCAAGTGAAGGCGGTACGTGGGAGACAGGAAAAGGGATCATCAGTGGGGGGCGAGGGCTTCTTCCCGTGGAAGAACGCTGTGAGGCGGAGGCGACGGTAGAAGAGCTCCAAGTCGTGGTGGGCGCGGAACTCATTGAGGTGGGGACGGAGGGGGACAAAGGTGAGAGCTCTGCTGAGGACAGACCGTTCGATGTCGGAGAGGGGGAGGTCCGGGGAGATGGTGAACACGCGGCAAGGATGGGGGTTGTGGCCGGAGGAAGGCAGGTGAGTGGACTGAGGACGAAGCGTTGTGTGGTGGGGGTGTGGAGGGTGGTCAGGCGGTGGGGGGGTATGGGGGCTGTGGTGTGGGTGGGGAAGAGCAGGGGTTACATGGTAGGGGGGGGATGGGAAAGACCCAGTGGAATAGCCACTAAGGTTACTGGGGCTGGGGAGACAGGCACTAGGACCCAGTGCCGTTAAAGACAGAGCGGTGGGAGGAGTTAGCAATGTGGAGGCTTCATGCCCACTGCAGAGTCCAGTCTGCAGGTGAGGCAACGGCTGCGGGCTGCTGGAGGGCGGTGGAGTGTCGTGGGTCGGCGGACCCGCAGGTAGGAGTCCGCGGGCAGTGGAGTCGGGGTCGGCGGGCGATGCGTTGGAGGTCCCGGTGGGCGGATGGGCGGTCCGACCGGTGAGGCGGCAAAATGAGTGGAATGCGGTGCGGCGGCCGTGTTCGGGGAGCCCCGGTCCGGCGGCGATGCAAGGTGAGGCGGGTGCGGCAGTGGTCTTCGGCGGGCCCAGTACACCGGCGATGCTGGATGGGCCCGGTGCGGCGGCTGTGGTCTTCGGCGGGCCCAGTACACCGGCGATGCTGGATGGGCCCGGTGCGGCGATGGAGTTAGGTGGTCCCGGGGGACGGCGAGGTTCGGCAGTCGCGTTGCGCTGGTGATGGGCGGTGGAATCGGTGTGGGGGAGATAAACAGAGTTACCAGGCAGGCAGCGGGGCTGGGCGTCATCGGTAGGCAGGTGGAGGTCGGCGGCAGCATCGGCGTGGAGGTCGGTGAAGGCGGCGTCCTGGTGAGTCCTGGAGGCGCTGCTCGTGGACAAGATGGCGTCAGGGGACTTAAAACCTGCCTTGGCATTATTGAGGGAACAAAAGCATATAGTCATGGCGTACTTAGACGACATTTTAATAGTAGGGAAAACCTTGGAGACAGCCATTTCGGCAGTAGCAGCCACCAAACGTTTGTTTGAAACTTTGGGGTTTGTCATACATCCAGATAAATCCAATTTGACATCGTCCACAACCATGGACTATCTTGGATTTTCGATTGACACTATTCGCATGACTGTAACTCTGCCGAAGGGGAAAGCATCGGCACAATCATGCAACAAACTAATGGTTAATCATCAGCCAACCTTACTGGACAAGGAACATTAGGCTTAGTTCCAGTCCCATAATAATCACCAACGCAATATTAACTATTCTAACGGATGCCAGTGCTTTGGGCTGGGGAGCAACTAACATGCAATCCAGCACAGGGGGCAGATGGACTAATTTTGAATCATCTTGCCTACAGACACGGGGTATTAACTGCTTAGAAATGTTGGGTGCGTTTTATGGTTTAAAAGCATATTCATCTAATACGCATCACGCACATGTCCGGTTGCAATTAGATAATACCACGGTGGTGGCTTATATCAACCACATGGGTGGTGTAAAGTCGATATCATGTGACAATTTGGTCAACCTAATCTGGCAATGGTGTGTCGAAAGACATATTTGGTTATCAGCAACTTACCTACCAGGTAAGCAAAATACAGTGGCAGACACCAGGTCACGCAAATTTAACGATAACATTGAATGGATGTTAAATCCCAAAGTATTTGCTGAAATTACAAAGCAATATGGCACACCAGATATCGATCTATTTGCATCTAGGCTGAATCACCAGGTACCAACGTATGTCGCTTGGGAACCAGACTCTGAGGCAGCAGCAGTTGATGCATTCACGTTGCATGTTGGGAAAATGTTCTTCTATGCTTTTCCTCTCTTCTGCCTCATCAGTCGGGTATTACGCAAGATTCAATTGGATTCCACTTCAGGAATCTTGATAATCCCCAACTGGCCTACACAGCCATGGTTCCCAGTGGCCCTCGACATGGCTGTCGAAACACCATTGGAATTCCCCAGCAGTCCAGAATTATTAATCCACCCAGTGTCAGGCATTAGTCACCCGTGCCATGACAGAGTCAATCTCCTGGCTTACAGATTCTAAAAAGACCTCTACTGGGCCTGGGACTGTCTGAGGACGCCATCAACATGATGACCGCATCCCACCGGGAGTCCACCAGGAGACAATACCTGACCAACATAAGGAAATGGGAATGGTATTGCTCCAAAACAGGAACTACCTACTCAACAGCAACAGCTACCAGTGTTGTGGAGTTCCTGGTTGGATTACAACGGGATGGACTCAGCTACAGCGCCATCAATACAGCAAGGAGTGTGTTATCAGCTTATTTGATTCCAGCAGCAGGACAGCAGGCTTTGGGGTCCCATCCACTGGTGGTCAAACTCATGAGGGGTATTTTTAACACTTATTCCCTCAGACCAAGGTACACTCAGATCTGGGATGTCAGCATTGCGCTGGCGTACCTTAGGGGATGGCCACCACCCAGGTCATTCACACTGGAACAACTTACCCTGAAATCAGTCATGCTCATGGCACTAGTGTCAGCTCAAAGGGTACAGTCCCTCCACCTTCTGAGGCTGGACAGCATGACAGAGTCATTGGACTGTATCACATTCCATATTCAGGGTCTGGTCAAACAAACTAGACCACGTACCACGCCTCCAGTTATGGAGTTCCGGGCATATTCATCTGACCCACGGCTGTGTGCCAATACCCATCTCGCCATTTACATAGACACAACATACAACTTAAGAGGGAGAGAAAAAGCCTTATGGATAAGCCACAAGAAGCCCCATGGTCAGGTGACGAGCCAAACCATTTCAAGGTGGCTCAAGCAGGTGCTTGGGTCCGTGGGAATCAATACTAATGTTTACAAATCTCACTCCACCAGGATGGCATCCACATCGGCGGCTAAGCGAATGGACGTGCCTATGGACCATATTCTAGCCAGAGCAGGATGGTCCTCGGAAAGAACTTTCCAAAGGTTTTATAACAGCGGCTTAGCTGGCGGAACCTGCTCCATTTGCAGACAGAATTGCAGATAATATTTAATTTAAGCCCAGGGGAGATCTCTGCTTTTTGTTGTTATTAATAAACCTTTATTGTTCACAAACAGGTTATTGTTGAGTGTGATAACATACTTCCTCCCTCTAAGGTCTTCAGAGTGAGTGAAGCATGAGCTGGTACACGGTTCGGATTCACAGAGCTTTGAAGTCTTCACGTAGTCACTCACGTGATTCCGAAATAAAATAGTAAAATGAGAACTTACCAGTTCGAACTTTGATCTGTATTTTATGAGGAGTTATGGCCCTGTCTCACTGTGCGAGTTGACCCACGAGGTACCCCGAGTGACAGACTCGTGGCTGTGCACGAGACTTCAAGTTTATGATCAAGTGTGTAACCGAGTTCCCACGGGTATGTCATTGCTGCGATGTTCCAAGTTCCTCTCCCGAGTTACCAAGTTCCTCTCCCGTTACTCTTGAGCCAACCGTGAATGAAGGTATGTTTTAATAAAGCAACAATGTTAAAATACATCTCCATCCTGTGGTTTTGAGTTATTTCAGCGCGGCGGCATCTATTGATATGACCTACAATGGGAAAATGCGCATCCTCCAGTAACCAAGCATTTCTTGTTGTTTTATGTTTTTAAATACTTTTTTGCAATGGATCTCTATTTTAAATAATTTTAAAAAAGGAAGCAGCTCGGGTGACTGACATTGAGCGGCCGCCGGGACCCGACAGCAGACACACACACACACACACACACACACACACAGAGAGAGAGAGATACACACAGACAGCAGGACTGGCCGCCACTTCAGAGGAAGGAAGCAGCTCGGGTGACTTTGAGCGGCCGCCGGGACCCGACAGCAGACACACACACAGATACAAACAGATAGACAGAGAGGGAGAGAGAGAGACACACACACACACATACACACACACACACACACACACACACACACACACACACACACACACACACACACATATAGAGAGAGAGATACACACAGACAGCAGCTGGCCACCACTTCAGAGGAAGGAAGCAGCTCGGGTGACTTTGAGCGGCCGCCGGGACCCGACAGCAGACACACACACAGATAGACAGAGAGGGAGAGAGAGAGAGACACACACACACACACACACACACACACACACACACACACACACACACACACACACACACACACACACACACACACACACAGATACACACAGACAGCAGGACTGGCCACCACTTCAGAGGAAGGAAGCAGCTCGGGTGACTTTGAGCGGCCGCCGGGACCCGACAGCAGACACACACACAGATACACACAGATAGACAGAGAGGGAGAGAGAGAGAGACACACACACACACACACACACACACACACACAGATACACACAGACAGACAGAGACACACACACACACACACACACACACACACACACACACACACAGATACACACAGACAGACAGAGACACACACACACACAGATACACACAGAGATACACACAGACAGCAGGACTGGCCGCCACTTCAGAGGAAGGAAGCAGCTCGGGTGACTTTGAGCGGCCGCCGGGACCCGACAGCAGACACACACACAGATACAAACAGATAGACAGAGAGGGAGAGAGAGAGACACACACACACACACACACATAGAGAGAGAGATACACACAGACAGCAGCTGGCCACCACTTCAGAGGAAGGAAGCAGCTCGGGTGACTTTGAGCGGCCGCCGGGACCCGACAGCAGACACACACACAGATACACACAGATACACACACACAAACACACACACACACACACAGACACACACACAAACACACAGACACACACACACACACACACAGACACACACACAGACACACACACACAGACACACACACACACACACACACACACACACACACACACACACACACACACACACACACACACACACACACACACACACAGCCACACACACAGCCACACACACACACACACACACACACATATGTGGCGTTTCTGCTCGGGACCCTTCTTCAGACAATCCAATGTCCCATAATATATTCTTTAAATATTAAGTTTTCTGTTGAAAGTGTGGTGCCGTGGTTACGGGTTGTCGGAAGGAAGATGATGAGGTCTGGTACAAGTTGACTTTGTTTTCAGTAATCAGGCCTCCGTGTTGGCCGATGCCTGGTTGATCGAGCGCTCATACAGTTGCGAGCGAGCGAGGTCCATATATAGGAGCAAGGAACGCGAAGCCTCTGAGGGTTCATTGTTCCCCTGGTTTGGATTGCTCCCAGGAGAGCGGGCACAAAGAAAAATTTAGGCATTTTTCTGTGGAAGGGGGAGGGCAGTATAAAATCGAAAGCATTGTACAGCAGCACTCTCCCCAACACGAAACACAGCGCAGCGTAAACAATTAAACAGCTTCACTTTTAAAAGCAAAGACACACGTTAAATTACACGGCCCCAAGAAATCGCCTCTCAATTGCTTCGGGGTTGGAATTGAAATATATATAATATATATAATATGTATAAACATATTATACTACTTTGGTTCAGTCCCTTTCAGATTATAAAAAAGTTCCCACGATAGACTCACGAGACACTATGGTAAACGCACGGGCCATTACGTTACTGCAACGAGTTTAAATGTTTCCATTTTTAACTTGAACAGTTAATTTGACTCGTGGAAAAAATCAAACATGTTTGATTTTTTTCACGAGTTAACAAGTTTCCCGAGTACCTGCCGTTAGCGCCACGAGTGAACAAGTTGAACGCGCGAGTTCCGACGTTCCCGCTACGTGATCACCACGAGTGAAAACTCGGGGTCACTCGTGGGCCAACTCGCACAGTGAGACAGGGGTTTTACGAGTTGAGGGATTACGTGCCCTCCGCTCCCACCCTCTATTATACAGATCAACTGGTAATTTAGTTCTTATTTTTTCTTTACTATATTTATTTCAATCGTTGTGTTTTTTCTGTGAATCCACACCGCTGCTTTGAAGAATGTCACGTATGCGTGCTGGACGGGGTCTTCACCTAATCCCTCATCGTAACTCCTCATAAAATACAGATCAAACTTCGAACAGGTAAGTTCTAATTTAATCTTACTATTTTATTGTGAGGTGAGATCATGTACGTGGAGTGTTCTAGCTGAACCACACGATGCACGCTGAAGCAAGGGAGATTCTATCTGTTGGACACGATTTCCAGATCTAGCGACTTCATCCCATTCTGGGCAGGAATCACATCGCCTCTGAGACTGAGATCGCTGTATCGTTGGGGGCTGTGGATGCCTGTGAAGGTACATTGTTGTTCTCACTTTCAAAGTGTAGAAAACACTGAGCTCATTTTGGATTGATGTGTCGCTCGAGCTACTCAGTGTCGCCTTATAGTACACAATGCTTCATTTTTCCAGAGTTGTGCAGAAGGGGAAATAATCTTTGTTCTAGGAATATGGAAGGTCAAGCCAGCAAGGTCATCTGATCATTTCAGTTTCATTTTAGAAGCGTGAGTCACATCTCATGTTTCTAAACTTCTAAACTTTAGAGAATGTGGACCTATTTTAATAAATCTGTTCTTATCAACTGAGAAAAGAGTCCACTGAAAATGCATTCAGTCTCTAGGATTAAGGCAACATATGAATCCTTAGGTATGGAGACCAAACTGGACCCAGCACTCCAGGTACAGGGTCTCATCCAAAGTCCTGCACATAAAGCCCCTGTCCCACTTTCACGACCTAATTGGTGACTTAACAGCGAGGATCGGGCGGCCTTTTCCGGAGACGCGCACGAGGCTTCAGCAGCGGGCGCAGCGCAGACTCTCGCCGTGGAGCAGGCGAGCCCTCGCCGGGGCCCACCGGAGGGGAGCGCTCCGTTTCGCTGTCCCACGGCAGCCGGCAGCCTGAAGCCACGGTCTGCAGGGCTCCAGCCGGCACAGCGTCCACAGCCTGGGAATCCCTCGTGCGAACCCGGGGGAAGAAGAGCTCCAACTGCCGGCCCGCGGCCTTCTTCTACTGCGGGCGCGGCAGGGACTTACCATCAGGAGCAGGGTCCCTCGCCGGGGATCCCTTGGGGGGCAGCTGCAGACCGCTGGCCCTGCAGTCTGGGGTGCTTCTGGCTGCAGCGCGAACTTTAAATCTCCCACCGCCGGCTTGCGGCCTACACCAGCCTGAAACCGCGGTCTCCGGTGGGGAGGCACCGATTCAGGACTTACCTGAACTTTACCTTGTCTGCACATCTGGACGCCCGCAGCAACGGCTGCGGAGGGTGGAGTTCCCGATCACGGGGGAAAATGGAGGACTGGCCCATTTTTGAGCCTCCCACCACAGTGATGAATGCTGTGGTGGATGTTTGTGTTAAATTTTTATTGTGTATTTGTGTGTTCTTTATCATTGTACCGCTGCTGGCAAATTCATTTCACTTGCACTTTATGTGCAATGTGATGAATAAAACCATATTGTATTGTATTGTATTGTATTGTATTGTATTGTATTGACCTCTGCTGAGTTTGCCCTTGACTCATACTGGCAGCATGGTCGCCACAAGGTTGTCGGAGGTCGTAGGAGGTCTTCGTAACACTTCCTCATGCTTGTGAGTGGTTTCCGCATACACATGGCCTCAAGTTGGTCGCGGCGTTTTTTCCAACCTGATAAAAAATGGCCACGAGTAAAAAAAAGGTCGGCATGGAAAAAATCAATTCTTTTTACTCGTAGGTAGGTCGTAGTAGGTCGTGATGGTAGTCGTAGATAGTCGTAGGTTGTCGTAGGTCGGTCCAAGAATAAAAATGCAAACATGACATCATTTTATCATGTGATCATTTTCCACTCGTAGCTAGTCATAGTTGGTCTTAGGTGTGGAAGACTAAGGTCAAGGGGGGTCGTAGGAGGTCATAGATATAGTCGTAAGAGGTCGTAGGCATAGTCGTAGGAGGTCTTAGGAGGTCTTTTACTTTGGCGAGTCAACACGACCTTGACATTTTTTTCTACTCGTCTAGGGTCTTCTAAACTGGTGGATTTGGTCATCCAAGTGGGACAGGCCCTTTACATATTCTTTACTCTTAAACCACGCCCTTTTGGTATAAAGATGTGCATGCCATTCACTTTTGTTGTTACTTACTGTATGTCAACTTGCGCAGATGAATCACAAAAGCTCCAGACCATCAATATTTCCATATCTCACACATATCAAGCACAGAATAAATAAAGGCATGAGAAGACTCTCTGGTTCAACAGGTCAGCCATGCTACTGAATGGGATCACAGCTAATCTTGTGCCACAAGTTCAATTTTAAACCCATCCCAACCAATTTTACTTCGGAGTCACGTGAGTGACTACGTGAAGAGCCCGCCTGGCGCTGGCAAACGGCATTACGTCGACGCTGACGGCAGAAGGAGGAGCTGCAGTAAGGCGCAGCTCCTCGCAGCGGTCGGAACGGACCCGCAGGTAAGTGAGGCAAAGTCGGGACGTTCTTTAGCGTACGCTGGGTGGGTCCAGCAGTAAAAGTAAAAGTAAAATTATAGTCAGAGTCACGTTAACGTGCTGTTTTAGCACAGATTAATGAAAGAAATGGAGAAATCGGCAAAGAAAATTCGCGGGTAAAAAAGATCTTCCCGGGGTGAAAATAAAAATACGGGACAAAAAGCTAGTGCGGATCCGGTTCCGATACCGGTGGCCGCTGATCTACCCGTTAGCGAGTTCTAGATTCTCCAGAAGTTATAACCACGGAGAGAAATGCTCCTAAAAATGTAAAAGAAATCTGAGAGGCCCGTGGTTCTGATGACTCTGATACTGAAAGTCCTCCAGATAATAAAACTATGTGGCTAAAAATGGAGCATATGGAGAAAGTTCTCCAAAAAATCATGAGACTAGGGTCACAGTACCCAGAAGGTCCCAAAAAAGCCCTGAGGGGTTTATTATTCTGAATATGGCTGTGGGCCAGATTGGGAGTTGGAACTCCGGACCCAGGATTTGGGCCGGAGGAAGTCTCATGGGATGAAATCCCAATTGATTTAGGGCTGCAGAAGGCAGACCCTGCTGGTGGTGATTTGCATTTGAAAGCACACCACAAAATAAAAGAAAAGGCCAAATGTGCCTGGGATAGCAAAAGAATTTTCTATATATGAAGGAAGTGGTGAGGCTATGGAAGAAAACCTAGCTGCCAACATTAATATATGGTATCTCACCAACTTCATGATTCTGTGATGATTGAAACATCAGAATTATATTAACGCACAGGGAATTGTGCCTCATTGGAAGTGCCTACGGTTTATCCGTTGATATGGGCATCCATGACCCCAAGTATGAGAGCTCAAGAAGTGAGGTTTTAAAAAAATCCTCAAATTAATTCTGCTGCCATTACGGCTTATGGGGAGATGGATAAGATTCAAAAAGATATTTTGGGCCTATTGTGCAATTCTTTCTATGAAATTAATTGTATGAGGAAAATGGCTATTCGGCCCATATTTCACCCAAGGTTTGCAAGCCTGTGCCGAGCAAGTGGTGTTCAAGCTCCTGGTTATCTGTTTGGAGAAAATCTGCCTAAATAATTAAAAATTGGATGAAGAAGCTAAATATTTTAGCTGCATGAAACCTTTCGTCTTTGGACAAAAAACGTATTTTTCGTCCAGAAGGGGATTTGATTTTGGAAATAGAGGCAGAAATATGTCAAGGAAATATTATCGTCCTGCACAGTCCAATGCTTACCCGTACTCGGGGAGAAGGAGACCACCACGCTCATATGGAGAGGTATTGAAGACTTGTTCTATCCTTAAAGAAACTGCGGATAAATCTCCAGGTGGAAGGAGATTACAAAAGTTTATAAAGACTGGCTTACCATTACTTCTGATCGATTTATTTTATAAGCAGTTTCAGGAGCCACTATTACATTTAAAGAAGGGGTTAATCCTCCAGTACAGAATAAACCTGCCTATGCTTTCGTGTTTACTGCAATTGGAAAAGCAGAGATTAATGTGGAAATTGACAAATTATCTGAAAAAGGGGTTATTGAAAAAACTTATGAACACGAGCATCAATTGTGTCTAATATATTTCAAAAGACATAAAAAGATGGTGGTTGCAGAATTATTCTGGACCTTACAGATCTAAATAAGTTGTAGAATACAAACATTTTAAAATGGAAACATTTAATACTGCAAGATTTTTAATATCAGCAGGTTGTATATGGCTAAGATTGATTTGAAAGACACCTATTATTCTGTACCAATACATCAGTTCTTCCGGAGGTACTTAAAATTTAATTGGCTGGGACAATTATGGCAGTTTAAAGCTTTGCCAAATGGATTGAGTTCAGCTCCCAGGCTCTTTACGAAACTGTTGAAACCAGTTTTAGCCCAATTAAGAGCACAAAAACACATCGTTATGGCTTATCTCGATGACATTCTAATCATTAATGATAATCAAGAGTCAGCTGAGAATTCAGTTTCAGTTACAAAAGCTTTGTTTGAAAAGCTAGGGTTCTTGATTCATCCAATTAAATCCCAGCTGCAGCCAGCACAATCAATTAACTATTTGGGGTTTGTAATTAACTCAGAGACTATGTTAATAACTTTACCAACAGATAAAGTTGATGATATTTTGGTGACTTGTAATAATCTCATTCACAAACCTAATCCTTCCACCCGAGAAGTAGCGTAAACTATTGGTAAACTAGTAGCAGCATTTCCTGCAGTAGAATTTGGTCCATTACATTATCAAAATCTTCAAAGGGACAAAATAAGAGCTCTCAAGAGAGGGCAGGCCACTTTGATGGGCCTATGCAATTAACAAAAGGAGCTTTGTTGGAATTACAATGGTGGGTTAAAAATGTCCCACAAGCTGCTAAAAACATTCTGATTAAACAGCCTGAAATGGTTTTACAAACAGATGCTAGTGCTCTCGGATGGGGGGCAACAGATTCATCCTCCAGTTGTACAGGTAGATGGAAAGTCCAAGAAGAAACGTTTCTTCAAACTTATGGTATTAACTATTTAGAGTTATTGGGTGCTTTCTATGGTCTAAAAGCATATTGCTGTTCAAAAAAGGGTCTACATGTATTAATACAGTTAGACAATAAAACGGCTGTTGCATATATTAATCACATGGGGGAGTCAGATCAGTATCATGTGATTGTCTGGTCAATGAAATATGGCAATGGTGTATTGATCGCCAAATTTGGATTTCAGCAAACTACATTCCAGGTAAAGACAATGTGGTGGCAGATAAAAGATCAAGGATATTTAAAGATAACACAGAATGGATGCTTAATCCAGCAATATTTAAGAATATTGTAACTCAATTTGGTTTACCAGAAATTGATTTGTTTGCATCAAGGCTTAATCATCAATTGCCTAAATATGTGTCTTGGGAACACGATCCAGATGCAGTAGCAGTAGATGCTTTTTCATTGAACTGGGGGAATATGTTCTTTTATGCTTTTCCACCTTTTGCTTTGGTTCAGCAATGTCTGAAGGAAATAGAACAAGATTCTGCCACAGGATTGTTGGTAGTTCCAAATTGGCCAACACAATCTTGGTTCCCATTAATGCTGAATATGATTAAAGAACCATATATGTCAATTCCTAACTGTAGTGATTTTTTGATTAATCCAGTAACCAAAGAAATTTATCCATTATATGCATATATGAATTTATTAATCTGCAGGTTTTGACCAGACCACTACAGGAGCTGGATTGTCGGACAAAACTATGGAAGTTATAGTCGCATCATGGCGAGATAACACACAAAAACAATATATGACACATATTAAGAAATGGGAAGAATTTTGCCCACAGTCAAATATTTCTTATGATACTGTGAATATTGCAAATGTATTGGAGTTCCTTGCTAAATTGCATTTTGAGCAACATTTAAGTTACAGTGCCATTAACACTGCACGCAGTGCCTTATCATCTTATTTAGGACTTATGTCTGACCAGAAATCAATTGGATCACATCCACTAATATCTAGATTCATGAAAGGAATCTTTAACATTAATCCACCCAAACCTAGATACACAGAGATTTGGGATGTGAGCATTGTACTTACCTTACTTAGACAGTGGACTCCAATTGAAGGATTGTCATTGGAAAGATTAACATTCAAATTAATAATGTTAATGTCATTGGTTTCAGCTCAAAGAGTGCAAACTTTACAAATGTTGCGTTTAGACTGTATGCATGTGACTACAGATAACATTGTGTTCTATGTTTACGATCTGATCAAACAAAGCAGACCAGGAAGAACTGGAGCAAAGGTAATCTTTCAAGCTTATCCTATTGATCCTACTTTATGTGTGGTTAGACATTTGAACCAATATATAAAAGTTACCAAAAATCTTCGAGGAAATGAAATAACGTTAATGATTACGCATAAAAAACCACACACTAAAGCTTCAGTTCAAACTATCTCAAAGTGGTTGAAACAGGTGTTACTGTTAGCAGGAGTAGACACTGATGTGTTCAAATCTCACTCCACCAGGGCTGCAGCTACGTCCGCGGCGAAGGTGCGGGACGTACCGCTCGAGCATATTTTTAAAAATCGCAGGGTGGAGTAAAGAAGAAACTTTTTCAAAGTTCTACAATAAACCTGTTCACACTATGACAAGCTTTGGCCACGCGGTGTTGGGATCACTATAGTCACCTGCTTTATTTACTATTGATTGCTATAATCAGTTATGTAGTCACTTATATCTTTTATCACTTGTAATGATCCCTCGGATATAAGGAGGGTTATTATGATGTTCTTTAAACCATTAAAAATTAATTATGGAAAGAACTAAAATTAGTCTGGTTTCTCATGTATGTATTTACTTAGCCGGGACTGTCGTACTGATTAATTCTACGACATAAAAAACACAGAAAGCTTTAAAATCTTCACGTAGTCACTCACGTGACTCCGAAGTAAAATAGTAAGATTAAACGAGAACTTACCAGTTCGAAGTTTGATCGTTATTTTATGAGGAGTTACGATGAGGGATTACGTGCCCTCCACTCCCCCACCCTCATAAAATAAATGATCATCTGGTAGTTCTAAGTCTATTATGAGCCTTACTATGTTACTTCGGCTATTTTGTGTTCTGTGTTTTTCATGCCGCTGCTTTGAAGTATGCCGTTTGCCAGCGCCAGGCGGGCTCTTCACGTAATCCCTCATCGTAACTCCTCATAAAATAACGATCAAACTTCGAACTGGTAAGTTCTCGTTTAATCTTACAATTAATCTTACTAAGCTACAAAATGCTGGAGTAAGTCAACAGATCAGGCAGCATCCCTGGAGAACATGGATAGGTGGCGTTTCAGAAGTGGAAATAATCTTTGTTCTAGCAATAAGGAGTGGTTTACCACGCTGGGTCGTAGAGTCATAGAGTCTTACAGCGTGGAAACAGGCCTTTTGGCCCTCCTTGCCCACACCGACCAACATGTCCTATCAACGCTAGTCCCACCTGCCTGCATTTGGCCCCTGCCCTATCCATGTACCTGCCTAATTGCTTCTTAAACACTGCCTCGGCTACCTCATCTGGCAGCTCGTTCCATAAACATAGAAACATAGAAAATAGGTGCAGGAGTAGGCCATTCAGCCCTTCGAGCCAGCACCGCCATTCAATATGATCATGGCTGATCATCCAGAAACAGTACCCCGTCCCTGCTTTCTTCCCATATCCCTTGATTCTGTTAATCCTAAGAGCTACAGTGGCTTGCAAAAGTATTCATACCCATTGACCTTTCCACATTTTGTCATGTTACAACCACAAACGTAAATGTATTTTATTGGGATTTTATGTGATAGACCAACACAAAGTGGTGCATAATTGTGAAGTGGAAGGAAAATGATACAAGGTTTCCTAATTTTATTACAAATAAAAAACTGAAAAGAGTGGCGTGTAAAAGTATTCAGCCCCCCTGAATCAATACTTTGTAGAACCACCTTTCGCTGCAATTACAGCTGCAAGTCTTTTGGGGTATGTCTCTACCAGCTTTGCACATCTAGAGACTGACATTTTTGCCCATTCTTCTTTGCAAAATAGCTCAAGCTCAGTCAGATTGGATGGAGAGCATCTGTGAACAACAATTTTCAAGTCTTGCCAGAGATTCTCAATTGGATTTAGGTCTGGACTTTGACTGGGCCATTCTAACACATGAATATGCTTTGATCTAAACCATTCCATTGTAGCTCTGGCTGTATGTTTAGGGTTGTTGTCCTGCTGGAAGGTGAAACTCCGCCCCAGTCTCAAGTCTTTGGCAGACTCCAACAGGTTTTCTTCCAAGATTTCCCTGTATTTGGCTCCATCCATCTTCCCATCAACTCTGACCAGCTTCCCTGTCCCTGCTGAAGAAAAGCATCCCCACAGCATGATGTTGCCACCACCATGTTTCACAGTGGGGATGGTGTGTTCAGGGTGATGTGCAGTGTTATTTTTCTGCCACACGTAGCGTTTTGCATTTAGGCCAAAAACTTCAATTTTGGTCTCATCAGACCAGAGCACCTTCCTCCACATGTTTGCTGTGTCCCCCACATGGCTTTTGGCAAACTGCAAATGGGACTTCTTATGGCTTTGTTTCAACAATGGCTTTCTTCTTGCCACTCTTCCATAAAGGCCCGATTTGTGTAGTGCACGACTAATAGTTGTCCTGTGGACAGATTCTCTCACCTGAGCTGTGGATCTCTGCAGCTCCTCCAGAGTTACCAAGAGCCTCTTGGCTGCTTCTCTGATCAATGCTCTCCTTGCCCGGCCTGTCAGTTTAGGTGGACGGCCATGTCTTGGTAGGTTTGCAGTTGTGCCATACTCTTTCCATTTTCGGATGATGGATTGAACAGTGCTCCGTGAGATGTTCAAAGCTTGGGATATTTTTTTATAACCTAACCCTGCTTTAAACTTCTCTACAACTTCACTAATGTTCTCTAACAAACCTCTGAGGCCTTCACAGAACAGCTGTATTTATACTGAGATTAGATTACACACTAGTGGACTTTATTTACTAATTAGGTGACTTCTGAAGGCAATTGTTTGCACTGGATTTTATTTAGGGGTATCAGAGCAAAGGGGACTGAATACTTTTTGCACGCCACACTTTTCAGTTTTTTATTTGTAATAAAATTTGAAAACCATGTATCATTTTCTTTCCACTTCACAATTATGCGCCACTTTGTGTTGGTCTATTACATAAAATCCCAATAAAATACATTTACGTTTGTGGTTGTAACGTGACACAATGTGGAAAAGTTCAAGGGGTATGAAAACTTTTGCAAGCCACTGTATATCCAACTCTATTGAAAACATGCATTGAATTGGCCTCCACTGCCTTCTGTGGCAGAGAATTCCACAGATTCACAACTCTCTGGGTGAAAAAGTTTTTCCTTATCTCAGTCCCAAACGGCCTACCCCTTAATTCTTAAACTGTGACCCCTGGTTCTGGACTTCCCCAACGTGGGGAACATTTTTCCTGCACCTAGCCCGTCCAATCCCTTGAGAATTTTACATGTTTCTATAAGATTCCCTCTCATCCTTCTAACTTCCAGTGAATTTAAATCCACCACCCTTTTGCAAAACTTTGTGAAAAAGTTACACCCTCAGATTCCTGTTAAATCGTTTCCCTTCACCTGAGGTGAGGTTCTCAAATGCCAACACAGCATGTGTTCAAAGCTCAGCGTGTAGGTAGCAAATAACAGCAATATAGTTTTTTTCCAGCATGAACAAAGTTAATTTACACCAAAACCCACAATATGCATCCCTGCCAAAGGACAATTCCCGAGTGAAGGCTGTAGCTCCCATCTGGGAATTCTGCCTGTTGAACTCATGGTTTAAGTACAACTTGCTCATTCAAATGAATGGTAAAAGCTAGCTGTCAAGAGGAAGGTTTATGTTTTTTTTTATTTGATTTAATTAAATATGTCTGTTTTAATTATGTGTGTGTGTGTGTGTGTGTGTGTGTATGACCGTGTATGTGTGCATGATATGTTTGAGAAACATTATGGAAATTATTATTTACATAAGAACGCAAGTATAGGCCACCAAGTCCCTCAAGCCTGTACCATCATTCAATGTAATTATGGCTGATCTATCAAGAGTTTTTAATTGTCATATGTACTGAAGACCTTGACAGTTGTAGGTAAGTAGCTATTCTTGAACCTGGTGGTCACGGTTTTCAGACTTCTGTACCTTCTTCCAGATGGTAGGAGTGAATGTGAGCATGGCCAGGGTAATGTGTGCCTTTGATGATATTGGCTGTGTTTTTGAGGAGTGGCTCCTATGAAAGCCTTTGATGGTGAGGAAATGGTAATGGTGACCTATGCTGGTTTGACAGATCAAAGCAGACGATGATCAAGGAAATATAGAATGGCCCATTGTTGGCTGGGGGGAAGGCGAGGAATAGCAGCAGTAAAATTAATCAGAAAGACAGTGAACAAAGGTGGGGTGGCTTGAACCAGAACTACGCAGTGCCTCCTAGTGATGCTTTCGATGGTCAAGAGATGGTAGTGGTGGTCTATGCTGGCTTCAGCTCCTTCACTGTGTCAGTTCCCCATAACCCTCAATTCCTCAATCTATCAAATATGTATCTATTTCTACCTTGAATATACCCAATGGTCTGGATTATGGCTTGAAGCACGGATTTTCTGTTGGACTCCAAATTTCCTGTTAAACTCCAAAACCCTTAATAGGACAGCTTTGTTTCAAGGGGGGAACTTTTTAACCAAATACTTTAAAGTGTCATTATCTTTCTAAGAGACAAGAGGAGCCCATATGGCCCCTGAGCTTCTCACAATTCAAAGTTGAACTCTCACTTTAATCCCTACCCTTTCACCATCTTCCCACACCCAGTTTTTAGTTTTAGTTTTCGAGGTACCGCGTGGAAACAGGCTCTTTGGCCCACCTGGCCTGTGCCGATCCGTGATCACCCATATACTCGATGTATCCTACTCACTAGGGACAATTTACAGAAGCCAATTAACCTACAAACCTGCATGCCTTTGGATTGTATGAGGAAACTGGAGCACCCGGAGAAAACCCATGCAGTCACGGGGAGAACATACAAATTCCATACAGGCAGCACCTACCTCTGGCGCTCTAAGGCATGAACTCTAACACTGTGCTACTGTGTTGCCCCAGACACTATTCGGTAAATAGTGTTAAAATTCAGGCTTATTGTATCAGAAAGTCAATCTCAACCTCAGGGATAGAACATTCAAATGATCCACAGCATTTGATCATCTGTATGATATGCATATGCATATATGCATGTATGCATATGCATAGAAATCTCCTGTTATCCCAATTCTAAGTGGCCAATTGCTTACCATAAGGTAATAATCTTTTGTTCTGGATTCGCTAAATAAAGGATATACTGTAGCATCAGGCCAGCAATCATCTGATAATTTTAGTTTCAATTAAGTCACATCGCATGCTTCTAACCTTCTGAGAATATGGACCCATTTTAATAAATCTGTCTTTATTTTTTTTAATTATTCTCGACTGAAGTGCAGTCCAGTGAAGATGCATTCATTCTCTAGGATTAAGGCAACATATCAATCCTTACGTAGGGAAACCAAACTGGACCCAGCACTCCACCTACAGGGTCTCATCCAAAGTCCTGTACATAACATATTCTTACACTTATTACACTTTTGTAATGAAGATTAACATGTCATTCATCTCTGTTATTGCTTGCTGCCTGTTAACTTGTGTCAGAGGTTATGGGGAGAAGACAGGAGAATGAGGTTAAGAGGGGGAGATAGATCAGCCATGATTGAATAGCGGAGCAGACTTGATGGGTCGAATGGGCTAATTCTGCTCTGATCACTTATGACCTCATGACCTTAGCTTGCATACTTGAATCCCCCAAAGCTCCCAAATCAAATCAAGAACAAAAAATATAAAGGCTGAAGTAAACTCTCTGGTTCAACAACCCACTCAATAGGATCACAACTAATCTTGTGCTACAAGCTCAATTTTAAACCAAGCCCAACCAATTCCTCGAAATAAGACACAAAATCCTGGAGTAACTCAACGGATCAGGCAGCATCCCTGGAGAACATGGAAAGATGATGTTTCAGGTTGGAACTCATCTTCACTCTGAAGCAGTATTTCTTTCTTCGTTTTAACACTTAAATTGAATAAAGGAAATCTTTCTTTGGTATAATCTAGTATCTGTAGTTCCTTGTTATTACAATTCTTCTTGGTGTTCAACTATGACAGCCTTTCTACTCATTACCGCTATTTAGCCTACTGGTTATATCTTCAAATAACTCCTGTACATTAAACAGATTTCACTTTCAGAAATCTATCTCCAAATTCGTGCTGAAAACAAATGTCATTGATTTATGGATATCAATTTTCCATTCTTCAAAAAATGAGAAAATAATAAAAACAAAACATTGCCTGTTTCCTTTTATTAGCTGGGTTTTATGTTTTTTTTATTAATACATTAGCCTGATTTCTAGGTAACTAGAAAATCCTTTGTGTGTGATACATTAGCTTCAGTCGCCTTGTGGCTCTTTGTTTAAATTTGACTAATCCTTGATTGTTTCTTTCTGGGAAGGCTAAACCTCTAAATCCTTCTTCACGCAGGGATTCACCAGCATACCTCAATTAAATTAATTACTGTACCATGTCCAAAGGAGTATTGTTGGCAGACAACCTGTGGGAGTAGAAGTAGGTGAGCATAAGTTGTGCATTTTCGTCGCGATAATAAAAAGCTTTTTATCTGCATGCACTGGACACAGCTGTAAAGTCACACATGTAGGAAGGAACTGCAATTGCTGGTTTACACCGAAGAAAAACACAAAATGCTGGAGTAATGTGAAGAAGAAGGGTCTCGACCTGATACGACACCCATACCCTTTCTCCAGAGCAACTCCCTGCAACTCCCGGTTACTGGACACTTTAATTCTTCTTCCCATTCCTACACAGGCCTTTCTGTCCTCAGTCTCCTCCATTGTCAGAGTGAGGCTAAACACAAATTGGAGGAACAGCATCGCATATTTCGCTTGGGCTGCTTACAGCCCAGTGGTATGAATATTGATTTCCCTCACTTCAGGTAGCCCCGGCATTCCCTCTCTCTCTATCCCTTGGCCTGCACTTCATCCTCCAGCACCTAGACTGCTAGGGGAACTATGTCAGGATTTTGTTTGTGAATTTCAGCTCTGCATTCAACACCATTGTGCCAGAGCTATTACACTCCAAACTCTCCCAGTTGACTGTGCCTGAACCCCTCTGTAAGTGGATCATCAACTTCCTTACAGGCAGGAAGCAGCATGTGAGGCTGGGAAAGCACATCTCGGACCCGCAGACCCTCAGCATAGGAGCACCGCAAGACTGCGTACTCTCCCCTCTCCTCTACTCTCTCTACACCAATGACTGCACCTCCACAGACTCCTCTGTCAAGCTTCTCAAGTTTGCGGATGACACAAACCTGATTGGACTGATCCAGGATGGGGAGGAATCTACCTACAAACAGGAAGTCACACAGCTGGCGTCCTGGTACCATCGCAACAACCTGGAGCTCAATGCTCTTAAGACGGTGGAATTGACAGTAGACGCTAGGAGAGCTTCCCCTCCTCTCCCCCACTCACCATCAACAACACCACAGTCACATTTGTGGAGTAATTTAAGTTCCTTGGAACCATCATCTCCAGGAACCTTAAATGGTGGGCCACCATCGACTCCACATTCAAAAAGGCCCAACAGAGGATGTACTTCCTTCGGCAGCTGAGAAAACATAATCTGCCACAGGCAATGATGGTCCAGTTTTATACTGCCATCATAGAGTCTGTCCTCACCTTCTCCATATTGGTCTGGTTTGGCTCAGCCAACAAGCACGACATCCGGAGACTGCAGCGCATCGTTCGATCAGCTGAGAAGGTTATTGGCTGCAACCTTCCCCCCCATCGATGAACTGTACACTGCAAGGGCCAGGAAGCGAGTGGGTAAGATCATATCTGACCCCTCTCACCCTGGCCACAAACTCTTTGAAGCACTTCCCTCTGGAAGGCGACTCCGGACTGTCAAAGCCGCCATGGCCAGACATAAAAACAACTTTTTTTCCACGAGCAGTAGCTCTACTCAACTGCCAAAAGTCAGTAGCCTCCTTTTGCTCTGGTATTTTATTTCATTCTTCACATGTTTAAATTATAATGTTTTATTTTTAATTGTCTGCTGTATATCGTGTTGTTACTTGCAAGCAAAGCAACAAGGCAAATTCCTTGTATGTATACATACTTGGCTAATAACATTTATTCAATTCCATTCAATTCAATTAATTCCTTCTCTCCAGAGATGCTGCCTGCCCCGCTGAGTTACTCCCGTTTTTTGTGTCTCTCCTGTAAAGTCACATGTTCTCTTTGCCCTTCACACCATGGTTCTATGACCTAGAAACTGTTCAAATTCATGGTGCTAAAACATAGCTCTTAAAAATCACACACTACTAAATCCTTTCTGTGACTAGCGATTTAAAATAATTGATAAATATATGTGGAAAGTTCACATTTTACTTTGGAGTCACGTGAGTGACTACGTGAAGAACCCCGTACAGCCGTTGGTGCGTCATGACGTCAGATGCAGTCGGCCGGTTGGAGCCGCAGCGCTCCTCCAAGCGGTAAGTTTAAAAACGAGAGGTAAGTTTTTTAAATTTTTCCAGTGGTCATTTTCTGCGACGGTTGGAGGTCTGTTGTAGAAATGTTGCAGAAAATGAAGGTGTCGGCGAGGTGCTCCGGAGGTAGGAAGGAAAATGACCAGGAGAGAGTTGTTGATGGAGGCCCGTCTGGTACACCTGGTCCGGTGCTGGCTACACAGCCAGTGGTTGCAGACCCACTGCCTGTGAGCAGTGGAGGCTTGCCAGTAGGGCGGAAGGCCACTGGCAAGTCTGATAGGCCCGTGGACCCCGAGTCGGGCCTGGAGGTTATACCCTCCATAGGAGAGTCCGTTTGCTCACGGCTCTCCCAGGTCGAGATTTTATTACAAAAGAATGCTCGACAGGGACCAGCTCCATGAGGAGGAGTGGTGCCCAAGCCAGGCTGTGGGAGAGCCTGTGCTAGCAGTGCTAGCAGCACCTGTTACACGGCTGCAGGAATATTCTGCCTGTGAGGAGGATGTGCCATCAGTGCAGTTCGCTGACACTGATTCTATGGTGGGGGAGAGCAGTAAAGGAGTTCAGTTGGAGGTAATTCCGAATATTGCTGAAAAAAATTTCCTGTGCTTAGAGAGGCAGGAGAGGCGATTGAAACAGAATTGGCTGAAGCAATTCAGTATATGCTCTCCCACCAGTTACAGGATCTAGCTATGGTTGAAGCTCCTGTTAATTGTGATCTCCTGATGGTACCGGTGGTTAATCACCAAATTTGGTCACAGTTGGGTATGCCAGCTAGGGCCCAGGAGATGAAATTTCAAAAAGTGCTTAAACTGTTGTCAGCAGGTGTCACAGCTGTGGTGAAAGTTATTGATACAAGCAATATGTTTGAAGCACACCAGGATGCACTTGGATTCCTTTGTAGTGCAGTTTTTGAAATTAATAATATCAGGAGGGCCGCTATTAGGCCAGTGATTAATCCGAACTTGGCGAGTTTGTGCAAACCGACCAGTGTACCACCACGAAATCTGCTGTTTAGAGGTAACCTTGCAAAAAGGGTAAAAGACTGTCATGAAGATGTTAAAACCATGGCCCTCATTAAGCCGGCTGGCAAACAAGGCAAAAGGTTTTATCCGTATCGGAAAGGCACTAGTGTGGATGCAGGAGAAGGAACGAGCCGTTCAGGTCTTCAATATCGGAACTGGTAGGCTGCCACCGGTATGAAGGGGAAGGTGCCTTTCTCTACAAGAGGTCGTGCGCAACAAGGTCCACAAGGACAGATGCAGGTAAGGAATATACCATTGACAGACAATGAATTAACTAACGTTGCTGTTGAAATTGGGGGAAGGTTAAAATTGTTTCTCAAACAATGGCAGGAGTTGACATCAGAATAGTTTATACTTAGCAGTATTGAAGGGGTGAAAATTGAATTTTACTCTAATGATAGTCTACCTAATCAACATGTTCCTAGTCGGAAACTTATATTTTCAGATAAGGAAAATGTGCTTATTCACGCAGAGATTCAGTCGTTATATAAGAAAGGGGTAATTGAAACTGTCTATCAAAGTCGACAATTTGTGTCAAGTATGTATCCCAGATCTAAAAAGACTGGGTGATGTAGAATTATTCTGGAATTTAACCATATTACCATATAACAATTACAGCAGGGAGACAGGCCCTCTCGGCCCTCCAGTCCGTGCCGACCATTGTTTTTCCCTAGTCCCATCTACCTGCACTCAGACCATACCCCTCCATTCCCTTCACGTCCATATACCTATCCACCTTTACTTTTAAATGTTAAAATCGATCCTGCCTCCACCACCTCTGCTGGAAGCTCATTCAACACAGCCACCACCCTCTGAGTAAAGCCTACACAAGCAAGGTTCCTGTTGTATTACAAATGGCTATAGAGAGCCTCACATGAGTATTCCCAAGAATAAAAATTTACTGGTAAATCCAGTAACTGGGGATCAACATCCTTTACATGATCGTATTGATCTGTTGATTTGCAGATTTTAAGGAGGCCATACCTGGAGAGAGGACTGTCTCATCGGACTGTGGATGTTCTCACGTCGGCCTGCAGGGATAGTACACAGCAGCAATATATCACCTCGATAAGGAAGTGGGAGCAATTCTGTCTACAGCAGAATATTTCATATCAAACTGCAGGGATCACAGACGTATTGGTTTTTGTCAACTCTTTATTTCGACCAAAAATTAAGTTACATTGCGATCAATTCAGGCAGAAGTGCTCTGTCTTATTTATCCATGAATTCAGAATTGCATACAGTAGGGACAAATCCGTTAGTTCACGATTCATGAAGGGAGTTTTCAATTCTAATCCTCCTAAACCCAGGTATGCCGGTATTTGGAATGTGAGTGAGGTGCTTATGCTTCTTCGCCAGTGGGCTCCGGTTACAAGCCTATCTATAGCCAAATTAACTATGAAGGTGGTCATGCTTATGGCGTTGGTTTCAGCCCAACGTGTACAAACATTGCAAAAGCTATGGCTAGATAGAATGCATGTGTCGGCTGATGCCATTATATTTTATGTCTATGATTTGCTTAAACATAGTAGAGAGAGGCAAGACAGGATGTATAGATTGTGTTTTCAGCATATACCCCACAGATGATCGCTTGCGTGTAGTCTCACGTTTATCTCGTTACATTGAGATTACTAAAGCTCTAAAAGGAACAGAGTCTGCATTATTTATTAGTCACAAATAACCACACAGTAAGGTGTCGGTGCAAACAATTTCAAGGTGGCTAAAGCAGGTCCTGGCAAGTGCTGGAAATTGATTACTGATAAATTCAAATCTCATTCCACCAAGGCGGCATCAACTTCCACGGCAAGGGCGATGGACGTGCCAATAGACCATATCCTCGCGGCCGCAGGATGGTCCAGTGAGCTGACCTTTCAAAGGTTTTATCACAAGCCGATTTCAAGGCTGGAGGTGTTTGCTGATTCTGTTTTGAGTACTGTTATAGTTTCCCCCTGAGTTAGAGGGATTATGATTTTGTTTGTAAATAAACTGTTATTCATTTAACAAATGTTATTATTGATGCATTATGTGTACAAACGAGTGAACGGGTCCTTTTCAGGATGGCAGATAGTGACTAGTGGGGTGCCGCAAGGCTCAGTGCTGGGACCCCAGCTATTTACAATATACATTAATGATTTGGACGAGGGAATTAAATGCAACATCTCGAAGTTTGCGAATGACACAAAGCTGGGGGGCAGTGTTAGCTGTGAGGAGGATGCTAGGAGGCTGCAAGATGACTTGGATAGACTGGGTGGGTGGGCAAATGCATGGCAGATGCAGTATAATGTGGATAAATGTGAGGTTATCCACTTTGGTGGCAAAAACAGGAAGGTAGACTATTAAAGGCAGATGCAGTATAATGTGAATAAATGTGAGGTTATCCACTTTGGTGGCAAAAACAGGAAGGTAGACTATTATTTGATGGTGACCCGATTAGAAAAGGGGATGATGCAGCGAGACCTGGGTGTCATGGTACACCAGTCATTGAAAGTAGGCAGGCAGGTGCAGCAGGCAGTGAAGAAAGCGAATGGCATGTTGGCATTCATAGCAAAAGGATTTGAGTATAATGAGCAGGGTAGGGTTCTACTGCAGTTGTATAGGGTCTTGGTGAGGCCACACCTGGAGTATTGCGTACAGTTTTGGTCTCCTAATCTGAGGAAAGACATTCTTGCCATAGAGGGAGTACAGAGAAGGTTCACCAGACTGATTCCTGGGATGGCACGACTTCCATATGAAGAAAGACTGGATAGACTCGGCTTGTACACGCTGGAATTTAGAAGATTGAGGGGTGATCTCATAGAGACTTACAAAAATTCTTAAGGGGTTGGACAGGCTAGATGCAAGGAAGATTGTTCCCGATGTTGGGGAAGTCCAGGACAAGGGGTCACAGTTTAAGGCTAAGGGGAAGTCTTTTAGACCGAGATGAGAACATCATTTTTCACACAGAGAGTGGTGAATCAGTGGAATTCTCTGCCACAGAAGTAGTTGAGGCAGTTTTGTTGGCCATATTTAAGAGGGAGTTGGATGTGGCCCTTGTGGCTGAAGGGATCAGAGGGTATGGAGAGAAGGCAGGTATAGGATACTGAGTTGGATGATCATATTGAATGGCGGTGCAGGCTCGAAGGGCCGAATGGCCTGCTCCTGCACCTAATTCTATGTTTCTATGTTTCTATTATTGATTGTTAACGACTTTTGAGTCAATCGATGCAGTGTGAACGCTGGATTTGGACTTCTGCGGCGTGAAATCACAGTGCTTTGAAGTCTTCACGTAGTCACTCACGTGACTCCGAAGTAAAATAGTAAGATTAAATGAGAACTTATCAGTTTGAAGTTTGATCTTTATTTTATGAGGAGTCGAGTTGAGGGACTACATGCCCTCTGCTCCCACCCTCATAGATCTCTGCCGGTAGTTCTAGTACATAGAAACATAGAAACATAGAAATTAGGTGCAGGAGTAGGCCATTCGGCCCTTCGAGCCAGCACCACCATTCAATGTGATCATGGCTGATCATCCACTCAGTATCCCGTACCTGCCTTCTCTCCATACCATCTGATCCCTTTAGCCACAGGGGCCACATCTAACTCCCTCTTAAATATAGCCAATGAACTGGCCTCAACTAACCTCTGTGGCAGAGAGTTCCAGAGACTCACCACTCTCTCTGTGTGAAAAAATATTTCTCATCTCGGTCTTAAAGGATTTCCTCCTTATCCTTAAGCTGTGACCCCTTGTCCTGGACTTCCCAACATCGGGAACAATCTTCCTGTATCTAGCCTGTCCAATTAGATAACAAATCTAGTCTTTGTTATCTTACCATTATACTTCAGTCATCATTAGCTGTGAATTCACTCCGCTACTTTGAAGATTGACACGCCGACGGCTGTACGGGGTTCTTCACATAGTCCCTCAACTCGACTCCTCATAAAATAAAGATCAAACTTCAAACTAGTAAGTTCTCGTTTAATCTTACTATTTTATTTGCGAGATATCTCTGTGATATTGTGAACACCAATCTATTGCCAGTAATAAGTGAGAAGAACACTTTATGGTAAATGGTAGGAATTGAGGAATGCTGTGGAACAGAGGGATCTAGGAATAACTGTGCATAGTTCCCTGAAGGTGGAATCGCATGTAGATGGGGTGGTAAAGAAAGCCTTTGGTGTGCTGGCCTTTATAAATCAGAGCATTGAATGTAGGAAATAGGGAAGTAATGTTAAAATTGTACAAGACATTGGTAAGACCAATTCTGGAGTATGGTGTAACAATTTTGGTCGTCTAATTATAGGAAGGATGTCAACAAAATAGAGAGAGTACAGAGGAGATTTACTAGAATGTTGCCAGGGTTTCAGCAACTATGTTACAGAGAAAAGGTTGAACAAGTTAGGTCTTTATTCTTTGGAGCGCAGAAGGTGAAGGGGGGACTTGATTGATGTCTTTAAAAATGATGAAAGGGATAGACAGAGTTGACGTGGATACGTTTTTCCCATGAGGGTAGGGAAGATTCAAACAAGAGGGCATGACATGAGAATTAAGGGACAGAAGTTTAGGGGTAACGTGAGTGGAAACTTCTTTACTCAGAGGGTGGTGGCTGTGTGGAATGAGCTTCCAGCAGAAGTGGTGGAGGCAGGATCGATTTTAACATTTAAGAGTAAAGTGGATAGGTATATGGACGCGAAGGGAATGGAGGGGTATGGTCTGAGTGCAGGTAGATGGGACTAGGGGAAAACAAATGGTCGGCATGTACTGGAAGGGCCGAGAGGGCCTGTTTCCGTGCTGTAATTGTTATATGGTTATATGGTTAGAAAGTAAGTCTTGGCATCATGTGTAAAAAGGAACTGCAGGTACTGGTTGATGTTTCGGGTCTGAAGAAGGGTCTCGGCCCGAAACGTCACCCGTTCCTTCTCTCCAGAGATGCTGCCTGGCCCGCTGAGTTACTCCAGCTTTTTGTGTCAATCTTTAGTCTTGGCATCATGTTCGGCACAGACATTGTGGGCCAAATGGCCTGGTCCAGTGCTGTACTCCCGTCTATGCTCTGTGTTTTATTAAATTTGTAGTTTTTGTTTCTCCCGGGAATTTCAGAAAACCTAACTCTTCTTCGTTTCCCTAGTGAGCTGTGATACACGAACGGGTGCCTGTAGTTTCTCAAAGACAACATCCCTTGCCTTTATTCGTGACTTGCAAAATATAAAGACACTTTCAAAATCCCTATAAAATGTACATGGCTTTGTTCTTTAATAGTAAGATTAAATGAGAACTTACCAGTTTGAAGTTTGATCTTTATTTTATGAGGAGTTACGATGAAGGATTACGTGAAGAAGCCCCGCCAGGCGCATGCGCGTCATACTTCAAAGCAGCGGCGTGAAATCACAATAACTACAATCGAAGTAACTTTGCGATTATGAGGGTTGGGAGCGGAGGGCACGTAATCCCTCATCGTAACTCCTCATAAAATAAAGATCAAACTTCAAACTGTTAAGTTCTCATTTAATTTTACTATTTTACTTCGGAGTCACGTGAGTGACTACGTGAAGATTTCAAAGCTCTGTGATTTCATGCCATAGATCCCGTTCCATACGACACACTGCTTCAGTTGACACTGTCAGGTCTCGCGTTTAATGTAGTTTCTCACATCTCCTCTTGTTTCAGGTGCCATTTCCTGTCAGGTCATTTACCCTCATGTGATTGTTGACCCCACCCTGATCTGTTTCACCTGTGTCTCGTTATCCCCTGTTAAGTCTGTATTTAAGCCTTTGTGTTTTAGGTTTCTTTGCCAGTTTGTTGTGTCTGCTACCTGGTATCACTTTGTTCCAGCTCTAGAAATATTGTGACTTTGTGTACTCGACCACGGCCTGTTTTTCGACCACTGTTTTTGCCTGCTCCTAGATTACTGTTGCTTCAGTGTTTGCTTACCTGTGTACCGACTTGGACCAAATTTCAAGTAACTATGGTACTGATGATGAATTGGTACTGAATAATATGCATCTTTCAGATCTATGGTTGCCATATAACAACCCTTTGATAACCACTGCTTAGCATTACTGAAAGTATCCATTTTAAAATGCCTATGCTGGACATAAGAATTTAGTCGGGTTAGGTCCAGAATGACTCGACACTCACCATCCTTTTTCTGCCTGGGGAATATATTGGACACAAATTGTTCAGGATGATATACCGTCCTTTCAATTACCTCTTTTTGGAATAAAACCTCAATTTCATCATTCACCTGTAGAGCTTCTGGGTCCTGAAAAAGCCAATACCCTACTAGGCATATTTTGTGAAGGTGGACGTATTCCTGACATAAACTCAATTCAAGACCCCCGTACACTGTCCAGTTTAAATGGATCTGATGTTATGCAGCACCATTCATCATAAAACTATTGCAACCTACCCCCAACCTGAGGTTGTTCCCCAGAAGATATATCCTGCCCCGAATCAGTTACCCATGCCTCCATTGCTGACCTCGGATTTCTCAACCTTCTGGCCATGTTGGGGTGTTGGACAGATGCATATGAGCTGCATGTGACTGGCAACGCTCTGCTTGGACCTGCTCCAGCATTCGAAGCCCGTCTGAAGGGATAAGGTCTGCGAGGCGGTATCCTGGCCGAGGGTCTGTCGGTCTTAATGAGGCCGATGGTTTTGGCCTCTTCCTCCAGGTCTTTGACCTGTTTTGCCAGGTCTTCTCCAAATAAAAAATTTGGTGCCTGGATATTGGAGGACTTGCAGAGAGCCGCGAAGCGTGGATTAAGTGTTGGCTTGATGGCGGTCTTCCGGATGCAATTTATCTCAAAATGAGCATTGCACAGCAGGGCCAACATATCCTGCTGTGTTCCGGACATCGGCGTTCCTTGGACCATTTGCCCAAATGCTGTGATTTTCCCCCCCACCAACTTGGAGGACTCTCTGAAAACAGAGCTCCTGCCTCCTCATAGATGCACTCATTTGTGCCCAGATGGCCGAGTTCACGGTGGGCACCTTGAGCGACGCACAGTTAACAGGTGTCTGGTAACAAGTTGATGTTTCTTCCATGATAGCTGGTGAGAGGCCATATAATTTATGTTACTTGCCAGATTTTCCTCCATGGCTTCACCAGTCCCCTCCGGTATGGCAACATTTCTGGCCACATCTGGGACACCTGGAACATGGCTCATGTGCTTTGGTGTTTGCTCAAACGCAGTGACACCAACTTCAGGGTCAGAATCCTCCTGCCCTGGCTCTCCCGAGCCTTGCTCTAGGGAGGTGTCAACCAGCCCTAAACAAGGTGCTGGTGATGGGGATTCCCACTGGAACTCGTAGGCGTGCTGGTAGTCCTCGCCATACAGGCCTCTGCCTGAGGCTGTCCCAGAAAGTTGTTGGGGAATCCTGGGGGTATGCGACCCCGACTGGAACACTTCGTGGTTCAACATTTTCTCTATCATTTTTTCCATTTTGTCAAGACATCCCCAGACCTTCTTGTTTGAAGGAGGGGATTCTTCTTGGTCAGAATTGTCTGAATAAACAGGCCTGACTGACCTTTTTTTTGCCTTCCTCCTGAAAAAAAAAAGAGAAAAAGAACAAAACGAAGAAGAAAGAAAAAAAACGAGAAAAAAACCTGGAGTGAAGTGGACCACAGCGCCCTGAGGCACTGGAGTTGATAGAGGCAGTTGAGTGCGGAGGTTCAGCAGTCGGCGTCCTCGGAATGGCCTTACCGCACCGGGTATTTCCCTGTCCGACCCCATGTTCACTAAAACCGCGAACCCGCGGGTAATTTTTCTGCTGCGAACGGCCGCACTCTTTTTCACTACTCTCTCCATTTTTAGAGTACTCCCGCTGTCTCCTGAAACCAGCCTCACAGAGTTTAAGTACCCGTAGAAAGTTGTTTAAAACACTTACCTGTCGGTTTATTACTTACCGCTGGTGGAGCTGCGCTCTCCAGCCCGTTGGTGCGCCGTGTGTCGGACATAATGACGCGCATGCGCCTGGCGGGGCTTCTTCATGTAGTCACTCACGTGACTCCGAAGTAAAATGTTTCATCTCAGCATATTGCAATACCCTAGACTACAGCCAACTCAGCTGGCTGCAGCCACATTGCCAACTGGTCTGGTCTGCAGGGGAGACAAACAGTGGTTTCAACTCCCCACCCCTCTCAACACCACCCCCCCCCCCCCCCCCCCCCCCCCTCTTCGTTCCACAGCAAACTCCCAGTAAATGTCCGAGCTATTGAAAGCAGGATGGAATACTCACAAACTTCACCATACTAAGACTGCTCTGTGCTCTGTTGTACAGAGACATGGCTTGCCCCTGCTTCACCCGACTGTTCCATACGATCCAAGGAATCCTCATCTCACTAGATGGAAGGTACGGCATCCCATGGGCAGGATCACGGGTGGAGTGGTCCTTTTTCTGATCAACTCCACAGACGTGGCAGTCTTGTCCATCTCCTGCTTCCCGGAACTGGAATATCTAACGGTGAAGTGTCAACCTTGCTACCTGCCACAGGGATTCATTCAGTAATCCAGTCTGCAGCCCACCCCATGCTGATGCTAAGCTTGCTCTGGATGAACTGTACAACACTGCCACCAGCCTTGAAGCTAAGTACCCCAAGGCCTCATTCATAATAGCTGAGATCTTCAACTGGGCCATCCTCAAGAGTGTGCTGTGAAATAAAATCAGCACGTCTCTTGTCCCACCAGAGGTCCAAACGCTTTTGTCCACTGCCACACAGCCAGCAAAGACGCCTACCGTTCCAAACCCCAACCACAGTTTGAAAAATCTGACCACCTGGCTCAGCTTCTACTCCCTGCCTACAAGCAGAAACTGAAGTGGGAAGGATGCGGTACAGAATGTAGGGCAGTGCCAGTCCGTGGTAACAGACATGACTGCTTTGAGTCGGTGGACTGGTCCATCTTCAAGGACTCTGCAACCAACCTGAATGACTGTGCCACTGCCGTCACTGAGTTTATCGGAGGTGTGTAGAGGAATGCATGCCAAAGAAGACGATACGAGTATTCCCTATCTGGAAACCATGGGTGAACATGAGATTCACCATTCTCAGGAGAAGCCCAAGTCTGCAGTATTCAAATCAAATGATCCTCAGCAATACAAGAAATATATTTACATAGAAACGTAGAAAACCCAGAAATATTGGTGCAGGAAGAGGCCATTTGGCCTTTTGAGCCAGCACCACCATTCAATATGTATCAAGGCAGATACAACTAATATCAGTTGTTTAAAGAAGGAACTGCAGATGCTGGAGAATCGAGGGTACACAAAAGCTGGAGAAACTCAGCGGGTGCAGCAGCATCTCTAAGGAGCGAAGGACCTTGTCTCGGCCCGAAACGTCGCCTATCTCCTACGCTCCTTAGATGCTGCTGCACCCGCTGAGTTTTCTCCAGCTTTTGTGTGTACCATCTAATATCAGTACCCCACTCCTGCTTTTCCCCATATCCCTTGATTCCCCATTCCCCATAGCCCTAAGAGCTAAATCTCTCTATTGAAAACATCCAGTGAATTGACCTCCACTGCCTTCTGCGGCAGAGAATTCCACAGATTCACTACTCTCCTGGTGTGAAAAAGTTTTTCCCCTCACCTCCCCACCTCTTCCCCCTTTGTACATCTCAGCCCTTAATGACCATTGCAAAGCCATCAAGGATGTCAGGAGATAATTCTGGACCAAGTTACAGTCACTGGACGGTAACCAGAAGGACACCCGTCGATTGTAGCAAAGCGTACATGCTCTATCGAGCTCAAACGAAGTTGGCCAGTATTGTTGGCAACAACATGCCCCTCCGTAACAACTCAATGCATCCTATGCCCACTTTGAACAGAAGGTCAGTGGAGAAATATCACACGTCCAGTCAGCCTCGGGTGTGCTTGTCGCAGACGTGAGATCAGATGGGGGCGGCATGGTGGCTCCGTGGTAGAGTTGCTGCCTTACAGCGCTTGCAGCACTGGAGACCTGGGTTTGGAGGCTGTACATGCTCCCCGTGACCACATGGATTTTCTCCAAGATCTTCAGTTTTCTCCCACACTCCTAAGTCATACAAGTATGTAGGTTCATTGGCTAGGTGTATGTGTAAATTATCCCTAGTGTGTGTAGGATAGTGTTAGTGTGCGTGGATCGCTGGTCGGCGCGGACTCGGTGAGCCGAAGTGTCTGTTGCCGCGCTGTAACTCTAAACTAAACAAAACAAAAACAATTAAACTAAACCAGCCTTCCTGAGATGGTCAACATACGGCAGCATCTCTGGAGAACATGGATAGGCAACCTTTCCGGTTAGGACTCTTCTTTAGAATGAGTGTGGAAGATTGCAGCCTTCACGTGGTCCGCCCTGTTTCGACTAATGCAATCAACTCGACGTGCACAATCAAATAAGATCAAATAGAACAAGTTGTCCAACAACTTTAGGCTGTGCACACCACAAAAAAGAAGAAGAAGAATGAGTGTAGTAGGGGAGGTGAAAGTTGGAAGAGAGGTGGGGAGAATGATAGATGGTAACAGGTGATACAGGGATCGATTGGAAGACGGTTGGACAAAGGCTAGAAGTTGATGAATCTGTGGAATTCTTTGCCACAGAAGGCTGTGAAGGCCAAGTCAGTGGATATTTTTAAGGCAGATATAGATTAGCAATGTTACAACATTTTGAGATTTTTAAAATCAAGTTTGCAATTTATCCCATCAGATAAAGCATAAAAAGAAGTTTAATTTGACACCTAATTCACTTTCATATCTTCAGTATTAAAAAGGTTATGGCTATTTTCATACGCGGAAATTAGCATCTTGTTCCCCATTGCCTTTCCATTGACTTAACTCAAGAGCTGTGATCGAGGACAGTCAAAAGCCCATAACTTTCTTAAAAATTAAGAGAACTGAATGAAATTTTCAGTTATTATAGATTGAACATTCTGAAACAAATATGAAACAATCTTACTTGGATGACCTGAAATTAAAGCATATAATTAAGTTACCTAATTGTAGCTAAATACAAAATTCAATTACTAGAATCTAAATGTCTATCCATTTTCTAGAAAAGATAAACATTTTTAAATTGCATAAGTGTCCCAAATAACATTCACACAATTAATTCGCAATATAACATGATTTTTAAATCTAATTTTCATGATTTTATAGGCCAAATGGAAGGAATTTTGTGTTTAATTCCGTAAATTAATGGCCATTTAAAAATCAACTTGTGAGTGGGTTTTAGTGGAACACGGTGGATTGGAACGTTGCGGTTTGCGGTGAATTTAACCCACAGTCAGCAGGAAAAAAAAAAACACTGCCTGTTCGTATATATTTTTTGTCCCCTTTCCTTTTCGCAAACATGAAAATGTGATTAAATGGCTTCATCTAAGAACCACGTTTTTATATAAATAATAAACTGTGTACTTTATTTTGTCCCCTACGTAAAATCCTTTCCGTTTTTACCCCGATGTAGGCGCTCACGGCTTTAGAAGATTTTTATATTACTCTAGCTAAATGATCTAGCTCGAATAGTTTAAATTACCTTCATAAATCAAATGTCGGAGCGATTTCTCTTTAGTTAGCGACGGAATCCCCCTGAGATGGATTGACTTGAACTGTCTGGAGAAAAACGGGATTTTAAAACCCGCCCCCCCCCCCCCCCCAAAGGCGCCAAAGTTGCGCACACGGGAGTGGCAGAACAGCAGCGCCGCTCAGTTAAGTTTTGTAACATACCTATATATATTGATTCTTGATTAGTACGTGTGTCAGATGGCTATGGGGAGAAGGCGAGGAGAATGGGGTTAGTAGGGATAATAGATCACCAAAGATGAATGGCGTAGATAGCCATGATGGGCCGAATAAGGTAACTAAGAACAAGCTATGAAACTAAGGAAGAAGATGTGTGAACTAGAACCCAGGGAAAGATGTAGGTGTAATGAGATAGGTAGAGTCATGTATAATAGAGACATACAGCGTGAAATAGACCCTTCGGCCCAACTTGCCCACACCTATACCAACGTACCCCAACTACACAAATCTCAACGCCAGCCTTTAGGCCCATAATCCCTCAAAAACTGGCTATCCATTCACCTGTTCCTGTTGATTGGGCAGGATGTGGGATATGGGTGAGCAACTGGTAGGGCATGGGGAAGAGAGTTAACTGAATGTACAGTATCATGTAAATAAAAAATTCCCCAGTGATATATAAATAGTCGGTGATTGGTTTGGTTCTCACTAGTTTGACATTGATAATATAAAGCACCAAGTCCCCAAGTCTCCGGAGCAAGACTTCAACCTTAAAGAAGCACGATACCTCTGGCCAGCTAAGGTGGCAGCACCACTGCACATTGGTGTTACCCAAGAGCCAGCATGTACCTGGAAATGGAAGGGGACGGTGCTTCCTTCTTTACAGCAGATGTGTACACAAAGTGGCAGCGCACATTTTGTTTTTGCAAGTGTCTAATAATGGCAGCTTCACAAATTAATCTGTGAAAGTTCTGCCAGTCACCCATTGGCACAAGAACTCCACAGGCAACCTCTGGAAGCTGCTAATGTTCCAGTTAGTTCTATAACAAAGTTTGCGATTATAAAGAAAGACACAAAGGATGGATATGTATCCGGGTCGGAACCCTTCTTCAGACACTTTCCACTCGTGTTTTAAAGGCAACAGATGGTGCGCAGGCGGTATAGTGGTTTTTTTTCTGCCTTACACGCTCACAGCACATGATACACAGGTTCGAACCTGAACCTATGGGTGCGCCTGTACGGAGTTTATACGTTCTCCCCGTGACCAGTGTGGGTTTTCTCAGAGATCATCGCTTCCTCCCACACTCAAAGACGTACAGGTTTGTAAGGTTAATTGGCTTGGCATAATGTCAAAGTTGACCTTGGTGTGTGTAGGGAGCGCTAATGTGCAGGGGAATCGCTGGTCAGTGTCTGAACTCTGGGCCAAAGGGCCAGTTTCCGCGCTGTACTCAAAAACTACCCTTTAAAAAAAAAAAGAATAAGACAATTCGGTGGGGAAAATAGAACACAGGTTCATTGTAGTGCAAGAGGTGGCTGTAGGGTTCCCGTTGCTGAGGTAGGGTTAGAGTAGTGCAGGTTGATTCTGTTAATGTGTGGGGATCGCATGTCCCAGCGTACTCGGTGGGCTGAAGGGGCTGCTTCCACGCTGTGTCTTTAAACGAAACTAAACTAAATTTCAGTTCCTGCTGCCCCTTGCGTGCAGAGAATCTGTGCTGCTTGGAACGAATGGTTGCAAACTAGGATACTGTCCAAATCATCTCTGCCCACTGTGGACATTGGACTTACAGTAGTCTGTGGAACTGATGTGCCGCAATGTTGACAACTGTATTCTGCACTCTGTATATTCCCTTGTGCTCCATCTCTTGTACTTGAGGTTGAACTGACTGTATTTACGTATAGTAGGCTGATCTGTTTGGATAGGATGCAAAACAAAGCCTTTCACGTACCCCAGTACACCTGACAATAATAAACTTAAACTGAAATTAAACCTACAACCAGCAATACATCTGTACAAAAGCTGACAGTAATAACATATTGTGTAGGAAGGATCTGCAGATGTTGGTTTACACTGAAGATGGACACAAAATGCTGGAGTAGCTCAGTGGGTCAGGGAGCATCTCTGGAGAAAAGGATTAGGTGACCTTTCTTCAGACTGAGAGTATGAGAGTCGTCATAAAAATGCCATCAATTTTGCTCAATAATGAGTTCAAGCAGCAGGCCCCATTTAGGGCAGAACGGTATAGTAATCACAATAAAAAACATCCTGAGGACTTTTTATATTTTCTTTTTTTGATTTTGATTTTTTTTTTTTTTTTTTTTTATTTTTTATTTTTGTTTTTCTATATAATATTTTTTTATTTAGTTTCTTTAATTTTATTTTTTTTTTTATTTATTCTCATTTTTTTATTAGCATTTTTATTGACTTTATTCTCTCTTTATTATAATTTTGTTTTTTTTTTTTTTTTTTATTTATTTTTTTTTTTCTTTTATTTGTTTTTTCTTATATTTTTTTGTAGATTTAATTTTTTATAGTCTTTTATTTTTCTTTCTTTTTGCCCCCCTTTTATTTTCCTTTAGATTTATTTTTCTTATTCTTATTTTTATTTTTATAATTTTATCTCATTTTCTTCTTGTTTTTTTAGTATTTTCTGTTTTTTTCTTTATTATTATTTTTTTTTTTTTTTTTGTTTGATTTCCTTTTCTAATTATTTTTTTTTATTTTTATCTTTCATCTTAAATATGTTTATTTTTCTTCTTTTTTTTTCTTTTTAATATTATTTGTTGACTTTTTTATTCTTTTCTTTTATTTTATTTTCTTATTATATCATTTTACTTTTATTTACTTTTTTTTTTTTTTTATTATTTTTTTTTTTAAATTTTTTTTTTATCTTTTTATATTGTTTTTTTTTTTTTTTTATCATCTTCTTTCTTTTATTTTTTTAATTTTCTTTTTATTGCTTTTTTTTTCATTTTGTTTTTAATAATTTTTTTTATATTTTTTTTTTTTTTTTTCTTTATAAATTTTTTTTTTGTTCTAT
This sequence comes from Okamejei kenojei, assembly GCA_035221665.1. Classification (NCBI taxonomy): domain Eukaryota; kingdom Metazoa; phylum Chordata; class Chondrichthyes; order Rajiformes; family Rajidae; genus Okamejei; species Okamejei kenojei. The sequence goes on from CM069132.1 coordinate 143,114,340, forward strand.
TTTTCTTTACCATTTTTTTTTTTTTTTTTTCTTTTTTTTTATTTTTACTTTTCTTTCTTTTCTTTTTTGTTTTTTTTTATACTTTTTTTTTTTCCTTGTTTTTTTTCTTTTTTTTTTATTTTCTTTTTTATTTTTCTTTCTTTTTTTTTTTGTTTTTGTTATATATAGTAACTTTTTTTTTTTTTTTTTCTTTTTATTTGTTTTTTTTTTTAATTTTTTATTTTTTTTTCTTTTCTTTTTTTCTTTCTATTTTTTTATTTATTGTTTTTTTTTCTTTTTTTTTTTATATTTTTTCTTTTTTCTTTTATCTTTAATTATAGTGTGGCTTTTTTTATTTTTTTTTATTCTTTATGTTTTTTTTTTTTTATTTTTTATTTTTATTTTTTTGTTTTTTTTTTTTTTCTCTATCTTTGTCTGTTCTAATTTTTTTTTTATTTTTTATATCTTTCTATTTTTATTTTATACTAGTTTTCGTTTTTCTTTTATTTATTTTTTTTTTTTTTTTTTTTTTTTTTTTTGTTTTTTTTTTTTTTTTTTTTTTTTGTTTTTTTTTTAATTTCTTTTTTATTGTTTTTTTTTTATTTTTTTATTTTTTTTTTTGTTGTACTTTATTTTTTTATATTTGTTTTTTCTTTCTTTTTTTTTTTTTTTTGTTTTTTATATTTTTTTCTTTTTTTTTTCTTTGTATATTATTTTTTATCTCTTGATTTATCTTTCTTTTTATTAGTAATTCAGTATTTTTTTGTTTTTAATTTTACTTTCTTATTTTTATTATTCTAATTCTTTTATTGTTTTTGACCACTTTTTTTTTTATTTTTCTTTTTTGGTTATTATTTTTCTTTTTTTTATATTTTCTAAATTTATGTTTTATCATTTTTTTTTTTTTTTTTAATTTCAACGATTTATATTTTACTTGTTTTTTATATTTTTTTTATTTTTTTTTCTTTTTTTTTTTTTTTACAGATTTTTTAGTATTATTCATTTTTAATTTTCACTCTTTGTATCTTAATTTTTTTATTATTTTTTCTTTTTTTATATTTTTTTTTCTTTTTTTTTGATTTTATATTGTTCTATTTTATTATTCATTATTTTGTTTTAGTTCATTTTATAATTTATTTATTTCTATCTTTATCATTTTGTTTATTAACTTATTGATTATAAAATACTACTATTTAATATATCATATTTTAGTGTTTTATTTTAATTATAATATATTTTTTTAATTATCATATTTTATTAATATATTTTGTACCACAAAAACAGAAATAAAAACAAAACAAATAAAAAAAAAACAAGAATAAAAAAAAAAAGAACAAAAAATTAAAAATAAATAACAAAAAAATACACAAAAAAAAAATAAAAAAAAGTTAATAAAAAAAACAAAAAATGAAAAAATAAAAAGCTAAAAAAAACAAAAGAAATATAAAAAAAAAAACAAATACATAAAAAAAATAAAAACAAAAGATTAAAACAAACGTAAAAAACAAAAAAAAAAGAGTCACCCCACAAAAAAAACACAACCACACAAAAAACCACTACAGAGACACCTCCACCCGCACCACCGACATGACCAACGCTGCGATCCACATAACACCCACCCCCCCCCAATACCCCCTTCCCCCCCAGCCCCCCCTCCCTTCGCCAGTCCGGCTCCCCGCTCTCAATCACCCCAATCGTCCGCTACCCCCTCCCCCGAACACCCCACAATTCCCCCAGCCTACCCCCTCCCCCCCCTCCACCCCCACCAACCCCCACCTCCCTTACCCAAACCCCTCCCCCCCCCCCCCTACCCCCCTCCCGACCACCACCCCAACCCCCAACCCAAAAACCCAACCACCCCCCCCCCCCAACCATCCCCCTCTCGCCACCACACCCAACTCCTCCCCCCCCCCAGCCTTGCGCACCGAGCCTCACAACCCCCCACCCCCCCTCCCTAAGCCCACCCACGATCCCCCACCCACTCCCACTGCACCCTCCGAACCACTCCCATGCCCCCCCCGCCCCGCCCCCCCCCACACACGCCCCCCCGACTACCACACTACCCCACCCCACCTACCCCCCCCCAAGCCACCCCGCCCCGTCCCCACCCCCCACCCTGCTCCCCACACCCCGCCTCCCCCCCCCCCGCACCCCGCACCTTCAATCCCAACACGCCCGCCCCCACCACCACCCCCTTACCACTCCCACACCACCTCCCCCCCCTACCTCCCCCCCCCACCAACTCCCCCCCCCCCCCGCCTCCCCTCCCTCTCACCACCCCCGCTTACCCCCACCCCGCACCCCCCCAACCCCCCCACCCCCCGCCCATCCCCCCACTCCCCCTCCCCCCTCCCACCCCCCCACACACCAACTCCCCCACAACTGCCCCTCCCTCCTACCCACCTACCCATCCCCCCCTCCCCCCACACTCGCCCCCTCGCACGCCCCTCCCACCCCCAATCAGCCCGCAATACGCCCCCTCCCAACAACCACCGGCCCCCCGCACCGCACACCACAACACCACCATCCCCCTACCCCCCGCCCCACCCACCTCCCAAACTCGACCCCACCCCCCCCCCCCAACATATTCAACCACCATCGACATCTACACCCCCCCTCCTCGGCCTCCCCCCCCCTTCCAACCCCCCCCCCCCCTACCACCCAACCTCACCCCCCCAACCCCTCCCCCCTACCGCCCCCCCCCCCCCACCCTTCTACGGAGCTCCCCCACACTCGCATGCCCAGCACCCTCCCCCCCCACCCCCCCCCCAACCACTCTCGCCCCACCAGCCTACCACACCTCCCACCCCCCACCTCACCCCCCCCCCCCACCCCCCCCCCCACCCCCACCTACCCCCCCCCCTAACCCTACCCCGTCCACCCCCCCCCCTCACCCCCTCACCCCCCCCCCCACGCCCCTCCCCACTCCTTACCCGCCCGCACCATTCCCCCCACCGCCCCTCCACCCACCCCACCACCCCAACCCCACCCCCACCGCCCCCCTACCGAAACCTCCCCCACCCCCCGCTCCCCGTCCCGCCACCCCCCCGCACCCCCCACATCCAAAGATCTCACCATCCCCCCCTCCCACACACCCCCCCCCCCCCCCCCCCCCCACACACCCCGCACCAACCCCCCCCCCCCCCACCCACCCCACCGCCCCCCTCCCCCCCACCACCCACCCCCGTACACTACACCCCCCCCTGCGCCCAACACGCACGCCTCCCCCTTATCATCGCCGCCCCCCAGGCCCCCCCTTCCCGACGACTCGCAACCGCTAACTCACCCCCACCCCCCCCGCCCCCCCGCCCCCCCCCCCGCCCCCCACACCCATCCCCCCCCACCTCCCCCCCCCCCCTCCCCCCCCTCCCCCGCCCCCCCCGGAAGATTAATGTCGGCTAATTGCAGGAGTGCGGTGGATACAGGCCGGAAGCCCCCCTGCCATCAATCGTGTAATAGTCTCCATAAGCAATGAGGCTCTCCCCACACAGGACCCACCCACTTGTGTGATCAACCACTCCAATACCCAGCAGCCAGCTTCCCCTGAATGTGAATAGAGAGGAAGCGCCCTCATAGAATGTGGAGCATCAGAAAAACCTCAGAGGTAAGACTAGGGAAGAAGATGGTGCACGGAAGATGATGGCGTGGTTATGGAAGAAGTAAAGGTTGGCATGATTATCCGTGTGCAAAGAGGCAGTAATTTGCCGAGAGTGTGTCGCCGAAATGTGTGTGCAGCGAGTGTACATGCCTGTGATACAGACCATGTTTGCGCAGTGTAGAGTGTAGTAAATGTAAGATATGTGTGCGGGTTGTGTATGAACTGATATGAGGGTGGTTTGTGTGTGTGCAAATGAAAGTAAAAAAGGGTGTGAGCATGTGTGTGAATGTGCAATGTGTGCGGAGTGTAGTAGTGCCAATGCATTTCTAAGTTGTGCGTGCGTGTGTGGTCACAGTGTGTATGTGGTGGTCTGTGTGTGTGTGTGTGTGTGTGTGTGTGAGTGTGTGTGTGTTAGTGTGTGAGTGTTGTTGTGTGTGTGTGAGATGTTTGTGCGGTTGAGTGCCTGAATAAATGTTCTAGTGACTATTTGCATGAATTTTATGCCACCAACATAATAATTCTTATGAGGCAGAGACGAGTGGACATCATCTTGGGTTTAGAGTATACAACATTGAAACCGCCCTCTCGGCCCACCGAGCCCATGCCATTCACAAGCAGTTCTGTTATGCCCTACTTTCGCACACACTCCCAGTACAATGGAGCCAGATATCGCAGCCAATTAACCGACAAGATGGCATGTGCTCAGCTGTTGGAGGAAACCGGAAGAGGGGGAAGCAACCCAAGGAAACCCACATGAATCCCTCAGTAAAAAGTGCCAACTCCACACAGACTTCACCCGAGCAGCATCGAACCCAGTTTCAAATGGATCAAATGTTTCTTATTGTATCTATACCAGGGTTACATTGAAATACATTTTTTTGCAGCAAAACTAACCCAAAGCAGGTGCTGTGAGCCACTGTTTGTCCTCAGCTGCTCATCAAAGTCTTAAGGATAGTAGGATCAGGCCATTCGGCCCAACAATCAACTCCAACATTCATCATGGCTGATCGAACACACCCATCCTAACTCCCATTCCCAGCCTTCTCCCAAAACCTCTGACACCCGTACTAATCATTAACCATAACTCCTGCCAAATCTCCAGCTTTGTGTGACATCCAGCAGAGGCACAGAAATTTTAGCGATGGCTGGGTTTAGTTGACAAAAAAAGTGTTTATCCCCTCCAAATAGGTGACCAACCACACCGCGATTATCCGTGCACCGACTCGACGATAGCGTATTTACATGGTCCTTTAGACCTTTAGAGGATACAGGGCGAAATAGGCCCCATCAGCCCACCGCGTCCGTACCACCACAATCACCCATACACAAGTTTAATACTGCACACTAGGGACAATGTACAAATTTACACCGAAGCCATTAACCTTCAAACCAGTACGCCTTTTGAATGTGGGTGAAAACTGCCGCACCCGGGAGAAAAACACCAAGTCGTTAGCTGTGCAGAACTGACCAACTCTGTACACCCAGCATCCATAGTCAGGGTCAACCCGGGTACATGGTTTTTGGTGAGCCACAACCGGGAGTAATGCGTACAGTTTTGGTCTCCAAATCTGAGAAAGACATCATGCCATAGAGGGGGTCCAGAGAAGGTTCACCAGACTGATCCTGGATGTCAGTACTTCCATATGAGAAAGACTGGAAGACTTGGCCTTGTACACTGCTAGAATTTTAGAAGACTGAGCAAGAATCTTATAGAAACTTGAAAAATTCTTAAGGGGGTTGACAGGCAAGATGCAGGACGAATTGTTTCCCGAGGTGGGGAAGTTCCCCAGAACACGGTGACAGTTTAAGGATAAGGGGGAATCTATTTAGGACCGAGGTGAGAAAAACATATTATCACACAGATGTGAGTCACATGGAATTCTCTGCCACAATAAGAGTTGAGGCCATTCAAATTGGCTATATTTTAAGAGGGAGTTAGATGTGGCCCTTGAGGCTAAAGGATTCAGGGTATGGAGAGAAGGCAGGATACAGAACTGAGTTGATGTTCAGCGCATGATCAAAATGAATTGCGGTGCAGGCTCGAAGGGCCGAATGCCTACTCCTGCACCAATTTTCTATGTTTCTATGTCTCGGCGCTGGTAAGGCAGCACCTATACCACAGATCGCCCACCGGGTCCTCTGGGTGAATGCAGAGTGTTCTCTATCCCTTTCTCCCTGTCACATCTCTGCTCACTTATGACGATATATGTATGTTGCTGTTTCCGCACCCCGGAAAATGCAGTATACTGCTGATGTCCTTCTCTTGTATTGTGCGCACAGTATTTAGAGCTGCCGTGCAAAATGAATTGATGTCTCTCTGGGCATCACAACAAAGGCCCCATTTCAGCACTTGGGATCTGTGAGTAAATCTCCCCAAACACTGTTTGAAACTTCTATTTGGACAGTTTACTGTTTGCAGGGAAACAAAATGAATGCTGTCACAGCATCATTTTAGCTCACCGAACAAAGAGGACGTCTAGTTTCTAGGCAACTGCCCATAGCCTCCACTAACACACTTTCCTTTCCTACACAACAGTAAGTGACATGTGATTAGTTTTTAGTTGAGAGATACAGCGCGGAAACAGGCCCTTCGGCCAACCGAGTCTGCGAACTGCGATCCCCGCACATTAACACCAACCTACACACACACTAGGGACAATTAACATGAACACCAAGTCAATTAACCTACATACCTGTACGTCTTTGGAGCGTGGGAGGAAACGGAAGAACTTGTATAAAAACATGCGTCACAGGGAGAACGTATAACCCAATACAGCCAGCCACCCATGTCCGGATCGAACCTGGTCTCCCGGCCTGAAGAGCGGCAACCCCTACCGCAGAGCCACGAGGCGCCCATGGGATGGCATAGGGATGTCATCAGAAGGCAAACCCTCTAATTCATCGGAGAGTGGGAGAAACCGGAGCACCCCTGAGAAAAACCACGAGTCACAGGGGGAGCAATGTACTAACTCCGTCAGACAGCACCCAGCGAACCCAGTCTCAGGTGCGTGAGGCAAGCATCTCCATGGCTTTGGATATGTTTTTGTGAGCCGTTTCCTAAATCATCACATTTTTTAACAGCAAAGGTGAAAGGGACTTGCTGGTGGTGTCCTTGCTGGCTTAGAGGTCAACGTGCTTGCCCTATGTAGAATTGATTTGAATCACATTACTCCAGAGGAACCAATTCCTTCAAACATTTTATCTTCAGACGATTGATTCGCTATTTTTCATTCATGCTCTATTCCCAAATTAACTGTGGAAAATCAGTCTCTAGATTGCTTTTGTTTTAATCATAGTGAATCATTCTTTCTTTACATTAATCCTTTAATTTTGTTGGGATTTCATTTTCAGGGGAATTTAACTAATATAAAAAAAAAAAATCCCTGTGCAGCAAAAGCGTTGCATAATATTTTTTTTACCATCAACTTAGAAATTAAAATTTGATAAACTATTATATACTATTATAGTGCAGTATAATATGTATATAATATATATACCATTTTATACTATTATAGTGCAGTACTTAAAAAGTAATATATTTGATGAAATGGATTTAATTCTCCTTGTAATTGGTTAACTGAATTAGAGAGTTAATGTGTAGAAAGGAAATGCAGATGCTGGTTTAAACCGAAGGTAGACACAAAAAGCTGGAGTATCTCCATGGGACAGGCAGTATCCCTGGAGAGAAGAAATGGGTGGCCTGTCGACCCGAAACGTCACCCATTCCTTCGCTCCAGAGATGCTACCTGTCCTGCAGAGTTACTCCAGCTTTTTGTGTCAATATAGACTTAATGTCATCTGCTTGTTTTATGCTGTAACATTTTACGGTTTTAGTACAACTAAACAGGACTAAACAGATGTAGTTTGTAGTTGGATGACTCTTTAACACCCTACCCATTAAAATTAATGGAGAGTAAACTCTATGGAAAAAGACCCTGATCTTAATCCAGTCATTCCTGGAGGATTAGAAATAGCACGGTGTCATTTTAAGGAGGATTTTGAAGTTAATCTGAGACTGCACAAGATGAAAATAAAAAGAAAATAAAATAAATGAAGTGGAACATAGGAGTTGATACAATATATAGGAGGCCATTGTTCAAAAAGGGAGGATGTCATTTAAAAAAAATGCAGCTGCCAGAAATCTGCAATTAAAACTAAAAATGCTGGAATCATACAGCAGGCCAGACAGCATCTGTGGAGAGAGAAACAAAACCAGCATTTCATGCTGAGACCATTCTTTACAACTAAAGAACTAAACTAGCTCTTAGGGCTAAGGGAGTCAAGGGACATGGGGAAAAAGTTGGAAAGGAGTACTGATTTTGGATGATCAGCCATGATCATATTGAATGGCGGTGCTGGCTCGAAGGGCCGAATGGCCTACTCCAGAACCTATTTTCTATGTTTCTATGTCTCTAGCGCAGGGTCTCAGATCCAAAATGTTAACTGTTTCTCTTTCTATGCACCTGTCTGGCCAACTGTATTTCCAATACTTTCTCTTTTTTATTTTAAAATTAGACCAAGTAGGACCCGTTGGGTCCCAATCCCCCGACACAATATTCCACCTTGCACCCATAGCCCACAACTGCGCATGCGCGGCTGAGGGGTTGCTGTTGTGATGCCAGAGATCCCCATTGTGACGCGAGTCACAGCAACCCTCCCCAACTGCGCCTCACCATCACGGCAACCCCTCCCCAACTGCGGCCTTGCCATCCCCCTTCCTACCCCTTATCCTCCATTCCCCCTCTTCACCCTCCCTCTTCTTTCGCCTGCCGTCCTCCCCTCCCCCACTCCCTTCCTCCCCTCTCCCTACCTCTCCTTTCCCCTACCCTCTGTCATTCCCTCCCTCCCTCCATAAGCCCTGTCCCCTCCCTACCCCATCCGCTCCCTCAATCCCCCCAGTCTCCCTCCTCACCTCCCCAGGATTTCGATGTAAACCACCGCCGGCCCGTTTTCACCAGCAGGCAGCGCTGAAGTTGTGCTTGAGGCAGGGGCTGTCTTGGGGGTTGGGGGGGGACAGCATCCTGGAGAATGGGAGGGAGAGGGCTTGAGACTGGGGCTGTTCGGGGGGGTGGGGGGCGAGCATCCTGGAGCCGGGGAGGTAATGAGCCGGGGGCTGTCAGAGGAAGGTGGAGGGGCTAGTGGATGGGGTGTGGCGAGTGTCTTGGAGCCGGGGGAAGGCTTGAAGCGGGAGGGGGGTGGTGCGAGCGTCCTGGAGCCGGGGAGGGAGAGGTCCTTTGTGACACCTGTCAAGGCGCGCTGAGGACCAATGGGGTGTCCTTTGTGATGCTTGTCAAGTAAAGACGGCAAGTGGGGGCAGTTTTTTTTTTTTTGAGCTTTAAACATCAATAACTTGTAAAATATACCATCAATCTGAATGAAACTTGTTTAATTTACAGCACAGGACAATGGTGAGTAAGTTGGGCAAAAAACTGTATTGTTTTTGCGCAAATACAAACCGGGCACACAAACGGGCAAACAAACAAGATGAGAGTTTTAGTAATATAGAGAGATGAGGGAGGCATTTTAGTTAACAGGGAGAATTGCTGATTAAAAAAAGAAAGGAATCCAAAACACAACTCAAGCATATTACTACTCAGGAAGTTGGTAATCCTTATAAGGTAGAAAGAGTAGAAAAAAGGAAATGCATATGCTCGTGTACAAAAAAAGACTCAAAGTGTTGGAGTAACAGTGGGCCAAGCAGCATCTATGGAGAATATGGATAGGTGACGTTTCGGGTTGGGACCCTTATTCAGACTGGTAGCTGAACCATAGAAGCTGATGGGGAAGGATGTCGATCTGAATATGGGTGGCAGAATACCTGAGGAATACAAATGTATGAATGGGAGAACTCAGGAAGGCGATGAAGTGAGAGTTCCCCTTCAATCTTTCTCCTGCTATTTTAATTAGTTATTTTTTTTAGAGAGATACAGGTTATTCGGCCCACCGAAGTCCGCACCAATCAGCGATCCCCGCACATTAACACTATCCAACACACACTAGGGACAATTTTCATTTATACCAAGCCAATTAACCTACAAACCTATATGTCATTGGAGTGTGGGAGGAATCCAAAGAACTCAGAGAACTATTTAGTGGTTGAGAATATCGGTGATTGTGCTGATGGAACACAAAAAGCTCATGAGATTATCTGTAAATGATAGTTCTGCTTGGGTAGCTTGCAACCCAAAGGCATGATCATTGAAATCTCCAATTTTAGGTAACCTCTAACAATTCCATTTGCCGCTCTCAGAGGATGAAGAGCGGCACTTGCTTGCAGTTTCATCAACTTTCCTAGTTATTGCCACAAAAAAATCAAATTACATTTGTGAGACAAGGCATTCCTTTAACAAATCCGTGGTGATGGTCCTTTCCTCTCGAGTAATTTACGATGTCCCAAAGGAATTTGTCAGACAATTTAACCATCATGACATTCGGCAAACAGACCTATCTATTTAATAAAAAGGAACTGCAGATGCTGGTTTATGAAGAAGGATCCTGACCTGAAACGTCACCTGACCATTCTTTCCTGAATAGGCACAAAATGCTGGAGTAACTCAGCGGGACGGGCAGCATCTCTGGAAAGAAGAAATAGGTGACGTTTTGGGTCAAGACCCTTCTTCTTCCCAATCCTTCTCTCCAGAACTACCCTAGCATTTTGTGTCTATCTTCGTTGTAAACCAGCATCTGCAGTTCCTTCCTACACATTCTTTCCAGAGATACTGCCTGACCCACTGGGTTAGTCCAGCATTTTGGGCCCACCTTAGGCCTTTTAATCAATTTTATTGTATGCAGTAGTTCGTGCAGTTTGTTTTCCATAACACCTCTGGTCAAAGAGGGTTCTCAAACAGTCAAATAATGTACTATTTTCTTCCTCGTGAAGAATGGACATGAAAAGGTTAAATGTCGTAGTGTGGTGGCGGGTAGAGTTTAGCGATGTGCCTTACAGCGCGGAGTCGGTGGGGGCGCTGTGATGTCGGCTGCCTTGCCAGCAGCGTGTTCTTCATTTCTACTTTTTTTTTTTTTTTTTTATTGTGTCCAAAGGTGTGTTTTAATGTCTCTTGGTCTGCGGAACATCTAGCCACGCGCGGAGCGTGGACTTAACATCCAGAGCCGGGGATCACCGGAGAAGTGCCTGCGGCCTACAACATCCTGAAGCTGGGGTCTCCGAAGCAGAAGCGCTGATTCAGGACTTACCGTCCCGACGAGAGGGCCTGTCCATCTGGCCACCCACAGCGGCGACTGCAGAGGTTTCTGGCCCCGACCACGGGGGAACAATGGAGGAGGACTGACTGTACTTTGTGCCTTCCACCACAGTGAAGAATGCTGTGATGGATGTTTGTGCTAAATTTTTATCGTGTATCGTGTGTTTTTTTTTATTGTACCGCTGCTGGCAAGTTCATTTCACTGCACTTTATTAGACAATAGACAATAGGTGCAGGAGTAGGCCATTCGGCCTTTCGAGCCAGCACCGCCATTCAATGTTGATCTTCCCCAATCAGTACCCCGTTCCAGCCTTCTCCCCATATTGTGTATGTGATGTATAAAACTGATTGATTGATTGATGCCTGGGTTCCATCCGGACTACAGATGCTTTCTGGATGGAGTTTGCATGTTCTTCCTGTGGCTGTGTGGGTTTTAACCACAAAGACGAGCAGGTTTGTGGTTAATTAACTTCAGCAAAATTCTGTCCCGATGCGTATATGATTGAACTCGTGCACAAGGGGGCGGCATACGATTGGCAGCCTCGCCAACAGTCTGTCGGTTTTTTCATCTTTTTCTGTTATTTTTGTGGATATGTTCTCTGGTTTGTTTGTGGAATGTGGGGGGTGGGCAGGGGGGTCGGGAGAAACTTTTTTTTCAGTCTCTTACCTTGCCGGAGATGCGATTGGTTTTTGGGTCGTCTCTCCAGTCGCTCTGCGGTCTAACATCATGGACCTGGAGGCCACGCTCGGGACTGACTTTGAGCCCCGCCACTGCGTGTGAACTTACCATCGGGGCCGATCCCTTGCCTGGGATCGATGCTCCAACCATGGCCTGTGGATTTTACCATCAAGGGCTCGCAGTCTCGGTAGAGACCGAGTCGAGAGCTCCAATTACGCAGAGGTTCGACCTGCCCCGACCCGGGGTCCGATCACTGGTGCGGGGGAGCTGAGATTCCCCCCGATGCAGGAGCTGTGGACAGCTCGACTGCTGGCTACGGGAATCAGATCGTCCTGCCAACAGCAGACTCGAGGCCACCCACCACGGAAGAATAAAGAGGGGAAGAGATTTAACTTTTTTTTTTCACCATCCATCACAGTGAGGAATATGCAGGAGTCACTGTGGTGGATGTTTATGTTAAAATGTACTTTTTGTGTCTTGTTGCTTTTTATTTGTATGACTGACTTGGCAAATTAAATTCCTCGTATGTTGCAAAAGTATTAAAGTAGTATTGTATTGTATTGCGATCATTGGTAAGTGTGATGGCCCGAAGGTCCTGTTTTTATGCTGCATCTCTAAACTAAATTAAAATAAAATAAAATATACTAATATCCAATTCTTCACACTGTTCCTCCTCCTTGTCAATATGTGTATCAGTTTACGTAAGCTTAGTTTAGTTTATTGTCATGTGTACCAAGGTACAGTGAACATCTTTTGTTGCTTTTGATTCATCCTCTCTTTCATGAAGATCGAGCCAACATATTAATTTGAAGTTTGACAAGTATTCTGTCTCAACACATGAATTGTATTCTTATAAGGATCTTATAGAAACATATAAAATTATGAAAGGACTGGACAAGCTAGATGCAGGAAAAATGTTCCCAATGTTGGGCGAGTTCAGAACCAGGGGCCAAAGTCTTAGACTAAAGGAGAGGCCATTTAAGACTGAACTGAAAAAAATACTTTTTCACAGGGGGCAGTGGAGGCCAAATCACTGGATGGATTTAAGAGAGAGTTAGATAGAGCTCTAGGGGCTAGTGGAATCAAAGGATATGGGGAGAAGGCAGGCACGGGTTATTGATTGGGGCGATCAGCCATGATCACAATGAATGGCAGTGCTGGCTCGAATCTTCTTCGAGAGTCATAGAGCACAGAAACAAATCCTTTGGAGCACCACACCAATGTCAACTGCCAACCGGGTGGCGCCAGCAATGGCTGCCTCGCCAACAGTCTGTCTGTCCTTTCCTTCTTTGTTACCAAGCTCCTACCAAGCTTGTTACCAAGTGAATCTGCCTCCAACACTACTCTTGTCAGTGCAACCCAGACCTTGACTGCTGTGTGCAAAAAAAGTGGCGTGAGAATGGAAAGGAGATGGCTCAGGGCCTTGTAAGCCATGCCAGGGGGAGGAAGAAGGAAGACATGTCAGAAATATTGGCATTGTCAGGACAGATGTAAGGAGACGAGGATAGAGGGATGAAATCATTGCAAGAAGCAAAGTGGGATGACAGTGGGAAGCACAGAGCTATCCGTTGATACTTTGTTTATTGTTTTCTTCCAAATCTAATTTAACTAAAATTTCCATTCGCATGAGCAATGAGCACCAGGAGGTGTGGAAAATGTCCTGTCCAATTTATGTTATATGGTTATATGGCTGAATGGCCTCCTCCTGCACCTATCTTCTATGTTTCTATGTTATTTGGGTCTCAAGTAGGAAGCACTCTTTTTTGTTTCACCCACTCTCCTTTCATTTCCTGCAGTGTCCTCAACGCTTCAATAAATTATTCTCAGGCAGGGATGGATTATTGAGCACTTTTATTAAAATCAACTTTGTTTTCAAACGGAAAGATGTTTTCTTGGATTTTTTTTTTTGCTTTTCAATCCCGAGCATTGAACTATATCTGCACTTTAGCCTTCTTTCTCTAATTGCTAAAGTAGACGACACAAAAGACTTTGATTGAGCAAATAACTCTGCATATTGTTATGACAGGTATGCTAAATATTCCGGCAGAGGAAGGAAGGTGCTTGTCTGCAAACCACTCATTATACTGCTCCAAAGTCGAGAATTCATCAGCTGACAGTTACCTGCTTTATTTCTTCAAAACTGCTTGAAAATGACACTGGAAATAGGTTTCAAATTATGTTTCAAATTATGTTTCAAATAAATGTGGTGACCCGTCGCTAAAATATTCATGTTTTACCCAACCTAACATCTGTTTTCACCATTTCAGCGAGCCAGGGAATGTCAATCATAGCTAGCTGTTGTATGAAGCTCTGAGCTTGCATGTGGAGCTGTTTGAAGCTCTTTTTACCAGGGACAGGTGGCGGTGTGCTGCATTACAACTGCATTGCTGTTATTCCTACCAGTGAAAGTTTGACATCGACTGGGCTTGTATTCGCTGGAATTTAGAAGGATGAGAGGATATCTTATAGAAACATATGAGAGGGAAATTGAGCTGTTGGTCAAAAAACAAGGATGCATGGGGCAGGTATAGGCAGCTGGGATCAAGTGAAACCCTGGAGGAGTTTCGGGAACTAAGGAGTAACCTGAAAAAAGAGATCAAAAGGGCAAAAAGGGGCCAGGAGATAGCTCTGGCAGTTAGCATTAAAGACAATTCCAAAAGATTTTATGAATACATAAGGGGGAAAGGGTAATTAGATTGAGAGTGGGACCTCTCAGGAATCTGTGTGGAGCCACAGGCGATGGGAAAGGTCTTCAATGAGTATTTCTCCTCTGTATTTACCGAGGAGAAAGTCAGTAGGCCGGAGGAAGTGTCTTGAGAGTAGTCAGTGTTACTGTCAAAGAAGTACTGAAGGTACTGTCGTGCATGAAGGTAGACAAATCTCCAGGGCCTGATCAGATATATCCAAGGACATTGCAGGAACCTACAGAGGAAAATGGGGGAGCCCTGGTTTAAATTTACGAGTCGTCCTTGAATGCAGGAGAGGTGCCGGAAGACTGGAGGGTGGCAAATGTTGTGCCTCTTTTCAAGAAGGGCTGCAGGGAAAATGCTGGGAACTATACACCAGTGAATTTAACATCTGTAGTTGGTAAGTTACTGGAGAGTATTCTGAGGGATAGGTTATACAGGCATTTGGATGGGCAACGGCTAATGAGGGATAGTCAGCATGGTTTTGTATGTGAGAGGTTGTGTCTCACGAATCTGATTGATTTTTTTGAAGACGTGACCAAAAAGGATCGATGAGGGCAGAGCTGTAGATGTTGTGTACATGGATTTCAGTAAAGCATTCGACAAGGTTCCGCATGGTAGGCTGCTCTGGAAGGTTAGATCGCATGGGATCCAATGAGAGATAGCTGAATGGATAGCAAATTTGCTCCATGGAAGAAGAGGGTGATGGTGGAAGGTTGCTTCTCAGACTGGAGGTCTGTGACTAGTGGCGTGCCTCAGGGTTCGGTGCTGGGCCCGTTACTGTTTGTCATCTACATCAATAATTTGGATGAGAACATACAGGGCAAGATTAGCAAGTTTGCTGATGATATAAAAGTGAGTGGTTTTGCAGATAGTGAAGATGGTTGTGAACGATTGCAGCAGGATCTGGATCGATTTTCCATGTGGGTTTAGGAATGGTTGATGGAATTTAATAGTGTGAGGTGTTGAATTTTGGGATGTCAAACAAGAGCAGGACCTATACAGTAACTGGTAGGCCTCTGGGTACTGTTGCAGAGAAGAGGGATCCAGGAGTACAGGTGCATGGTTCCTTGAAGGTTGAGTCGCAGGTAGATAAGGTGGTCAAAAAAGCTTTTGGCACATTGGCCTTCATCAGTCAGAGCATTGAGTATAGAAGTTGGGAGGTCATGTTGCACTTGAATAAGATGTTGGTGAGACCACCTTTAGAGTATTGTGTTCAATTCTGGGTACCATGTTATAGGAAAGATATAGTCAAGCTTGAAAGGGGTCAGAAATGATTTACGAGGATGTTTCCAGGACTAGAGAATGTAAGCTATTGGGAGAGATTGAGTAGGCTGGGTCTCTATTGCTTGGAGCGCAGGAGGATGAAGGGGGGCCTTATAGAGATGTACAAAATCATGAGAGGAATAGATCGGGTAGAAGCACAGAGTCTCTTGTCCAGAGTAGGGGAATCGAGGCCAGAGGATATAGGTTCAAGGTGAAGGGAAAAGATTTCATAGGAATCCGAGGGGTAACTTTTTCACACAAAGGGTGGTGGGTGTAAGGAACAAGCTGCCAGAGGAGGTAGTTGAGCTGCGACTACCCCATCATTTAAGAAACAGTTAGACTGGTACATAGATAGGACAGGATGGAGGGATGTGGACCAAGCACAAGTAAATTGGACTAGTGTAGCTGGGACATTGGTTGGCCGGTGTGGGCAAATTAGGCCGAAGGACCTGTTTCCACAGTGTATCTCTCTATGGCTCTATGACTCTATGTTGGGGGAGTCCAGAACCAGCGGTCACAGTTTAAGAATAAGGGGTAGATCATTTAGGACTGAGATGAGGAAAAACTTTTACACCCAGAGACTTGTGAGTCTGTGGAATTCTCTGCCACAGAAGGCAGTGGCGGCCAATTCACTGGATGTTTTCAAGAAAGAGTTAGATTTAGCTCTTAGGGCTGACGCAATCAAGGAATATGGGGAAAAAGCAGGGACGGGGTACTGATTTTAGATGATCAGCCATGATCCTATTGATTGGCAGTGCAAGCTCGATGGGCTGAATGGCCTACATCTGAATCTATTTTCTATGTTTCCATCTAAATTATTACTTACACATATTTGCTTCGTGTTTCGGGATCCCCATAGCATGCACGATATTATTGGGAGCAATTGTAATAGAGGCACTGAGTTCCACAGCATAGAAACAGGCTCTTCAGTCCACTGCAATGCCAGCCATCATTCCTGTATATACTAACCCCACTTGCCTGCATTAATTTCATCTCTCCCAGTGTCCTGCTCATTCAAGTACCTGTCCGTGTGCCTCTATCATATTATTACTATTCCTGCCTACAATACCTCCGCTGATAGTTCCTTCCATATACCAACTAATCTTTGTGAGAGAAATTTACTCCTCAGTTCGGGCAGCAGGTCGTTTCCCTGATCCCTGACCAGTCTGAAGAAGGGTCTCGACCCGAAACGTCGCCTACCTCCTTCGCTCCTTAGATGCTGCTGCACCCGCTGAGTTTCTCCAGCCTTTTGTGTACCCTCAATTCTCCAGCATCTGCAGTTCCTTCTTTAAAGCTTTCTTTAGCTGTTTGTTCACTCCTCCAATGTTGCAAATACGGTAGTCAATCTTTTCAGAAGCAGCAGGAAAACATTTTCCAACTGCAGCCTCGAAGGTGCATAGGGTCCAACTTTCACAGAGGCTGAGTTTGTCTCATGGAAAGCTAAGTGTTCTTATTAAGAAGACATGGAGCACAGGTGTGAGGAATAGATATGAACGTATGTTCCCATATTTCTGGGATAACTCAGTTGAATCTGCCCGACTGCCATTTTTGCATGTTCATATAATCTGCTTTAGTGCACTAAAGATCACATGCAATTAAGTTTTTTAATCAGCCCTACCCTTCAATGTGCAAAATAACCCGCATTTTTGCTTCTGATTTTGACGTCGTTGATATGTTTTAAATGATTTGTTTTAAAAATGATATGTTTTTAAATCAATATTTAAGCTTTTTTTCTTTAAGCATGTAAGAAGAATAACAGTCAAGTCAAGTTGCATTTGTTGTCACATGCACAGCACGGCATTGGAAACATTGAGTACAATGCAAATCTTGCTTACAGCAACATTGACTGAGCTGCGTGAGTGCCAGAGGTCGGTCGAGGAAGCAGCACCGAGAACAAAGAAGGACCCGGCGTGGGGGCCGCTGAGATAACAAAGAGGGACGTGGCAGGGGTGGGGTGGGGGGAAGTTAAGAAGCGCCAAGAACAAAGAGGGGCTTGGTGACTGTTTGCATGCGTGTATTGCATGCAAAACAAAGACTTTCACTGTAACTAAGTATTGTATTGTCCTTTTGTATGTAATTTATTGTGCTTAACAATTTACTGTGCTTTGTTATGTAATTTATTGTACTTTTGTAAGCAATTTACTCTATGTAATGTCTTGTCTTTTATCTGGACGTAAGTAAGTAAGTACATGTGACAATAAAGTATTCATTCGTTCATTTATTCATCCATTCATTCACAGGCACATAGACTCACACACAAAAAGACAAATTACACAAAAATTATGTGTCAAATTCTGCAAGACAGTAGAAACAAAAACTGCAAAAAAAAGACATTAGCGCAAAATACATAGATACATAGATACATAGACAATAGGTGCAGGAGTAGGCCATTCGGCCCTTCGGGCCAGCACCACCATTCAATGTGATCATGGCTGATCATCCACAATCAGTACCCTGTTCCTGCCTTCTCCCCATATCCCCTGACTCAGCTAGCCCTTAGAACTCTATCTAACTCTCTTTTGAATGAAGCCAGCGAAACAGCCTCCTCTGCATTCCGAGGCAGAGAATTCCACAAATTCACAACTCTCTGTGAAAAAGTTTTTCTTCAATTCAGTTCTAAATGGCCTACCCCTTATTCTTAAACTGTGGCCCCTGGTTCTGGACTTCCCCAATATCGGGAACATGTTTCATGCATCTAGTTTATCTAACCCCTTAATAATTGTATATGTTTCTATAAGATCCCCTCTCATCTTTCTAAATTCCAGTGAAAACAACCCCAGTCGCTCCATTCTTTCATCATATGACAGTCCAGCCATCCTGGGAATTAACATGGTGAACCTACGCTGCGCTCCCTCAATAGCAAGAATGCCCTTCCTCAAATTAGGAGAACAAAACTGCACACAAAACTCCAGGTGTGGTCTCACCAGGGACCTGTACAACTGCAGAAGGACCTCTTTGCTCCTCTCCTCAACTCATCTCGTTATGAAGGCCAACATGCCATGAGCTTTCTTCGCTGCCTTGTTGTACCTGCATGCGTACTTTCAGTGACAATTAGAAATTATACAAGTTCATGGTAATGTAAATGGTGGTGCATAGTATTCCATAGTTTTCAAGAGAGAGTTAGATATAGCTCTTAGGGTCAAGGGATATGGGGAAAAAGCAGGAATGGGGTACTGATTATAGATGATCAGCCATGATCATATTGAATGGCGGTGCTGGCTCGAAGGGCCAAATGGCCTCCTCCTGCACCTATTTTCTCTGTTTCTATTGCTGAGGTAGGAATAAGTTTGTGCAGGTCGGTTCAAATACCAGATAGTTGTAGAAAAGCAACTATTCCTGATCCTTGTGGTGTGGGACTTCAGACTTCTGTAACTCCTGTTCAACCGGAGCAACGAGAAGATGGCATGAACTGGGATCCTTGATGATAGATGGCACCTTCTTAAGGCAGCCCGTCATGTAGTTGCTTTTAAACACTTTTTGTTTGGTGGTGGGGGGTGTGGGATGGCAGAGTGCCACATCCGGAACTGGCGGCACTGCCTGGCAGCTGTGGCTCACCTGCAGTCCGTCTGTTTTTTTAATTCTTTTTGTCTTCTTGTGTTTGTTTTAGTTAGAATTTTGGTTTATTAGGCTGTGTATGTGTGGGGGGGGGGGGGAGAAACAGGGTTTTAGTCTCTCCCTTCGGGGGGGGGGGGGGGGTGGGGGGTGCGACTTTTCTTGTCGTGTCACCGTCTCCATCTGTGCTGAGGCCTAATGGCGGAGCTTGCGGCATCGGAGCTATGGCGGCGTTCCAGCTTCCAGCGGCGGCGGTGGTACGGCTTCAGAGCTGCGGTGCTCCAGCGGCGGCCCGGCTTCAGAGCTGCGGTGCTCCAGCGGTGGTACGGCTTCAGAGCTCCGGTGGTCCAGCGGTGGTACGACTTCAGAGCTGCGGTGGTCCAGCGGCGACGTGGCTTCAGAGCTGCGGTGCTCCAGCGGCCGGCGCGGCTTCAGAGCAGCAGTGCTCCAGCGGCGACCCTGCTTCAGAGCAGCAGTGCTCCAGCGGCAGCCCGGCTTCAGAGCTGCGGTGCTAACTATCCCTTATTGTGTGTTTTGTTTTTTATTATATGTTATGACTGCAAGGTAATAAAATTTCGTTTGACACAGTTTTTGCTGCGACACAGTTCCAGTGACCTGGATTCAAGCCTGACTTCCAGTGCTTTGTGTGAGGAGTTTGCACGTTCTCTCTCTGGGACCATGTGGGTTTTCTCCTGGTGCTTTGGTATCTTCTCACCTCCCAAATATATGCTGGTTGTAGGCTAACAGGCTCTTGGAACATTGCATCCAGTGTAGGTGGGTGGCAGAAGAATCTGGGGACCATTGTTGGGTATGGGAGAGAGAATAAGTTGCAAGAAAATAAATGAGGTGATAAGTTTAGTTTTAATTTTTTAGTTTAATTAAGTTTAGTTTATTGTCATGTGCAGCAAGGTACAGTGAAAACCTTTTGTTGCGTGCTAATCAGTCAGTGGATAGACAATACATGATTACACTCGAGCCATCCACAGTGCACAGATACATGATAAAGGAAGTACGTGAATAGTGTTTAGTGCAAGATAACGCCAGTAAAAAACGGTCTGTGGTGGTCTGATGGTCTCCAATGAGGTAGATAGTAGCTCAGGACTGCTTTCTTGTGTTCAAAGCATCTTGTGATGGTTTTGTTGCCTGATTTCAGCTGGGAAGAAACTATCCCTGAATCCAGAGGTGTGCATTTTTCACAACTGGGGTGATTTGAGAGCTGGCATAGACTCAGTTGTCAGAAAGTCCTTTTACATTGTAAGGAAGGATGTATATGAATACTTATTTTGCATATTTAATGCTACGACATGAGATCTGTGTAGTACCAATCATGATAGCGGCTTTTGTTTAATCAGTTACACGCTGAACCCAGGTCCAGAGGGATCAGTTTTCCATTCAAAAACATTTGAGCACTAAAGATAGACACGAAATGCTGGAGTAACTCAGTGGGTCAGGCAGCATCTCTGGAGATAAGGAATAAGTGGCGTTACGGGTCGAGGCGGGTAGGTAATTTAGGACTGAGATGAGGAAAAACATTTTCACCCAGAGAGTTGTGAATCTGTGGAATTCTCTGCCAGAGAAGGCAGTGGAGGCCAATTCACTGGATGTTTTCAAGAGAGAGTTAGATTTGGCTCTTAGGGCTAAAGGAATCAACGAATATGGTGGAAAAGCAGGAACATGGTACTGATTTTAGATGATCAGCCATGATCATATTGAATGGCGGTGGTGGCTCGAAGGGCCAAATGGCCTACACCTGCACCTACTTTTCTATTACTAGGTTTCACTTTGAACACTAAAGCTAGGTTGTCATACAGTCCAGTACTGAGGGTGTGCTGCACTGTCAGGGGACCCAGATCCTAGTTAAAAGTCAGAAGTTGTCCAGGCCAACAACTTTGATGTGGATAAATTGGTGGGAGGTTTCCCGCATTTCAACGGTGACCACCCTTAATTAGCTATGATGTATTCTGGGACACGTAGAGATCACTAACGATGCTTTAAAAATGCAAGGCATTAATTTCAATATGTGAATCGAGACCCATCTCCTCTTTCAGATGGATGTAAATATGGTAAGGCAATTATTGAAGAGCAGTGGTGATCTCCACACTGTCCGAACCTCAGCCAAGTACAATTAAAAATCCCTGACAGGCGTTGCAGGAGCTGCTGCCTGTAATGTATCGGAAGCTGCCGAGCAAAGAAGGGTCCCGACCCGAAACGTTACGTTACCCGTCCTTTTTCTCCAGAGATGCTGCCTGAGCCGCAGAGTTACTCCAGCACTTTGTGTCGATCTTTGGTATTAACCAGCATGTTGGAGTTTGTTTCTGCAAGCAAAAGAGTAATTTGACTCTGCCTTTCACTACTCAGGAAACGGGGCACCACCGTTCATTAGCAACTTTGGGTGCCTGGTAGCGAGCAAGACCCCAGCTTCCAGGCTGACTAGATGTTGAAACGATGGGTTTGATGACCCCAGAAAGAACAAAGAACAGGAACAGCCCCTTTGACCATAATGTTTGCGCCCAACATGGTGCCAAGATAGACTAATCTCCTCTGCCTATATATGAGAATATCTCTCTATTCCTTGCATTTCCACATGCCAATCGAAAAACCTCTTAAATGCCACTATGGTACCTGCCTCCACACCCACACCCCTGTCCACCACCCCTGGCAACGCATTCAAGGCCCCCTGCCCACCCCTCTCTGTGTAAAAAACTTGCCCCACACATCTACAAAGGTCACACAATGTATATGCACAGTGCAAGACCTGGCTTTTGGCCAAAACAAACCAAGATGCCAAACCAATCAAGGAACTTAATAAACAATAGGCAATAGGTGCAGGAGTAGGCCATTCGGCCCTTCGAGCCAACACCGCCAATCACTGTGATCATGGTTGATCATCCACATTAAGTTTGCAAAGGAATAATAATGGGGCTTGACACCTTCTTTGGGAGCTTCTCCTCTTTGAAATCCCCTCCGCTTCGTCTTACTGTGGAAGAGTGAAATCTACAATTTGAGAGGGAGAAGGGAAAATCAAAAGTGTCAGTATTACAGTTGAGCAAAGGGGACTATGGAGGCATGAGGGAGGAGCTGGCCAAAGTTAACTGGGAAGAGACCCTAGCAGGGATGACAGTGGAACAACAATGGCAGGTATTTCTGGGAATAATACAGATGATACAGGATCAGTTCATTCCAAAGAGGAAGGATGATTCTAAGGGGAGTACGAGGCGACTGTGGCTGACAAGGGAAGTCAAGGACAGTATACAAAACAAAGAGAAGAAGTATAACATAGCAAAGATGAGTGGGAAGTCAGAGGATTGGGAAACTTTTAAAGAGCAACAGAAGATAACAATAGACAATAGACAATAGACAATGTGTGCCATTTGGCCATTTGGCCCTTCGAGCCAGCACCGCCATTCAATGTGATCATGGCTGATCATCCCCAATCAGTACCCCGTTCCTGGCTTCTCCCCATATCCCCTGACTCCATTATTTTTAAGAGCCCTATCTAGTTCTCTCTTGAAAGCATCCAGAGAACCTGCCTCCACCGCCATCTGAGGCAGAGAATTCCACACTCACCACTCTCTGTGAGGAAAAGTGTTTCCTCGTCTCCGTTCTAAATGGCTTACTCCTTATTCTTAAACTGTGGCCCCTGGTTCTGGACTCCCCCAACATCAGGAACATGTTTCCTGCCTCTAGCGTGTCCAAGCCCTTAACAATCTTATATGTTTCAATGAGATCACCTCTCACCCTTTAAACTCCAGAGTGTACAAGCCCAGCTGCACCATTCTCTCAGCGTATGACAGTCCCGCCATCCCGGGAATTAACCTTGTAAACCTGCGCTGCACTCCCTCAATAGCAAGAATATCCTTCCTCAAAATAGGGGACCAAAACTGCACACAATACTCCAGGTGTGGTCTCACTAGAGCTCTGTACAACTGCAGAAGGACCTCTTTGCTCCTGTATTCAATTCCTCTTGTTATAAAGGCCAACATGCCATTCGCTTTCTTCACTGCCTGCTGTACCTGCATGCTTACTTCCATAAACTGATGTATAAGGACCCCCAGATCCCGTTGTACTTTCCATTTTCCCAACTTGACGCCATTTAGATAGTTATCTGCCTTCCTGTTTTTGCTACCAAAGTGGATAACCTCACATTTATCCGCATTAAACTTCATCTGCCATGCATCTGCCCACTCCCCGTACCTGTCCAAGTCACCCTGCATTCTCATAGCATCCTCCTCACAGTTCACACTGCCACCCAGCTTTGTGTCATCTGCAAATTTGCTAATGTTACTTTGAATCCCTTCATCCAAATCATTGATGTATATTGTACATAGCTGCGGTCCCAGCACCGAGCATTGCGGTACCCCACTAGTCACTGCCTGCCATTCTGAAAGGGACCCGTTAATCCCTACTTCTTTGTTTCCTGTCTGCCAACCACTTCTCTATCCATGTCAGCACTCTACCCCCAACACCATCTGCCCTAATTTTGCCCATTAATCTCCTATGTGGTCAATGTGATCATGGCTGATCATACACAATCAGCACCCCGTTCTTGCCTGCTGATCTTTGACATTTTCACCCTGTTTGCTGACTTTATCTATGCCGCTCATCAGTTTATGTACTGTATTTCCATCAGGTCTCTCCTCGACATCCGACATTCCAAAGAAAACAATCCAAGCTTGTTTTATTAACAATCCAAGGATAATAGGTTCATGGATGACACTAAAACTGGCGGTGTAGTGGACAATTAAGAAGTTTATCTGAAATTATATTGCGTGCAGCTTTTGGTCCCCTAATTTGAGGAAGGACATTCTTGCTATTGAGGGAGTGCAGCGTAGGTTCACCAGGTTAATTCCCGACATTTGTGTGCTACTACTCCGGTCGAGGGGGCTGTCGGGTCAGAGCGATGCTTCCGGCTCCGCCTCACCCATCCAGACGTAGTGCAGCCCATGGAGTGCAGCAGCAGCAGCGACTCGACTGTGGCCCCATTGGTCGGCAGCCCGGCCGGCTGTCTGACCTTTGGACCTTCGCTTACCGCCATCACCACCACCCTTCCTTCTCATGGCCGATCATCGGTTCATGAGATGTATGGGGTGCTGGACTTTGCGCGCGACGTCACACGGCCCGGGCAAAAACTCCTCAGCTGGCTCGCCGACTGGGCTTTGTGTGCAGTCCAGCACCCTGGCCAACTCATCAATCACCCAGCCATGGCTGAGTCCGTCAACGAATTGCCATCGGGAATTTGTCCCGTATTTTGACCCTTTGTCCCTTATTCGGGAGTGTGAAAGTTGGCAACCCTTCTGGGGAGTGTTGTACAGCAGAGGGATCATGGAGTGCAGGTACATGGTTCCCTGAAAGTAGTGTCACAAATAGATAAGTGGTTGGCAACGTCCGTGTATTGAGTATAGAAGTTGGGATGTAACTAAAATGGCTGTACGGAGGAAAAAATGAGGTACTAAGGTAAGCTAGCCAAGAATAAAAAGGAGGATAGACAATAGACAATAGACAATAGGTGCAGGAGTAGGCCATTTGGCCCTTCGAGCCAGCGCCGCCATTCAATGTGATCATGGCTGATCATCCCTAATCAGTACCCTGTTCCTGCCTTCTCCCCATATCCCCTGACCGCAATTTTTAAGAGCCCCATCTAGGTCTCTCTTGAAAGCATCCAGAGAACCTGCCTCCACCGCCCTCTGAGGAAGAGAATTCCACAGACTCACCACTCTCTGTGAGAAAAGTGTTTCCTCGTCTCCGTTCTAAATGGCCTACTCCTTATTCTTAAACTGTGGCCCCTGGTTCTGGACAGTAAAATCTTTTTTAGGTATGTGAAGAAGAAAAAAATAGTTAAGAAATATTTGGGTCCCTTGAAGACAGAACAGGTGGATTTATTATGGGGAACAAGGAAATGACCGACGGGTTGAACAGGTACTTTGGATCGGTCTTCACTAAGGAAGCCACAAACAATCTCCCAGATGTACTAGTGGTCAGAGGACCTAGCGTGAAGGAGGAACAGAAGGAAATTCACATTAGGCATGAAATGGTGTTTGGTAGACTGATGGGACTGAAGGCTGATAAATCCCCAGGGCCTTATAGACCAGTTATCAGTGGTGGAGAAAGATGCTAGAGTCAATTATAGAAGATGAAATAGCGGCACATTTGGATAGCAGTAACATGATCGGTCCGAGTCAACATGGATTTACAAATGGGAAATCATGCTTGACTAACCTTCTGGAATTCTTTGAGGATGTAACTAGGAAAATGGACAAGGGAGAGCCAGTGGATGTAGTGTACCTGGACTTTCAGAAAGCCTTTGATAAAGTGCCACATAGGAGAAGTGGGAAAAATTAGCGCTCATGGTATTGGGGGTAGGGTACTAACATGGATAGAAAATTGGTTGGCAGATAGGAAACAAAGCGCAGGGATTAACGGGTCCCTTTCAGAATGGCAGGCAGTGACTAGTGGTGTACCACAAGGCTCGGTACTGGGATTGCAGCTATTTACAATGCACATTAATGATTTAGATGAAGGGATGACACAAAGCTGGGTGGCAGTGTGAACTGTGAGGAGGATACTATGAGGGTGCAAGGTGACTTGGATAGGTTGGGTGAGTGGGCAGATGCATGGTAGACGCAGTTGAATGTGGGTAAATGTGAGGTTATCCACTTTGGTAGCAAAAACAGGAAGGCAGAATGGTGTGGAATTATTCTGAATTATTATCAGACAGCAGTGAAGGCCAATTCTCTGGATGCTTTCAAGAGAGAGTTAGATAGAGCTCTTAAAGATAGCAGAGTCAAGGGATATGGGGAGAAGGCAGGAATGGGATACTGATTGTGGATGATCATAATAATAATAATAATAATAATAATAATAATAATTATACACTTTATTGTCATTGTAAATACATACAACAAAATTTCAGGCGCACTGCCCGAGCGGAGCTCCAACGTAACAGATAAATAATAACGACAATGAAAACAGCAAAAACGGCAAGAAAAACATTGTCATGTCTGAATGCGCAATATTTCACAGTATCGTGTTATAGCTGTACAGAATATTGGCTATGGGGGGTGTGTATTCAGTGCAGAGTTCAGAGTGGTGATGGCCTTGGGGTAGAAACTGTTTGTTAACCTTGATGTGTGTGATTTGATGGACCTGTAACGCTTTCCTGAGGGTAGAAGGGCAAACAAGTGATGTGCGGGATGAGATGGGTCCTTTAGGATGCGTGGTGCCTTTAGCAGGCAACGAGAGTTATAGATCTCTTCCAGGGTAGGCAGATGTGTGTTGGTGATCTGCTGGGCTGTGTTGATGACTCTCTGCAGAGCCTTCTTGTCAGCCATGATCAGAGTGAATGGCTGGCTCGAAGGACCAAAAGGCCTACTCCTGCGCCTATTGTTTATTGTCTATTGTCTATTGTCAAGTTAGGAAAAGGGAAGTACAATGAGATATGGGTGTCCTTGTACATCAGTCACTGCATGCAGGTACAGCAGGCAGTGAAGAAAACTAATGGCTTGTTGGCCTTCATAACAAGAGAAGTTGAGTGTAGGAGCAAAGAGGTCCTTCTGCAGTTGTACAGGGCCCTAGTGAGACCACACCTGGAGTACTGAGTGCAGTTTTGGTCTCCCAATTTGAATAAGGATGTTCTTGCTATTCAGGGAGTGCAGCGTTGGTTCATAGAAAATAGGTGCAGGAGTAGGCCATTCGGCTCTTCGAGTCTGCACCGCCATTCAATATGATCATGGCTGATCATCCAACTCAGTATCCTGTACCTGCCTTCTCTCCATACCCCCTGATCCCTTTAGCCACAAGGGCCACATCTAACTCCCTCTTAAATATAGCCAATGAACTGGCCTCAACTACCTTCTGTGGCAGAGAATTCCACAGATTCACCACTCTCTGTGTGAAAAATGGTTTTCTCATCTCGGTCCTAAAAGACTTCCCCCTTATCCTTAAACTGTGACCCCTTGTCCTGGACTTCCCCAACATCGGGAACAATCTTCCTGCATCTAGTCTGTCCAACCCCTTAAGAATTTTGTAAGTTTCTATGAGATCCCCCCTCAATCTTCTAAATTCCAGCGAGTACAAGCTGAGTCTATCCAGTCTTTCCTCATATGGAAGTCCTGCCATCCAGGAATCAGTCTGGTGAACCTTCTCTGTACTCCCTCTATGGCAAGAATGTCTTTCCTCAGATTAGGAGACCAAAACTGTACGCAATATTCCAGGTGTGGCCTCACCAAGATCTGTACAACTGCAGTAGAACCTCCCTGCTTTTGTACTCAAATCCTTTTGCTATGAATGCCAACATACCATTCACTTTCTTCACAGCCTGCAGCACCTGCATGCCTACTTTCAATGACTGGTGTACCATGACACCCAGTCTCGTTGCATCTCCCCTTTTCCAAATCGGCCACCATTCAAATAATAGTCTACTTTCATGTTTTTACCACCAAAGTGGATAACCTCACATTTATCCACATTATACTGCATCTGCCATGCATTTGCCCTCTCACCCAGCCTATCCAAGACACCTTGCAGCCTCCTAGCATCCTCCTCACAGCTAACACTGCCCCCAGCTTTGTGTCACCCGCAAACTTTGAGATGTTGCATTTAATTCCCTCATCCAAATCATTAATAAACAGTGGCTTGCAAAATTATTCATACCCCTTGAAATTTTCCACATTTTGTCACATTACAACCACAAACGTAAATGTATTTTATTGGGATTTTATGTGATAGACCAACACAAAGTGGCGCATAATTGTGAAGTGGAAGGAAAATGATACAAGGTTTTCAAATTATTTTACAAATAAAAAACTGAAAAGTGACTTCCGGTGGCGCTAATGGTGGAGTAGGGTGAGTGCCAACTAGCTCCACACGAAAAAAACGAAAAAAAAACGGGAACTAAATATAGAACTGACCTGCAGAAATCGCTCCGACAGCCTGTGTGACGTCATCAGACCGCGACTGGAGTCCTAATGTCGGTAAAGCACTCCCCCACAAAAGAACCGACTAGAAAAACTACAAGAAGAAAACAAACAAAGGAGGAAGAAGGCCGGTCTGAAGCCTCGGGCTCAGTTTTAACATCGTCCCAGGAGGACGTTTCAGTGGCCCAGAAGATATACATAAAGAAAAGAGAAATGGATGAACTTCGCAACAGCATTACAATGGAAATTGCAAGTATAAAAGAAGAATTGATAAGTTTTAAAAACGAATTGGATATAACCATATAACCATATAACCATATAAACAATTACAGCACGGAAACAGGCCCCTCGGCCCTTCCAGTCCGTGCCGACCATTTGTTTTCCCCTAGTCCCATCTACCTGCACTCAGACCATACCCCACCATTCCCTTCACGTCCATATACCTAATATTAAAGAAATTTTGAAAAGTCTTAAAACAGAGATTTAAGAAGATTTCTTAGTTTGAAAATAAAATGACTAATCTTGTGCGTATGAAACTGACTAACATGAAGGAGGAAAATGTCAGCAAATTTCGACTTACAAATTTAATGAAGTATACGAGAAAATTAAGTCGAATGAAACCAACACTATTGATAATCTAGAAGCGACCTTCACTACAATGCAGCAACAAATGGAGAAACAGGCTGACGCCATAAACTCATCTGGAAGTAACAACAGAGACACTCCTTGCCGAGAACAAGCGTTTATCAGATTTACTGCTTAAAGTAACTGAAAAATGCATTGACTTGGAGGGCCGTCAGAGAAGACAAAATCTGAGAATCGTGGGCGTTCATGAGGGTAAAGAAGGAAATAAAGATCTCCGTGACTTTGCTGCAGACTTATTAAAAACAGTCTTGAATTTAGACCAAAAGCCCTTATTAGGGCGGGCACACAGAGTTCTTGGACGTCGCTCGGACCCGATTTTTTTTTTAATCTACGGAAGTCTTTAGATGGACAGCCACGTTAGTGTGGCTAGCACTAACTACACTAAATTTAGATGTAGTTTCTTCTTTCTTTTCACATTTTATTAATTTTCAATTTTTTTACTTTTTTTATTTTTTACTTAATTATTATATTAATCTTGAATTTATTTACAAATATTATTTGTGGAGATGTGTCTGTGAGGAGGATTTATACGAATTAGATTTACAACTCGTCTGTCCAGTGTTCAGGTGGAAGGTCAGGTCTACGGTGCTGACCTATCTGCTCTTTTATAGACCACCCTAAAAGCAAGATGCAAGACGTAAATAGAAAAAACCGGGGTCAAGGAATTACGTTTTGTAGTTGGAATGTCAAGGGAGTTAATGAGCCAATCAAGAGAGGTAAGGTATTAGCACACTTAAAATCACTCAAAGCAGATATAACGTTCGTTCAAGAGACTCACCTTAAAAAAGACGCACAACATAGATTGAAAGCAAAATGGATCTCTGAAACATATCACTCTTCATTTTCCCATAAGGCCAGAGGTGTCGCAATTTTAATTCGTAAAGGTATATCTTTTAAACACATATCAACTATAGCAGATATCAATGGTAGATATATTATACTAGTGTGTGAATTATATTTTTTTTTTAAGTGATTTTTCTCAATGTTTATGGACCAAATTTTGATAATCCAATGTTTTTTAAGAATATACTTAATACTATCCCGAGCTCACACAACATAATTTGATAATTGGTGGAGATTTAAATTGTACATTAGATTCCTATCTCGATAGATCAACAAGACAAAGAAAAGCAAAATCCAAATTAAGTGAATTATTAAACTCATATATTAATACCACCAATATCAAGGATGTTTGGAGAATTGAAAATCCATCCGGAAGGAAATACTCATTTTACTCTTCAGTACATAAAACTTATTCAAGGATAGACTACTTTTTAGTAGCTTCTAAACTTCATCCCATTTACGTATAATTCGAAATATCATAATATTATAATTTCGGATCATGCTCCTTTAACATTCATGATCAAACTAAGTGGTATGACTGACAAGCAGATACAATGGAGACTTAATCCTCAAATTTTAAATGATAAAGCATGCTATGAATATCTTATCAAACAGATAAATATGTTTTTTGAGACAAATGACTGCCCTGAAATTTCTGCCTCCCTTCTTTGGGAAACATTTAAAGCATTTATGCGAGGAGCGTTAATCTCCGCACAAGCCTTTCATAATAAAGAGAACCGCGCCAAACAACTGGTATTGGAAATGGAAATAAGGCAATTAGATATGGAAAATGCAATCGCGCCTTCTATAATAATACATAATAAAATTGCTGTACTCAAATATAAGTTAAACCAAATATACTCAGACCAATTCATAAAATTTTATCAAAATAAACAGTTACACTTTGAATTTGGAGATAAACCACAAAAATTACCTGTACGCCAACTCCGGAAACAGGAAGGGGAAAAAACAATATATAAAAATTAAATCAGAAATATTAACACTACCCATGGATATTAATGATAGATTCTCTCAATACTATCAAACACTTTATTCAACCAAAACGGCAGGGGGTTCTGTAGGAATGGAATTATTCTTACAGAATTGTAAACCTTACTGGTTTAGATTTGAAAGAGAGGGAATTATTAGGGGCCGAAATATCAGTAAAAGACATTGAGGAATCTATTAATTCTTTAAAAAATGGAAAGGCCGCTGGACCAGATGGTTTAAAATAGTGAATATTTATTAAAAAATTTCATGACGTGCTGTCGCCACGCCTACAGACATTATATACTCAAGCATTCATGCAACAGAAACTCCCAGAAACTTTAAATGAATCAACTATAATACTTATTCCAAAAACGGATAAGGACCTTGAAGATCCAGGTTCATATGGAGCAATTGCTCTATTAAACATCGATCAGAAAATTTTAACCAAAATTTTAGCACACAGATTAAGCTTAGTGATTTATAAATTAATACACCCCGATCAAACTGGCTTTATTCCAAAACGTTATTCATATTATAATCTGAGACGATTATTCAACATTATATACTCAAATCGAATAGCTAATGAAGACTTAGCAGTCATCTCGCTAGACGCTGAGAAAGCATTCGATCAAATTGAAATGACCCTATTTATTTTCGGTGATGGAAAAATTTCAATTAGGTGAGAAGTTTTGTACATGGGTTAAGCTTTTATATACCAATCCAACAGCCAGAATAATGACAAATCAAATGTTATCAAAAAAAATTGATTTATCTAAAGGTTGTAGACAAGGATTCCGTTATCACCGTTACTATTCGCCCTTGTTATAGAACCACTAGCAGAAAGAATTCGAGCTCATCCAGAAATATATGGGTATAATATTAAAAATACAGTTAATAAAATTTCTCTATATGCAGATGATGTATTACTATATATTACAAATCCAGAAATTAGTATCCCTAACCTGTTAAATCTTATAACTCAATTTGGTTTATTCTCGGGATATAGAATCAACTGGAAGAAGAGTGAGATTATGCCAATAATGGAACCTAATTTATATATATTGCAACAATCACCTTTTAAAATAGTGAATGAAAAATGTAAATACTTAGGAATCTATGTGACCAAGAAATATACTTCTTTATTTAAATCAAATTTCGTGCCTTTACTTAATAAATTGCATAAGAATATTCAATATTGGAAACGCTTCCTATTTCAATGCTCGGTAAAATTAATGCAATTAAAATGATTTTCCTTCCTCAACTTCTATACCTCTTCCAATCAATTCCAATATACCTCACTAAAAATTTATTTTAAAAAATGTACTTTATTGTAACAAGTTTTATTTGGAATTATAAGAATCACAGAATAAGTAAAAAACACTTATGTAAATCTAAGACGAATGGAGGATTAGTCTTACCAAATTTCTTATTTTATTTCTGGGCAGTCAATGTCAAAAATTTAAATTTCTGGTGGAAGATATGGATCAACAACCAGACTGGTTGCAGATGGAAAAGGAGGATTGTCTGCCATTTGAAATTGGCCCGATTTTCCTATCCCCTACAAAATTGAATAAAAAGATCTATAGTGAAAATCCAATAATACATAGCGGTATTCGAATTTGGAAACAAATAAAAAAGACATTAAAATTGGATAATTTATCACTTTCGCTCCCTATTGCAAATAACCCTTCATTTAAGCCTTCGGTATTGGATAAAGGCTTTACACAATGG
This sequence comes from Okamejei kenojei, assembly GCA_035221665.1. Taxonomy (NCBI): domain Eukaryota; kingdom Metazoa; phylum Chordata; class Chondrichthyes; order Rajiformes; family Rajidae; genus Okamejei; species Okamejei kenojei. Next base: position 143,146,424 of record CM069132.1, read on the forward strand.
AAAAAACTATGGTATTAAAAAGATGGGACATCTTTATAGAAAAGGTGTGTTCCTCTCATTTCTGGAGGTACAACAGAATTATGGATTACATTCAAATAATTTTTTTAGATATTTACAATTGAAAGATTATGTTAAATCACATACACAAGAATACATAATTAGAGAGCCAGAGATTCTACATGAATGTTTGAATAAACATCTCAACACAGTCAAATTAAATATCATATATTTATAATATTCTATTAGATAGCGAGAATCCATCGACGGAATCACATACACAAGCAGAAGAAAATGAATTAGTTCATCCCATAACGAAAGATATTTGGGATGAAAGTCTACAACATATACATCAATGTTCGTTAAACGCCAGACATTCTTTAATACAATTTAAAATATTACACAGATTGCATTATTCTAAAACAAAATTAAATAGAATTTTTCCTAATATCTCTCCTATCTGCGATAAATGTCAATACTCTGAGGCTAATTTAACCCATACCTTTGTAAATTGCATAAAAATTAAAACATTTTGGGTGGATATTTTTGAAATTATTTCCGTAGTGCTTAATATTCAACTGGATCCCGATCCTAAATTAATAACCATATAACCATATAACAATTACAGCACGGAAACAGGCCCTCTCGACCCTTCCAGTCCGTGCCGACCATTTGTTTTCCCCTAGTCCCATCTACCTGCACTCAGACCATACCCCTCCATTCCCTTCACGTCCATACACCTATCCACTTTACTCTTAAATGTTAAAATCGATCCTGCCTCCACCACTTCTGCTGGAAGCTCATTCCACACAGCCACCACCCTCTGAGTAAAGAAGTTAATAATAATAATAATATTGGGCATATCTGAACAATACCTAAAACTGACAATAAACCAATGAAATTTCCTGGATTATAGTATAATAACTGGGAAAAAACTAATATTAAAATTTTGGAAAAACCCTGCATCCCCTACAATTAAACTGTGGATTATGGAGATGTCAGAGACCTTAAATCTGGAAAAAAAATAGATTTGTCTTAATTGACAAACCAGAATTATATATTAGAATATGGTCGCCGTTCATAGATTATTTGAAGGGGTAGAATGGGCCAGCGCTGAGGCTCGACGGAAGCTTGAACCCAGGACTAGACGAATAATTTTGTTTTCTTACCTACGGACCTACCTCCTAAGTTGTATTATGGATAGTTTTTTTTATGTTTCTAAGTATTTTTCTTTTTCTTTATTTTTTCTATTAAAAAATAATAATAATAATTAGAGTCAATGTTAATATGTAACCGATAAATGTAGACTCCTGCTACATTGGTAGTTGAGTCCTTGGAATCCTGAATATTTAATATGTAACCATTTAACAAAGTTTGTAATGGCTTATGTACATGCCTCTAATAAAAATTAACTATTAAAAAAAAAACTGATAAGTGTGGCGTGCAAAGGTATTCAGCCTTCTTTACTCTGATACCCCTAAATAACATCTAGTGCAACCAATTGCCTTCAGAAGTCACCTAATTAGTAAATAGAGTCCACTTGTGTGTAATCGAAGCTCAGTATAAATACAGCTGTTCTGTGAAGGCCTCAGAGGTTTGTTAGAGAACATTAGTGAACAAACAGCATCATGAAGCCCAAGGAACACACCAGGCAGCTCAGGGATAAAGTTGTGGAGAAGTTTAAAGCAGGGTTATGTTATAAAAAAAATTCCAAGCTTTGAACATCTCACGGACATCTCACGGAGCACTGTTCAATCCATCATCCGAAAATGGAAAGAGTATGGCACAACTGCAAACCTACCAAGACATGGCCGACCACCTAAACTGACAGGCCAGGCAAGGAGAGCATTGATCAGAGAAGCAGCCAAGAGGCCCATGGTAACTCTGTAGGAGCTGCAGAGATCTACAGCTCAGGTGGGAGATTCTGTCCACAGGACAACTACCAGTCGTGCAATCCACAAATTGGGCCTTTATGGAAGAGTGGCAAGAAGAAAGAAGCCATTGTTGAAACAAAGCCATAAGAAGTCCCGTTTGCAGTTTGCCACAAGCCATGTGGGGGGTCACAGCAAACATGTGGAGGAAGGTGCTCTGGTCTGATGAGACCAAAATTGAAGTTTTTGGCCTAAATGCAAAATGCTATGTGTGGCGGAAAACTAACACTGCACATCACCCTGAACACACCATCCCCACTGTGAAACATGGTGGTGGCAGCATCATACTGTGGGGATGCTTTTCTTCAGCAGGGACAGGGAAGCTGGTCAGAGTTGATGGGAAGATGGATGGAGCCAAATACAGGGAAATCTTGGAAGAAAACCTGTTGGATTCTGCAAAAGACTTGAGGCTGGGGCGGAGGTTCACCTTCCAGCAGGACAACAACCCTAAACATACAGCCAGAGCTACAATGGAATGGTTTAGATCAAAGCATATTCATGTGTTAGAATGGCACAGTCAATGTTCAGACCTAAATCCAATTGAGAATCTCTGGCAAGACTTGAAAATTGCTGTTCACAGATGCTCTCCATCCAATCTGACTGAGCTTGAGCTATTTTGCATAGAAGAATGGGCAAAAATTTCAGTCTCTAGATGTGCAAAGCTGGTAGAGACATACCCCAAAAGACTTGCAGCTGTAAATTGCAGCGAAAGATGGTTCTACAAAGTATTGACTCAGGGGGGTTGAATACTTTTGCATGCCACACTTTTCAGTTTTTTATTTATAATAAAATTTGGAAACCATGTATCATTTTCCTTCCACTTCACAATTATGCACCACTTTGTGTTGGTCTAACACATAAAATCCCAATAAAATACATTTACATTTGTGGTTGTAACGTGACAAAATGTGGAAATGTTCAAGGGGTATGAATACTTTTGCAAGCCACTGTATATTGTAAATAGCTGGGGTCCCAGCACTGAGCCTTGCGGCACCCCATTAGTCACTGCCTGCCATCCTGAAAAGGACCCGTTCTCTCCTACTCTTTGCTTCACTCCTACTTTTTGCGAGATTAATTCCGGGATGGCTGGACTGTCATATGTTGAAAGCATGGGCTTGTATACAACTCTCTGGAATTTAGAAAGATGAGAGGGGATCTTATTGAAACATATAAGGTTATTAAGGGTTTGGACACACTAGTGGCAGGAAACATGTTCCTGATGTTGGGGGAGTCCAGAACCAGGGGCTACAGTTTAGGAATAAGGGGTAAGCCATTTAGAACGGAGAAGAGGAAAAATGTTTTCACCCAGAGAGTTGTGAATCTGTGGCATTCTCTACCTCAGAAGGCAGTGGAGGCCAATTCTCTGGATGCTTTCAAGAGAGAGTTAGATAGAGCTCTTAAAGATAGCGCAGTCAAGAGATATGGGGATAAGGCAGACATGGAGTACTGATTGAGGATGATCAGCCATGATCAGAGTGAAAGTTGGTGCTGGCTCGAAGGGCCGAATGGCCTACTCTGATGCCTATTGTCTCTTGTCTATAAGAGCATCCTGTACAGTTTAGTTTAGTTTAGAGATGCAGAACTGAAACAGGCCCTTCGGCCCACCGACTCCGCACCAACCAGCAATAGCCACACATTAACACTATCCTACACACACAAGGGACAATTTACACTTACACCAAGCCAATTAAACTACATACCTGTGCATCTTTGGAGTGTGGGAGGAAACCGAAGATCTCGGAGAAAACCCACACGGTCACAGGGAGAACGTCAAAAACTCCGTACAGACAGCACCCGTAATCGGGATAGAACCCGGGTCTCCAGCGTTGCGAGCGCCGTAAGGCAGCAACTCTACCGCTGCGCCATCGTGGCTGCCCAATCTGTACAGATTCCTATTGCGTATTCTCCACTTTGTCATCCACGTCTAGCATCAAACAAGATCTTGTATCACTGCAGGTTACAACGCAGTCTCTTTTATATAAGTCTGCAGATCTTGTGATTTCTGTTCCCTAGGCTCCTGCTGATGTTTGCCAACCTCACCCGTTCCTCCTTCACATGGAATTCATGCTTCTGTTCTCTGGATCTCTGAGCTGGAGGTAGAACCTCTGCCAACATTATAACACGGATAGAAAGAATGGGTGACGTATCGGGTTGAGATCCTTTTTCAGACACTTCAGTCTGAAGAAGGGTCTCAACCCGAAACATAATCCATTCCTTCTCTCCAGAGATGTTGCCTGTTCCGCTGAGTTACTCCAGCATTTTGTGTCCATCTTCGATGTAAACTAGCATCTGCAGTTCCTTCCTACACATTATAACACAAATGATATCTTGAGTCAGGCAATCCAATTCCAAGCTACATGCAATGAATAAAGCGATTATGGTGGTGAATTTGTGGAATTGATTGCCACAGACAGCTCTGGAGGCCAAATCAATTATATTTTCAAGGCAGAGATGGATAGATTCTTGATTAGTACAGGTGTCAGGGGTTATGAGAAGATGGAAAGGGGTTATGGGAAGATTTAGATTATTATCTAAATGGTATCAAGTTTGGAAAAGGGGAAGTACAATGGGATCTGGGGGGTCGTTGTTCATCAGTCAATGAAAGTAAGCACGCAGGTATAGCAGGCAGTGAAGAAAGTGAATGGCATGTTGGCCTTCATAACAAGAGGAGTTGAGTATAGGAGCAAAGAGGTCCTTCTGCAGTTGTACAGGGCCCTAGTGAGACCACACTTGGAGTATTGTGTGCAATTTTGGTCTCCAAATTTGAGGAAGGGCATTCTTGCTATTGAGGGAATGCAGCGTAGTCTTACAAGGTTAATTCCTGGGATGGCGGGACTGTCATATGCTGAGAGAATGGAGCGGTTGGGCTTGTATACTCTGGAATTTAGAAGGATGAGAGGGCATCTTATTGAAACATAAAGGATTATTAAGGGTTTGGACACGCTAGAGGCAGGAAACATGTTCCCGATGTTGGGGGATTCCAGAATTAGGGACCACAGTTTAAGAATAAGGAGTATTTAGAACGGAGATGAGGAAACACTTTTGCACACAGAGAGTTGTGAGTCTGTGAAATTCTCTGCCTCAGAGGGCGGTTGAGGCTGGTTCTCTGGATACTTTCAAGAGATAGATAGATAGGGCTCTTAAAGATAGCGGAGTCAGGGAATATGGGGACAAGGCAGGAACGGGGTACTGATTGTGGATGATCAGCTATGATCACATTGAATGGCGGTGCTGGCTCGAAGGGCCGAAATGGCCTACCCCTGCACCTATTGTCTACTGCCTATTGTCTATTGTCTTTCTCTCTCCATCCCCTTCCCATTCCCAGTTCTCCCACTAGTCTTTCTGTCTCCACCTTCATTCTATCTTTATCCCGCCCCCTCCCCTGACATTTACCAGCATCTGCAGTTCTTTCTTACAGGTTTGTAGGTTAATAGGGTTGAATTTGTATACTTGGTATATGTCTAAGTTGTCCGTAGTGGGCCGAAGAGCTTGTTTCCGCGCTGCATCTCTAAGCTAAACTAAACTCAAACGGTGTGGGAAACATGGCGACTCTTGTGTGCTGCCTCAGTGTAATCTACCATTCCTATAAATTTGTACTTAACTAAGATTGTGCCTATATATAGTAAGGTTTTTACTGAACACTATGCAAAAATAAGGAAGTTCACTGTACCTAGGTACATGTGACAATAAAGTATAATTGAACCATTGCATTGAACACACCTCCAATAGCGAGCAGCTTTTGCAAAAAAAGATTTTCAGTCATCGATCTCCCTGTTCTGGCATTGAATAGCTGAAGAAGGGTCTCAACCTGAAACATCACCCATTCCTTCTATCCAGAGATGCTGCCTGTCCCGCTGAGTTACTCCAGCATTTTGTGTCTATCTTCGGTGTAAACTGGCATCTGCAGTTCCTTCCCACACATTGAATAGCTGATATTAGGTTACTTTAAATACCTTGAAAAGATACGAGATGCTCAATCAACCCTAGCCTGGATTTTGTAACTAAACCAAAGGTTTGACTGATGTCGGAAATATGAAATAGGTGCTCATTTCCAGTTCTTGGCAATCCTGTTTAGGTTTTATGAAAATTAATGTAATTATGGATAAAAATAGATTGATTGGGTATTTTCTGGATTCCCAGTGAGACGTGTCGCTGTCTGACGATATTGTCCCTCACCTTTACTCACTCATCTTGTTACGACTCCAGTTGAGCTAGTTTGCTTCTGATTCCCCTGTCACTTTTTCTTTTGTTTTGAGACCCATGTGATTTCTGACAGCAATCCAAGCAAAACTGCGTGCGCGTCTAAAAATAGAACAGTGGCAGTGTTGCACAAAGAGATAAGCGAGAGAGCCAGACCAAGCAGTCACGAGGCACGCAGGCGAGAAGAGCTGGACAGTTTATGCTCCGTGCATATGAAAAACATGAAAAATCAAAATGTGGATTGAACATAATGAATCAAATGAATTATTCATTTTCTCAGCTCCAAAATAACTGATAATGAATTTAATTAAGTTGTAATGTAAGCTGGTTTTAATTCATATTTTGTTTGTTTCAATTCAGAGCACGTACTTATTTAAATTAATATTGAAAAGAAGCCATAAAGCTCCTGCTCTCACCATCTCCCTGGCCTGCACCTGATCCATATTCCTCCGTTACCTGCATATCCATCTCCGTTGCACTCTACAGCTTCCCCTTTTCCTTTGCTTTATCTATTGTACTTGAGTTTGATTTGATTGTATTTTGGTTATGGTGTATTTCATCTGCTTGGATAGCATGCAGAATGAATAGGAATTCCTCTGAATCAGAAGATTATGACTTCAAGCCCCACTTCAAAAGCATGAACAAAGAATCCAACCCATTTTTCTCCATTTCTGCACCATATGCCAAGACCAGTGGGTGCGTCAGACACAATGGCACTTGTTCACAAAAAAAAAACATGAGATTCCTGTCCAAAAACTTCAGAGGGATCTTGGTGTCCAGAACTCTCTGAAAGAGCCAATACAAGTAGATGGAGTGATTGGTACGGGTGTCAGGGATTATGGGGAGAAGGCAGGAAAATGGGGTTAGGAGGGCGAGATAGTGCGGCCATGATTGAATAGAAACATAGAAACATAGAAAATAGGTGCAGGAGCAGGCCATTCGGCCCTTCGAGCCTGCACCGCCATTCAATATGATCATGACTTACAAAATTCTTAAGGGGTTGGACAGGCTAGATGCAGGAAGATTGTTCCCGATGTTGGGGAAGTCCAGGACAAGGGGTCACAGCTTAAGGATAAGGGGGAAATCCTTTAAGACCGAGATGAGAAAGACTTTTTTCACACAGAGAGTGGTGAGTCTCTGGAACTCTCTGCCACAGAGGGTAGTTGAGGCCAGTTCATTGGCTATATTTAAGAGTGAGTTGGATGTGGCCCTTGTGGCTAAGGGGATCAGAGGTATGGAGAGAAGGCAGGTACTACTGAGTTGGATGATCAGCCATGATCATATTGAATGGCGGTGCAGGCTCGAAGGCTGAATGGCCTACTCCTGCACTAATTTCTATGTTTCTATGTTTCTATGACTGATCATCCAACTCACTATCCCGTACCTGCCTTCTCTCCATACCCCCTGATCCCTTTAGCCACAAGGGCCACATCTAACTCCCTCTTAAATATAGCCAATGAACTGGCCTCAACTACCTTCTGTGGCAGAGAATTCCACAGATTCACCACTCTCTGTGTGAAAAATGATTTTCTCATCTCGGTCCTAAAAGACTTCCCCCTTATCCTTAGACTGTGACCCCTTGTTCTGAACTTCCCCAACATCGGGAACAATCTTCCTGCATCTAGCCTGTCCAACCCCTTAAGAATTTTGTAAGTTTCTATAAGAAACTTAGTCTCAGGAGAATTTAGGAGAAACTCAGTCTCCTAAATTCTAGCGAGTACAAGAGGAGTCTATCCAGTCTTTCCTCACATGAAATTCCTGACATCCCAGGAATCAGTCTGGTGAACCTTCTCTGGTACCCCCGCTATGGCAAGAATGTCTTTCCTCAGATTTGGAGACCAAAACTATACACAATACTCTAGGTGTGGTCCCACCAAGGCCTTGTACAACTGCAGTAGAACCTCCCTGCTCCTATACTCCAGGTGTGGGACTTAACATCGCCCGCCTGGGGCTTCGACATTGGGAGAGAAATGGTGTGGGGTAGAGAGAAGAACTTTGCCTTCCTTCACAGTGAGGAGGAGATTCACTGTGATGGATGTTTGTGTGAATTGAATTGTTTGTGTGTTTTTTTATGAATTGTTCTGTTTGTATGGCTTGTAGAAATGTAGTTTCATTCGAGCCTCTCTGAGGTTTGAATGACAAGTAATAAAATCTAATCTAATCTACTCAAATCCTTTCGCTATGAATGCTAACATACCATTTGCTTTCTTCACTGCCTGCTGCACCTGCATGCCTACTTTCAATGATTGGTGTACGATGACACCCAGGTCTCGTTGCATCTCCCCTTTTCCTAACTTCCTAATTCAGATAATAGTCTACCCTCCTGTTTTTGCCACCAAAGTGGATAACCTCACATTTATTCACATTGTACTGCATCTGCCATGCATTTGCCCACTCACACAGCCTATCCAAGTCACCTTGCAGCCTCCTAGCATCCTCCTCATACCTAACACTACCTCTCAGCTTAGTGTCATCCGCAAACTTGGAGATGTTGCATTCAATTCCCTCGTCCAAATCATTAATATATATTGTAAATAGCTGGGGTCCCAGCACTGAGCCTTGCGGTACCCCACTAGTCACTGCCTGCCATTCTAAAAAGGACCCGTTTACTCCAACCCTTTGCTTCCTGTCTGCCAGCCAGTTCTCCATCCACATCAATACTGAACCCCCAATACCGTGTGCTTTAAGTTTGTATACTAATCTCTTATGTGGGACCTTGCTGAAAGCCTTATGAAAGTCTAGATATAACACATCCACTGGTTCTCCCTGATCCATTCTACTAGTTACATCCTCGAAAAATTCTATAAGATTCATCAGATTCATTTCTGTCAGACATGATTTATCTGTCGTAAATCCATGCTGACTTTATCCAATGATTTCACCACTTTCCAAATGTGCTGCTATCCCATCTTTAATAACTGATTCTAGCAGTTTCCCCACTACCGATGTTAGACTAACTGGTCTGTAATTCCCCGTTTTCTCTCTCCCTCCTTTTTTAAAAAGTGGGGTTACATTAGCTACCCTCCAATCCTCAGGAACTACTTCAGAATCTAAGGAGTTTTGAAATTTTTTCATTAATGCATCCACTATATTCTGTGGCTGCTTCCTTGAGTACTCTGGGATGCAGACTATCTGCCCTGGGAGTTTTATCGGCCTTTAATCCGTTCAATTTACCCAACACCACTTCCCAGCTGACCTGGATTTCACTCAGTTCCTCCATCTCATTTGACCCCCGGACCCCTGCTTATTCCAGCAGATTATTTATGTCTTGCATAGTGAAGACAGACCCAAAGTAGTTATTCAATTGGTCTGCCATGTCCTTGTTCCCCATGATCAATTCACCTTTCTGACTGCAAGGAACCTACATTTGTTTTAACTAATCTTGTTTTCTTCACATATCTATAAAAAAAATTTGCAGTCAGTTTTTATGTTCCCTGCCAGTTTTCTTCATAATCTATTTTCCCTTTCCTAATTAAGCCCTTTGTCCTGCCTCTGCTGGATTCTGAATTTCTCCCAGTCCTCTGGTAGGCTGCTTTTTCTGGCTAATTTGTATGCTTCATCTTTTGTTTTTATACTATCCCTGATTTCCCTTGTTATCCATGGATGCACTACCTTCCCTGATTTATTATTTTGCCAAACTGGGATGAACAATTGTTGTAGTTCATCCATGCAGTCTTTAAATACCTTCCATTGCACATCCACTGTCAACCCTTTAAGAATCACTTGCCAGTCTAACTTGGCCAATTCACGTCTCATACCTTCAAAGTTACCTTTCTTTAAGTTCAGAAACCCTTGCTTCTGACTTAATTATATCACTCTCCATCCTAATGAAGAACTCAACCATATTATGGTCACTCTTGCCCAAGGGCCACGCACAACAAGACTGCTAACTAACCCTTCCTCATTACCCAATACCCAGTCTAGAATAGCCTGCTATTGGCTATTGCCTAGAATGGCGGAGTAGACTTGATGGGCCAAATGGCGTAATTCTGCTCCTATCACACAGAGAGTGGTGAGTCTCTGGAATTATCTGCCACAGAAGGTAGTTGAGGCCAGTTCATTGGCTATATTTAAGAGGGAGTTAGATGTGCCCTTGTGGCTAAAGGGATCAGGGGGTATGGAGAGAAGGCAGGTACAGGATACTGAGTTGGATGATCAGCCATGATCATATTGAATGGCGGTGCAGGCATGAAGGGCCGAATGGCCTACTCCTGCACCTATTTTCTATGTTTCTATGTTTCTATGAAATAGAGTGGTAAAGAAGGCATATGATATGCTTGCCTTCAATGTTCGAGGTATTGTGTTTAAGAGTCAGAAATAACCTGTAGCTCGATAGGACTGCATATAGAGCTGTTAGACAGGTACATGGACAGGACATGTTTGGAGGGAAATGGACTAAGCGCAGGCAGGTGGGACTAGTGTAGCTGGGACATGTTGGCCACTGTGGGCAAGTTGGGCCGAAGGGCCTGTTTCCATACTGGATGACTATGGCTTTGGTTAGGCTGTATTGTGAGTATTGCGTGCAATTCTGGTCGCCCCCCCCCCCCCATACAGGAAAAATGTGGAGGCTTTGGAAAGGGTGCAGAGGACATTTACTAGAATTCTTCTCCGATTAAAGGATACAAACTACCAGGAGCGGTTGGACAAACTTGGATTGTTTTCTCTGGAATGCTGAATATTGAGGGGCGACCTGATGGAAGTATATACAGTACAATTGTGAGAGGCATACAAAGGGTAGTCAGTCAGAACCTTTTTCCCTGATGGAAATATCAAGTACTAGAGGGCATAGTTTTAATGTAAGAGGGGCAAATTTAAAGGAGTTGCAAGATGCAACCTGGTCTGGTCTGATGGAAGGGGTCAGGTCTACACTACCTGCCCTTCCACCTATCTTTGTATCATCCGCAAACCTGGCCACAAAGCTTTCAATTCAACTCATCCAAATCATTAATATACAATGTGCAGTGTAGCAGCCCCAGGCACAGACCCCTGCAGAACACCGCTAGTCACTGGCAGTCAACCAGAAAAAAAGCCCCCTTTATTGCCATCTTCCATCAGGCCAACCTGCTATCCATGTTAGTATCTGCCCTCTATCCCCAGAGGGGATAGGGTATGAGTGGTTTGAAGGACAGTGCGAGGAGAATGAATGGAAGCGAGTTGGGGTGGGAGGGTCGGTCAGGGATGGAAGGGAAGTCGAAGAGAGTGAGGGAGGGGCAGTTAAGAGGGATATCGTCCAATGTGGACAACTAGGACTATTTTGATATTTTGATCAGTTCACTTCAGTTTAGTTTATTGACAATAAACTCTCTTGACTTGACTTGACTTGTCACGTGCGACAGGTAAGGGCCTGTCCCACCAGCATGCGATTGCATGCGTCTAGCGCGACCAAACGTGGTCGCTTGAGGCGTACGGCCTCGTGGGGCCGGTTCCAATTCGAACCGCGGAGGTGTATGGAGTTGTGCGGGGCTGGTCCCGACATCATACTCACCAATCAGCTGGGCAGAAGGAAGGCCAACTGAATTTGGACATCGCACAGTGTCGGGCGGTGACGTCATCACGCAACGGCACGCCAGGCGGTGATGTAATTGCGCAACGCCACGCTCTAGGCATACGATGTCAAGACGCTGCGTAAGGACATCAAGATGCTGCGTACGCCCGTCGAGGCGCTGCGAACGCCTTCAATGGCCTGCGGGCGGACAGGCCGTGGGCGCGCGGGATTTTCGAAGACAGTGCAAGATTTTTGGAGCTCCGCGCCATGTCGGGACCAGCCCCGCACAACTCCATATGCCTCCGCCAATCGAGGTGGGACCGGCCCTGCGAGGCCGTACGCCTCAAGCGACCACATTTGGTCGCGTTAGACGCTTGCAATCGCATGCTGGTGGGATTTTACAGTGAAAAGCTTTTGTTACGTGCTAACCAGTCAGCAGAAAGACAATACATGATTACAATCGAGCCATTTACAGTGTACAGATACATGATAATGGAATAACGTTTAGTGCACGGTAAAGCCAGCAAAGTCCTATCAAGGATAGTCCGATGGTCACCAAAGTAGTAGCTCAGCGCTGCTCTCTGATCGTGGTCGGATGAGTTGGTTAGAAGGGTTTATTTCTGTGTTGTAAGACTGGAGTACTCAGTGACCTCATATGCTTCAAACATAGGCGATATCACGGAGCATCTGCATCACCACCATCTCCTCCGCCTCTCCTGCCAGTTATATCTTGGATTTCACCTTGAATCAGGGATAGAGTGAACTGGAATTGGCCAAGCTTGGTGAAGGCAATGAGGATCTGGCAAGGCAGATGGATGTGTACATAGAAATTAGAAAGTGCTACAGAGGAGGTAACGGAGCCTTAATACATTTCAATGGTTCAATGATGCCTTTATTGTCACTGCACGGTCTGGAAGGGCCGAGGAGGGCCTGTTTCCGTGCTGTAATTGTTATATGGTTTATTGTCATGTGTGCAAAGTGCAAATGCACAGTGAAATTATTTTCTTACAAACAGTCCAGTAGAGTACTGCAATACCTAAACACATCCTTGATTTGCAATTGTACAGAAATAGTCTCCTGACCCCGCGTGCAAGAGGTGCCATGTTTGGGCACCATTTTTTAAAGTCTAGTCAGCACTCTAGTTCTAAAGAGAGGTGCCTAATCCAAACAAACCTCAGGCTGCCGTGGGCCTCCAGCCATCGCCTTCCCTTGGACGTGTGGATCGCCCAGCGGAGCGACGTCCCTCTCCTCGCCCGTCCACCTTTGTTCCCGCAGCCGGCCTCGAGGGCACGGTTGACCAGACCCCGGATCCCACACTTCTCCTGTCGGCCTCACTCCTCACAGGATGCATCAGACGTCGTCCCCGGCTCCATCCTCCCAGCCTCATTGCTTCAGGAGACCGGCTCGGTGGGCACCCCCCTTCCAGGCCCTGGTCCGCCGGGTCTTGCGGTCAGTATAGGGGACCGACTGAGTGGCTCCCCTTGGAGCGGGCCCTCTGACTCAGTGCTCCAACTACGCACGGCCCTCTCAGGAGCAAGAGGGATAAGAGATAACAGTCAGCAGCCTGGGAAATAATATAATCATAGTTTTTCCATGCTAATCACATAGTTTATAGTTTAGAGATACAGTGCAAAACCAGGCCCTTCAGCCCACCGTGTCCGCACCGACCAGCGATCCCCGCGCACATACACTATCCTACACACACTACTAGGGACAATTTGTACCAAGCTAATTCATCTACAAGCCTGTGGAATACCTGTGGGGAAACTGAAGATCTTGGAGAAAACCCACGCAGGTCACAGGGAGAAACTCCCTACAGACGAGCACCCGTAGTCAGGATCGAACCAGGGTTTCTGACTCTGGTAAGGCAGCAACTCTACCGCTGCAGTTCCTAGTTATCTTTTAAGAAAGAATAGCCTGAGCTTTGACAGGGACGGGGAAAAAAGCATAATTTACACGCTTTCTGTACAGCATTGCTCTGCAATTAAACCTGTCCTTGTTAACTTGGGAGATAAACATCGGGAAGATTGTTATTTTGCTGCCAGTTTACAAAATATTTCCCATTTTCTCTCGAGGCCATTCTACATGAAGAAGTATCCGTGTAAACAAAATAAACTGCAGCCTTTTATTTCCCCAGAGTGCAGATTACTACATTGTATTGAAGGTCATATGTATTTAGCTGCTATTGACAAAACATCACTATGTATGGAAATGTTTTGTTCGAATTTTACGTGTGGATCAAAGATGCTCCTGTAGATTTGGAAATATGAGAAGCACTGGGACAGACAGAAGTGTGAGAGGCATTAATTAGCTCTGTGAGAAGACAAACTATAGGGCTGGGTTGGCTGTGTTGTATTTGACTGAATCCAACCCAAATTGGTGTGTTAGTAAGGCATGTAATTATTAATATTCAAATTAAGGGAGAGCAGATATGCCATGAGTTGTTAATCTTCACTGCCAGCTGGTTGGTTTACATCATTTTACAGGCTGCCTCTCACTGAAGGCAACTTGCCCTTAGGCTGTCCCTGACTTTTGAGCTTGCCTCAGACAATGTAGAATGTGACGTCTGGTCATTAGCAGCTTAAGCACCTTTTAATCGACGCGATAATTGCTCCAATCTTAACTAAACACTTTGCCTCAGAAACGGAACAATTTATTCATAGAGTGTGCAGGTTGAAACCGAAGGCAAGGCACGAAAAGCTTGAGTTGCACAGCGGGACAGGCAGCATCTCTGGAGAGAATGAATAGGGAACTTTTCGGGTCGAGACCCTTCTTCAGACTAGTCAGCGAAAAGGCAAACGAGAGATATGGACGATGACGTAGAGAGATAAAGAACAATGAATGAAAGATATGCAAAAAAGTTACGATGATAAAGCAAACAGACCATTGTTAGCTGTTTGTTGCGTGAAAACGAGAAGCTGGTGCGACTTGGGTGGGGGGAGGGATAGAGAAGGAGGGTATGCCTGGAGTTACTTGATATTAGGGAAATCAATATTCATACCATTGGGCTATAAGCTGCCCAGGCAAAATAAACCTATGAATTTATTCACGAGTACCCTTAATGCAGTTGATGAATTATTTTTGAAGATTTTCCTATCTTTCCTTCTGTTGCTGTCCCCGTGAGGTAAGTTCTGTCTGTTTTTTACTATATTATTTGTTAGCTTTGTCTTATACTCGATCTTGTCCCTCCTTATCTTATCTTTATTGATTCTTTGCTGGTCTTTAATAATTACCCAATTCTCTGACCTATCACACGGAGACGCAGCGGTAGATTTGCTGCCTTACAGCACCAGTGACCCGGGTTCGATCCTGACTATGGGAGCGTTCTGTCCGGAGATTGCACGTTTTCCCTGTGACCCAGTGGGTTTTCTCTGGGTGCTCTGGTTTTCTGCCACACTCTAAAGGCAAACTGGTTTGTAGGTTAATTGGCTTGGTATAATTGTAAGTTGTCCCTAGTGTGTGTCAGATGGCGTTAGTGTGCGGGGATCGCTGATCGGCGCGGACCCGGTGGGCTGAAGGGCCTGTTTCCAAGCTGTATCTCTAAACTAAACTAATCTAAACTAAACTAAACTTTGTTAGCTTAGTTTTATACTTAATCTTGTTGCTCGTTATCTTATCTTTATTGATTCCCTTGTGGCGCCATCTTGTGGCCAAGCCACTTGTCTCGTGAACCTTCGATGGTCGGGCTTGGACGTGTGCCGACCAATCACATGATCGGGCGGGGGGGACGTGCCGTTCGGCAGTTGGAATTCGAAAGATTTGGCAGTTGGAGTTGAACTGGTATTCGCGCACGTGAGCGACGGTGTTGTATCGTTTAATTATTAAACAGAGTTTACACAACGGATGGACCTCTACAGTGGTGACCCCGATGATCCAAAACGGCTTATTTAGGATTTTGCCATGTTTGCAGCCGACAACCTAGACCAGCAGAATGCAGTTTCCATCAAACTGCCCACCTTCTGGACATCACAGCTCCACGTGTGGTTTGAACAGGCTGAAGCCTAGTTCCACATTCGACAGATCACAGCCGACGCCACTAAATACTACTACGTGGTCAGTGCACTGGACCAGGATACCGCCGGGTGCCTAATCGATTACCTTCGCCAGCCACTAGCTGCAGGCACATACGAGGGCCTCAAAATGCTCCTTTTGCGCACTTCTGGTCTCAGCAGCCGCGACAGGGCAGCCAAACTCCTTCACATGGATGGCCTCGACCACCGCAAGCCGTCCGTGCTTCTGAACGAAATGTTCACCTTGCTGAACGGCCATGAGCCCTGCCTCCTGTTCGAACACGTTTTCCTCTAACAGTTGCCTGATGACATTCGCCTGCTCCTCGCGGACAAAGTTTTCACTGCCCCCCCCCCCCCCCCCCCCCCCTGCCCGTGTGGACGTGCTGTGGCAGGCAGGCCAAACAACAGGGTGGCGCCACTATCAGCCAGGTTGCTGCGATGCCTCAGCGGGTCAAGCGGCCGGTCCCAGCCTCCACCGAAGACACGGCAGTGAAGCCGGCCACAAGCGATGCCAGCAAAGGTACGCGGTGCTACTATCACCAAAGGTGGGGTTCCGAGGCCCGCCGATGCCAACCACCCTGTGCACGTCCAGGGAATTGCCTTGGCCGGCGGCTGGCCAGAAACATCACCTCCTCTACATCTGGGACCGTCATTCAGGGCGGCGTTTTCTCGTGGACACTTGAGCAGAGGACAGAGTTTTGCCCCCATTGGGAGCCGACACTCATTCTGGTATGAGAGATCTTTCTCTGGGCACCGACAACGGCAGGAACATCAGGACCTAGGGAATCCACACGATCCCACTCACTTTAGACTCCTTTCACTTCACCCAGCTTTTCACTATCACTGACGTCTCCCAACCGCTGCAGGGCGCTGATTTCCGTCAGACTATATGCCCTGCTGGTCTTCTTCTTGTTGCGTTTGACGCAGCAGAGGTTATGTAATGCCCTCCAGGCGCTGCAGCCAGTTAGGCCTTCCACATTCAGCTGCAGCAGGGCGATGCCATCCGGTTCGACATCCGATGGTGCCCACCCTTAAAAGGGCACGTGCTCCAGGTTGGCGCCAAGCCGCGGCGACTGAGGTTGCATTAGGGCTGCATGCTGCGGTGACTGAGGTTGCATTATCTCGCTGCTGTCTCTGTTTGTTGTCATTCGCCTGACTGAGGTCAGTTGACAGGGCTCACCACGGGGAGTTCGACAACATGAGGCCCCCCCCCCATTGGTCGACGTGAAGGGACAACGTCTCATCCATTTTCAGAAGTTCGAGTCGATCGCCTTGCGCAACGCTGACTTCACTGCGCCGCATCTCGGCTCAGTGACCTCCTTCAATAACGAGTACACCTGGATCTTGGCCGATTTCCACGACCCCCAAGTTCACAACGGCCCGCCCCAAGCATGGGGTCAAGCACCATATCCCCACCGGACCACCACTCCATGCATGCTCGCGTACGCTGCCCCCGACAAGCTTCAACTGGCCAAAGACGAGTTCTGCAGGATGGAGGAAATGGGCATTGTGCGCCGCTCAGACAGCCCATGGGCATCTACGCTTCACATGGTCCCCAAAGCGTCTGGAGGCTGGAGACCCTGTGGGGACCACCGCTCTCTCAACGACGTCACAACGGCCGATCAGTGCCCTGTCCCTCATATCCAGGACTTCACGGCCATTCTGGACGGTGCCAAGGTTTTTTTCCAAAATCGACCTGGTACATGACTACCGTCAAATCAACCTGGTACATGGCTACCATCCACCCTGACGACATCCCTAAGATGGCTATCGTCACCCCCTTTGGGCTCTTCGAGTGCCTGCGGATGCCTTTCGGCCTCAAGAACGCCGCTCAGGCTTTCCAACGGCTCATGGACATGGTGGGCCGCGGGCTGGATTTCCTGTTCGATTACCTTGACGACATCCTTGTCGCCAGCCGCTCTCGCCAGGAACACGGCTCAACGAGCATGGCCTGGCCATCAACCTTGCCAAGTGCTAATTTGGCCTCCGTTCCATCAGTTTCCTTGGCCACCACATCGCATGGTGCGGTCCCGCTCCCGGCCAAGGCCAAGGCCATTCGCCACTTTCCCAAAACCACAATGGTGAACGGACACCAAGAGTTTGTCGGCATGGTCAATTTTTATCCCCATTTCGTGCCAGCAGCTGCCAGGATCATGCAACTGCTGTTCAAGGCTATGGCCAGCAAACAGAGAGAGCTTGTTTGGGACAACACAGCCATGACCGCTTTCAACAACGTCAAAGAGGAGCTGGCAAAGGCGACTATGCTGGTCCATCCACGGGCCAACGCGCCGGCCGCATTCACGGTGGCCGCATCTGGCACAGCCGTGGGCGGAGTGCTGGAACAACGGATCGATGGAAGCTGGAAACCCCTCGCCTTTTTCAGTCGTTACCTGAGACCCCTCGAGCAGAAGTACAGCACTTTCGACCTGGAGTTCCTCGCGGTCTACCTGGCCATCTGGCATTTCGACTACTTTCAGGTGTTTCATAGCTTTCACCGATCACAAGCCACTCACATTTGCCTTTGCAAAAGTGTCTGATCCTTGGTCATCACAGCAGCAGCGTCACTTGGCCTACATCTTTGAGTGCACGACTTGCGTTCAGCACATCGCGGGAAAGAGCAACCTGGTCGCAGACCATATAACATATAACATATAACCATATAACAATTACAGCACGGAAACAGGCCCTCTCGGCCCTTCCAGTCCGTGCCGACCATTTGTTTTCCCCTAGTCCCATCTACCTGCACTCAGACCATACCCCTCCATTCCCTTCACGTCCATATACCTATCCACTTTACTCTTAAATGTTAAAATCGATCCTGCCTCCACCACTTCTGCTGGAAGCTGATTCCACACAGCCACCACCCTCTGAGTAAAGAAGTTCCCCCTCACGTTACCCCGCGTTGTCCCGCACCGCCATCAATGCCAATGCCTCTCGAACATTCGATGGTCGGACTCGATCTCTCACCTGGACCGGCGTGATCTGGGCCGACCAATCACACGGTCAGGGGGGGGGCAGGCTGTTAGGCAGTTGGAATTCGAAAGATTTAACAATTGGAGTTGAATTGGTGTTCGCGCGCGTGAGTGACGGGGCTGTGTCGTTTAATTACTAAACAGAGTGTTTACACAACGCATGGACCTCTACACCCTACTTATTAAAAATAACCACAATCTTCTGGCCTATCAACTAATCTTTGTATTATTGCATGTTACTTCTTTCAATTCAATGCCAAACATAATGTCATTGATTAGCCATGGTTGCTGTCTCGTTCTTGTAGAGCCTTTCTTCTTGAATAGAATATACCTTTGCTGAGATTGATGAAACATCTCCTTAACGATCTCTGTTGATAATGTGCCACCCTACTCTTTAATCTAATCCACTTGGTCCTCATAGCCTTTATAATGGCTTTCTATTGATTTATGCCACTAGTTTCAATTCCAGGTTTCTCACTCGTAATTTGAACTTAGAATTCTGCCAACCTTTCTTGGGTATCCTTTAATTAATGTAGATACGAGGAACTGCAAATGCTATTTTTCCAAGGAAAGACACAAAGTGCTGGAGTAATTCAGCGGGTCAAGCAGCGTCCTTGGAGAACATAGATCAGTGATGTTTCAGATCAGGACCCTTTTTCATAGTCTGAAGGTGGGTCACAACCCAAAACGTTACCTACCCATGTTCTCCAGGGATGCTGCTTGACACACTGAGTTACTCCTGCATTTTGTGTTGATCCTTCAATTAATGCTATCTCATTTTATAATACCAGATCCCTGGCCAGTTCCTCAATTTATCTCTCTAATAAACTACCCCAAATATATGATACAGATGTTACATCTTAATATAGAAAATAGGTGCAGGAATAGGCCATTCAATATGATCATCTTAAATCAGTACCCTGTTCCTGCTTTTCCCCCCATATCCCTTGATTCCTTTAGCCCTAAGGGCTAAATCTAACTCTCGCTTGAAAGAGATCTCTCTCTCTCTTAACATACAAAATAAAGATATTTGTGAGTTTTAATTGTTAGGAAATATTTTAATCTTTAGGAAATCTTAAGTCTGGAGAAGGGTCTCGACCCGAAACGTCACCTATTCCTTCACTCCATAGATGCTGCCTCACCCGCTGAGTTTCTCCAGCATTTTTGTCTACCTTTATACTTTAGGAAGTTTTTTTTTAATTTTCTTCCAGTCTTTTGAGTGCTCGTGTATGCAAACACAGCATTAAACTAAATCGTGCCTACCAAAGAACAGAAGAGCTGATAACAAGATAAGATCCCAGAAGCGCTATATTGCTGCTGGCTTGCAGGAGAAAATGATCAATGATATACATTCAACTATGTGTTCGGATATAAATTACATAATACTGCATTGAACATACCCCCTGAGGCTACCTCTGCCAATTTGATTTGTCCAATCTATATGATAATTAAAATCATCAAAGACTATTGTAATACCTTTCTGACAGGACAACACGGCTTCTTGACTCTGTCCGACAGTGTAGCCACACTTAAGTGTCCTAGGGGTCCATGCTAATGACTTCTTAAATTTATTCCTATCCCTGCCTGGACTTATTCTATATCTTGATCTTCTGAGCCACTGCTTTATTAAGTGATCCAATCCTTTACTAACAGACCTACCTTTCCCGTTTTACCTATCTTTCCGTAATATCAAATAGCCATGAATATTTATTTCCCAGCAGTGGTCACCTTATAACCACATATCTGTAATGGCTGTCATATATCTATGCTGTCAACCTATCTACAGTATCTTGCTCTGAAATCCGTGTGCATTCAGATAAAAAACTTTCATTTTATCTTGTCATTTTTCCTTATTCTGACTCTACTTTCTGTGCCTCTATGCTCTGCATCATTCTGATATGCTCGGGTTATTGTAATTCTACTCTTGCCCTATATTAATACCTTCTTATTTCTCTGTCTTCTTACATAAACCCTTACCTGAAACCATAGGCTCCCGACCCGAAATGTCACCTGTCCATGTACTCCAGAGATGCAGCCAGATCTGCTGAGTTACTCCAACATTTGGTCAGAGTTAGTTTAGTTTAGTTTGTTGTCACGTGTACCGAGGTACAGTGAAAAGCTTTTGTTGCGTGCTGACCAGTCAGCAGAAGGACAATCCGTGATTACAATCGAGCCATCCACAGTGTACAGATACAGATAAAGGGAATAACTTGAATAATGTTTGGTGCAAGGTAAAGCTAGTAAAGTCGGATCAAAGATCGTTCGAGGGTCACCAATGAGGTACATGGTAGCTCAGGACTAGTTGTTGGTAAGATGGTTCAGTTGCCCGATAACAGCTGGGACTGAATCTGGAGTTGTGCGTTTTCACACTTCCATACCTTTAGCCCAATGGGAGAGGGGAGAAGAGGGAGCGGCCAGGGTGCGACTCATCCTTGATTATGCTGGTGGCCTTGTCTTTCTGATTCTGATTTAAATCTCTGAATTCACTCCACCTCACTTGCCAAACTAGATTAAACCATCCCTATACGACTAGTAAACCACACCACAAGGATGTTGTTCCTGCTTCTGATGAGGTGTGTCCAACCTCTCCAAAATGAGGGTCCCAATTTCTCTGCATTCTAAAGCCTTTCCTCCTAAACTATGTCTTCAGCCGTAATCCCCTCTGCCAATCCATTATCTGTACTTAAAGTTCAAGTTTATGTTTATTGTCACTTAACCAATTAAGGTACAGTGAAATTTGAATTACCATGCAGCCATACTAAGTAAAAAGCAACGATACCATTTAACACAATTTAACATAAACATCCACCACAGTGGAATCCACATTCCTCACTGTGTTGGAAGGCAATAAAGTTCAGCCTTTGTTCACCCGTGGTGGTCGGGGCCTTTAGAGCCCTCGTTGCCGACGGTCCGATGTCCGAAGCCCTTGCGTCAGGATGATGGATTGGAACACTCCGTGGCATGGAGCTCCCGAGTCGGCCTCCTCTTTGATGGTGTTAAAGTCCATAGGCCCCGTGGTCAGAGCACTTTCCCTGTCGATCCTCGGAAAAGGATCGCCTGCTCTGCGATGGTAAGTCCACGCCGCGGCTTGAACCTCTGGGCTGGTCCACAGGAAAGGCCGCACCGCTCCACGTTCTTAGGCCGAAGGGGGGGCCGGGGATGCAACATGGAAAAAAATTGCACCTCCATCGTGGTAAGTGGTTGAAAAAGGTTCCCCCAGCACCCCCCCCCCCCCCTCACCCCCCACATAAATCATACCAAGAAACATTAAAACATACCCTCAAGACACACTCAAAATAACAAAAACATAGAAGGGACAGGATGGCCATTACAGGCGCCACCAGTTGGTGAAAGGCTTCATACTCTCTAGCACTGCCAGTAAGAAAGAGAGTTAGATTTAGCTCTTTGGGCCAGAGGAATCAAGGGATATGGGGAAAAAGCAGCTATGGTGTACTGATTTTAGATGATCAGCCACGATCATCTTCAATGGCGGTGCTGGCTCGAGGGGCCGAGTGGTCTACTCCTGCACCTATTTTTTTTTTTTCTATGTTTCTATGTTTCTATAGCTCTACATCTGTAGTAAAAACTGAAAATGTGGGAAGCACTCTATGGAAAAGAAGCAGCTCACACAGTCCAGGAATCTTCATCAGATAATTTAGTGTTTTTGGTTCAGATTTCCAACTGATTTTCAGTGTCGGGAGAAGGGACCTGACCCAAAAGGTTCACCTATCCATTTTCTCCAGAGATGCTGCCTGACCCGTTGAGATATTCCAACATTTTGTGTCTATTTTCGACTTTCACCATTGCTTGAGGTTAAGTTTCTAACCCCCCTTCCTACCTTGCACAGCTCTGCCTGCAGAATCCAATTTCTCATTCAATCGATGTCGTTGGTACCCATGGTGACCACAAATTCTCCTCCTTCAGCCTGAATCTGCAAAAATGTTGAGTGAGATTCTTGAACCTACCAGCAGGAAAACAATGTTCAACCCTGGGCAACATGGGCGACTGGGCAGAACGGTGGCACAGCAGTGGAGTTGCTGCCGCACATCGCCAGAGACCCGATTTCGATCCTGACTATGGGTGCTTGTCTATAAGGAGTCTGTATATTCTCCCCGTGACCTGCGTGGATTTTCTCCGGGATCTCCAGTTTCCTGCCACGCTCTAAAGACGTAAAAATTTGTAGTTCAATTGGCTTGGTAAATTTTTAAGTTGTCCCTAGTGTGTGTAGGATAGTGTTAATGTGCAGGGATCATCGGTTGGCGCGGACACAGTGGGCCAATTGAGCGCTGACTCTAAACTAAAAAATCTAGATACATGTACACAAAACAATACATGTACACAAAGGTCTCTCTGTCACTTTTAAACTGTTGAGTCCCCTGCCACAATTGTTCACTCACTCTTCTACCTCCCATCCTGTGCAGCTAAGGGCGGTCATGGTGGCGCAGCGGTAGAGTTGCTGCCTTACAGCGAATGCAGCGCCGAAGACCCAGGTTCGATCCCGACTACGGGTGCTGTCTGTATGGAGTTTGTATGTTCTCCCCGTGACCCGTGTCGGTTTTCTCCGAGATCTTCGGTTTCCTCCCACACTCCAAAGGCGTACAGGTATGTAGGTTAATTGGCTTGGTAAAATAAAAATTGTCCCTAGTGTGTGTAGGATAGTGTTAATGTGCAGGGATCATCGGTTGGCGCGGAGACTCAGTGGGCCAAAGGGCCTGTTTCCGCGCTGACTCTAAACTAAAAAATCTAGATACATGTACACAAACACAAACTCATCTCTCTGTCACCTTTAAACTGTTGAGTCCCCTGCTGTTGAGTCGCTGGTCAGCATGGACCCGGTTTCCGCGCTGTATCTCTAAACTAATCTACAGTGGCTTGCAAAAGTATTCATACCCATTGAACTTTTCCACATTTTGTCACGTTACAACCACAAACGTAAATGTATTTTAATGGAATTTTATGTGATAGACCAACACAAAGTGGCGCATAATTGTGAAGTGGAAGGGAAATGATACATGGTTTTCAATTGCTTTTACAAATAAAAACTGAAAAGTGTGGCATGCAAAAGTATTCAGCCCCCTTTACTCTGATACCCCTAAATAAAATCCAGTGCAACCAATTGCCTTCAGAAGTCACCTAATTAGCAATTAAAGTCCACTTGTGTGTAATCTAATCTCAGTATAAATACAACTGTTCTGTGAAGGCCTCAGAGGTTTATTAGAGAACATTAGTGAACAAACAGCATCATGAAGCCCGAGGAACACACCAAACAGGTCAGGGATAAAGTTGTGGAGAAGTTTAAAGCAGGGTTAGGTTATAAAAAAATATCCCAAGCTTTGAACATCTCACAGAGCACTGTTCAATCCATCATCCGAAAATGGAAAGAGTATGGCACAACTGCAAACCTACCAAGACATGGCCGTCCACCTAAACTGACAGGCCAGGCAAGGAGAGCATTGATCAGAGAAGCGGCCAAGAGGCCCATGGTAACTCTGGAGGAGCTGCAGAGATCCACAGCTCAGGTGGGAGAATCTGTCCATAGGACAACTATTAGTCGTACACTCCATAAATCGGGCCTTTATGGAAGAGTGGCAAGAAGAAAGCCATTGTTGAAACAAAGCCGTAAGAGGTCCCATTTGCAGTTTGCCACAAGCCATGTGGGGGCACAGCAAACATGTGGAGGAAGGTGCTCTGGTCTGATGAGATCAACATTGAAGTTTTTGGCCTAAATGCAAAACACTATGTGTGGCGGAAAACTAACACTGCACATCACCCTGAACACACCATCCCCACTGTGAAACATGGTGGTGGCAGCATCATGCTGTGGGGATGCTTTTCTTCAGCAGGGACAGGGAAGCTGGTCAGAGTTGATAGGAAGATGGATGGAGCCAAATACAGAGCATTCTTGGAAGAAAACCTGTTAGAGTCTGCAAAAGACTTGAGACTGGGGCGGAGGCTCACCTTCCAGCAGGTCAATGACCCTAAACATACAGCCAGAGCTACAATGGAATGGTTTAGATCAAAGCATATTCATGAGTTAGAATGGCCCAGTCAAAGTCCAGACCTAAATCCAATTAAGAATCTCTGGCAAGACTTGAAAATTGCTGTTCACAGACACGCTCCATCCAATCTGACTGAGCTTAAGCTATTTACAAAGATGAATGGGCAAAAATGTCAGTCTCTAGATGTGCAAAGCTGGTAGAGACATACCCCAAAAGACTTGCAACTTAATTGCAGCGAAAGGTGGTTCTACAAAGTATTGATTCGGGGGCTGAATACTTTTGCACGCCACACTTTTCAGTTTTTTATTTGTAATAAAATTTGGAATCCATGTATAATTTTCCATCCACTTCACAATTATGCACCACTTTGTGTTGGTCCATCACATAAAATCCCTATAAAATACATTTACGTTTGTGGTCGTAACGTGACAAAACATGGAAAAGTTCAAGGGATATGAATACTTTTGCAAGCCACTGTAAGTTGCTGGTGCTGTCATGCTACCAGCCACCAAGGGATTGAGGAGGAATTTCTTTAGTCAGAGGGTGGTGAATCTATGGAATTCATTGCCACAGATGGCTGTGGAGGCCAAGTCAATGGATATCATTAAGGCGGAGATTGGCAGATTCTTGATTAGTAAGGGTGTCAGGGATTATGGGGGAGAAGGCAGGAGAATGGGGTTGAGAGGAAAACATAGTTAATGGTCAGTGCAGACCCGGGTGAGCTGAAGGACCTATCTCCACACTATATGTCTCTCCGTGACTATGAAGTACTTTGTAACCTAAGGAAAAGGGGGAAATCCTTTAAGACTGAGATGAGAAAGACTTTTTTCACACAGAGAGTGGTGAGTCTCTGGAACTCTCTGCCACAGAGGGTAGTTGAGGCCAGTTCATTGGCTATATTTAAGAGGGAGTTAGATGTGGCCCTTGTGGCTAAGGGGATCAGAGGGTATGGAGAGGAGGCAGGTACGGGATACTGAGTTGGATGATCAGCCATGATCATATTGAATGGCGGTGCAGGCTCGAAGGGCCAAATGGCCTACTCCTGCACTTAATTTCTATGTTTCCATGTTTCTATGTAACATTATCACTAATGTCAGGCAGGAAATTCAGCAATCAATTGGCTCACAGCAAAATCCCACAAACCTCAGTGTGAAAATGATCAGATAATCTGTCTTGCGGCCACAAGTAATCAAGCCTTGTGCCACTTCAACACCTATCCCACCTTTCGTCTCCCGACTACAATCAGTCTTGTCCCGAAATGTCGCTACTCATATCCTCCAGAGATGCTGCCTGATCCGTTGACATCCTCCTACACTTTTTGTGTTAATCTGCCTTGGGCGTTGATAGTGTTTCTTTAAATAAAGCTCCCAGATATGGATGAACCCTTGTCCCATTTGGAAATGTAATTATTTCTACCACTGCCAATGCAAAGCACCAGATCATTTTGCACTGCAGCACATCAGGAAAAAAAAGCACTGATCTCCTTCTCCACGAGGTCAAGTCCAAAGATATTCCACAGCCAGAGTAGCCTGTTAAAGCTGCCTGTGCTTCAGTCCACTTTGAAGACCATCCCTTACAAATATCAAAGGATTTTGAGGAGAAACTCCAGAAGATGCATTTCCCACAGGGTCTTTCTGAGAATGGTTCTGTGAGAGAAAAAGTTTGAAGCCACCATCTTTGACTTGAGAAAATGAAATGGAATCTTAAGTGTCTGGAAGAAATACTGTGCAGTCTTATCACCGAATGAATGTTTTAACACAGGCCACAGAAGAAGATCTTTCCCAGAAGAGGCCAAAAGATGTGAGATTTTCTTTCATTTTTGGAGCCAGATGAATAGGACGTTCTGTAGAGATGTCCAAGGGTGTGCAATGCCTCAGGCTTTGCCTTGCTGCTGCTGTCCACAGGACAGCATATTTTCCACCGCTCCTCAGACCACTCTGGGCAAACCAAGCCAGGTGAGCCCAGGGACTAAAACCTCTGGTGAAGCAAGTCTTCACATTACAACTGATTCAAGCACTGGGACATAAAGATAATTTGAATTTCAACTAACTATTGTTCAAAACTACAGTAATCCCCACCCTTAATCTCACTTAAGTTGTCATAAGGGTCATACAAGTGGACATAGACTTTAAGTTGGCCATTTGTCATAGAATATCACAAGATATTAGAAAATCCTTGAATAAACCTTTTCTTTACAGGCAAAGGGGAAAGTAAAGAGAATGACTTGATTAGTACAGGTGTCAGGGGTTATGGGGAGAAGACCGGAGAATGGGGTTAGGAAGGAGAGATCGATCAGCCATGGCAGAGTAGACTTGATGGGCCGAATGGCCTAATTCTGCTCCAATCACTTATGACCTTATGTCATTGATTCATAGTCATACAGTATGGAAATAGGCCCTTCGGCCTAACTCGTGCATGCCGACCAAGATGTCCATCTAAGCAGATCCGAGCATTGCAACATAAAGTTAATGGACTCAATTGACACATATGTTTGAAATGCTCTTGAAATTAAATGCATAATTCTCCTGTGAAGTGTTGGCTAAGGTTTTTGCATGACCATTGTATTCTATCCTTGATTCCAAATGCAACTCATCTATAAACTTTCCCCAGCTAACACAAATATTCACTTCAGGCCTGAGACGCAGGTGACATGAGGCTTATTAATTCTGAGTATTTGGAGTGCAATAATTAAAGTTTTGGGGGCAGGGCATATTAAACCAGAGGCTTCATATGTACATTATTCAATAATCCGCTCTTGTGTTGACTCATTTGAAATGAAACTCGATGTGTTCATCAAAATTTAATTGAGCTTGCTGTCGACCAAGACCTTAAACTCTACTACCAAGAGTTTAATTTCTGAAGGAAGTGTAAATCCAACACACTTGATAATCTTTTACTCATTTAAAGGGGGATTTCCTTTCAGCAACAGCAACAGAAAATGTTGGAAAACATAGAAACATAGAAACATAGAATCATAGAAAATAGGTGCAGGAGTAGGCTCTTCGGCTCTTCGAGCCAGCACCGCCATTCAATATGAACATGGCTGATCATCCAGAATCAATACCTTGTTCCTGCCTACTCCCCATATCCCTTGATTCCGTCAGCCCTAAGATCTATCAGCAAGTCATGCAGTATATGTGGTCTCTTTATCGAGTCCACATCACAAGATTACAAATTGTTCAGCCACAGCTGAACACACTTCACGGCATCTGCATACAATGGCGTCCAGCGCTTTTTGTGCTTCTTGTGTGTAGTGGTGGAAAGATTGGTAGGAAACAGGGCCGCAACGTGAACGCTCATTCCTTGACCCCAGTATTTGTGGTAAGAGAAGCAGAGTTACCATTTCAAGTCAAATACGCTTTGGCAGAACCTTTCATGAGTTTCAATGGTGGGTTTTCAACCTGAGACATTAGTTCTGTTTCTCTCTCCAGGATGTTGCCTGACCAGATGAGCGATTCCTGCATCGTCGGTTTTCGTTTCAGATTTCCAAAGCCTGCAATTTTTAATTTTTTAATTTTCTAATTTCAATAGTCCCCAAAAATGTTTGTCGGGATCATGACCCATCGTTAATCTGAGTCTATCCAATGCATGAAGATAGCATTCAGGCAGTGTTAATAATACTGGCCATTAGCTGTATACTTGGACAGTGGTATTGTGAGTGGTCAGTGACTTTTGAAGCTAGACTAGAGGAGATGCATTGTGGCTGGCATCGATGATTGCAGTTATGCAGGCATTGCCTCAAGCCTGGAATGCTGTGAAGAGTAGAGCAATATTGGAGAGAACGAGCTCTAAGCTCTCCATGAGATGCAACGGAAGCCCTTATGGAGAAGAATGGTTGTCTTGTTTTCACTGAATATCAGGGGGCACTCTAAACTGCTAGAAGGGTGAAGACAGAGGAGAGTCTGGAGGTGAAAGGATTATTGGCTGGAAGCATATGACTACAATGATGCAAAAATTCAGTGAGCTCACGCACAAATGGTAGAAGTTACTGAAAATCTCTTCAGATTCTATATCCCACTAACCATACCATGTAAAGCAGGCACGTAAATTCTTCATTTCCCAATCACGCTCTCAACAGTCCCCATTAACCAGCCTTGTATCTAGCCTTGTTAGAGTCATAGTGCGTGGAAACAGGCCCAACCCTCCCAGGTGAACCAACATGCCCTTCTAACTTAGTCCCACCTGCCTGCATTTGACTCACCTCTACAATACTAAAACACGTGTGTGTGTGTGTGTGTGTGTGTGTGTGTGTGTGTGTGTGTGTGCGTGTGCGTGTGTGTGTGCGTGTGTGTGTGTGTGTGTGTGTGTGTGTGTGTGTGTGTGTGTGCGTGTGCGTGTGCGTGTGTGTGTGTCCTATTTTCATCCAAACGGCAGGCCACAGCCTTCCTATTTCACACATTCTACTCACATTTTTCCCGTAGAGGCGATAAACATTTCCTGTCGTATTCCACCGGGCTGTGCATTGACCCTATCTATTCCTCTTATGGTCTTATTCACCTCTATAAGATCACCCCTCATCCTCCTGTGCTCTAAGGAATAAAGTCCTAGTCTGCTCAACCTTTCCCTATAGATCAGTGTTGTGTCCTGCAGTCACCACTAGAGGACTCGAAAAGAATGTTTCCTCAGGGAGGGTCCAGGGGGAGATGCAGGGCTTTAGTGGCAGCCATGTAGGCTTGAAATAAATACACTTCGGGTTCTGGACACCAAGTGTAGTTTGTGAGTTATTTAGCCCTCGAATACAACATCTGGTGACAAGGATGGCTGGTTTAACCCTCGCTGCCCTATCTCCATTCTTGGAAACTCCAGGAGAGCCTCCGGTACCATGGATACGCTGGTATGAAAGTTTCAAGACTTACCTGATCGCAAGTGGCCTGGACGGCGCGGCGATTTCGGACATTCGCAGCCGAGCGATTCTGCTGCATTGCCTCAGAACAGAGGGACAGAGGGAATCTTCGCGCAGCTCGACAGTGCTGCAACGAGTGTGTACAGTACTGCAGTTAACGCACTGGGCAAATATTTTGTCCCAAAGACCAGTGTGCTGATAGAGAGATACCGGTTTCGCCAGTGGTCACAGGGACATGGCAAACCAGTGAAGCAATTTGCTTCTGCATTGATAGAACTGGCGGCAAAGTGCAATTTTGGAGCACTGACTGAAGAGCAGGTGAGAGACCAAGAAGACTTCTGTCCCGCGGATTAGAGACCGCCTTCTCATGGAGGATGATGCTCTCACGCTCGAAAAGGCCCAAGCATAAGCTGTGCAAATTGAAAGTGCCATACATAATGCGAGGTGCTCACACAGCCGATGGCATGCTCTGAGGGAGCATTTAGTCATTCATCGCATCAGATGAACACAGCACCTGTGAAGGGCATTCAGAGGCAATCAAAACACAATCGCTCAAACAAGCAGTGTCCAAATTGTGGCCGGACACATGCTCCCGGGGAATGTCCAGCGTACGGTAAACGATGCAACACGTGTTCAAAGCTGAATCACTTCGAGAAAGTATGCCGGTCATCGAAGGAGAAGCGCCGTCTGTCCGCCATGTAGACGATGAATCTCCGGGTGGACACGGCGTATACTCCATAAAGGACACGGCTGACCAGAATGTTCGGTCAACAGGGGCTTTCAAAGACTGCAGGATGGAGATCGCTGGGACCTCGGTATCGCTTCTCATAGAATGTGGGGGCGAAGATTTCTATTTTGAGCGTAGACCTCTGCAATAGGCGTTTTTCAGACTATCCACTTGCTCCCCCGAGGGACACTCTTCACGCTTATGATGTTTCAACCATACCCACGATAGGGCTAGTGACGGTTCCTGTTTGCTACAAAGGAGTCAAGCTCGATCACTTCACATTCTACGTCGCTGAAGGAAAGTCTGATGGGAGTCAATTTGTTTGATCGACTA
This sequence comes from Okamejei kenojei, assembly GCA_035221665.1. Lineage (NCBI taxonomy): Eukaryota > Metazoa > Chordata > Chondrichthyes > Rajiformes > Rajidae > Okamejei > Okamejei kenojei. Next base: position 143,176,921 of record CM069132.1, read on the forward strand.
GGGTTCAAGCTTCAGGACTAAACCGGCACGAACATCAATGGGCATGAGTATCCTTCCCTTTTATCTGGTTTTGGAGTAGTTAAAGGTACTGCCATGCGCCTTGTGTAGACACATCAGTCCCACAACGCCTACGTTTTCCATTGGCGCGGAAGTCAACGGAATTTAAACGACTCGAAAAGGATGGTATCATTGAGCGCATCGATTCATCCCCTTAGATATCGAATCTTGTCATCGCGCGACACAAGAACGGTGAACTCAGGCTGTGCATCGATCTCAAATCGGTCAACAAATCCATCATTCCGGACAAATACCCTCTGCCAACAATACAAGAGCTAGCTGCATCGTTCCATAGTTCAACAGTGTTCACAACACTGGACATGCACCAAAGCTACCTTCAGGTACCCCTAGCAGAACGCAGTCAGCAGTTGTCAGCATTCATTACACATGAAGTAATATTTCATTGCCGTAGGATGCTGTATGGACTGTGCTCAGCGCCTAGCGCATTTCAAAAAATCATGGCATTGGTTCTGGCACGCATTGACGGAGCACTCAATCTCCTCGATGATGTCGTTGTCCATGGAAGGGACAAGGAGGAACACGATCGACGACTGCATGCGGTGTTAGCTCGTCTCGCGCAACACAACTTGAAGCTCAACGCAGCAAAGTGCACAAATACAGCATCCGAGATTGACTTTCTCGGGTACAGAGTGACAGCGACTGGAGTTGAGCCTACCCAGGACAATGTCCAAGCCATCAACACGCTCCCCCACCCCCCCAACTTACGTGAAAGAGCTAGCGTCATTTCTGGGCACCACCAGCTTCTACCGCAGGTTTGTGCCGCAATACGCGCAGATCGCAGAACCGCTACAGAAGCTGCTACAGAAAGACACACAGTGGGAATGGACGGACTTTGCGTTCAACACGCTGAAAGACAAAATAGCATCTCCGCATAGATCCACACCACACACGTTGACTGGGAAAACGCCAGCAGAGCCGATGATAGGGCTTCAAACACCATCGCACCCAAATCCAGACACAAAAGCAAGGGCGGAAATGATAGCACACAAACAGGCAAAAGGGAAAGCGTACTCTGATGCAAACGCAGAGTACGAGCGCCGCGGTTCAAGGTCAGCGACTGGGTACTAATCAGCCGCCCATACAGACAGCATAAGCTCGCAAGCACACTCTCAAAGCCGATACAGATTAAACAGAGATTCGGTGAGAACGCGTACCAAGATGACACCAGATGGAACGCGAGGCGTCTCATTGCAAGTTGACAGGGACAAGAAGAAGACGAATTGGGCACTTTTCCTTTCCCAATATCCAGTCAAGACAGTGACTGTGGTCAGCATACAGCAGAGCAGTCTATTTCCGCTCGACGCTCTCAGCGACAGAAGAGGAGACCTCAGTATCTGTACGATTATCAGCTGTGAAGCCATAAACGTTATGTTCACCGAGCTGTTATTTTGGACTGATTGCATATGGACATATTGGGTGGATAACTGGACTTAAATGATCACCTTCATTTACAAGGGGGGAAAAGTGTTGTGTCATGCAGTCACCACTAGAGGACTGTCTCGAAATGAATGTTTCCTCAGGGATGGGGGGGGGGATCTGCAATCAGGAATAGCTACTTCCCCACAGCCATCAGGCTATTAAACCTGGCTCGGACAAAACTCTGAACATTAATAACCCATTATCTGTTATTTGCACTTTATCAGTTTATTTATTCATATGTATATATATTTATATAATGGTATATAGAAACATAGAAAATAGGTACAGGAGTAGGCCATTCGGCCCTTTGAGCCTGCACCGCCATTTAATATGATCATGGCTGATCATCCAACTCAGTATCCTGTACCTGCCTTCTCTCCATACCCCCTGATCTCTTTAGCCACAAGGGCCGCATCTAACTCCCTCTTAAATATAGCCAATGAACTGGCCTCAACTACCTTCTGTGGCAGAGAATTCCACAGATTCACCACTCTCTGTGTGAAAAACGATTTTCTCATCTTGGTCCTAAAAGACTTCCCCCTTATCCTTAAACTGTGACCCCTTGTTCTGGAGTTCCCCGACATCGGGAACAATCTTCCTGCATCTAGCATGTCCAACCCCTTAAGAATTTTGTAAGTCTCTATAAGATCTCCCCTCAATCTTCTAAATTCCAGCAAGTACAAACCGAGTCTATCCAGTCTTTCTTCATATGGAAGTCCTGCCATCCCAGGAATCAGTCTGGTGAACCTTCTCTGTACACCCTCTATGGCAAGAATGTCTTTCCTCAGATTTGGATACCAAAACTGTACGCAATACTCCAGGTGTGGCCTCACCAAGATCCTGTACAACTGCAGTAGAACCACCCTGCTCTTGTACTCAAATCCTTTTGCTATGAATGCCAACATACCATTCGCTTTCTTCACAGCCTACTGCACCTGCATGCCTACTTTCAATGACTGGTGTACCATGACACCCAGGTCTCGTTGCATCTCCTCTTTTCCTAATCGGCCACCATTCAGTCTACCCTCCTGTTTTTGTCACCAAAGTGGATAACCCCTCACTTATCCACATTATACTGCATCTGCCATGCATTTGGTCACTCACCCAACCTATCCAAGTCACCTTGCAGCCTCCTAGCATCCTCCTCCAATGGAGATGTTGCATTCAATTCCCTCATCCAGATCATTAATATATATTGTAAATAGCTGGGGTCCCAGCACTGAGCCTTGCGGCACCCCACTAGTCACTGGCTGCCATTCTTTGCTCCTACCCTTTGCTTCCTGTCTGCCAACCATGGCACACTGATCTGTTTTGTAGTCAATGCCTACTATGTTCTGTTGTGCTGAAGCAAAGCAAGAATGTCATTGTCCTATCAGGGACACGTGACAATAAACTCACTTGAACTTGAACTTGAACTTGCAGGGCTTTAACGGCTGCCATGTTGGCTTGAAATAAATACACTTCGGGTTCTGGACACCAAGTGTCGTTTGTGAGTTATTTAGCCCTCGAACACAACAATCAGGCCCTCGAGTCCTGGCAACATCCTCGTAAATGTTCTCTGCACTCTTTTCAGCTTAACACCATCTTTGCTTTAACAGTGTGACCAAAGCTCAGCACAATACTCCAAATATGGCCTGACCAATGTCTTGCACAACTGTAACATTACCTCCAATCGTCTATACCTGGTAGAAAAGAACTGCAGATGCTGATTTAAATCATAGTCACAAAATGCTGGAGTAACTCAGCGGGACAGGCAGCATCTCTGGAGAGAAGGAATGGGTGACTTTTCGAGTCAAGACCCTTTTTCGCTCCGAAACGTCACCCATTCCTTCTCTCCAGAGATGCTGCCTGTCCCGCTGAGTTACTCCAGCTTTTTGTGTCTATCTTCTGCACCCAATAATCTGACTCATGAAGGCTAATGTGCCAAAACATTCCTTAACCACCCGCATCTACCTGAAACGCCATTTTCAAGGAACTATGTACCTGCACCGCTAGATCCCTCTGCTCTACAACATTCCCCAGAGCCTTGCCATTCGCTGTCTAGGTCCTGCCCTGGATACACATCTACACCTCGCACTTATCTGTATTAAATTGGCCCGCAGTAGGCCTTTAGCTAGCACGGAGAAGAAGCGCTAACTCCAGCTCAACTCTGCCTGTTCCGCCAGGTTAACCGACAGCCCTGGACTGACGGGACACCGGCCTGGAGCAATGGAGTTAGCGGTTCTTATCCGCGATGGCTGTAAGCCTGGGCCGCCACTGTTCCAGGCCGGTGTCCTGTCAGTCCAGGGCTGTCGGTTAACCCGGCGGGACAGGCAGAGTTGAGCTGGAGTTAGCACTTTTTCTCCGTGCTAGCTGTATGTCTGGGGCCGCCACTGCTGTGGGCCGGTGTCCCGTCAGTCCAGGGTCTCCATGGACATCTCCAGCTGCCCCTGGACGGGGAAGAGACACTCGGGAGGGGACGGGGACGGTCCAGTAGCAATTCAACAGCACCTGCAGCGCCAGAGACCCGGGTTCGATCCTGACTACGGATGAAACGCAGGTCTGTATACATGCAGCAGCACCGTTGCCGAGAATGTTTATCACGAGTGACCTTTGACAAATCCCATGATTCCTTGCGTTATTCGGAATACCGAACTCGCTTATTCCGCTGACTGGTTAGCCCACAACAAAAACCTTCCACTGTACCTCGGTACACGTGACAATGAACTGAACTAAACTTACACGAGTGGCCAGCAGGGTGCAAAGTAACTTCCACACTGTCACAGCAGCCCAGCACTTCTGCAGGTGTCGAGGATTGCTGATGCCACCTTGGGAGGAGTGTCAGTATGTCCAAGGAGCTTTTCATTCAGCTTCCCACCTGTATTGCTTTTTACGCAGCAGTGGAATGGTGCAGCACACACCGGACTGAAACACACTAAAATCTTGTGTGTTAATTAGAGATGATACCTAATCTGCCCACTGCTTTAATTCCATTTTTCATGTATTTTGTGTTTTTATGACTGTTGGCAGATCAATCTCCCTCCTGGGAGAAATAAAGTTCTATCGTATCATGTCATATCTTCGACCATATACCTTTGTTCAGCACAACTCACACCCAGAGCACGAATGTGTCCTCCAGTTAATTTACTGTGCAGATATGCACACAGCATCTGACAATGGGCGAAACCAATCTGGTTGTGCATTGGTCCCAGCAGCAGAATAATACTCATGCTGAAACTTCCTTCACACATTGCAACAATTACAAATCACATGTCCTTCCCAATATCTACGTTCTCAGCAATATGAGCATTTTCCATAAATGTTCATAAATTGAAAAAAAAAAAAATGGCATTTACATTGTGCCTTACCCGATCTCAGGACACACCAAAGTTCTTAATGACCCATCGAGTACTTTTGAAGTGGAGCCATTGAACTTGTGAACATTAAATAAAACTCCCGAACTCTTGAATTTATTGTTATACCGTTTCTAGGAGTTTCTGTTCTGCCTTATCTAAAGATTGTTGCTGCTCTGTAAGCTTGCACATTACTTTATTGAAACAAATTAAGACTTTCTTTGCTATGAAATTGCCATTTATTGGCAGCTTCTGCAAAGTAGATCCTTGGAAATGATTGACTCAATCACTCTTTTTAGACATAAGCTTCTGTTATTAAATGTGTGTAGACATTTTCAATGAACTGTGGTGAAATATTCTACCATCCTTTATAACTTGATCTAATAATAACTAAGTGTATGGGTTAGTGTCAACCAATATCTTTTATAACCTCACTGACTCCAGCAGTTGCCACCTTGATTCCTCCCATTCTGCTCCCTGTGAGTCTATTCCATGTTTGCAGTTTTCTATCTGCAATACATTTGTTCTGATGATGGCATCTTCCACACATTTGTGCACTTTCAGAATTGTGCATCGAGCAAAGAGCCTCTCATTCCTCTCTGCAAATCTCTCCTCAGATGGCAGCTCTCTCATCCAAGGATCAAGTTGATGAACCCACTTAGACATTCTTTTAGCCTTAAATCCATCTTCCCACCCTGCCTCCATCTCCCTTGAATCTATTGGTATTTGAAAAATCAATCAACTGCCCTGAATGTACTGAATGATTGAGCATCATTGAAAGAGCCTGGTGTATAGATTTCTCAACATTCACAATAATCTTAGTGGGGTCATTTCTTCTCCCATCAGTCATAAAAGGGCTGTTTCAACGTGAGAAGCTGCTGTTGAATCTTTCACGGAGGTACTACAGTAACGCAGAATGGAAACAGCGCTGGGTTGCTGCACTTCAAACTCAGGCACAGCCCCATCCCCACATTGACCGCTCCAATTTGTCCTTCTGGGTTCCGCTGGCTCTCCCTGTTGGGATCAGACCGTAATTTAGTTTAGTTTAGAGATACAGCGCAGAAACAGGCTCTTCGGCCCATCAAGTCCAAACCGACCCGTGATCTCCGCACACTAACACTATCCTACGCACTGGGGACAATTTACAATTTTTACCGAAGCCAATTAACCTACAAACCTGCACGTCTTTGGAGTGTCGGATGAAACCGGAGCACCCAGGGAAAACCCACGCGGTCAAGGGGAGAACGTACAAACTCCATAAGGACAGTGCCCACAGTCTGAAGAAGGGTCTCGACCCGAAACGTCGCCTATCTCCTTCGCTCCTTAGATGCTGCTGCACCCGCTGAGTTTCTCCAGCCTTTTGTGTAGCCCACAGTCAGGATTGAACCCGGGTCTCTGCTAAGAGTTGTAAGGCAGCAACTCTACCACTGCGCCACCGTGCCGCTCAAGGTTAGGCCTCACCTCACTCAGCCCCTTTTAAAGGTTCATGCCTGGGCTTATTTGATATACAGTGGCTTGCAAAAGTATGCATACCCCTTGAATTTTTCCACATTTTGTCACGTTACAACCACAAACGTAAATGTATTTTATTGGGGTTTTATATGATAGACCAACACAAAGTGGCGCATTATTGTGAAGTGGATGGAAAATGATACAAATGTATGGTTTTCAAATTTTTTTACAAATAAAAAACTGAAAAGTGTGGCGTGCAAATGTATTCAGCCCCCTTTACTCTGATACCCCTAAATAAAATCCAGTGCAACCAATTGCCTTCAGAAGTCACCTAATTAGTAAATAGAGTTCACTTATGTGTAATCTAATGTCAGTATAAATACAGCTGTCTGTGAAGGCCTCAGAGGTTTGTTAGAGAACATTAGTGAACAAACAATGTTCCTTGGGCATCATGAAGCCCAAGGAACACACCAGACAGGTCAGGGATAAAGTTGTGGAGAAGTTTAAAGCAGGGTTAGGTTATAAAAAAATATCCCAAGCTTTGAGCATCTCACGGAGCGCTGTTCAATCCATCATCCGAAAATGGAAAGAGTATGGCACAACTGCAAACCTACCAAGTCATGGCCGTCCACCTAAACTGACAGGCCGAGCAAGGAGAGCATTGATCAGAGAAGCAGCCAAGAGGCCCATGGTAACTCTGGAGGAGCTGCAGAGATCCACAGCACAGGTGGGAGAATCTGTCCACAGGATAACTATTAGTCGTGCACTCCACAAATCGGGCCTTTATGGAAGAGTGGCAAGAAGAAAGCCATTGTTGAAACAAAGCCATAAGAAGTCCCGTTTGCAGTTTGTGGGAGACACAGCAAACATGTGGAGGAAGGTGCTCTGGTCTGATGAGACCAAAATTGAAGTTTTTGGCCTAAATGCAAAACGCTATGTGTGGCGGAAAACTAACACTGCACATTACCCTGAACACACTATCCCCACTGTGAAACATGGAGGTGGCAGCATCATGCTGTGGGGATGCTTTTCTTCAGCAGGGACAGGGAAGCTGGTCAGAGTTCATGGGAAGATGGATGGAGCCAAATACAGGGCAATCTTGGAATTGCTGTTCACAGACGCTCGCCATCCAATCTGACTGAGCTTGAGCTATTTTGCAAAGAAGAATGGGCAAAAATTTCAGTCTCTACATATGCAAAGCTGGTAGAGACATACCCCAAAAGACTTGCAGCTGTAATTGCAGCGAAAGGTGGTTCTACAAAGTATTGACCCAAGGGGGCTGAATAATTTTGCACGCCACACTTTTCAGTTTTTTATTTGTAATAAAATGTGGAAACCATATATCATTTTCCTTCCACTTCACAATTATGCACCACTTTGTGTTGGTCTATCACATAAAATCCCAATAAAATACATTTACATTTGTGGTTGTAACGTGACAAAATGTGGAAATATTCAAGGGGTATGAATACTTTTGCAAGCCACTGTACCTGTCAGGATCAGAAAACAGCAAGTTTTCCACAGTTCTTTAAACAGACTTTTTTTCACAGTAAAGTGACTTAATTCGCTATAAAGGACACAAAGTACTGGAGTAACTCAGCAGGTCAAGCAGTGTCTCTGGAGAACATAGATAGGTGACGTTTCAGGTTAGATTGAAGAAGGGTCTCGATCCGAAACGCACCTATCCATGTTCACTGGAGATGATGTCTGACCTGCTGAATTACTCCGACACTTTATATTCTTTTGTGTATGAACCAGCATCTGCAGTTCCTTGGTTTAATAACTTGCTGTAAAATTGATCGACACAAATGCAGACATGAATGCCTTCCCCTCCCCAATTTACTGGCTGACCAATAAACCTGTACCATGGTCAGAATCTCTAACATGCAGCATTTAGTAACATTTATTCTGTACAAGAAGATTTTGGGCTTATTTGCTTAAAACGCAAACAAGGGTACAACAAATACACTAATGTTCATGCATGGTACACAGTGGAGATCCTTGCATGAATGTCATTTAGTCCTTGTCGCCACAAAGAAACACAAAGGAAAACTCGCTTTATTCGCCACCCCTCAGGAGAACAATATCTGCTAAAAAGAAAATCCAGCAAGAATGTTAGTGTATATTCAGTATGCATTGATTGAAAACATGGAAGAAGGCCCTAAGTCCACATCAACCATCGGTCACAATTTCACTCTACTATGTTATCCAACTATCTACAGGTCGGGGACAATTTACTGAGGCTAGTTAACCTACTATTCTTTATGAGAAATGAGCAGGTTAACATATGATGAGCATTTGGCGGCAGTGAGCCTGCTCTCGCTGGAGTTTCGAAGAATGAGTCTCTAATGAGGAGGGACTTCATTGAAACGTACAGAATAGTGAAAGGCTTGGATAGAGTGTATGTGGAGAGGATGTTTCCACTAGTGGGAGAGTCTAGGACTAGTGGTCATGGCCTCAGAATTAAAGGACGTTCTTTTAGGAAGGAGATGAGGAGGAATTTCTTTAGTCATAGGGTGGTGAACCTGCTGAATTCTTTGCCACAAAAGGCTGTGGAGGCAAAATCTTTGGATATATTTAAGGCAGAGATAGATAGATAGATTCTTGGTTAGTATAGGTTTCAGAGATTATGGGGAGAAGACAGGAGAATGTGGTTAGGAAGGAGAGATAGATCATCCACGATTGAATGGCGGAGTAGACTAATGGGCTGAATGGCCTAATTGTACTACTATCACCTATGTTATTATGATCTTATGATGTGGGAGGAAACCGGAGTACTCGGAGGAAACCCACGTGATCAAGAGAGAACATGCAAATTCCACACAAGCACCACCCGAGGTCAGGGTCCAATTGTCGGTGGCTGTATCAGCTAAGCTACTGTGCTGCACCTTTAAGGACTTAGGCTGCCAGACAATCATTGCATTGTTGAAGCAATGCATCAACAGTGACTCATGATGCATTGTAGTACACACATTGACTTGCTTCAATAAATGATATTTGTTCCCTTTGATTTGTAATTCCACCCCTTTATTTTTACACCTCTTACTAAAACAATACACTTATAGATGCCATGGTGTTTGTAGGATGACTTTGGCGTTGATATCGTGGCATTATCTTTAGGTACTTTGTGAAGCTCAGGAAGCTAATCTGTATATCAATGCTTCCTCAAGAATTAAATAAGAAACCTGGGTAGCTTTTAAATAAGCGCCAAGAATCGACTAAGACGTTTGTAGCGTTTTTTCTCGCGACAGTAGTCTTTGAATATTTTTTAAGGCAGAGGCAGATGGATTTATTGTAAGCAATAAAGGTGAAAGGTAACCAGGAGCAATAGAGGAAGGTAGGGTTGAGGTTAGAATCAGATAAGCCACGGTTTTATTGAACAGTGGAGCAGAATGGAGCAGGTGAGTGGTACACGCCAGCTCCTCATTTGTATGCTTGTAGGAATAGGCTTTCATTCTTTATTTTGTTTTATCTCACAACCGCACTCTTTTATCAAGTGTTGTTGCTCTCGGTCTCGCTGCTGTGGACTAGACTATAAATCAAGATACAGGCTGTGCCTTCTTCTCCGAGACCCCTCAAGGGATGTGTCTGAGATGTCCATCAGGCATTTCTGGTTGAGACTATCGATGAACAGTGCGTGGAATCAATGTGATACAATGCAGCACGATCTACAAGCTAACACACTCCACTCCTGGGGCCATGTGTCATCCTTTCAAAAATAAGTGAAACCCCCTGTGCACCACACCGCTGTAGGTTTTGAGATGCGCTTCACTGCTCTTGCCCATGGGATTACATTCCTGGGTTACTTGCACTGAATCAAGCTGCTTTTTTTGTTCCATTCTACCAAACAGCACACCCTTCACCTGTGAGTGTTAAAATAACAAAACCATGTCTTGTATTATTTTGAATGTCATTCATCTGCACTCCTGGCATCGACTAAACGCTAAGGCTTCAATCTTACTTTTAAAATCCGCCTCCCATTTCCCAGCAATGCCTGTCTGCCTGCATTAATTCGGAGAGAAACGCACACTCGACTTTCATCCATCACCACTCCCACCCAGTATTGATATTACATGCTTAATTTACTGGATATGACTGATTTGAGAATTTAATGATGAATTGACAAATTAAACAATTATCCATGTATATGACTTAAAATTCAGTCTGCATTAACTCTGCATTCATCCAGCTTAATGCATGATATATTCCATTGTCTCTGTTCGTGACGGAAGCTGCCTGTGCAAACTAGCTTTAGCTTTATTATTTTCACGTGTACCAAGGTGCAGTAAGAAGCTCGATTTTGCATGGCATGCTATTAAATCAGATAGGGCAATACGTAAATACAATCATATCAAACTCAAATACAATGAGCAGAGCAAAGGGGAAGATGCAGAGTCCAAAATGTCGTTATAGATTTACAGGTAGGAAAGAGATTTAATGGGGTCGAGTGATTGTATCGGATGATAGTAGATCCTCCTCCGGGACTCGCAGGGAATGAGTCTTCGCAGCTCCAGGGCCATCTTGCAAGCATGCTGTATTCAAGGATGTCTTACTCATGGCACTGTTCCAATGCTTTTGAAACCATAACAAAAGACTGTAATTACAGTCAAGCACGTTTACTGAGGCAATTTCTTTTAGAAAAGTTGATGAAGAATTTGTGATGGATATGGATGTTAAAGTGAGAATGATGGCCCATTAAAAAAGTGATTGAATTAATTCAACACTTCCTCTTAAGCTTTATTTCCTAACCTCAAATGTTATTTCATCCAAGTATTTTACTGCAACATTGACTCCCCTGGATTGAACCTTGTGCAACCTCATAAATGAGATTAAATTGGCATCCATTTTCATGTAGTCATAGAATCATACAGCATGGAAACAGGTCCATCAGCCCAACTTGCCCACACCGACCAACGTATCCCATCTACACGTCCCACCTGCCTGCGTTTGGCCCATATCCCTCTAAACCTGTCATATCCATTTATTCCGGGCAGTTTCCCTTGCAACCGTAAGAAATGCAACACTTGTCCCTTCACCTCCCCCCTCCACTCCTTTCAGGGACCCAAGCAGTCCTTCCAGGTCCGACAGAGGTTCACCTGCACCTCCTCCAACCTCATCTACTGCATCCGCTGCTCCAGATGCCAGATGATCTATATCGGTGAGACCAAGCGGAGGCTTGGCGATCGTTTCGCCGAACACCTCCGCTCGGTCCGCAATAACCAACCCGACCTCCCGGTGGCTCAGCACTTCAACTCCCCCTCCCATTCCGCATCCGACCTCTCGGTCCTGGGCCTCCTCCATGGCCAGAGTGAGCAACACCGCAAGTTGGAGGAACAGCACCTCATATTCCGCTTGGGGGAGTCTGCATCCTTTGGGCTTCAACATTGAATTTTCTCAATTCTGTTAACCCCTGCTGTCTCCTCCCCTTCCCACCTCTCCCTCAGCCCTCGGGCCCTGGCATTCCCTCTATCTCTATCTCCCTCCCCCACCCTAGTCGCACTAGCTTCTCATTTTCACACCACAAACAGCTTACAATGGCTTGTTCCCTTTATCATCGATACTTTTTTGCATATCTTTCATTCATTGTTCTTTATCTCTCCACATCACCGTCTATATCTCTCGTTTCCCTGATCCCTGACCAATCTGAAGAAGGGTCTCGACCCGAAACGTCGCCTATCTCCTTCGCTCCTTAGATGCTGCTGCACCCGCTGAGTTTCTCCAGCTTTTTGTGTAACCCTCGATTCTCCAGCATCTGCAGTTTCTTCGTTAACACTTTGTCTACTCCACTGCAACTACTCCACTATCCATTTATTTGTCTAAATGTTTCTTAAATGGTGCGATAGTACCTGCCTCAACGGCTTCCTTTTTAGTTTAGTTTAGAGATACAGCGCAGAAACGGGCCCTTCGGCCCACCGGGTTCGCACCGACCAGCGATCCCCGCACATTAACACTATCCTACACACACTAGGGACAATTTACACAAACACCGAGCCAATTAACTTACATACCTGTACGTCTTTGGAGTGTGGGAGCAAACCGAAGATCTCGGAGAAAATCAATGCGGTCAGGGGGAGAACGTACAAACTCCGTACAGACAGCACCAGCACCTGTAGTCAGGATCAAACAAGTGCTGTAATGTCCCTGTCCCACATAGGAAACCTGAACGGAAACCTCTGGAGACCTTGCGCCCCAACCAAGGTTTGCATGAGGTTCCAGAGGTTCTCTGTCCTTCTCTGTCCTTCTTTCCCCTTCTCTCCCTCCCTCCCGCGCTCTCTAAAGGACTTACCACGCTCTGTGGCAGCCGTTTACCTTCCTCTTCATCGCACAGACAGCGCTCCTCCGCTGTCCCTGGCCCCCACCTTTGCGATGTGTGTGTGTGTGTGTGTGTGTGTGTGTGTGTGTGTGTGTGTGTGTGTGTGTGTGTGTGTGTGTGTGTGTGTGTGTGTGTGTGTGTGTGTGTGTGTGTGTGTGTGTGTGTGTGTGTGTGTGTGTGTGTGTGTGCGTGCGTGCGTGTGTGTATATACGGTCGGTAGCAATGATCCTATAGGATCTTTGATCAGTAGATGCAGCTCACGCTTTGATCGAGGCTTTCCAGGCATGTGACCAAAACCTCTGGTGATTAATGGAGAGTGACCGGAACCTCCAGGAACCTCACGGAAACCTTGGGTGGGGCGCAAGGTCTCCGTTCAGGTTTCCTAAGTGGGACAGGGGCATAAGGCAGCTACTCTACCACTGTGCCACCTTGGCCACTCCTCTGGCAGCCCGTTCCAGACACCCACCACCCTTTGTGTGAAAAAGTTACCCCTCAGGTTCCGATTAAATCTTTCTCTCCTCACCGTAAACCTATGTTCTCTGGTTCTCGATTCCCCTACTTTGGACAAGAAACTCTGTGAGTGTCTACCTGATCTATTCCACTCATGATTTTGTAGTAGTCTGGGACTCTCTTCCTTGGAGCGCAGGAGCCTGACAGGTGATCTTATAGTGTATAAAATCATGAGAGGAATAGATCGGGTAGATGCACAGAGTCTCTTGCCTAGAGTTGGGGAATCGAAGACCAGAGGACATAGGTTTACAGTGAAGGGAAAAAGATTTAATAGGAATCTGAGGGGTAACTTTTTCACACAAAAGGGTGGTGGGTGTATGGAACAAGCTGCCAGAGAAGGTAGTTGAGGCAGGTACTATTGCAGTGTTTAAGAAGCAATTAAACAGGTACATGGATAGGACAGGTTTGGAGGGATATGGGCCCAATGCAGGCATGTGGCACTAGTGTAGCTGGGACATGTTGGCCGGTGTGGGCAAGTTGGGCTGAAGGGCCTGTTTCCACACTGTATCACTCTATGACTCTCAATGATGAGTGAATCAGGTGATCATTTTGTTCCAACTTATAATATCCAAACATTTGCATTCAACCAACCTCTGTAAATGACATTTCATTTACAGCATTTTCTAGTCTCGTTTCATATTTCCAGACTTGAGTAAGTGTCTGTGGAGCAAGGAACAGAGTTAATACATCAGGCAAACGACCTTTCATTCTGAAGGTTAATTTTAACATTAGAGTGAAAAAGAATCTCTGAAATATGTATTGGATTCTCAGTTGAACAAAAGCAACTGCCTGCTGAGTAAGCAAGAGCCAAGATGCTTTGAAGAATAAGGAAATGCTTCAATGACTTTACAGGAATTGTTTCACATAAATAACAAAAGCGAGAACGGCAAAAAGTGAATCTAAAAAGGTTAAGAAGGAAGACAGCATTTAGCATACAAAGTAGTTTTGTCAAAGAGTATAAAAGTAAACCGGGCGTCACGGTAGCACAGCGGTAGAGTTGCTGCTTTACGGCGCTTGAGGCGCCAGAGACCCGTGTTCGATCCCGACTACCGGTGCTGTCTGTAGGGAGTTTGTACGTTCTCCCCGTGACCGCGTGGATTTTATCTGAGATCTTCAGTTTCCTCCCACACTCCAAAGACGTAAAGGTTTGTCGGCTTTACTCCTGGTGGCTCTGGTGTCCTATTTCAGATGAGATATCACAATACTATTGATCTTTTTCAATAGTGCTTCCGGTTAACTTTGCTGATAAACATAAAAGTGTAACAAATTCCATTCATTCTGGGTCTGAAGAAGGGTTCCGACCTGAAACGTCACCTATTCCTTTTCTCCAGAGATGCTGCCTGTCCCGCTGAGTTACTCCAGCATTTTGTGTCTATCTGTGTTATAAACCAGCATCTACAGTTCCTTCCTACACATATATTCATTCATTGAGAGGAACATCACAGGCAATGCTGGTATTTATCATTCATAGAAACATAGAAACATAGAAATTAGGTGCAGGAGCAGGCCATTCGGCCCTTCGAGCCTGCACCGCCATTCAATATGATCATGGCTGATCATCCAACTCAGTATCCTGTACCTGCCTTCTCTCCATACCCCCTGATCCCTTCAGCCACAAGGGCCACATCCAACTCCCTCTTAAATATGGCCAATGAACTGGCCTCAATTACGTTCTGTGGCAGAGAATTCCACAGATTCACCACTCTCTGTGTGAAAAACGATTTTCTCATCTCGGTCCTAAAAGACTTCCCCCTTATCCTTAAACTGTGACCCCTTGTCCTGGACTTCCCCAACATCGGGAACAATTCATTCCAAGTTGCCCCAAACTCAGAGGTGGTTGTAAATCATTTGGAGTTTAGAGTTTAAAAATACAGTATTTTGTGATGCAGCAGAAAATCAAGCCCCTTAGCCCACCGAGTTTGTGTTGGCCATCGATCATCTGTATGCTAGTTCTATGTTTTCCCTATTTCGCATCCTACACACTAGGGGCAACTTACAGAAGCCAATCAACCCACAAACCGCCATGCTTTGGAGTATGGGTATTGAATATGCTTCAGAGCACCTGGAGAAAACCCACATGCTCTCAGAGAGAACGTACAAACACCACACAGACAGCAGCTGTAGTCAGGATTGAACTCAGATCTCTGGCATTGTGAGGCAGCTGCTCTGCTACTGCACCATTGTGCTGTCTATTGACATGGCTACGTGCAGTCACAGGCAGGTCAACCTGGAGAAGGTTTTTGCAACAATCATTTACTGCGATAAGGTTTGGAAAGATTCAAAGCCATTTCTTTGTATCATAGAAACATAGAAACATAGAAATTAGGTGCAGGAGCAGGCCATTCGGCCCTTCGAGCCTGCACCGCCATTCAATATGATCATGGCTGATCATCCACCTCGGTGTCCTGTACCTGCCTTCTCTCCATACCCCCTGATCCCTTCAGCCACAAGGGCCACATCCAACTCCCTCTTAAATATGGCCAACGAACTGGCCTCAACTACCTTCTGTGGCAGAGAATAGTAAGATTAAACGAGAACTTACCAGTTTGAAGTTTGATCTTTATTTTATGAGGAGTGACGTTGAGGGATTACGTGAAGAAGGCCCGCCAGGCGCATGCGCGTCATACTTCAAAGCAGCGGCATGAAAACACAGAAACAAATAGCCGAAGTAACATAGTAAGGCTCGTAGAAGACTAGAACTACCAGATGATCTCTTAGATTATGAGGGTGGGAGCGGAGGGCACGTAATCCCTCAACATCACTCCTCGTAAAATAAAGATCAAACTTCAAACTGGTAAGCTCGTTTAATCTTACTATTTTACTTCGGAGTCACGTGAGTGACTACGTGAAGATTTCAAAGCTCTGTGTTTGCATGCCGCAGATGCACTCCATACGACAAGCTGCTTCGGTTGACACAGTAGTACAATAAAGAAGATATTGAACATTGCATGAATAATTCAATAACGATTTTAATAACAAACAGAGTAATGACCCCTCTGACCCAGGGGGAAATTACAAACAATAAGCGATATAAACAAAGCAATAAAATTAAAGGGAAACCAAAACAGCAGACCCAAACCGTGGCTTTGCCTGAACTGGTTTATCGTAAAACCGAGAAAAAGTTGCCTCTCTAGACCACCCTGCGGCCGCGAGGATTTGATCTAGCGGCACGTCCTGAGCCTTCGCCGCGGATGTAGACGCCGCCCTGGTGGAGTGAGATTTAAACACATCAGTGTCGATGCCCGCAGAACTGAGCACCTGTTTCAACCATCTAGAAATAGTTTGCACAGACACGTGCTGATATGGCTTTTTGTGACTAATGAGAAGTCCTAACTCCGAACCTCTCAGACTCCTGGTTAACTCAACATATTGGGTTAAATGTTTAACGACACATAACAGTTGGTCACCAGGATATGCTTTAAACATCACCCTGATTCCAGACCTGCCTGGTCTACTTTGTTTGAGTAAATCACAGACATAAAATGTAACATCATCTTGAGAAAAATGCATATCATCTATTCTTAACAAGTGCAATGTTTGGACACGTTGTGCTGAAACCAACGCCATTAACATAACCACTTTAAGAGTCAATTTTTTCAAAGATAATGACGCAATTGGAGCCCATTGCCGCAGCAGTGTGAGAACTATACTGACATCCCAGATTGCTGTATATCTGGGTTGAGGGGGTTTTTTGTTAAAAATTCCTCTCATAAACCTGGACACCAATGGATGAGAACCCAATAGGTTGTCGTGCTGAAGACTGCCCTAAATAAGAGGACAAAGCACTGCGAGCAGTGTTAATAG
This sequence comes from Okamejei kenojei, assembly GCA_035221665.1. Taxonomy (NCBI): domain Eukaryota; kingdom Metazoa; phylum Chordata; class Chondrichthyes; order Rajiformes; family Rajidae; genus Okamejei; species Okamejei kenojei. Next base: position 143,193,829 of record CM069132.1, read on the forward strand.
CACTATAACTAAGGTGCTCATCAAAATGCAAAGTAGCAAGGAACTCCAACACATCCCTTATACTAGCAGTAGCATATGATATATTAGACTGTACACAGAAGCATTCCCATTTCTTAATGTGCACGAGGTATTGCTTTTTAGTGCTAGTTCTTCACCCTGCAGTCATAACCTCCATGGTCCTGTTCGATAATCCAAGGCCTTGAAATGGTCTGGTCAGAACCTGCAGACCAACAAATTGATATGGTCATGTAATGGGTGACTTTCTCCTGTAACCAGATGCACCAACAAATGACTGCTGCTGGGAATGCGCATGAATGGCTGTGCCATCATTCTCAGTACCAATGGGAACCATGATTGTGTTGGCCAATCTGGGACCACCAAAACACCATTGGCGGAGTCCCGCTCTATTTTAGTAAGACATTTCGGAATCAGGCAGAATGGAGGAAACGCATAAAAGAACGAATGTCCCCAGTGTAACGAGAACGCATCCACAGCTAATGCACCTGGATCTGGCTCCCAGGAGATATATTTAGGCAACTGGTGATTCAGTCTGGATGCAAAGAGGTCAATATCTGGCAAACCAAATCTAGCAACAATGGTTTGAAATATGCTGACATTCAACATCCATTCTATATTGTCATTAAATGTTCTCGACCTAAGGTCTGCTACCACATTATCTATCCCTGGTAGGTAGATGGCCGAAACCCAGATGTTGCGTGAAATACACCAATCCCAGATAGTATTTGCCAAACTATCACATAACACCGATCTTGCTCCTCCCATATGATTAATATATGCCACAGCTGTAGTGTTATCAATCTGGAGTTGAACGTGGAAATCTGACATGGTGGAGAAATATGCTTTTAGCCCATAAAAAACACCCAATAACTCCAGGTAATTAATACCATGTGTGTGAAGAAGCAAGTGCTCTTTCTCAGTCCATCTACCCCCACAGCTAGACTCTGTGTCTGTAGCCCCCCATCCGAGAGCGCTAACATCAGTCTATAAAATCACGGAAGGTTCGTCCACCAAAATGTAATTGGTGGCTTGGCTAATATTAACAACCCACCACTGCAATTCTGCCAGAGCCGTGGTGGGTAACTGCATAAGGCGATCAAAATGACCTGCATTCTGTTTCAATGCTTGTTCTCTTGCTCTTTGCAAATGTTGATAATGCAAAGGCCCGAACTGTATTGCCGGAAAGGCTGCTACCAATTTCCCAATACCCTTTGCAACGTCTCGGATGGAAGGGTAAAGAGTTTGTGTAAGACGAATACAGACATTAACAATATCTAGTACCTTAGCAGCTGGTAATGTAACTGTCATATGAACTGAATCCAGAAGAAACCCCAAATACTCAATCTGTTGGGTTGGCTGTAACCTGGACTTAAGTGGATGGACCAAAAACCCCAATGATTCAAAGAGATTCTTGGTTGCTGTAACAGAGGCTGCAGCTGACTCTTGAGTGGTGCCCACAATTAAGATATCATCTAAATAGGCCATGACAATGTGATTGTGGGCCCTCAATTGCCCTAGCACAGGTTTCACCAATTTAGTAAATAACCTAGGTGCAGAACTTAATCCATTAGGCAATGCTCTATATTGCCACAGCTGTCCCATCCAATTAAATTTCAAGTACCTCCGATAATCAACATGAATTGGCACCGAATAATAAGCATCTTGTAAATCAATGGTGGCCATATAACAGCCCTGTGACACCAGCTGCTTTGCAGTAACGAATGTGTCCATTTTAAAATGCCTATAGAGAACTGAAGTATTCAATTGAGTGAGATCCAGAATTACTCGACAACCACCATCTTTTTTGGGTCTGGGAAAAATATTAGACACAAATTGTTGAGCATGATGAACTGCTTTTTCAATCACACCTTTACGGAACAAATTCTGAATCTCCACATTGATTTGCTCAGTCTCCGGAACAGAAAACACCAACACTTTACTAGGCTTATGCTGGAAAGGTGGATCTATCCCTGAGATAAACTCAATGGTGGACCCTGACACCGTATTTAGTATAGAGATATCAGACGTTATACAACACCATTCGTTATAAAATAAATGTAACCGACCTCCAATAGGAGGTTGCACACCCGAATTTGTAACTTGAACACAAAGTCCCTGTACCTCTGTCGGTGTTTTGGAAACCTGTTGTCTGGCCGTGTTGGGGTTATAGGGAACCTGATGTGGTGGATACCCTCGTTGCCACCCTGGCCTCCCTCTGCTGGGCCCAGCACCCGGATCGGACCTGCGGTAAACGATCCCCGGCTTCCGAAGAGACGGACGAGATGCGGCCGGCTTCATTGGCCCCATAGTTTTCGCCTCCTCATCAATATCTCTAATTTGCTTGACCAGATCGGAGCCAAACAGGAGTTCAGGTGCCTGGACGTTGGTCACCTTACAGAGTGCAGCAAATTTTTGATTTAAAGTAGGCCTGATGGCAATTTTACGAATGCAGTTAATTTCGAAGAAGACGTTACAAATCATAGCTAACATATCCTTCTGTAACGGAGATAACACGGCCCCTCGGACCATGGTGCCAAATGCAGTGATCGTGGCCGCCACCAGTTTGAGGACGTGCTGATAACGAACCTCCTGCCCCCTCATGGAAGGACTCATGGGTGCCCATATTGCTGGGTTCACCATTGGCACTTTTAATGAAGCACAGTTAACAGGTGTTTTATATTTGCTGCTTGTCTCCTGCATGACAGATAGTTGCAGCTGGTGAGAAACTAAGTAATTTATATTAGTTGCGAGATATTCCTCCATGGCCTCACCAGTTCCCTCCGGAATAGCAAAAGACATTGCTATGTCCGGTACACCCGGAGCAAGGCTCTTGTGCTCTGGTGTTTGCACATAAGCAGGGACACCAGACATAGGGTCAGCTGCATCCTGCCCTGCATCTCCCATTTGATATTCTAGGGAGGCATCCCCCAGTCCTATAACAGGCGCTGGAAGGAATTCACCACGGCGGTATTCCAGGTAATCCTCTTCACAGGATCCCTGCTGCTCAATTGTCTGAGAGGTCTCTGTGGCTTTAGCCCCTTGCTGTAGCAAAAGCTGCAGCATGTGTTCCATCTGTTGCATTTTCCCCCACATCTCTTTAGCCCCTGGGGGAGAATCACCACCGTCATCTGAATCATCAGATAGTACTGGCCTGTTTGTTTTACTTGTGGCCTTGCTGTGCCTCTTAGCAGCCACAGCCTGTTGAGTTTCAGGCACTGGCCTGGAAGCACTTTCCACTGGTGGTAACGGTGAAACTGCCCCCGGTATCGGAACCGGAGGTCCGGTTACTATCTCCCGACCCGATCGAGAATGCGGCTCGTCGCTAGACACGCGCTTGGAGCGCACTCTCCGCCCGGACCGGTCCATGTTGTAACTCCAACTGACTTCGCGAGCCAGCTTTACGGAGCTAAATAACCTGCAGGAAAAGTTGTTTAACACTTACCTGCAGAGTTTCTACTTACGACGCGCATGCGCCTGGCGGGCCTTCTTCACGTAGTCACTCACGTGACTCCGAAGTAAAATTCCACAGATTCACCACTCTCTGTGTGAAAAACGATTTTCTCATCTCGGTCCTAAAAGACTTCCCCCTTATCCTTAAACTGTGACCCCTTGTCCAGGACTTCCCCAACATCGGGAACAATCTTCCTGCATCTAGCCTGTCCAACCCCTTAAGAATTTTGTAAGTCTCTATGAGATCACCCCTCAATCTTCTAAATTCCAGCGAGTACAAGCCGAGTCTATCCAGTCTTCTTTGTCATTGGTGCCAAACTCTGACCGTTAGCCCAGTAACATAGTCAATACATGACATGAAAAGTGAGGATTGCTGGAATAGTCCACCTTTTCTATTTAGCTTAAGCACATAGTCCTTATCCCGGCAGCCTTTCCAATTGCACAGATTCACAAGCTGAATACAGTCTGCTTAGGCAAAAGTGCTGAACTATCTCAGGTGGTCAGGCAGCATCTGTGGAGGATATACGTGATCTCCCAGTTGCCAAATACTTTAACTCGCCTTCCCATTCCCGCACTGACCTTTCTGTCCTTGGCCTCCTCCATTATCGGAGTGAGGCCAAACGCAAATTGGAGGAACAGCATCTCATGTTTTGTATGGGCAGCTTACAACCCAGTGGTATGAATATTGATTTCTCTAACTTCAAGTAACCCTTGCATCCCCTCTCTCTCCGACCCTCCTCCCGCCCTAGTAATTGTACTAGTTTCACTGCCGTCTTGGTGAGTTTCATTGTCTGTATAACTCGTTATTAACTCAGCCACGACAAATAATGGACCATTTCCTTTATCATCGTTATTTTTTTGCATTCATTTGTTCTAAATCCATCTCTATCACCGTGTATATCTCTTGTTGCCCTTTCCCCTGACTCTCAGTCTCGACCCTAAATGTCACCTCTTCCTTTTCTCCAGAGATGCTGCCTGACCCGCTGAGTTACTCCAGCTTTTTGTGTCCATCTGTGGAGAAAATAGCTAGATGACGGGTTTGGGTCAGGACCCTTCCTTCTTCTGTCTGAAGAGGGGTCGTGAGCCAAAAAAATCGCCTATCCATGTCCTCCACAGATCAGTTCAGTTCAGTTCAGTTTATTGTCACGTCTACCAAGGTACAGTGAAAAGCTTTTGTTGCATGCTAACCAGTCAGCAGAAAGACAATAAATTACAATTAATCCATTTACAGTGTATAGATACATGATAAGGGATGATGACAGATGTCGTCGGATCTGGTGAGTTACTCCAAGACTTTGTGGTTTACTGAAGATTCCAGCACCTGCAGTTCCATGTGTTTACAGCCCTGCTTAACATGCGTCATGTCAACAGTTCGACCTTATTGCCAAACCAGCCTTTCCCTCAGTATGACCTGAGGCCCTGAGAGACCTGTAGCCAGTCTCTTGCCTGTTAAACATGAAGCTTCTGTCTGAGGCCACGTAAAGATCTGGCTTCCAGCAGATAGTTCCTGTGGAGGTCAGGGAGCACAGGTGGTTACTGCACACCTTCTGTATTCAGGAACATACAGGCCCATCATCTACTCAGCCATTCAATCATGGATGATCTATCTCTCCCTCCTTACAACATTCTCCTGCCATCTCCATAACCCCTGACACCCATACTAATCAATAATCTATCTATCTCTGCCTTAAATATATCCATTGGCTTGGCCTCCACAGCCTTCTGCGGCAAAGAATTCCACAGATTCACCACCCTCTGACTGAAGAAATTCCTCCTCATCTAATTCTGAGGTTATAACCTCTAGTCCTATAAAGGAAATGTTGTCTACAGCTCAACCTCTGTCTGTTTCCTAACACAGAGAAACCTGCAGACACGGAATTCCTTACATTGTAACAACAATTTAATTGTGGTTCGTTAGTTGTAAAGTGCTCCTGGAGAGCATACTGTATTAAGATGTATTAAGATTCTGTAACAAGATGCACAACAATAGCACGGTGGCGCAGCAGTAGTGTTGCTGCCTTGCAACGCCAGGGAACCGGGTTCGATGACTACGAGTACTGTCTGTATGGAGTTTGTGCGCTCGATCTGCGTGGGTTTTCTCAGAGTTCTTCGGTTTCCTCCTACGCTCCAAAGATGCACAGGTTTGCAGGTTAATTGGCTTGGTATAAATGTAAATTGTCCCTAGTACGTGTAGGGTAGTGTTCGGTGGCCGAAGTCAACAAATTAGCAGTATTTGTGGTGACACCAGGAACTGCAGAATGTGGAATCTTAAGCAAAACACAAAGTGCTGGAGTAACTCAGCGGGATAGGCAGCATCTATGAGGAAAGATCAGTGACTTACAATGTTCAGTTTTCTGTCACAGCTGCAGCTGACCTCCTGATTATTTTCATTTTCTGCATTTAAATGATAGGAAATGAATGAATGAATACGTTTATCAGCCAAGTATTCACATACAAGGAATTTGCCTCGTTGCTCCGCCCGCAAGTGACAACACGACATACAGTGACAGTTAGGAATGACACATAAAATATTAAACATTAATAATAAAACATTATCGATTCAATATTTGTTTTCACATACGACACAAACGAACAAACACATACAAAACAGCAAGGAGCAGTACACCTTGGCAGCCAGCAGCAGCTACACTGATGGTGCAATTAAGATGTTAAGATGGTATTGATGGTGCAATTAAGATGTTAATAATGGTGAAAATACACAAGCAATAGAAAGCTCTCGAGGATGTAAAACATTACATCAGAAAACCAGGCAGAGAGAAAAAAGCATGCAAGATCCAGCAATACTGGGCTGCTTAGTGTGGTTAGGGGCTGCAAGGTACAATGTGAGGTGGTTATTCACGTAATGAGTACTGAAGGAGTTAACACCATGGCATGAGGAAGTCAGGTTCAATGCAATCATTGTGTGTTCCCACCCCTAGAGCAAACTAAGGAAGATTTGTGAATATTATACATCTTCAATTAAAAACTCAAATTGCAACGGTTAAAAAGCTTTAAAAAAAAATACGGACAAAGGGAAAAGAGGCCTGTGTTGAAAAGGCAAGGCGTGTATTCATCATCTTGACATTTCTATTAACTGGGTGTAGCTGACCCTTCCATCGGTGTCATTCATGTTTCTGCTTGTGACAACCCATCCAACAGCCCTTCAGCGGACTAGGAATACAAATTCCCCCTGACATGCAGTGAATGACAGCGTCTCCAGAAAGGTAATGCAAATCGAAGTCAATGTCACCAAACACAAAGGCTTGCCGTTTATCTCCTTAAAGATGAGCTTTTGCAAAATGTGATCTTAAAAATTATCACAGCAGAGAGCACAATTGCCCGCCATTTTAACACCCCTTATCGAGTTTTGCACGGGATCTGCAAGTTGCTCCGATTGTCTGTGCCCCTCACTATGTCACATTGCCATCTGCTTCTAAGAACGGGGCGGCACAGTGGCGCACCGGTAGAGTTGCTGCCTTACATCACTTACAGCACTAGAGACCCAGGTTCGATCCTGCCTACGGGTGCGTGTCTGTACGGAGTTTGTACGTTCTCCCCGTGACCTGCTTTGGTTTTCTCCGAGATCTTCGGTTTCCTCACACACTCCAAAGACGTACAGGTACGTATGTAGGTAAATTGGCTTGGTAAACGTAAACATTGTCCCTAGTGTGTGTAGGATAGTGTTAATATGTGGGCATCGCAGGTCAGTGCAGACCCGGTGGGCCGAAGGGCCTGTTTCCGCGCTGTATCTCTAAACTAAACCTGGAAAGAAATCAGTGAACTAATGCAGTGTACTTCTGCAGCAAATATGTCATTGTGATTGGCATCAAGTCTGTGTTTATAGTTTGGTTCTGAGCAATGGTCTGCAGCTGCCACATGCACGTGCACAAGTTCCATCGTGTGTAACACATTTGTCATAGTGATAAATAATTTATTTTTGGATTAATGGAATAGCTAGCACTCTGGCCTCTTGAGTCAGAGGTTGTGTTTCTCCAGCCACACCTGTTGCCACGGACTACAATCTTAGCATGTCCGACCGTGCTCTCTTTAGCACATTGTGAGGTTAAAACAATGCCACCATCTTTCTTTCATGGAGTTACTTAAAAAAGAACAGGATGAGATAACATAAAGATAGCCAATATGTAGGTTTAGGTTTATTATTGTCACGTACAGTGAAAAGCTTTGTTTTGCATGCTATGCAAACAGATCAGATATACCATTCACAAATACAATCGAGACAATCTCAAGTGCAATAGGTAGAGCAAAGGGGTAGATACACAGTACAGAACATAGTTCTCAGCATTGTAGTGCATCAGTTCCATAGACTAAGTCCAGTATCTGCTAGAAGTAGAGGTGAATCAGATGTGTAGGATGTGTAAGATGCGAAGAAGGGTCTCGACCCGAAACGTCACCCATCCCTTCTCTCCAGAGATGCTGCCTGTCCCGCAGAGTTACTCCGGCATTTTGTGTCTACTTTCAAGGTGAATCAGATAGCATCCTAACATATGGAAACACCATAACAGAGTGGAAGAATGTTCAAGAAGGAACTGCAGATGCTGGAAAATCGAAGGTAGACAAAAATGCTGGAGAAACTCAGGGTCTTCTTCGGGTCTGAAGAAGGGTTTCAGCCCAAAACGTTGCCTATTTCCTTCGCTCCATAGATGCTGCCGTACCTGTTGAGTTTCTCCAGTACTTTTGTCTACAGAGTGGAAGATGCTGTTTTTGAGTCCGATAGTGTGCGCTATTAAGATTTTGCACCTTCTGCTGGACGGGAGCAGGGAGAAGAAGGATCGCGATCCAAAACATCACCCATTCCTTCTCTCCAAAGATGCTGCCTGAGTTACTCCAGATTTTTGTGCCAATCTTCGGTATAAACCAGCATCTGCATTTCCTTCCTACACGATGTGTGTTAAATATTCTGTTCACCTTCCAGAATGCCTTCGAACCAGTCTGGTATCCTACATGCCAGAATCTGAAAGCGATTTAATGGACCAGGTATGTTTGAAATTAATTCACACTGAGAAGTTAAAAAAAAATCTTTAAAGCTTGAGGGAAATAATGCAGACTCTCGCTGTGATTTACAATAGTAAATTGAATCAGCAGCAACATATGACATGTCAGGTTGAATATTTGTACTGAATGCTGTGCCACATATTTTGCCTCAGGAGGTAGCACTCACGAGTTATTTTATTTAGTCAATCCTATCTACGCTTCTTAAAAATAAAACTACCTGGTGGCAACAAAATTGTGGAACCGCATCCAATACATGGCAATAATGATTGGAATAGATTGGCCTTAGAAAACCACAAACCACTCCACAAGGTATCACTGACATTAACACCTGGTGAAAGAATTGTAGGGAACATACTACTGGGATAAGGGGGTTGTTTATGTATGACAATAGACAATAGAAAATAGGTGCAGGAGTAGGCCATTCGGCCCTTCGAGCCAGCACCGCCATTCAATGTGATCATGGCTGATCATCCCCAATCAGTACCCCGTTCACGTCTTCTCCCCATATCCCCTGACACCGCTATTTTTAAGAGCCCTATCTAGCTCTCTCTGGAGGACTGAGATGAGGAGAAACTCCTTTATTTAAAGTATTATAAATTGTCGGAGTTACCTACCTCAAAGGGTTGTTGATGCCCAGTCATTGAATATACTTAAGGCTGAGATGAACATACTTTTCATTACTGAGGGAAGTGGAGATAATACAGATCAAGTGTGAAAAGACTTGAAGCACAGGATCAGCGAAACTCTTATTGAATGGCAGAGTTGACTTGAAGAACAATGTAACCTGCAGTCATTTCATTTTATGCCCAATTTCCAAAATAGTATTTTCTTGATTAGTACAAGTGTCAGGGGAGAGAAGGCAGGAGAATGGGGTAAGGAGGAAGAGATAGATCAGTTATGATCAGAATGGTGGAGTAGACTTGGGCCGAATGGCCTAATTCGGCTCCTATTACATGACCTTATGGCCTTATAATGAAGTTCTAAGCTAGGCTGCTTATATCAATTCAGTGTAAGAGTGTCATAAGTAACATTTAATAGCCAATGTATATTCAGGTGAGCCCCCAGTCAAAAAGTTAGTTTGGAAATGGCTCTCTTTGGGGGTACGGGGGAGTGGTGATTTTCCGTTAAAAATATTATCTTCACAGGAGAAACAAAGGGCCCAAAATGCATAGTCTCAACAGTTTTCAATAACAACCCAAATTATTAGACGATGTAATTATGGGCACTATTAAAATCCTTTGGAATTGAAGGATAAGCTGCATATTGAAAAATGAAGTTGTTTGAAATTAGTTTGTTGTACTACACCAACTTGTTAAGACTTCTATCATTTACACGCTCAATGAAACAAATGTCAAATTAGTGGGAGAATTTGCTGTGATCTTCTACTGACTAATCGGGTTGAATTGCATCAGATCGCTCAATATTGAGAGGCAATATTTTCTTTTTCCCATCAGTGAAAGTTGGATTCAAAGTTATGTGCCATTGGTGACAGTGCATTAAGGTTCATCTACCGCTCCGTTTTAAAATTCATCGCGCAGGCACAAATAGTAACCATTCTCATGGTTTAGTATAGTTTAGAGATAACAGCACGGAAATAGGATCTTTGGTTCCACGGAGTCCAAACTAACCATCAACCGACTGTTCACAGTAGTTCTATGTTATCCCACTTTCGCATCCACTCTCTACACACTGGGTACAATTTGCAGAGATAACCTACAAGCCCGCACATCTTTGAAATGTGGAAGGAAACCAGAGCACTTGGAGACTTGAGGACTCCGGGGTGGTAAGTCCACAGACCGGAGTCCTCAAGGTCGATTCCAGTTGGAGGCCGCCAGCTCCTAGAATCTAGCAGCCGGGGACTAGCTGCAGTTCCGAGGTCGGCACGCCTGCCCCGGGACTGACTGTAGCGCCCAGGGCGCCAGCATGCCCCGGGACTGGATGTAGCGCCCAGATCGGCTCGCCCGCCCCACACTCCAAAGATGTGCAGGTTTGCTAGTGTACGGGGCGATTGCTGGTCCGCACGGAAACGGTGGGCGCCCAGGTCAGCTTGCCTGTCCGGGGACTGGCTGTAGCTCCCAGGTCTGGCTGCAGTGCCCAGGTCGCCTGTGTGCCCCAGGACTGGCTGCAGATCCCAGGTGGCGAAAACTAATTGAAAAACAATACGCCTGCAGACCAGATGATTTCCGGTTAAGGGCCAGTTCCGGCCCGTGGGCCGTAGGTTGCTGACCCTTGTCCTAGATGCTAGCCCTCATTGTGTTCCCCCCCCCCCCATGTTTTAAAAGCGATTTACGCCCATGTCAGGATCGTACCTGGGTCTCTGACGCTGTGAGTCAGCAACTCTGCCAAATGCACCACTGAGCCAGTTTAATTCTCTATTCAGATTGCATACTTCTATTTTTGTCAGGGTGGGGGGGAGGCTGGGGTGGGGGGGGGGGGGGGGGTGGTTGGGAGGAATGGAGGAAACTTGTGTCTGGGAAGATGGAAAAGGTTATATGTTTGCTTGATGCCTTTCTTGGCACAATGGCGAATAAAATAGACGTTTCGGGACGAGAGGGTGCCAGAAGTAATATTCTCATCTCATCTGCCTGCCAAGCTGCAAGCTACAAAAAACAGATAAACACTTGCTCAAAGTACAAGACTAATGGTGATCAGCAGTGTGCCCCTGCCCCGAAATAAGAAGAGCACAAATTATCCATTATCTCTCCACCACTTAAGCAATTACGATGAGCAGAATTACATATCATTGGCTACATTCTTGAAATAATAGTCGTTTATTTGCCTGACTTGGCCCTGCATGCACACTGTAAATGGGAACAAAAATTATTGATAAGAACATTATGCCATATGTCGTGTATTTTAGTACCCACAATGAATATATACCCTTGAAATGTACCTTGCCCTAAATCAATAGGCTATGCTCCTTGGGATTATGCAACAAATTTAAAACTTGAATTCCGAGGCAGAATGGATAAATGGGAAAATGTGGAATGGATAACTCAAATTAATTTTGTGCTTTACCACAGATAACTTGTATTTGAACATTTTTTGGCAAATAGTCATCAAAATCCCCCTGCTCTGGTGATGAATGCAATTGCCTCAAGTTATGTGCTACATTGTTTCATTGCCTTACATTACACCTTTTGCAACTTTGTGCAGCCGCAGTGAAATGTTTTGCTTTGAAGGATAATCACTGCCCTGATAAAGTGATGTGATATAGTGTGGCGCTGTGTTGCAGCTCACAGTGCCAGGGACTCCCATTCAATACTGACCTGAGATGCTGACTGGAGGCAGTTTGTACATTTTCCCTGTGGCCACACGAGTTTTCTCTGGGTGCTCCGGTTTCCCCCCACATCCCAATCATTAAGATTCCCTCTTAATTCATTTATTTTGTCTGCTTCATTTGCATTTCATGGGGGTAACTTAATTCTCAAACTCCATTGCCTGAAGGGTTTGCCGGTTAATTAATCTCTGTATATTGCTCCTAGTATGTAGAATGTAGTTGGGAAAGTGGGATGACAGAGAACGAGTGCGGCACAGGGGCGCAACAGTAGAGTTGCTGCCTCACAGCGCCAGAGATTTGGGTTCGATCCTGACTACTTGCACTGTCTGTACAGAGTTTGTATGTTCCCCCTGTGACCACGTCGGTTTTCTCTGGGTGCTCTGGTTTCCTCCCACACTCCAATGACGAACAGATTTGTAGGTTAATTGGTTTCGGTAAACATTATAATCGTCGCTAGGTAGACATTTGGCCCATTGAATTCAGACTAGCTGTCACCAGATCGCTCTGTCACTGTAGCCCGGCTATTTCACTCCTCCCCACTGATAGAGTTTCCACCACTCTTCAAGCAATGAATTCAGTACCTTGACTACCTGCTCATGCAACTTCAGGTTCTTTTATGAATCATTCCTCTACGGGAATCATCTTTATTCGCCTGATGCACCCTTCATGATTTTCAACCTTTTGATAAAACTTGTGGAGAGAATTCTGAATGCCGAATATCAGATACCGGTAAGAAAAGCAAATCACTGCAGATTAAAGTAAGTCTTGTACTCATACATTAATTCCACCCACCTTCTCACTGTATCTTTTAATCCTTAATTCCAAAACCATCGGATTCCCTCTTAATCCATTCATTCTGTCTGCTTCTATCGCATTTCATGGGGGTAACTTGATTCGCAAACTCCATTACTGAATTGCTGGCAACAATGCATCCCTCCTGAATAATCGTAGAGTGATAGAATAGGATAGTTTCTTTATTGTCATTGTAACATGAACCATGTACAACGAAATTTAAAAAAACGTCAGCCAGTCAGTGCACCATTCAACCATGTGGAAACTGTGGAAACAGGCCCTTCGGCCCTACTTGCCCTCAACGGCCAACATGCCCCAGCTAGTTCCACTTGCCGCCTTTGGCCCATATCCCTCCAAACCTGTGCTATCCACGTACCTATCTGTTTCTTGAAATGACGTCACTTACCCTGAGGGCTTCGGGTGCACCTCTACCCATGGTCACCAGTGCAATATCAGATCAGCCTTCCTGAAAGTGAATCCATGGGAATTGAGAACCTGGCCAGATCCGCAGAACCTGTGAGGACCACCTGGTAGCAGTGGGTGCAGGCATCTTTAACCTCTCCCTAACCCAATCAGACGTTTCCATCTACTTTAAGAAGACCAAGTCCTTCCCAGTGGACTTGAGAAAGAAAAGCCAGGTTACGTGCTTTAATGATTACCACCAGTGGCTCTGACATCCATCATGCAGAAGTGCTTTGAGAGACACCGGATGTCCGTTCTATTCTGATCTGTGGTTTTTGCACAATCCGCAGACATTGCCACTTTCATTTCACTGCACGTCTTGTACGTGTATGTGACAAATAAAGTTGACTTGACTTGACTTAGCATAGTACGGCAAAGGAACAGGCCCACGATCGCTGTGCCGAACATGTTGCCGACTTAACTAATCCCTTCTGCCTATATATGTTATCCATATTGGTCCATCCTGTATATTTATGCGTCTATCTAAAAGCCAATTGTGCTTCACTGTCCTATCTGCTTCCGCCATCATTCTTGGCAGTGCGTTCCAGAAACCTACAGTACCTGTGTAAAAACATCGCCAAACCTCTACTTTAAACTTTCCCCCTTTGACTTTATCACTGTGCCCTCTAGAATTTTACCCTGGGTGAAAGGTTTTGACTATCTACCCTGTCTATATTTCAGCCTCCAAATCAGCAGAGAAAACAATTCAAATTTGTTCAACCTCTTCTTATAGCCAATATCTTATAATCCATGCGGCATTCTGCAAAACCTCTTCTGCACCTTCTCCAAAGCCTTTACATTCTTCCTGTGATGTGTTGACCAGAACTGCACATCCTGCAGCAAACAAAAGTTTTATAAAGCTGCAACATGACTTCCTGACTCTTATACTCAATGTCCAAAACAATGAAGGCAAGCATACCATACTGTATGCCTTCTTTACCACACTGTTCACTTGTGTTGCTACTTTCAGCGGACTTGGGCCCCAAAATCTATCTGTACAAGTGCCCTCTACCACCAGGGCCGCCGCACGATTGGCAGCCCCGCCAACAGTCTATGTTTTTTCATCTGTTAAGTTCTTCGGTTTGTTTTATGTGGGGGGAGGGGGGAGGGGTCGGGCAAAACTTTTCCTTCAGTTTCTTACCTTGCCGGACATGCGATTAATTTTTGGATTGCATCTCCGGGCGCTCTGCGGCCTACAATCGATGGAGTGGGAGGCCTCTTCGGATTGACTTTGGGCCTCACCGCGGGGCGTGGACTTACATCGGAGTCAATCCCTTGTCTGGCATCGCTCCAACCATAGCCTGCGGACGTACCATAAAGAGCTCGCAATCTCAGGAGAGGCTGAGTCGGGAAGCTCCAACGACGCAGAGGATCGACCAGCCCCAACCCGGGGTCCGATCGTCCGGCGCGGGGAAGCTGACATCCCCCGATGCAGGAGCTGATCGCCTCAATGCGGAGTTAAGGTCCTCCCGTCAACGGAGGGCTCGAGGCCCCCGACCGCAGGAGAGATTTGAACTTTTTTTCGCCTTCCATCACAGTGAGAAATGTAGAGGATGCACTGTGATGGATGTTTATGTTAAAATGTATTTTGTGTGTTCCATTGCTTTTTATTTGTATGACTGACTTGGCAAATGAAATTCCTCATATGTTGCAAAACATACTTGGCTAATAAAATATTATTATGATTGATTGTGACATAAATGCTGTTAAGGGACCAGCCATTCTTTCCCCTGACTAGTTACAAAATGCCGATTAACCATTCAGAACTAGTACTTTTATTATGACTGAAATGAGCTGGTAGCGTTTAGAAGCATTAGTCATCTGCCCAGATTCTCCATTGATGATGGAGAAGTTTATGAGACTTTGTGTGTAGGAAGGAACTGCAGATGCTGGTTTAAATCGAAGATCGACACAAAATGCTGGAGTACCTCAGGTAGCATCTCTGGAGTGAAGGAATGGGTGATGCTTTGGGTCAAGACCCTTCTTCAGAGTGAATCTTCAATCTGAAGAAGGGTCCTGCTGAATTACTCCAGCATTTTATGTCTATTTAGGAGACTTTGGTTGTGCCACATTTGGAGTATTATGTACAGCTCCGGACGCCCCATTACAGGAAGGATGTGAAGGCTTTGGAGTGGGTGCAGAGGAGGTTGGATTAGAGGGATTCGGCTACAAGAAGAGGTTGGATAACTTGGATTGTTTCCTCTGAAATGTCAGAGCTTGAAGGGAGACTTGGCAGAGGTATATAAAATTATGAGAGGCATAGATAGGGCAAACAAGGTGGGAATATCCAACGCTAGAGGGATTAGCTATAAGGTGAGAGGGGGAAAGTTTAAAGGACAATAGGGAAGATTCAAACAAGAGGGCATGACATGAGAATTAAGGGACAGAAGTTTCGGGGTAACGTGAGGGGGAACTTCTTTACTCAGAGGGTGGTGGCTGTGTGGAATGAGCTTCCAGCAGAAGTGGTGGAGGCAGGATCGATTTTAACATTTAAAAGTAAAGTGGATAGGTATATGGACGTGAAGGGAATGGAGGGGTATGGTCTGAGTGCAGGTAGATGGGACTAGGGGAAAACAAATGGTCGGCACGGACTGGAAGGACCGAGAGGGCCTGTTTCCGTGCTGTAATTGTTATATGGTTATATGGTTATATGTGCGGGTCATGTGTTTTACACACAGAGTGGTGAAGGCCAGTAATGCATTGCCAGGTGTGGTGGGGGCAGAAACAAGGGTGGCGTTTAAGACGCTTTGGGATAAGTGACTGATGGATAAAGCCTTCTAAAAATTTGAAGGCTAGTTTAGTTTAGTTTAGTTTATTGTCACAAAAGCTTTTGTTGGGTGCTATCCAGTCAGCAGAAAGACAATGCATGATTACAATTGAGCCATTTACAGTGTATAGAAACATGATAAGGGAATAACGTTTAGTGCAAGATAAAGCCAGCAAATTCCGATCAATGATAGTCCGAGGGTCACCAATGAAGTAGATAGTCATTCAGGACTGCTCTCTGGTTGTGGTAGGATGATTCAGTTGCCTGATAACAGCTGGGAAGAAACTGTCTCAGAAACTGGAGGTATACGGTTTTGTTTAAAGATTCTGCTCTCTAAAAAAAAAGTTAACCATGGGTTAATTTACTTTTAATTCAGGATATCATGACCAGCACTTCAGCTTGTGTTGACCTAATGCCTTAGATACAGAGGAGGAGCTCAGAGAGTTTGCATAGAGTAGTAAGAAGGAAACGCTTTGTATTTCTCAGCCCCATTCTTTATCTTTATAACCAGAAGCAATTGCAGAAAGCAATCATGTTATCAAAATGACGAGAGATTAAAGAATTCTGGGATACAGAGGTATCAAGGTATCTTAGTACATAAAACACAAAAACTAGTCTGCAAACACAGAACGTAACTGGAAAGGTTAACAGAATGTTATCTGCAGGTAGGTGAATGGAATACATAGGTTGGGTGTTTTTTTTGTTTTTTTTTTAAATTAATTTTATTAGAAGCAATTGTACAAGAATAAAGCAATCGTACAGCTTCATTTTTAACATTTTATAAATTGATACTTAAATTTAAAAAAACGAGAAAAAAGGAAAGAATGAAGAAAAACAAGGAGAAAAGATACAAGAGAGAGAGAAGAAAAGACCCCTGAAACTACCAAAAACGTGCGAGAAGAAAAAAGAGAAAGGAAAAAAAACACAAAAAAAAACTGAGATATGCCCCACTGTCCTCTCCCCATTAAATTTGTGTTCAACCATTCTGTTGAAGAAATTCAGTGAAAGGAGACCATGTTTTGGAGAATTGGTCTACTTTATCAGCCAAAACAAGCCTAATATTTTCTAAATGTAGTGTCTCGGACATGTCAGCAATCCACATCTTCACTGTGGGAACTGTTGCCTTTTTCCAGAATTTCAGTATGAGTTTTTTCGCAGTTATTAGGCCGTGGTCAAGGAAGCGTCTTTGAAATATTGTTAACTTAGAACAGGCCTCTGACATTCCTAAAGTTATTAGTTTTGTAGCTGATTCCAGTTTAATTTTAAGTGTTTTAGAGAAGATATCGAATATTCCCATCCAGAAGTTTTGTAGCTTTATACAGGATGCAAAGGAATGGGTTAAGGTAGCTTCTTGGAGGTGACATTTATCACAGATAGGGGAGACAGTTGGGAAGATCTTATTCAATTTAGTCTTTGAATAGTATAGCCTATGCAGTATTTTGAATTGTATCAGGGAATGCCTGACATTGAGAGAGCAGTAATGTATGTATAGTAGACTTTCCTCCCATATATCTTTTGAAATTGATAAACCCAACTCATCTTCCCATGCTCGTCTCTGCATCTCAGAAGGTATCCGCATTTAAGAAAGTGTTATAAATGTAAGATATCAACTTACTTGTGTCGGCATGTCTATTCAAACAATCGTCTAATATATCTGGACACATAAAAGGACAGTCTTCTGTGTATGTTTTCACATAATCGCGTTTTTGAAGATATCTAAAAAGATTGCTTGCTTTCAAATGATATTTCCCCTGTAGTTTTTGAAAAGAGAGGAAAGTCCCCTTTTTATAGAGGTCTCCCACAGTTTTAATTCCTAGGTTTTTCCATTGAACAAACACCTTAGCTAAAGTAGACAGTTTAAATGAGGGATTGTTAGCAATAGGCAGTTGAAGAGACAAATTTCTCAGTTTAAGACTTAATTTCAACTGTTTCCAGATATGTAGGGTACTGTGTATTATCGGATTTTGCTCATACGTTGATTTATTCAGATGTATTGGAGATAGAAGAATCGAGCCTATGTTAAAAGGCAAACAATCTTCCCACTCCATTTTTAACCAATTTACCTGTTAACATGTATCGTCCATCCAAAAAATTATATTTTTGATGTTAGTCGCCCAGTAGTAGATCAGAAAGTTAGGAAGAGCTAATCCTTCATTTTCTTTGGATTTACACAAATGTCTTTTGTGTATTCTGTGGGTTTTGTTGTCCTAAATGAAGTTTGTAATAATAGAGTCGATTTTTTTGAAAAAACATTTGGGGAGATATATCGGTATTGATTGAAATAAATATAGGACTTGTGGAGGTAAGATCATCTTTATGGCATTTACTCTACCTATAAGGGAAATAGAGAGTGGTTTCTAGAATTGAATGTGGGCATTTAGTTTAGTAATTAGTAGTGGGAAATTTGTTTTAAATAGAGAGGTGTGTTTTCTAGTCACATAAACCCCAAGATATTGTGAACTAAGGGACAGAGGTTTCGGGGTAACGTGAGGGGGAACTTCTTTACTCAGAGGGTAGTGGCTGTGTGGAATCAGCTTCCAGCAGAAGTGGTGGAGGCAGGATCGATTTTAACATTTAAGAGTAAAGTGGATAGGTATATGGACGTGAAGGGAATGGAGGGGTATGGTCTGAGTGCAGGTAGATGGGACTAGGGGAAAACAAATGGTCGGCACGGACTGGAAGGGCCGAGAGGGCCTGTTTCCGTGCTGTAATTGTTATATGGTTATATGGTTATAAGATATCTAAATTTTTCGGTAACAATTGTGAAGGGAAATTCTTGGATTGAGAAGGATGTTTTATTGGCATAATTTCACTTTTATTCCTATTTATTCTATAACCTGAAAAGGCACCAAATTGTTCTATAATTTCTACATATGGGATACTAACTTGGGAATTAGTAATGTATAAAAGTACATCGTCTGCATATAACAAAATTTTGTTGCTGGTATATTTAGTGTTATATCCATGAATACCCAGAATGTACTCTAATACTCTCTGCGAGAGGTTCTATGGATAAAGCAAATAACATTGGTGAAAGGGCGCATCCTTGTCTGTTACCCTGGATAAATGAAATTTAGGTGAAAGAATTTGGTTTGTCAGTATTCTGGCTGTCGGATTATTATATAACAGCTTCACCCATGAAATTAAAGTTTTCTCCGAATTGGAATTTTTCCAACACTGTAAAAAGATAAGCCCATTCCACTTGGCCGAAAGCTTTTTCTGCGTCTAGAGAGATAATTGTTAAATCTTCGTTTGTCGTTCTGTGCGAGTATATTATATTAAACAAACGTCTCAAATTATAAAAAGAATGTTTAGTTTAGTTTATTGTCACAAAAGCTTTTGTTGCGTGCTATCCAGTCAGCAGAAAGACAATACACGATTACAATTGAGCCATTTACAGTGTACAGAAACGTGATAAGGGAATAACGTTTAGTGCAAGATAAAGCCAGCAAAGTCCGATCAAGGATAGTCCGAGGGTCTATCTGAAGTAGATAGTCATTCAGGACTGCTCTCTGGTTGTGGTAGGATGATTCAGTTGCCTGATAACAGCTGGGAAAAAAACTGTCTCTGAAACTGGAGGTGTGCGGTTCTGTTTAAAGATTCTGCTCCCTAAAATATAAGTTAACCATGGGTTAATTTACTTTTAATTCAGGATATCATGACCAGCACTTCAGCTTGTGTTGACCTAATGCCTTAGATACAGAGGAGGAGCTCAGAGAGTTTGCATTGAGTAGTAAGAATGAAACGCTTTGTATTTCTCAGCCCCATTCTTTATCTTTATAACCAGAAGCAATTGCAGAAAGCAATCATGTTATCAAAATGACAAGAGATTAAAGAATTCTGGGATACAGAAGGATCTGGGTATCTTCGTATATAAAACACAAAAACTAGTCTGCAAACACAGGACGTAACTGGAAAGGTTAACAGAATGTTATCTGCAGGTCGGTGAATGGAATACATAGGTTGGGTGTTTATGGTACAGTTTTATAAGCAAGGGTGCAACCATATCTGGAGCAATGCTTAATGTAGAGATCCTTATCTAAGGAAGGATGTTAATACTTTGGATTTAGTTCAAAAAATGATCATCATATGAGGAAATGTTTACACAGACCAGGCTTGTCTCTGCAGAGGGTTGGAACAGAGGTAGGGACAAAGGAACCATATATACAAGATACAAGATACAAGATACATTTATTTGTCACGTGTACCAATTGGCACAGTGAAATGAAATCACCATACAGCCATACAGCAAAAATAAAGAACACAACATGGAGTAGATAGGATTCAACATAAAACATCCCCCCACAGCAGGATCAAAGTTTCCCACTGTGAGGAAAGGCACCAAAGTCAGTGTCTTCCCCTGATGTTCCCCACTGTTCACTCGTGGTCGGGGCCTCCCCGAGCCCTCCGCAGTCGCCGCTACGGGCGGCCCGATGTTCAGGCCCCCTCGCCGGGGTGATGTAAGTCCGACGTCGGGGCTGGGGGACGTCCCCAGTGGCCTGGACCCCGAGTCGGTCCTCTCCTACCGGAGTCTGCGGCTCCCAAAGTCCGCAGGGCGCGCCGGATGGAGATACAACGCTGGCGGCCCTCGGCAAAGGGCCCCAGGACTCCACGGAATTGTTCATCGCCGCCCGCGTTGGAAGCTCTCCCAACCAGAGCTCCATGATGTTGGAGCAGCGGCCCAACGCTCCGGAGCTCCAACGGCGACCCAGGTAGGCCTTGCCCGCTCCGCGGTGACTCCAGCGCCGCGCCGCCACTGTTGCAGCTCTGGTCCGGTTCCTGGTCCCCGGCAGGAAAGGCCGCTCGATCCAGGTGGTAGGCCGCGAGGTGGGGGGCAAGGACGCGACTCAGAGAAATAGTCGCGTCCCCGCCAGGAAGTGACTGGGAGTTAGTTTCCCCCTTACCCTGCCCCCTTCCCCGCATATAAAAGTTAAAGACTCCCCAAAAACAAACTTTAAACCGACTAAAAATGTAAAAAAGATGGAAAAACAAACGGGCTGCAGGCAGAGGCTGCTGTCAGTGACTCCTATATGATATATGATACTGACAGGATTTTTTTGTTTTTAGTTTTTTGTCTTTTTTCGGGATACAGTGTGGAAGCAGGCCCTTCGGCACACTACGACCACACTGACCAACGATCCCCACACACTAACACCTTCCTATACACCATAGGGACAATTTACAATTTTACCAAGCCAATTAGCCTACAAACCCGTATGTCTTTGGAGTGTGGGAGAATAACCGGAGCACCCAGAGAAAACCCATGCTGTTGTAAATACGCTCTTCTCAAGCTTACCCCCCAGTCTAGTTCATTCAAAAACCACTTAGTCAAGCACTGGAACAACTAATCTTTATTTTTTGATTGAACAGCATATTCCCCAATACGATACCTAAACCACCGTGGGTTCGATCCTTGTATCTGCCTGGCTAAGCCCTTCAGCCTCGTGCAAGCTGAAACACTCCAAAAGGTCACGCAGTCCCTAGCGCACTTCCAGAAGATCGACACCGATCTAAGATGGAGACACCTTTTATAGGTCCACGAACCTTGGGGGGCCGAACTACAGAGGGGTGGTCTCTTTACAGTCCAATCAAACATATTAATTGCATCAATACATTATTGACAGTTCCCCAAACTAATTACAGACTCTCCCACACATTGTTTCAAGAGAAGCTTCTGAAGGAAGCAAACTTAACTTGAATAATGCAACATTTACCCAGGAATTCAAACAGTCCTGCCAGGGCTTAACACTTTGGCCAATCAACAAACAGCAGGGTAACTGTCTCGCAACATTATTTACAATATTTACAATGCTGTTGCAGTTATCCAATCACATTAATGCATTTAAGTTTGTCTGCAGAGTTTTTATATATTTTATCAATTACGGGGAAATGAGGAGAACACCTGGAGTTTTCACCCCTACATATCAATCTGATGCTCAGACTGGTTGACGCCATCCACAGCCTGTAAATTTCCACTGACAAAAGTTAAGCAATTCTGACAAATGCAGGGATCCTCCATTTTATGATGTCTTTAATTTGGTCACTATTAACACTGTCAGGGAGAGAATGTACAAACACTCTACAGACAGCCCCTGTAGTCAGGATCAAACTCAGGTCTCTGGTGCTGTAAGGCAGCAACTCTACCGCTGCGCCACCGTGACACCCTAATGGTGCGGAGAGAAATTTCCTTTCTTCGGAAAATTTAGAACTAGGAGTCACTGCTGAATAATAAGGGATCAGAGACAATTCTGCTCCAATGACTTACGAACATGAAACAATGTTCGTAAGTCATTGGAACAGAATTAGGCCATCGTGTCTACTCTACCATTCAATCTTGGCTGATCTATCTTTCCCTCTCAACCCCATTCTTCTGCCTTCTACCCATAATCCCTGACACCCGCACTAATCAAGAATCTGTCAATCTCTGCCTTAAAAATATCCATTGACTTGGCCTCCACAGACTTCTGTGTCAATGAATTCCATGGATTCATCACCCTCTGACTAAATATTCTCCTTTCTAAAAGTGCGTCCTTTTATTCTGAGATTCCTTTTCTCTGTGAAGTTTTTTTCTTTTTGAACTTTTGGTGGAAGTTAAGACTTTCAACATTTTTAAAGCAGTGGCAGGTAGATGGATGAATAAGGGAGAAGAGATTGGCGGGCACGCAGGCTGCGCTGCCTTGCAGCAGACCTTAGTGCCAAGCGCAGTTCCTTCCTACACGCTTGAGTGACAGTACTTGGTTGCTCATTTAACACAAAGGTAAGGCAATATTTCTTATTTTCTGAGGGTTGGTTCGATTTGGTTTGGTTTATTACTATTATCACATGTACCAAGATACAGTGAAAAACAATGTTTTGCATGCTGTGCTGCATTTGCACAGCATGCAATCCAGTTTATCCAGTTAAACCGCACCATATACGAGTACAACCGCATCGTGCACAAGTGCAACAGATATTGCAAAGAGAAAAATAAAGAGATTATAGAATACAATGTTCCAGCATTACCATGTAGCAGCTATAGAGAAAGTGCAGATAAAAGAAGTGCCAAGGTCACAATGTGGAAGGTTGGGAGATCGGGTGTGCACCCTTAGTTTCTGAGAGGTCTGCTCAATAACCAACTTCCTTCCTCAAAGGGCAGTGGAAGAAAAGTAATTCAGTAATTTGTAACAAAGTATTGGGGTGAAGTGGGGGTTGGGGGGGGAGGGGAGATTAATGTGGCTAGTCGGGATTATGGAGTTTAGGTCAGACAGGATGTTATAAAGTGGCAGAATAGGCTTGAAATACCAAGGGCATACTCCTGCTGCTCTTTTATATCTTTCTACTATGGCCTTGTGTGTATCTCCAGTTACCTTCATCCCACTAAAGTGCCTGTCCCACCAGCATGCGACTGCATGCGGCGAGCGCGACCAAATGTGGTGGCTTGAGCCGTATGGCCTCGCGGGGCCGGTTCCACTTCGAGCCGCGGAGGCGTATGGAGTGGTGCAGGGCTGGTCCCGACATCATACTCACCAATCAGCTGGGCAGGAGGCGGGCCGAGTGAATTTGGACGTCGCACGGCTTCGGGCGGTGACGTAATCACGCAACGGCACGTTGGGCGGTGATGTCATCGCACAACGCCACGC
This sequence comes from Okamejei kenojei, assembly GCA_035221665.1. Taxonomy (NCBI): domain Eukaryota; kingdom Metazoa; phylum Chordata; class Chondrichthyes; order Rajiformes; family Rajidae; genus Okamejei; species Okamejei kenojei. The sequence goes on from CM069132.1 coordinate 143,217,230, forward strand.
GCTAGGCGTACGCCAACAAGACGCTGCGTACGGCATCTAGACGCTGCATACGATGTCAATACGTTGCGTACGGGCTCAATGCGGCTGCGGGCCGACAGGCCATTGCCCCGCGGGATTTTGAACAGTGTCAGGTTTTCGGAGCCCCGTGCGATGCCGGGACTAGACGCGCACAACTCCATACGACTCCGGAGGTCGAAGTGGGACCGGCCCCGCGAGGCCATATGGCTCAAGCGACCATGTTAGGTCACGCTCGCTGCATGCAGTCGCATGCTGGTGGGACAGGCCCTTAAGGGTGAATGAGCCTTCAACTGCTTACACCCTGCCCTTGCACTTGTCTCCAGGAACCTCTCAATGGTTCCACCTCTCTCCGCCCTTTAAAACATCAATTAGACCGGTCAGATTTTCACTCTACCTCAGTACACGTGACAATAAACTAAACAGAAACCAATTAGAATCGAGAACCAGAGGAGATAGGCTTAAGGTGAGGGGGAAAGATTTAATATAAACATGAGGGGTAACTTTTTCACACAAAGGGTGATGGGTGGATGGAACGAGGAGGTAGTTAAGGCTGGTACTATGGCAACGTTTAAGAAATATTTAGACAGGTACATGGATGGGACAGGTTTAGAGGGATATGGACCAAACACAGGCAGGTAGGACTAGTGTGGATGGGATATGTTGGTCGGTGTGGGCAAGTTGGGCTGAAGGGCCTGATTCCACACTGTATTACCCTATGACTGTAGACCCACGTCATTGACCAAGTTTACAGGTACCTCTCGTAATATCATTTAAATGTCCCAGTTTCCTATTTTGTTTGCCAGTATTACTCTGAAGCAACTTGCAAGATGTTGTCTGCATTCGGGCCACAATAAACATTTGTCATACTTGTCTTTTAGATCAATGGTAAACTACCATGGCTTTCTTATTATAAATGTATGGATAAACAAACCATATAAACTAAATAAACTCTCTCAGTGACTCTCTCTGAATAAGCTGCAATTGATTCTTGCCGGATGATGCATTTAGTATGCTGCACGTATGCTTGGGAGATCATTATTACAGAATCAGTCAGAGTCCACAAAGTCCTTTCTTAACATTGTCAAGGGCAGCAACCTTTCCCAGCAGCCACACAATCTGGAGAGGCCAGCATGTGTCTACAGACACTACACAATGTGCTAGGGCACTGTGGGGCTCCCTCCCCTCTCATCTGCTGTCAATTCCAAGGTGGGGGGTGGAGGCGATGGGGCAGTGATCCGAAGATTAGAAGCCGGGGCTTCCACCCCCCCCGCCACCACCCCTGCCCCAGCCCCCTCCTTCCCCCCGTCCCCTCCTCCCCTCATGCAGCTCCCCAAGCCACCCCAGCCCCCCTCCTCCCCCCCCCATCCTCTCCTCTCTCCCCCGCACCACCCCCCCCCCTCCACCCCCTGCTCCCCCCGTCGCCTCCTCTCTCCCTGCCCCCCTCAGCCGCCTCCTCCTTCTCCCCCCGGAGTCACCGACATACTCCACCTTGGAAGCAGCAGCAGGTAAGAGGGGAGGGAGCCCCATGGCGACTGAGAGGGCACACCAAAACACAAAATGCTGGAGTAATTCAGCAGACCAACTCAGTCGGAGGAAGGATCCCGATGTAACAAATCCATGTTCTCCAGAGATCCGGACCTGCTGAATTACTCCAGCACGTTTTGTCCTTTGGGTGGACAAAGAAGGTGTAACTGATGCATCTTACGTGTCGCAGTGGGATAGGAACCGGGACTCGAAACAGCCGGGGATGGGTCGGCAGGTCATTCCATTCACATTCAGTTTATATTTTATAATTGTTTTATTATGTTTCTGTCACTCTGTGATGCTTTAGACCCACGGGAGGGGTGTCATTAGTAGGCCAGGGGTGTATTGTCATTTCATTATCATGTGACCATCCAGAAAAATGGATAATCCAGAAAGGCTCTGGAACCGAGGGTGCCGGGATATCGGTGTTCAACCTGTACTTTTAGTTTTAGTTTTTTGGGGGTTTTTTGAGATACAGCGTGGAAACAGGCCTCTTCGGCCCACCGAGTCGCCGCACACTACCACTATCCAACACACACTAGGGACAATTTACTCATACACCAAGCCAATTAACCTACAAACCTGTACGTCTTTGGAGTGTGGGAGGAAACCGAAAATCCCACGCGGTCACGGGGAGAACGAGCAAACTCCGTACAGACAGCACCAGTAGTCGGGATCGTACCCGGGTCTCTGGCGCTGCAATGCACTGTAAGGCAGCAACTCTACCGGTGTGCCACCGGGCCGCCTGTTGTAAAAGGGTTGAACATGCATGGTGCTGCCTCCTGATTCAGGTAGTTTAGTGAGTGCTTTTGTCACTATCAAAGGACCTAAAAGGCTTGAGCATCAAAAGTAAGGAAGGGTATTGAAAATCTGAAATAAAGAACAGAAAATGCTGGAAAAAGTCACCAGGTCAGGTAGAATCCGCGGAGAGAAAAACAAGGTTAACATTCAGGTCATAAACCCTTCTTCACTAAGACTCTATGACTCTGACAGGCCGTCTGACCTGCTGAGCGTTTCCAGCAGTTTTCTGTTTTTATTTTAAACCTAAAAGGTCTCTGCTGATTTACAAGGACGAGGTTCTATGAAGGAATGTTGAACATTTTGGTCACTTCATTTTTTTGGTTTAAACAGCTCTTACATTTTGTGGGAAAATCAAAGCAACCCCAAATGTAAAGGTCACGGGGGTAATAGTACATGCAACATGTTATTATTTACAATAGTAAAGTAAGACTAGGGAAATTTTCGAAACACAAATCATATATATGATTACGGCAAGTTGGGCCAAAGGGCCTGTTACGATGCTGTATGCTCCATATTTATTTTTTCTTCCACATTGTAAATTTTCTATGTCTAATTGGATAAGTGGATAGGTATATGGACGTGATAGGTATATGTCTCAGTGGATAGGTATATGGACGTGAAAGGAATGGAGGGGTATGGTCTGAGTGAAACCTTGACAAACCTTCTTGAATTTTTTGAAGCGGTAACTAGGGAAATTGATGAGGGTAAAGCAGTGGACGTTGTTTATATGGATTTCAGTAAGGCCTTTGACAAGGTTCCCCATGGAAGGTTGGTTCAGAAGGTTCAATCTTTGGGTGTTAATGGCGGAGTAGCAAGATGGATTCAACAGTGGCTGAATGGGAGATGTCAGAGAGTAATGGTGGATGGCTGTTTGTCAGGTTGGAAGCTGGTGACCAGTGGGGTGCCTCAGGGATCTGTGTTGGGTCCACTGTTGTTTGTCATGTACATCAATGATCTGGATGATGGGGTGGAAAATTGGATAAGTAAGTATGCAGATGATACTAAGATAGGTGGTATTGTGGATAATGAAGTAGATCTCAAAGTCTACAGAGAGATTTGGGCCATTTGTAAAAGTGGGCTGAAAGATGGCAGATGGAGTTTAATGCCGATAAGTGTGAAGTGCTACATCTTGGCAGGACAAATCAAAATAGGACGTACATGGTAAATGGTAGGGAATTGAGGAATGCTGTGGAACAGAGGGATCTAGGAATAACTGTGCATAGTTCCCTGAAGGTGGAATCGCATGTAGATAGGGTGGTAAAGAAAGCCTTTGGTGTGCTGGCCTTTATAAATCAGAGCATTGAATATAGGAGTAGGGAAGTAATGTTAAAATTGTACAAGGCATTGGTAAGACCAATTCTGGAGTATGGTGTACAATTTTGGTCGCCTAGTTATAGGAAGGATGTCAACAAAATAGAGAGAGTACAGAGGAGATTTACTAGAATGTTGCCAGGGTTCCAGCAACTATGTTACAGAGAAAGGTTGAACAAGTTAGGTCTTTATTCTTTGGAGCGCAGAAGGTTAAGGGGGGACTTGATTGAGGTCTTTAAAATGATGAAAGGGATAGACAGAGTTGACGTGGATAAGCTTTTCCCATTGAGGGTAGGGAAGATTCAAACAAGAGGGCATGACATGAGAATCAAGGGACAGAAGTTTAGGGGTAATGTGAGGGGGAACTTCTTTACTCAGAGGGTGGTGGCTGTGTGGAATGAGCTTCCGGCAGAGGTGGTGGAGGCAGGATCGTTTTTAACATTTAAAAGTAAAGTGGATAGGTATATGGACGTGAAGGGAATGGAGGGGTATGGTCTGAGTGCAGGTAGATGGGACTAGGGGAAAACAAATGGTCGGCACGGACTGGAAGGGCCGAGAGGGCCTGTCTCCGTGCTGTAATTGTTATATGGTTATATGGTTATATGGTTATATGAGTGCAGGTAGATGGGACTCGGGGAAAACAAATGGTCGGCACGGACTGGAAGGGCCGAGAGGGCCTATTTCCGTGCTGTAATTGTTATATGGTTTATATGGTTAATTCGGCCCATCAAGTCCACTCCGCTATTCAATCATGGGTGATCTATCTCTCCCACCTTATCCCATTCTCATGCCTTCTCCCCGTAACCCCTGACGCCTGTATTAATCAATAATGAAACAATCCTAATGTTTTTTGAAATTTAATTAACCAATTAATTAACCGAGTGACGAATAAAATTGACTTTGACTTTGACAATAGTCTGTCAAATTTTGAGAGAAATTATAAGTACTTTTTTAAGAGTCAAAAGTCATGACTTTTAATCGTGCACAAATCAAAACATTTCCCTCTCCTTATGGGCCTGTCCCACTGTACGAGTTCACCCATGAGCTCTCCCGCGTTAAAAAAAAACCAACTCGTGGAAGCACGTAGAATGCACGTAGCAGGTACGTCGGAGCTCGGGATGTCTCTTAGCGGCTCGTAATGCTGACGGCAGATACTCGGGAAATGCGGTAATCTCGGGAAGACACGTGAAGATTTTTCAACATGTTGAAAAATGTCCACGAGAGCCCCGAGTACCTACGAGCGGCTATTACCGTAATTCTCCGAGTTTGAATCAGAGGAAACTCGGGAGAACTCTTGAATTAACTCATACAGTGGGACAGCCCCATTAGTCTCATCACTAACAACATTCCAAAAAATGCTTATTGCTAAGAAATCATGTGCTTGGTGTTTTTAGTTAGTTAGATGGGCTACAGCTTCTGGGGTCACCGCTTGCAGAACGGGAATTGCAGAGAGGAGCTTCGTGTAGACACCCACTGGTGGTGTTCGCGTGAGATCACTCCTGACTGATAAACCAAAATCGTCCACGGGCCATTTGCAAAGTGCTTCGCACATGGAAGCATTTATTTGCAAAGCCTGGTCGTGCGAGAGAGGCAGCCTCTTGAGAGGAAGGAGCAGCCAGCAAAGCTGATGCAGCAGATGGCTACACACTGGGGCGCAGATCTCCGTGCTCACAACTCATCCACACAGAGGCGCCTGAGTCTTGTCTGCTTCAAGGCCCACTTGTCTCATAGTTAATATCGTGGGCAAACACAAAATGCTGGAGTAACTCAGCGGGACAGGCAGCATCTCTGGAGAGCAGGAATGGGTGACGTTTCGGGCCGAGACCCTTCTTCAGACTATTGTCAGGGAAATGGGCGGGACAGAGATAGAATGTAATCGGAGACAGTAAGACTGGTGGGAGAACTGAGAAGGGGGAGGGGATGGAGAGAGAGTGAAAGCAAGGGCTATTTGCAGTTAGAGAAGTCAATGTACATACCGCTGAGGTGTAAGCTGCCCAAGCGAAATATGAGGTGCTGTTCCTCCAATTTGCTCTGGGCCTCACTCTGACAATGGAGGAGGCCCTGGACAGAAAGGTCAGATTGGGAATTGGAGGAGAAGTTAAAGTGCTGAGCAACCGGGACTGAGCAGAGGTGTTCAGTGAAACGACCGCCGAGCCTGCGCTTGTTATACAGGAGACGTATATCGCCGACATACAGGAGATGGCACCTGGAACAGCAGATACAGTGGATGAGGTTGGAGGAGGTGCAAGTGAACCTCTACCTCACCTGGAAAGACTGTTGGGTCCTTGGATAGAGTTGAGGGGGGAGGTAAAGGGGCAGGTGTTGAATCTTCTGCGGTTGCAGGGGGAAAGTACCTCATGAGAGAGTGGTTTGGGTGGGAAGAGACAAGTTGACCAAGGAGTTGAGGAGGGAACGGTCTCTGCGGAAAGCAGAAAGAGGTGGCGATGGGAAGATGTGGCCAGTAGTGGGATCCCATTGGAGGTGGCGAAAATGTTGACGGATTATATGCTGTATGTGACAGCTGATGGAGTGGAAGGTGAGGACAAGGGGGTCTCTGTCCTTGTTACAAATGGGGGGAGAGGATGTCTGCGCCCAGGATGAGGTGCTCCATACCATGTCATCGGAGATGTCCTCATTCTTTAGGAAAAGGTGGTTCCCCTCTTCCATTATAGATGAGGCTCTCACTAGAGTCTCCTCGATATCCTGCAGCTCCACTCTTGCTCCCCCTCCCCCCATTCGTAACAAGGACAGGGTCTCCCTTGTCCTCACCTTCCACCCCATCAGCCGTCGCATACAGCATATAATCCTCCAACATTTTCGCCACCTCCAACGGGATCCCACTACTGACCACATCTTTACATCTCCACCCCTTTCTGCTTTCCGCAACTCCATGATCAACTCATCCCTTCCCACCCAAACCACCCTCTCCCCAGGTACTTTCTCCTGCAACCGCAGGAGATGCAACACCTGTCTGTTTACCTCCCCACTCGACTCTATTCAAGGACCCCAACAGTCTTTCCAGTTGAAGCAGACCTCCTCAAACCTCATCTACTGTATCCGCTGTTCCAGGTGTCAACTCCTGTATATCGGCGAGACCAAGTGCAGGCTCGGCGATTGTTTCTCTGAACACCTCCACTCAGTCCAACTTAACCTACCTGATCTCCCGGTTGTTCAGCACTTTAACTCCCCCTCCCATTCTCAATCTGAACTTTCTGTCCTGGGCCTCCTCCATTGTCAGAGTGAGGCCCAGCACAAATTGGAGGAACAGCACCTCTTATTTCGCTTGGGTAGCTTACGGCCCAGCGGTATGAACATTGACTTCTCTAACTTCAGATAGCCCTTGCTTTCCCTCTCTTCCCATCCCGTCCCCCTTCCCAGTTCTACCATCAGTCTTACTGTCTCCGACTACATTCTATCTCTGTCCCGTCCACTCTCCTGACATCAGTCTGAAGAAGGGTCTCGACCAGAAACGTCACCCATTCCTTCTCTCCAGAGATGCTGCCGGTCGTGCTGAGTTACTCCAGCATTATGTGTCTACCTTCGTTTTAAACCAACATCTGCAGTTCTGGGCGATATGCATTTGCAAAGTGCTGGGAAATCTGTCTGTAAATAAATCAGTATGTATAGGAAAGAACAGCAGAAGCTGGTTTCAATCAAAGCTCACAGAATAAACAATGTACATATGGCAGAAATAAATGCAACAGTAAACACAACAGCAAGTGCCCTAAAGCAGCAGAATGGTGCAAGATTGGTGTGTTCAGTTCAGTTTAGTTTATTGTCACGTGTACTGAGGTACAGTGAAAATCTTTTGCGGCATTCTAACCATCCAGCCAAAAGACAATATCTGATTACAATCGAGCCATTCACAGTGTGCAGATATATGATAAGGAAATATAATTTAGTGCAAGATAACGCCAGTAAAGCCCGATCAAAGAACTGAAAGTGAACTAAACTGAACAATACCAGGTTAGCTTGCTGGCGATATGGATGCCTGGGAACCTGAAGCTGTCAATCATTTCTGCAGCATCTTCATTGATAAAGACAGGGTTGTGTTTAACTATCGTTTCCTTTGGTCAACAGCCAACTCTTTTGTCTTGCTCTTGCTAAGGGCCGGTTTGTTGGGTTCTGACTGCATGATGCGAGCTTCTTGATCTGTTTCCAGTACTTTGTCTTATTGTCATTGATGCAGCTGACAACAGTCATACCGCTGGCAAAACTACAGATCGAGTTAGCATTGTATTTTGTTATAATAGCCAGTCATGAGAGTTCATGGGAGTAGAGCACACAACCCCAAGGGTGAGGGTGGAGGAAATGTTAAACTGTCCAACTGTGGTCTGCTAGTCAGGAAGTCCAGAAGCCAGTTGTAGATGGAGACTCCAAGGTCCAGAAGTTTAAGGCTGAGCTTATTCATTATTATGTTGAAGGCCGAGGTGTGGGTCAATGAAGAGCATCCTGACATTAGTGTCCTTGTTGTCAAGGTGATCCAGATGTGAATATAGTACAAGGGAGATGAGTTCTCCCTGGACATTTTTACATTTTTCTTTTTTTATCCCTCCCTAAGCTAATATATTTCTTCCGTCATTACAACGAGAATATTTAATAGATATTTGGATTGATAAATGGATAAGAGAGATAAAGGGATATGGGGGGTAGCTTAGATGGGGCAATTTGGTCGGCATGGACAAGTTGGGTGGAAGGGCTGTTACAATGCTGTCGGACTCTGTGACTCTATTGTGTAGAAAGGAACTGCAGATGCTGATTTAAACGAAAGATAGACACAAAATGCTGGAGTAACTCAGCGGGACAGGCGGCATCTCTGGAGAGAAGGAATGAGTGACTGAAGATGGGTCTCGACCCGGAACGTCACCCATTCGTTCTCTCCAGAGATGCTGCCTGGCCCGCTGAGTTACTCCAGCATTTTATGTCTATCTTCTGTGACTCTACTTCTCCTTTTATTCATCTCCGTACCCCTCTATGTCTTTATTTCACTATTTCTCACCATGAATCTCCTACTATCTTTCTTATCTATTTATTCTTAATTTCTCTTGATCATCTATCGTATCCATGTTTCTCGGTGCACATCTTAATCCACACGGTAATATTTCTAACTATCTAGTTCACTGTCTCCCTCTCCATTTCTCTCTCTCTATCTGTTTGACTTTTGTTAAAGTACCATTTTTCTCTCTCTTTATACAGTTCTATCATATGCCATTTTGTCTGACCTCTCTTATCACTCCATGTTTCCGGCTCTATCTCTTTCACTGTATTTATCCATCTTGGGCTATCTCTCACCGGGCAGATACATAGTCTTCACACTGTGAGTGACGACAATGATTCAGCTATCCTTTGGCCAGCAATCTCCACCAAGTGGTGCTCGCATATTACTTCATTGACATGATGTATAGGCTCTTTACGCCGGCATGTCTGACTTGCAGTTCTGCAACTCCCTGAGATATGGAGCCCGAATGAATCAAATCAGTTTGCTGAAATCTGATGGAAAAGTTACAGTAGTGAACGCATTTTCTCGCTTTTCGATCGACAACTGTTGTAAGCCGAAGTGTTAGCACAGTTATAGCATCATTTGTTGTGCAGTCAAAATCTGTTGTGTTTCAGTGGAAACAGATGGGCTCGCTGCGTGATACACTAATTACTCCGCATTTTAATTTCACAAACATTTTCATCAATGAAAATGTTCACCTGTGGTTCTTGCCAAAGTGGTTTTAGCTGCATTGCAATCTAAACACCATTGGCGAGCATGGTAGGGTCTCAATGAATGGAGAACCTCTCGCCCCAACTAACTCAATGCAGCCATGTTCCCCAGTAAAAGCAGGCTAATTTACTGCTGGGAATCCTGGTGACTGAGTTGCGGTTGTGAAGTAAAGCCAAAATTATAATTCCTGGAGAAACAGAACTGGAAAGCATAAGTTATGCACTTTGCTGTGAACATTTTGCTGCTGCTATTGCTTCTCATAAACTTGCTACCCAACTTGTTCCCCACCATTAAGGGCGGTAGAGTAGTTGCCTTACAGCGCTTGTAACGCCGGGGACCCGGGTTTGATCCTGACTACGGGTGCTGTCTATACGGAGTTTGTACATCCTCCCTGTGATCTGGTGGGTTTTCTCCGAGATCTTCTGTTTCCTCCCACACTCCAAAGACGTTACAGGTATGTAGGTAATTTGGCTTGGTATAAGTGCAAATTGTCCCTAGCATGTGTAGGGGAGTGTTAATGTGCGGGGATCACTGGTCGGTGCGGACCCGGCGGGCCAAAGGGCCAGTTTCCACGCTGTATCTCTAAACTAAACTAAACTAAACGTGTAGGAAGGAACTGCAGATGCTGGTTTAAACTGAAGATAGACACAAAATGCTGGAGTAACTCAGCGGGACAGGTAGCATCTCTGGAGAGGAATGGGTGACGTTTGGGGCAGAGACCCTTCTTCAGAAGTTCATTTTAAGTGCATTGGTGCATATATTAATGATAATCTTCTATGTGTGACCTTTGGTCACTAACAGCAAAAGATACTGTATCTCCTCCGCATCCACTCCACTGAAACCTTTAATAATGTTAAAGGTTTCTGTCAGCGCAGCTCATAATTCCAGCCTGCAGTCAATCCTAAGAATTATAACCTCTCAGTTACTAAAAACATGCTTGACAACTTTTAATGCATTTTCTCCCATGGCTCTCCAACCTTTCAGAGACCGAAACTCAGGAAATGTACAGTCTGATATAATTTAGTTTCTATTGACATTTTCATAACTTTGCTGCTTTTCAATTCCCTTCCTCTAGAAATGATGTATTCAGCGTCACTCTCACAATCTGGCCACCGAGCACTGAGACAAGGCCGATCGGAAATCCTCCTAGTGATGGCTTCCCGCTGTCTGGAGATAATTGGTCTTGAGTTGTCAAAGGAGACACAGCTCTAATTTGTATCCTCAAGCCCTGGTTTACAGCTCGGAATGATGGCACAAAGTCAAGTCAAACTAATTTCCTCTGCTTGCACGTGATCCTCATCCCTCCATTCCCTGCAAATACAACGGCGTATCAAAAAGCCTCTTAAATTCCTCTGTCGTGTCTGCTTCCTTCACCACCCTTGTACATCTCCTTTAAACTTTACCACTCTGATCTTCAAGCTGTGCCCTTTAGTCTTTGACATTTCCACCCTGGGGAAAAGACTCTGACTTTCTATCCTATCTATGGCTGTCATAATGTTATATACTTCTTTTATGTCTATCGTGTCTACTAGAATTGAGGGGGAGAGTGGTGGGACGCCATTTTTCAAAGCAGACCCAGGGGCAGAATGAAATGTGATACAAAAAATGGAGATTGGTGAAGATATATCAACTGATAAGGAGCATGAGTGTCGATTGTTAGCGAGGTATAAACAACAGATACAGAGATAGGAAAGATTTAGATGGATATGGGGCAAATGTGGGCAGGTAGGACTAATGTAGATGGGGCATCCTGGTCAGCATTGGCAAGGTGGGCTAAATAATCTGTTTTCATGATGCATGACTTTAAACATGGTGAGAAAGAGACATCCGCATGATAATGGGAAACCTCAGAATTAATGGACGTGCCTTTAGGAAGGAGATGAGGGGGAATTTCTTTGGTGAAAGGGTGGTAAATCTGTGGAATTATTTGCCACAGAAGGCAGTGGAGGCCAAGTCACTAGATATTTTTAAGGCAGAGATAGATAGATTCTTGACTATAACGTGTGTCAGAGGTTATGGGGAGAAGGCAGGAGAATGGAGTTGGAGGGATAGATCATCCATGATTGAATGGCGGAGTAGACTTGATGGGCCAAATGGCCTAATTCTACTCCTATTCCTTATGACCATATGAAACCCATGCAGACACAGAGACAACATGCGGACTGAGTGCAGGTGCTCCGCTAAATGGTGACCAATCTGTAGATGGTCTCTCCACTGTTTAGTTTAGTTTAGTTTAGTTTGTTGTCACATAGACAAAGGTACAGTGAAAAGCTTTTGTTGTGCGCTAACCAGTCAGTGGAAGGACAATACATGATTATAATCGAGCCATTCACAGTGTGCAGATACATGATAAAGGGACTAACGTGAATAACAGTTAGTGCACGATAAAGTCCAGTAAAGTCCAATCAAAGATAGTCCGAGGGTCTCCAATGAGGTGGATAGTAGCTCAGGACTGCTTTTAATTTCCGAGAATCGCCAAATGACACAGACTCTTTCACAGATGAGGTCTGGCGACCTGCTGTCAGGACCACTCTGTGAGTTCAGAAAGGGTCCTGTCACACTGCAGGAAGAAGCCACCCGATGGCATGGGGCTGGAAGACAGTGGCGGTATAGTGGACACTGCAGCAACTTGCCAAGCCTACCTCGGCAGCATCCCCAACTGCAGCTTCCTGCACGTGGAAGGACAAGAAGAACAGATGCACGTGTTCAGGATCACATCCTAATTACCCTCCATTTATCATTTGGTCTCAATTCTGGGTTTAGGTTTATTATTGTCACATGTACCAAGGTACAGTGAAAGCTTTGTTTTGCATGCTATCCAAACAGATCAGTCATACCATACACAAATATAATTAGTTCAAACTCAAGCAGGATAGAGCAAAGGGGAAGCTACAGAGCAGAATATAGTTCTCAGCATTGTAGCACGTCAGTTCCATAGACAAAGTCCAATGTCCAGAATGGGGCAGAGGTGAATCAAACAGTGCCCAGGCTTATGAAGTACTGTTCAGAAGCTTGATAACGGAGGGGAAGAAGCTGTTCCTGAGTCTGGTGGTGCAAGCTTTCAAGCTTCTGTACCGTCTGCTGGATGGGAGCAGGGAGAAGGAGGAATAACCTGGGCGGGACAAGTAGAAACAAGGAACTGCAAATGCTGGTCAATACACAAAAGGATACAAAGTGCTGGAGCAACTCAGCAGGTCAGACAGCATCTGTAGGGAACATGGATAGGTGACTTCCTGAGCTCCAGTCACCTATCCATGTTCTCCAGAGATTCTGCAGAGATCAGTGTTTGATCATGTTGGCTGTTTTTCTGAGGCAGCGTGAAGTGTAGATGGTTCCAATTTCAACTTGATGTACAGTATGTGCATTTAGGGAAAAGGGTGCAAATGAACGTGAATTTACAACTGTCCATGAAAGGCACCACAGTATGTGCGTGGCTGTCTGCTGTTATTCTCCAAAAGGTCACTGAATTAATTCCTAGCCAAGCAGCGATGTGCGAGTGAATATATCTTCACCAGGCCTTCAGCAGCAGCTCAATGCTCACCAGCATCCTCTCAGGGAAAACAAGGCTGGGGAGAATATTGAATCTTATCATTGGCAAGCATCAAGGGTAAATTAATGCGGATTGTGTTTCATTCATTAATCACATGCAGAGTTTAAGACATTTCAGAAAGGAAAATTTCAGGAAGGTAGAGTTGCTGCCTCACAGCGAATGCAGTGCCCGAGACCCGGGTTCGATCCTGACTACGGGTGCTGTCTGTACAGAGTTTTAAGTTCTCTCCGTGACCTGCGTGGGTTTTCTCCGAGATGTTCGGTTTTCTCCCACACTCCAAAGACGTACAGATTTGTAGGTTAATTGGCTTGGTAAAAGTAACTTCTTTTTTTTAATTGGCCCTAGTGGGTGTAGAATATCGTTAATGTGCTGGGATCGCAGGTCAGCACGGACCCGGTGGGACGAAGGGTCTGTTTCCACGCTGTATCTCTAATTTAATTCAACATTCTCCTGTCCTGATGGATTTGGATCTCTCTGCAGCAGTTTAAATTTTTGTTTGATTTCCTTCATAATCCAGGAAGTCTCTGGTTACATAGGGGCTCATTTCCTGAGCTAAGAACGCTTGATAAGCCAATTTCCCTGTAAGTGAGAAATGTCAGTTTTCTGTGGTAACCCATAAGGTATCACTCTCCAGGCACTTGCTATAATTATTACATTGCATTGAATAATCACCCCAGCACTACACATAATTAAACTAATGGAATAGATATATATTTATCCAATCATTAATGACACATTTTATTATTATTGCTAGGCTGGAAAATACTTCAGAGATGTATGGCAAAATGAGCATAAAGTTGGATTTCCTATAGTCAGATCATTCATAACTCCTGGTATATTCAGCTTAGAACATGGAGTAGAGTACAGAAACAGGTCCTTAAGGTAAAAATGGTGCATATATGGAATGAGCTGCCAGAGGCAGTGATTGAGGTGGGTACAATTTCAAAAATTAAAGCCATATAGATAGATACATAGACAGTGCAGGTTTGGAGGGATAAGGGAGAGATGCAGGCCAGTGGGAATAGATTGGCGAAGCTACTTGATCGGCAAGGATGAGTTGGCTGAAGACTGCAAGAAATTGCAGAGAGTTGTAGATGTAGTCCACTCCATCACACAGACCAGACTTCCCACCATTGACTCCATCTACACTTCTTTTTTCCTTGGAAAATCAGCCAACATAATCAAAGACTTATCCCACCTAGGTCATTCCTTCTTCTTCCTTCTCCCATCCGGAAGATAGAAAAGCTTCAAGCGTGCACCGTCAGACTCGGGTACAGCTTCTTCCCCTTTGTTATCAGGCTTCTAAACCGTCCTTCTAAAAGCTAGGATAATGTCCGATTCACCTATACCCTACTGTGGACATTGGACTTTGTCTATGGAACTGATGCGCTCCGATGCTGAGAACTTTATTCTGTCTGAAGAAGGTTCTCGATCCGAAATGTCACCTATTCCTAATCTCAAGAGATGTTGCCTGACCCGCTGACTTACTCCAGCTTTTTGTGTCTATCTTCGGCTTAAACCAGTATTTGCAGTTCCTTCCTGCACTATATTTTACACTCTTTTTTCTTCCCCTTTGTTCTATTTATTGTATTTAAATTTGATTTGATTTATTTATGCATTGTGTATCTGATCTGTTTGGCTATCGTGCAAAACAAAGCTTTGCACTGTAGCTCGGTACACGTGACAAAAATAAACCGAACTTAACCTAATTTCAGATTTTATCACCTTTTCAATATAGTTTTTTTTGTGTAGGATAAATATATCCTTCAGCAAACACTGTTCAAAACACAGAAGTCTGAATAAGGGTCTCGATCCGAAATGTCACCCATTCCTTCTCTCCAGAGATGCTGCCTGTCCCGATGAGTTGCTCCAGCTTTTTATGTCTATCAGAGGTCTTTAATGTCTGAAAGGTGATTATGGTCAAGTACCATCTGATATTGCTGCTCTATGGATGCTCCAATTCAAAGCTCATAATTCAAAGATGAAATAATTTCCATAATATAAAAGATAAGCTGGAGGTGATAATTTGTATAAAGAAGTCATTTATCTCAGAAATCTCAACTATTGTATGAGTACATAGAGAATAGGACTGACAATTGCATAAAATAGTTAGGGGCGGCACGGTGACACAGCGGTAGAGTTGCTGCCTTACACAACTTACAGCACCAGAGACCCGGGTTCGATCCCAACTATGGGCGCTGTCTGTACGGAGTTTGTACGCTCTCCACGTGACCGGGTGGGCTTTCTCCGAGATCTTCGGTTTCCACCCACACTAAAAAGACATACAGGTTTGTAGGTTAATTGGCTTGGTATAAATGTATAAATGTAAATTGTCCCTAGTGTGTGTAGGATAGTGTTAATGTGCGGGGATCGCTGGTCGGTGCGGACTCGATGGGCCAAAGAGTCTGTTTGTTTCCATGTTGTATCTCTAAACTAAACTAAACTATTTATAATAGCACATTTAGAAAGTAAAGGAAAGGAAGAAGGATTGTGTAGCTCTTCGACATGGAAATAAAATGGCTCTAGGGGGAAGGGACTAATTAACAGAAGAGCTTCATATTTATTGAATGTACTGAAATGATCGGTCATGCTAACAGGAGTATTGTCAGACGATCTAATAATGGCAGGGAAGTGGAACACTAAGTATGTAAGAAAGTTAATGGAATGTGTAAATTATTTGGAATAATCAAAGGAGCTTTTAAATATCCACAAATAGATTAAATGTTCGGAAGTCAGTAACTGGGAAAATGGAAATTCAATTCAGTTTATTATTGTCACGTGCAGCGAGGTACAGAGAAAAGCTTTTGTTTGCATGCTATTCAGTCAAAGGCAAACATATAGATGAATCTGTTCAAGCATCCACAATGCACAGGTGAAGGATAAAGGGTACAACATTTAGTGCAAAGATATAACAATGAAGTCCGATAAAGTCCCATTAAAATTGTTCAAAGGTCTCCGATGAGGTAGTTGGCAGGTCAGGACCACACTCTAGCTGGCGAGAGGACCGTTCAGTTGCCTGTTAACAGCTGGGACAAAACAGTTCCTGAATCTAGAGGTATGTATTTTCAAACTTGTATACTTCTTAAAATTCTGAAGAAGGACACAAAGTGTTGGAGTAACTCAGCGGACCAGATAGCATTCCCGGTGAACATGGGATAGGCAAAATTTTGGGTCGGGGCCCTTTTTCAGAATGATTGAAAGAGGGTGGGTGGGTGAAGAAAGCACAGTGATGCAACTTCTTTAACTTTGACCCTCTCACTTTATACCTATACCTTCTAGTATTTGATTTTTCCATTCTGATTGTCTATCCTATCATTGCTTCTCATGGTTTTATGGAGTGCCTCATTCTGTTGTCGCAATGGTGGATACCCATGATAGCAATTACTGACTTTTATGTGGGCTAAATGGAGAATCATCGGGGAATTTATTTGTCACATGTACCGAGCTACAGTGAAATTCATTTTTGCATACAGTTCAGTACAAGTATCACTATATATAAGCACTTAGATACATCTTAGATATGCATCTCAGATATAGTACAAGTGTATAGCAGTAGTAAACTGAGAGAGTATACTGTACATAGTCACCAGTTTGGCGCAAGTCCCAGTTGTTGTAAGTGCAGGGATCTTGATCTGAACATGAAGGTCTGTTGTCCTGGTGGCGTTGCAGGGTCGGCCTGGCCAAGTGTCGCTGTTGGTGTCCTCCACCGCTGCTCCACCGCTATAGGCCGCGTCCGGTCCACGTGCTCGGCCTCTGGGAGCGGTGTCCTGTCCAGCCGGGCCACCAGCGGCCAGCTCCCACGTCGAGGCACCGCACACCCTCCCGCAGCCGGTCTGCTTACCAGCCCTCCGGGTGGATTCCCCTGGATCCTCGATCCACAGCAGGCGAGCTGGGCTTTTCCGGGCAGGTTCTAGTCCACAGCGTGGGTTCTCCGTCCGTGACGAGTGGGTTCTCCGTCCACGATGGCCGAGTCGGGCCTACCGGGAGGTCGAGTCACCAGTCTCCGGCAGGCGAGCTGGACCTTCCGGGCGGGTCCTCGGACTACCTCTCACCCCATTGAGCACCTCCCCCCCCTCCAGTGACAGAATCTACAGGTGAATGTTGGCCTCATCAGCTCTCTCAGGTCTTAAAGAAGTGGAGTAGGAGCAAGTGATCCTGAGGGATGAAGCCAACTGAGTAGTTGCGTTATGTCTGAAACCTCTAAATGTTGGAGCCTCCTGTCAGTGGTCCTCCACACAAAGAATGCTCAGCATACATAGGAAGGTCATGCATTTCCTTGTCCATTTCGCAGTTATCAGACAATTAGTGATCTCTGCCTTAAACCCATTTACCTGCTTTTGTGCTCCACACAATGGATGCTCAGCATACATAGGAAGGTCATGCATTTCCTTGAGCCCATTTCTCGGTTGTTAGACAACTCTTGATCTGTGCCTTAACCCATTTATCTACCTTTGTTCAATAACAAAATTATACTTTGTATATTAGTAGTGGACCTCAGGCGGAGAGGAACACCCCTGTCCCCTTTCTCCATCAAGGGTGTGGATGTGCAGTTTACCAGGGAGTACAAATACCTTGGAGTTTACCTGGACAGTAAACTGGACTGGTCTAGGAATGCTGAGGCCCTGTACAAGGGACAGAGCAGTCTGTACTTTTTGAGAAGGCTCTGCTCCTTCAATGTCTGCAGTAAGATGCTGCAGATGTTCTATCAACCGGTGGTAGCCAGTGCCATGTTCGTCGCTGTTGTGTGTTGAGGCAGCAGGGCGAAGGCCCTGGGCGGCAACAGGCTAAACAAGTTCATCAGGAAGGCTGGCTCCGTCCTGGGGGCAGAGTTCGATTCCTGGGGGATGGTCTTGGAGGGGAGGATGCTCCTCAAACTGAGGAGTAACCTGGACAATACAGCTCACCCACTCCATGACACACTGGTCAACCTGAGGAGAACCTTCAGCAACAGACTGGTTCCACCAAGATGCAGCACAGAACGCCACAGGAGATCCTTTTTCCCCGTGGCTATCAAACTGTACAACTTTTCCCCCTTATGTCGTGGGGTAGACTGACTCCCCTCCCCCTTCCCCTTCCCCTTCCCCTTCCCCTTCCCCCTTTCCCTCCCCCCCCCCCCCCCCCCCCCCCCACCACCCACAATCTTTGCACATCCCCAATCCTTTCCACTCGTCACTTTAATTACATGTATCTTGTGTTTCATGACTGTTGGCAGATCAATTTCCTTCCTGCGATAAATAAAGTTATATCATATTGTAAGATGATGAAAGGAATAGAGAGAGTGTATAAGATTATGAGAGGAATAGATAGGGTAAATGCACAGTCTTTTACCCAGAGTAAAGAAATCAAGAACCAAAGGATATAGGTTGAAACATAGAAACATTGAAACATAGAAAATAGGTGCAGGAGTAGGCCATTCGGCCCTTCGAGCCTGCACCACCATTCAATATGATCATGGCTGGTCATCCAACTCAGTATCCCGTACCTGCCTTCTCTCCATACCCTCTGATCCCCTTAGCCACAAGGGCCACATCCAACTCACTCTTAAATATAGCCAATGAACTGGCCTCAACTACCTTCTGTGGCAGAGAGTTCCACACATTCACCACTCTCTGTGTGAAAAATTATTTTCTCATCTCGGTTCTAAAAGACTCTCGGTCCTAGGCCCTTATCCTTAAACTGTGATCCCTTGTTCTGGACTTCCCCAACATCGGGAACAATATTCCTGCATCTAACCTGTCCAACCCCTTAAGAATGTTGTAAGTCTCTATAAGATCCCCCCTCAATCTTCTAAATTCTAGCGTGTACAAGCTGAGTCTATCCAGTCTTTCTTCATATGAAAGTCCTGAAACCCCAGGAATCAGTCTGGTGAACCTTCTCTATACTCCCTCTATGGCAAGAATGTCTTTCCTCAGATTAGGAGACCAAAACTGTACGCAATTCTCCAGGTGTGGCCTCACCAAGACCCTGTACAACTGCAGTAGAACCTCCCTGCTCTTATACTCAAATCCTTTTGCTACGAATGCTAACATACCATTCGCTTTCTTCACTGCCTGCTGCACCTGCATGCCTACTTTCAATGACTGGTGTACCATGACACCCAGTTCTCGTTGCATCTCCCCTTTTCCTAATCGGCAACCATTCAGATAATAGTCTACTTTCCTGTTTTTGCCACCAAAGTGGATAACCTCACATTTATCCACATTATACTGCATCTGCCATGCATTTGCCCACTCACCCAACCTATCCAAGTCACTTTGCAGCCTCCTAGCATCCTCCTCACAGCTAACACTGCACCCCAGCTTCGTGTCATCCGCAAACGTGGAGATGTTGCATTCAATTCCCTCATCCAGATCATTAATATATATTGTAAATAGCTGGGGTCCCAGCACTGAGCCTTGCGGTACCCCATAAGTCACTGCCTGCCATTCTGAAAAGGACCCGTTTACTCCTACTCTTTGCTTCCTGTTGAAGGTGAGGGGGGGAAAGATTTAATAGGAACCTTTTCGCACGGAGGTGGTAGATACATGGAACAAGCTGCCAGAGGAGATAGTTGTATCACAACGCTCTCATCAATGAAAAATTACTGCTTCATTGTGGTTTACTGGGGCATGAACTGTAGCAATAGCAAAAGGTCCTGCTCATTGGCAGTGAGGATAGGAGATTTGGACAATGTGGCTGGGCCTAAATATCTACTGCCATCTGTCAATGCTCTGTTGCTCCCACTGAGAAAACATTGAGACTATGTTGGCAAACATAGGTGATGATTTAAAGATGTGGTAAAAATGTTAAAATATACTGTTTTGTCTCCCGGTTGTGTCAAGATGCACAACATTGTTCAATGCCGGGGAAATTACGAATTACTTGCTCAAGAGAAGATATGTTTATGCAATGAGATACTAGCAGTGGATTTATTGGAAGCTTCAGGTTAAACCTTTAGCAGCACAGGGGCTGAAAGGGCTGAGCTAATTGAGCAGAATAATCCTAAATGCAGCCTGACTGTTACTTATGTTGTCTGATTATAGTACTTAATTTATTACAAAGTAAATACTCAAATGCCATTCAAACTGAATAAAATTTGACACTGTTAAATTAACTCGAATTATAGTGGCCTCACAGGGATTAGTGGATTACATAGTTTTGGATTATATGATGTTGCTGTTGCTATTGTTATGTTAACTTTTTTCTAAGGATACTCATGAGCAAACAGGGAAAAATATGCTGGTGGAAATGGGCTTGAGCCACAGGGAGAGTTTCGGCAAGTTGGGACTTTATTCCTTGGAGTGCAGGAGGCCAAGGGGTGATCTTATAGAAGTGTATGAAATAATGAGGGGAATTGAGTCTTTTACCCAGGGTGGGGGAATCAAGAAGTAATGGGCATGCTTTTAAGGTGAGAAAGGCAACATTTAATCAGAACCAGAGGGGCTACTTTTTCACTCAGAAGTTGGTAGGTATATGGAACGAGCTGCCGAAGGAGGTAGTTGAGGCAGGTTCTAAAGCATCATGTAAAAGACACTTGGACAGGTGCACGGATAGGAAAGGGTTAGTGGGATATGGGCCAAATGCAAGCAAATAGATGGAGGACCTTGGTTGGGCATTAGAGCCAGTTTCCATGCTGATCTGTGGGCAACTATAATCCTAGCTCTGCATCAGAATACTCCAAATCACCCCTTGTATTACCTATTTCTATTGCGTACTTCTACTGTGAACTTGTTTTTATACATTTTTTCTTTTCATTGTCTTGTATAATTAATGTTTTAGTGTGTTTTCTGAGTATGTGCCAGCATAGCTGCCACAAGCAAGCTTTTCATTGAACCTATAACCTCACCTTACTTGTGCATATGACACCAAATTCAACTTGACTCAACTTAACCTGGCACCACAATAGAAATACCATCACAATTACTATCAGAATACCTCCAGGATTGTAAAATCATAAGGGGAATTATAAGAATGAGAATAGATAGGGTAAAATATATAAAGTCTGCGACCCAGAGTAAGAGAATCAAGAAACTAGAGGACATAGATTTGAGGCGAGAGGGGAAAAATTTAATAGGAACCCCTGGGGCAATGTTTTCACACAAATGGTGTTGGATATATGGAACGAGTTGCCAGAGGAGATAGTTGAAGCAAATACTATAACAACATTTAAAAGGATTTTGGACGGGTACATGGATAGGAAATGTTTAGGATATGGGCCAAACAGGATATGGGCGATCCCGCTGAGCTGGTCCCCGTGGTTGCACTGAAGGACCAGCGGTTCGCAGTTTCAGGGGAGCCGGTACCGCGTGGGTGAATGGAAAACTTGATAGTTCGCAGCCTGCAGGAGGAAGTCGCTGTGCCGGCCCTCCTGTTCGTTAGACCAGCAGAAACAGCTGCCTGGAAGGGGAAAGCTTCTGTGCTGGCCTCTGCTCATCCGCCAGAGACATAGAAAATACGTTCAAGAGTAGGCCATTCGGCCCATTGAGTCAGCACTGCTATTCGATATGATCATGGCTGATGCTACAAATTCAGTACCCCGTTCATGCTTTCTCCCCATATCCCTTGATTCCGTTAGTCCTAAGAGCTATATCTAACTCTTGAAAATATCCAGTGAATTGGCCTCCACTGCCTACTGCAGCAGAAAATTCCACAGACAAGCCAGTGACGTCCGGGCAAGGAGCGAGGCCGATAGGAGAGGAGAGGGAACCGGGGGTCTGGCCTACCGCGTTCTCGTGGTCGGCTGCGGGAGGTGTCATGGGGAACAAAGGACGGGCGAAGAGAAGGGAGTGGCGTGGTGGCCAAGGAAGGAGAAGGCAGGATACCAGCAACAGCCTGGGACTTGCCTGGTACAGGCAGCGCTCGGAAGCGTGGACTTTGAACGCTTTGCCTGGTACAGGCACCAAAACCTGGCGCCTCCTGCAAGCGACTCAGTAGATTATTCCTGTACACCTGTTAATTGGGGATCGGGGGTATGGTGATACTCTACTGGACTGTTTGTAAGGAAAATAATTTCACAATGTTAACAATTAACTTATGCGACAATAAAAAAGCACTATTGACTATTGAAGCACAGGCAGGTTGGACTAGTGTAGATGGGGAATCGTGGCTACGTTGGACTGATGGTCCTGCTTCAATGCTGTATGACTACTGAATTGTCATAAAACTCCAGCTGCTTTGTACAAATCATACAATGAAGGACAGCAATTCACTCCCATTCTGAAGCAAGCCTTGCACTCATAACCCTCTGATGTGACACCAATACTAAGCCAAGCTGACACGCAGCGGGTTTAATGCTTTGAATTTGTGCTCCATGGGTGTAAATCTTCTCGATGGAAGCATACAGATCTGCAATTTGAACACAGTGCCAATGAGTCCTGCCGATTGTTCATCCAGTTAGAAAAAACATATGGAACAGAGGACAGCTGAAGGAGATGAGGTCGCTCGGAACTGTGTGCAGTGTCTTTTAGGTTCTGGTTTAGGTTAATTATTGTCAGTTTTGTATAAACAAATGTATGGGATTTGAGGCACGATTTTATGTGATTGTATTTATTCATGAATATAGATAGGTCCAGTGAAAAGCTTTGTTTTGTATGCTATCCAATCACATCAGATAATACTATACATAAATAGAATTCTGTCAAATCCTGCCTCCATCCTATACACTGTTTACACAAAACAGAACCTGACAAACCTTTGTATTACAGACTGCCTTTCCAATAAATATTTAACTGCATACAATGGTGGGCACTCCTGCCTCTGCCTTGGAAAGGTGCTTGTTCTAGAGATAAGAGTGCAAATTCCAGGCTGGTTTTGCAAGAGTTCCACACTGGCTGGTGTGCTGTCTTCCAGATGAAAAATTGCACTGAGATTCCATCTACCCTCTTGAATGAGATAAGGAGATCACCGATGCCACTGAAAAGAGTAAAGGGAATTCTTTAATATCTGTCTCAACACTCAAATCACTGAAAAAAAAATTCTGATCATCTATCCCAATTCCTAGTTGCAGGATCATGATGTGTAAAATTTCCCGATCTGTTTATGCATTGAAGCTGCGATTAGACTTTGAATGCAGAGTACATTGGCTACGTCATTCTCGTAAACATCGTCACCCAGCACACCCCTCCACAGATATGCGGCCCAAAACTGTTAACAATTCTCTAAATGCAGTCTGACCAGTGCCTTATAAAGCCTGAGCATTACATCTAGTTTTTATACTCTACTGCTCTCCAAATAAATACTAACATTGCATTTTCCTTCCTTACTACTGATTGAACTTGCAAGTTAACCTTTTGGGAATCCTGCGCCAGCACTCCCAAGTCCCCTTTTCCCCTCCGATGTCTGAATCCTCCCATTTCAAAAATAGTCTACACCTTTATTCCTACTATCATGCTGTACAACTCCATGACAAAATGAATGTCTGTCTTATCACCCTCCTTAGGATCTTATATGTTTGAAATAAGTAATCCACTCTTCTGAACTCCGATCAGTACAGATATGATCAATGCAGGTCGGCCTTCATAGTTGAATGCAAGAAATTCTTAATCATCTTTTGGGCTGTGGTCTGATTGCCAGTGTACTATACTGATGGAGATTATCGCCATGCTTACATTCAGAAATATAATTCTTCAGGTTCGTTATGAAAATCTCCCTAATCAATCTATTAGAGTTCCTTGCACCAATACCATATTACCCCCTCTGCCCCGCAACTGATAAGGCTGACGATGCTGAGCTGGCAACCCTGGTAATATTCTTCCTCCTGCTCCTTTTGCTGTTCAGGTCCCCTGTAGAAACAAATAAATGCAGATGCTGGTAAATACTGTACACAATAGGACAAGTGCTGGAGTAACATCAACAGGACAAGCAGCATCTCTGGTGGACATGGATAGGCGACGTTTCGGGTCGAGACCCTTCTTCAGACTGGATTCTCTGCCTCTGACACCCACTGCAATGTATGACTTGCAGGGTTGTGCAAATCTCTGCGCCATGAATGAAGTCTCAGCTTGGAAGGTACTGTCAGAAATCCCCAGACCAATGACATCTCATCTTCTGATGTTTTTTACTTCTATCCTGGTACTTGCATGACCCTTGTACCGGCACTCATCTGCTGTGGGTGGAAAGCACATTCTGATGTGGACCAACAGACAGGCAATCTGTGTCCTCAGGATCCATCCGTCAGGGTTATACTGGCTGTTGCAAATTTATGGCAATGTAGACCATCTCAGGATACACGAGTCCATGTTTTTTTCTGGAAACATAACGCATTCGTCTTGTGAACCAAAATAAATTGTGCATTGGGAGAGTGGAAACCTTTGTTGTGGGTGAAAAGGCCTAAGTCATGAACAAGGCATATGAATACAGACAATGCCTGCCAAGACTTGTGGTAAGCCAGCAAGCCTGGCAATTCCCAATATACCAGCTTCTTGCTTAAGCTCACAGATATCCAAATAGACAAAATAATCTCTTCACACGTATTGCCCAGGCACTCTCATAAGCAGTGAATTATATGAACAGGTTAAAATTCATGGCAGAGATCTGCCATAGTCCCCAGGAGGGATTCTGACATGAGTTACATGCAAATCAATCTGACTTTGACTTCCATAAAGAGTGGTCCAGGCACAAGAACCTGTCAAGGTTTTCTTGCAGAATGTCACATATCTCAGTAATGACAGCCTTAAAAAGCTGTACCTTCAAGTACATTGTCCATCTGTGATGTAGTGTCTCTGAATGATTTTCACTGATGGGCATATTTTAGGTCCTCTATCTAGCCTAAGTAGCCAGCCAGCCTTATCATTACTGGCATTACTGGCAATCGGCCTGCCAACAAAGTTACTACTAACACACCTATTGAATGTTATCTCAGCAGTTAAATGCTGGAGAAAGCACTTCTTATTTGTGTAAGCACACTCTGTGGACTTTGGAAAGTGAATGTACAGCCTGCAGTGAAGTCTGAAACTGCCAGTCGGGATTTCTGGATGTCAGCACATCGCCCATAAAAACCGCAAGAAAAGCAGCTAATTCGATACACTTTTAGTTTGAATGAAACTTTCCCATAACTTCTGTGGCTTTGAGTGCCAGTTTACAATGAAGAATGTCTGACTGGCTAGCATGACCGGCAGTCACACATGTCCAATGCAACTTTATGACTGATGCAATCTTACCTGGAAAATATCACACTACTCGTCATAAAATGTGGCACTAGCAAAGACACTATGTCGTTCAAATTTTACCACTAATTTACACATTTCTAATACGCTACTAACGAAAAAAACTTAAGAAAGGTATATTTGTTAGTGAGGAGGTCTTCTGCTGTGAAGACTAGTTATAATCCAAAATGTCGGTCTAAATCTAATTTTCACTTAAACATGCTTCCGGTGCCGCCATGACAGTGAAGGCTGTGTAGTCGACCTGCTCTCCGAGAGGCCCTCTGTATACGCGGAGAAAGCAGTGCTAACGGCTGTCTGAACATGATGGGTCGACATAAGGCGTCCGAGCGCGGAGGAAAAGGAAAGAATGAAGGACAGAAACTGACAGACTCCCCGCAAGATGATGCCAAGTCCGACAAGGAAAGCCCGTTAATTCTCTCCGAGTTGAGAAAAGAACATAAAGATGCCTCAGGATATACAAAACAGAGATTAACAAGAGTGGAGAACAAAATGAGGGATTTAACAACTCGAATGGAAAAGCTGGAAGGAAAATTGAAGGAAATGGAGGTCAAAGTTCAACAGAAGAATAGGAAATGAGACACGAGAGGGGGATTAACTACCTGTTACAGAGAGAAGCTAAGTTAGCAGAGAAATGCCTGGACCTGGAAGATCGAGCGAGGCGAAAGAATGTGCGGATATATGAGTCCCAGAGGGAAAGGAAAAAAAAGGACATTTTCCAGTTTGTAAATGAACTGTTGAGGAATACCCTAGAATTCCTGGAAGATTTAACTATTAATATTGAGAGAGCACATAGGTCCCTCGCAGCTAGACCAAGTGCAGAGCCAGCCCCACCAAGATCTATAATAGTCAGATTTTTAGACTATTATACGAAAGATCTCGTGTTGCAACAGGCTTGGCAGCAGCGAAAGATAATATATGATGGGGACAGAGTGTATTTTGATCAAGACTACTTGTCAGAAGTCCAGAGAAAGTGTAAGGAGGTACGACAGGTGATTAAGCAACTGCGGGAGAAAAATATTAAAGCCAAGTCTCCATTCTCGGCACAGCTCAAGATCTTCCTAGATTCTGGAGTTAAATCCTTCAGGACATTGACTGAGGCAGTACCTACACTGGAGAAGATGGGGATTTACATCAGATCGGAGTCCAGAGATGTGTTGAATAGAGAACTGCTGCGAGACCATTGGTCAGGGGGGATGAATATAGCAAGCGGCCAGAGAGGACTGGCAAATCTGTCAGAGGAAGATCTTCACACCATTCTGGGTATCATAGGAGCTGGACTATAGACAGGTTTGAAATAACCACAGAAACGTGGGCCATATGGGCAAATAGTAAAATGTCTGAAAGAAACCATGAGTTAATATCTAATGACAACTAATCTCTCTATACGATCATATAATAAAATATGATGAGACAAATAATATGTAGTTTGTACATATACTATCTGGTTTTGTTTTGTTGTCTTGATGAAGGGTAATTATGCCACGTTTTACAGCACATATACGGCTGGTTTTGTAATGTATTATATTTTCTAATTGATTTAAATGTACTATCAAAGAGAGGGACTGAGGGGGGCTCTCTCGGGTGGGGGGGAGATACCTGCCATTTATTTATGTTTATAATTGTAATTCAAAAGTCCCAAAGTTGGATTTAGAGCAACCTTACTGTAGTTGCAACCACACATAAGTGGGCTACCCAGGAGAGACCTAGTCACATCTCTTCGTCTTTTTACGAGGAGCTGGTACACCAGTTAGTTGAGGGTGTCCAGATGGGTTTGTTAGGTAGGAAGTACCTTTTATCTTTATATATTTTTTGTCCTATGTGTAAAGTTTTATTGTATATTGATTTACTGATTTGTTTATTGTTTATTGATTTGTTAGTTTGGCAAATGTTTTTTATTGTTACATCGCACCCTAGTAAATTGTATTTTGAGTACAGCGGATATTCACAGGCTAACCAGAGCAAGAAACAAAAATGGTATAGAAAGCAACTAGTAGATTACACAACGTGGGATAATGACTAATTTAAAGATAGTAAGTTATAACGTCCATGGTTTAAATCACCCCATAAAGAGGAGAAAAATTTGAGCCAACTCAAAAATTTAGTATGTGGAGTTGCATTGATTCAGGAAACGCATCTGGTGGAAACTGAACATAAAAAGCTTAGAAGAGATTGGTTGGTGAGGTATTTAATGCCTCCTATGGGAAAAGGAGAGGAGTGGCTATCCTTTTCAATAGAAATGTAGTTTTATCTGTAGAAAAAGTACTTCAAGATACATTGGGGAGAAATGTAATGGTAATTGGTACAATAAGTGGTATAGTAGTATCGATAATAAATATTTATGCACCAACGGAAGATGATTACTCTTTCTTTAGAGACATTGCAAATATAATTGCAGAAAATGCCAAAGGTATATTTATATTAGGTGGTGATTTCAATGCGGTCCTTGATGTAAGGCTGGATAGATTACTAGATGAGTACAACCAAACAAAAAAAAACAAAATATTAAATAATATGCTAGGGGAGTTAGGATTAGTAGACTTAAAAATCCAAGGGGGAGGGATTATAGTTTATTTTCGAATGTGTACGGGAGTTACTCACATATAGACATGCTTTGTGTTCTCAAACAATATACATCTAGTGGTAGATTGTAAAATTGGCTCAATAACAATCAGTGATCATGCGCCCATAATCCTTACCTTGGAGTTAGGAACCGAAAAGAGTTTTAAATACTGAAGAGCAAACATTTCTTTATTGACAGACAACGTAGTGATACAGGAAATTAGGAATTGTATTAAAGAGTATTATGACCACAATGACAATAGTGAAGTAACATTATCCACTCTTTGAACGGTGCAAAAACAGTAATAAGGGCAAAATGATTGAAATATCGAGTAGAGTAAGGAAGAATAGGTTGAAGAAGCAATCTGACCTGGAAAGTGAAATAAAGATATTAGAAGTAGAACACAAAAATAATAATAGTAACAAGAATCTGCTAAAGGAGCTAAAACAAAAAAGACACGAGTTAGAAGAGCTTCTAACATATAAAGTGGAAGGAGCCCTTCGATTCTTAAATCAAAAATGCTATGAGAAGGGAAGTAAGGCTAGTCGCCTTCTGGCATTTCAGTTGCATAAGGAGCAAGCTAATCGAGTATTTTCCAAAGTTTTACATCCGATTTCTAGAAATTTAGTTTCACAACCACGAGAAATCACAGAAGCGTTTGCATCCTTCTATGAACAGTCATACGACTCTCCTGAAATCATAGATAAAGACGAAAAGAATAGAACTTTCTTTTCTGGATTAAAAATGCCCTGCCTTTCTCAAGAAGAAGCAAGAAATATGACAACACAAATAGAAGAGCAGGAATAAAATAAGTAATAAAAAAATTAAAGAACAACAAGTCCCCAGGGACGGATGGGATTCCAGGAGAGCTTTATAAATGTTTTGAAAATTAGCTTTCTCCGATTCTGGCCAGAGTCTATAATTATGCCTTGGCTGAAGGTAACCCACCGAGATCATGGGGCAAGGCTATAATTTCTGTTAGTTATAAGGAAGGGAAGGATCCCACAG
The DNA here is from genome assembly GCA_035221665.1 of Okamejei kenojei. Lineage (NCBI taxonomy): Eukaryota > Metazoa > Chordata > Chondrichthyes > Rajiformes > Rajidae > Okamejei > Okamejei kenojei. The sequence goes on from CM069132.1 coordinate 143,245,855, forward strand.
GATGTGAAGGCTACAGACCAATAAGTCTCTTATGCAATGACCTAAAGATACTCAGTGCTATATTAACCAAGAGAACCCAAAATATTATAAAACTATTGATACATCCTGTTCAAACAGGGTTCAAACAGGGTAGACAGGGAGCCAATAATATTAGACGGGTCCTGAATATCATGACATGTGCAAAAAGGAAGCATCAGACTTCAATGCTATTAAGTTTAGATGCTCAAAAGGCTTTCAACAGAGTACGTTGGGTCTATCTTGAATATACGCTAGATAAAATGGGGTTCCACACAAAATGTATTAATTGGATGAAAACATTATATTTAAATCCAAAGTCAAGAGTGAGGGTAAATGGATGTTGCTCTGAGTTTTTTTAATTAAAGAGGGGAGTTAGACAGGGAGACAGTTTGAGTCCCCTGCTTTTTGACATGTTTAGAGCCGCTCGCAGAAATTATTAGGCAAGATGACTATATTGAGGGCATTAAAGATGATCGGGGGGGGGGGGAACAAAAAATTTCACTATTTGCAGATGATGTTATGATCTATGCGAGTAATCCTATTTCCTCAGTGCCTCGCCTAATGCAAGTCTTACAGGAATATGGAGAAATATCGGGATATAAAATAAATGACTCAAAATCAGAAGCAATGATGCTGTCAGGTCTTTGGCCCTTGCAATTAAATGATCAGGTCAGGTTCCATTAGTCTCGGGAGGGTTTTAGATATCTAGGTATTGTCATCACTTCCTCTATCACTGCATTGTATGAAGTTAACTATGGTAAATTACTCAAGAAGATTAAGGCAGACATGCACAGATGGGATATTCTCCCTTTATCTCTAATTGGTAGAGTGGTAGTTGTTCGAATGAATATTTTGCCCCGACTGCTTTTCTTATTTCAATCTTTACCAGTAGCGGTCCCTGGCGCAGCATTTAAGGCGTTAGACAAAGAGTTAACAAGATTTGTGTGGCAAAATAAGAGATCCAGAGTCAGACTTAAGACACTGTTGTTATCAAAACAAAAAGGGGGCCAAAATATGCCCAACATTAAATATTATTATTGGGCAGTGCAGCTGACAACCTTGATAGCATGGTTAACGAGCGACGAGGAAACGGGATGGATGAAAATAGAACAAAATGCATGTCCTAGTATTGCCGTGGCTGGGCTCCAATTTCTAACTCAAGTAAATTGGAAGAAATTAAAAGTAGATAACGATTGGATTAAATTCATGATGAAAACGTGGTTAGCTATCAGAAAGCAATTAAATCTTTTTAATTCAATATCTAGAGCAATGAAGATAGCTGCTAGCCCCAATTTTATACCCAGCAAAAGTGATAAGGGATTTAGAAACTGGGCAGATAAAGAGCTCATTATTGTGGACCAGCTTTTTTGTGGGGAATTTTAAAATCTTATGAGCACCTGCAGAATGAATTTAGACTGTCAGGGTCGGATTTCTTTAGATTCTTCCAAATACGGCACTACTTACAGACACATATAGATTGGGAGCAGATATGTAGACTATCTTCAAATTTGGAAAATACTTTCTTGATGACTATAGAGGGAGTGTTACAAAAGAATTTGATGTCGCATTTATATCAAGGACTTCAAGACTATATAAAAGGAAATACTATAGAAACAAAACAGAAATGGGAATTGGAAATGAACATTATTATTACAGATGAAATGTGGGTAAGGATATCTCTTGGGCCATAAGCTGTCAAGCAGCCCCTCGATTCGAAAAATAAAATGAGAGTATTTGATATATTTAAGAGTGAGTTGGATGTGGCCCTTGTGGCTAAGGGGATCAGAGGGTATGGAGAGAAGGCAGGTACGGGATACTGAGTTGGATGATCAGCCATGATCATATTGAATGGCGGTGCAGGCTCGAAGGGCTGAATGGCCTACTCCTGCACCTAATTTCTGTTTCTATGTTTCTATTTAGGACCCCTCTAGTGCTGGCAAGATACAGTAACACCTCAAATTTATGCTGGAGACAATGTGGGAAGATCGGTGATCACAACACATTTTTTGGGATTGTCCCAAATTGTACCAATACTTGTACCAATCCAGGTAGAGATTAAATTAATTCTGGGAATGAATCTACCTTTGGAACCGGCTTGTTTCATAATAGGAGATACTCCAGCAGTGACAGATATTCAAAATCAGAAATATTTGCTTGGGGTGATGCTGTTGATTGCTAAAAAGATGATAATAGTGCTATGGAGAAAGGAAATGCCACCAAATGTTCAACAGTGGAGGGAAAGATTGAAAAATGTATACTTGATGGAAAGTATAACTGCTAAACTCCAGTTGAGGACTGATGCCTATAATATTATATGGAAACTAGTACTATCACAAATGCCAAGATTGATTAAGGATATGAATGGATGAGCTTGCTCTGGTGTCTGTGAATAAGATGCTTCTATGATAGAATGTTAAGAGGATTTGATGCAATGCTAATAGAGGTTAGGTGATTTGTATTTTGTCATTTTGCGATTGTCTTTTGTGTGTCTCTTTGTTTTGTCTGTAGGTGTATTTTGTTATGTCAATAAATGTTGATTTCAAACAAAAAACACTTGCCATATATGAAAATTCTAGATATAGCAAATGTGACTGATTTAAGACTCCAAGCTATCAACCTTAAAAATAAAATTAGTCAAGTAGGGTTTCTAACCGTAATTAATATTTTAGGGTAAAACAATCAATGGAGCTGAATTTTGTAAGCTGTTACAACATGAAATGTTTGCACAACTGTCCTTTTATACAGTTCAAATCATCACTCATGGATGTTTTTTAAAATCTCTTTATTTTTCTAACTGGTAGCCACAATGCAATGTGTGATTACCAAATATTACTGGTTAGCTTTGCAGCTAATGCACCATTGGACTTTCTCTAGAATGTTCAAAATATACAGAAAAAGTGTAAACATGAGAAAGTCACTTTTCATATGTTAAAACTAATAAAATGTATACTAGGCCAATAACAATTAAAGTAGCCAATATGGACAGATAAACACTATTTATTGCAGAACCTTTTCTTAATGTAATAACCAATTAACATCTGTGGTCTCTCCTGATATTCTTTAAGCACTTCATGGGAGGTGGCGATTTGATCACCTTGCAGTCGATCCACCAAGGTCACGCAGATTACTGCACCTGCACAAAGAGAAAGTCTAGTCAGATGCTGAGTAAACTTTTCTTATTCACACCTTTGAAATCCTCGTATCATTTTAGTTTGGTTTTACTATTCATGATACACAACTGTGGACTTTGCTGTGAGCGGTGGGAAGCAAAGCGCAGGTCCACCGTCTGCGCCATTCATTCACAGCATTTTTAAGCCATGCATTAGGTCATGGTGAGTGCTACAACGCACACCAAAGCTTCCCAAATGGCTTGCAAATTAAATGCTGCATTTAATGCACCATTAGGAAATTATTAGCATTAAAAGCACCAAGGCAATTTAATGAAGTTTAGCATGTTGAAGTTGAATTTGACATGAATCTGAAATCAAGAATTTAAAGGAGTTAAGGTAACAGTGAGTGTTTTAATATTACCATGTGCTCCTTTGAGTGGAAGGCTTCAGAAAAATTGCATGACAGTCGGCATCCCATTGAAGGAAGAGCCACAGCGCCACCACAGCCTCCAAAGTCAGCCAGTTCCGCAATGGTGAGTCAACCAGGGACCTGCGAGCTCCCAATGTTACCGTCCACAGGGCCCGCGGCCGAAGCCTCCGAAGTTGGGTCACGGCCACAGCGCCACCACAGCCTCATGTCAGTCAGCCAAAAAATGCTGGAGAAACTCAGCGGGTGAAGCAGCATCTATGAGCCAAGGAATAGGTGACGTTTCTGGTCGAGACCCTTCTTCAGACTGATGTGGGGGTGTGGGGCGGCGGGAAGAAGAGGGGGGCAGTGAGAGAGGAGGTTGTTAAACTGTCTTCAGAGAGAGGAGGAGAACTTCTACAAAGTAGCCATACATTGAGGAGATTTCGCAGTTGAGTAGACAAAATGTTAAATGACAAGTAGATGAAGTACAAATAAAAAGCAACAGAATACACAAAATACATTTTAACAGAAACATCCACCACAGTGACTCCTACACATTCCTCACTGTGATGGAAGGCGAAAAAAAGTTCAATCTCTTCCATAGAAACATATAAATTAGGTGCAGGAGGAGGCCATTCGGCCCTTCGAGCCAACACCGCCATTCATTGTGATCATGGCTAATTGTCCCCAATCAATAACCCGTACCTGCCTTCTCCCCATAACCCTTGATTCCACTAGCCCCCAGAGCTCTATCTAACTCTCTCTTATATCCATCCAGTGACTTGGCCTACACCAAGGGTGAAAACGTTTTTTCTCACCTCAGTCTTAAATGGCTTCCCCTTTATTCTAAGACTGTGGCCCCTAGTTCTGGACTCGCCCAACATTGGGAACATTTTTCCTGCATCTAGCTTGTCCAGTCCTTTTTATAATTGTATATGTTTCTATAAGACCCCCCTCATCTTTCTAAACTCCAGTGAATACAAGCCTAGTCTTTTCAATCTTTCCTCATATGACAGTCCCGCCATCCCAGGAATCAATTTCGTGAACCTACTCTGCACTGCCTCAATCACAAGGATGTCCTTCCTCAAATTCGGAGACCAAAACTGTACACAATACTCCAGATGTGAACTCACCAGAGCCCTATACAACTGCAGAAGAACCTCTTTACTCCTATACTGAAATCCTCTTGTTATGAAGGCCAACATTCCATTAGCTTTCTTCACTGCCTGCTGTACCTGTAAGCCAACTTTCAGTGACGGGTGTACAAGGACGCCCAGGTGGATAACCTCACATTTGTATATATTATACTGCATCTGCCACGCATCTGCCCACTCACTCAACCTGTCCTGGTCACTATGCAACCTCCTAACATCCTCTTCACAGTTCACACTGCCACACAGCTTTGTGTCATCCGCAAACTTGCTAGTGTTGCTCCTAATTCCCTCTTCCAAATCATTAATATATATGGTAAACAGTTGCGGCCCCATCACCGAGTCTTGCGGCACTCCACTCGCCACTGCCTGCCATTCTGTGTGCCACTCGCCAAAGGACCCGTTCACTCCTACTCTTTGTTTCCTGTCTGCCAACCAATTTTCTATCCATGTCAACACCATACCCCCAATACCATGTGCTCTAATAATAGTCACAAGTCTCCTGTGTTGGACCTTATCAAAGGCTTTCTGAAAGTCTAGATACACTACATCCACTGGCACCCCTTCATCCATTTTACTTGTCACATCCTCAAAAAATTCCAGATTAGTCAAGCATGATTTCCCTTTCATAAATCCATGTTGACTTGGACTAATCCTTTTACTGCTGTCCAAATGCCCCATTATTACCACTTTAATAATTGACTCCAGCATCTTTCCCATCACCGGTCAGGCTAACTGGTCTGTAATTCCCCGTTTTCTCTCTCGTTCCTTTCTTGAAAAGTGAGATAACGTTAGCTATCCTCCAATCCATGGGAACTGATCCTAAATCGATCAAACATTGGAAAATAATCACCACTGCGTCCACTATTTCTAGAGCCACCTCCCTGAGGACCCTGGGATGTAGATCATCAGGCCCAGGGGATTTATCATCCTTCAGTCCCATTAGCCGACCCAATCTCGCCTAATGAAAGTTTCTTTCAGTCCCTCTACCCCCTTAGATCCTCTGTCCTCCAGTACATTTGGGAGATTGTTTATGTCTTCCTTAGTGAAGACAGATCTGAAGTACCTGTTCAACTCTTCTGCCATTTCCTTGTTACCCATAATAATTTCACCCGTGTCTGCGTACAAGGAGATTACCCACATTTGACTTTCCTACTCTTTTTCCTTTAACACATCTAAAAATCTTGTCAGCTACAGTTGCCTCCTACTCCCCTTAGAATCTTTCTTCCTTTTTGGAATGAAATGATCCTGCGTCTTCCAGATTATGCCCAGAAACTCCTGCCATAGCTGTTCCACCGTCATTCCTGCTAGGATCTCTTCCCAGTCTACCTTGGCCAGCTCCTCTCTCATGCCTTCATAGTCCCCTTTGTTCAACTGCATCACTGACATTTCCGATTTATCCTTCTCCTTCTCAAATTGCAGATTAAAACTAATCATATTACCTCCAAGCGGTTCTTTTACCTTGAGTTCTCTTATCATATCTGATTCATTGGACAACACTAAATCCAGGATTGCCTTTTCTCTGGTCGGCTCCATTACAAGCTGCTCTAAGAATCCATCTCGGAGGCACTCTACAAACTCTCTTTCTTGGGGTATGCACTACCACCTCCGGCTGTTCACCTTTGCCCCTGAGGATTTTCTGCACTCTGTATGTGACATCCTGGATCCTGGCACCAGGGAGGCAGCACACCATCCTCAAATCCCGTCTGTTGCCGCAGAAACCCTGTCCGTACCTCTCACAATGGAGTCTCCAACTACCATGGCGTTGCGTTGCTTGACATTGGCCTCTTTGGTTTTGGCTCAACAGTCCTTTTTGCTTCGCAAGCCAGTCCGCCGCTCAGTGTGCTAACGTCTTCTGTCCCGACAATTTCTAAGTGGGTGAACCTTTTCAAAAGAGGTACAACACCCAGGGACCTTTGTAATCCATGTTTCCCTCCCTTTCTCACCCCTTCTTTCTTCCAGTACCTCAGTTGTAACAATCTTACTGTAGGACTTGTCGAGTCCTCCTTCTTTGTTCTCGCGCAGTCGGGGGCCTCGAGCCTTCCGTTGGTGGGACGATATTGACTCCCGTAGCCAGCAATCTGGTCCTCTGCGTCGTGGCGATCAGCTCCTGCATCGGGGGGATGTCAGCTCCCCCGTGCCGGCGATCAAATCTCAGGTCAGGGCTTGTCGAGCGTTGTGCGTCCTCCAGAGCTCCCGACTCAGTCTCTCCTGAGACTGTGAGCCCTTGATATTAAAGTCCGCAGGCTGCGATGGTAAGTCCGTACCCCGCGGTGTGGCTCAAAGTTAGTCCCAATCGAGGCCTCCAGCTCCGTGATGTTAAGCCGCAGAGCGAACCAAAGATCAGTCGCATCTGCGGCAGGGTAACAGATTGGAAAAAAAAAGTTTCCCCCAATCCCCTCCCCCAATAAAACAAACCAGAGAACATTTACACAAACTTTCAAATCACACTAAAATAACAAAAAAAACAGAGACTGCGAGGCTGCCAATCATGCGGAGTCTGGTGGTATCTAAATTAGCATTCCATTATTTGTGTGTCGCCCACACATGAAATGTTCCCATCCTGATTGCTTTAACTTTTCCAACTGGTGGTAAGTTCCAAATTCTCATGACTTTTGATAAAAAAGAAAGGTACCCACTAAAGATAATCTACAAATTCAGTCATAAAGCATTATTTTCTTCTGCATCATGCAGATGAAAATTGATTATTTCCAGAGTGAAACATGATTGCAGAAATCTGATCAGGTACTTTGTATGTCTTGACATGGAAATTGCCTTACTGCCAAGAATAACATCATTCCCCATGCAACATTCCTGTAGTACTGGGTGTTAGCTCACATGGTTTAGTGGAGCACCTGTCATTCGGTGCTCCCAGATAAAACAGATTTCAATTATGCTTTTGGCTCTGGAGTAGTTTCAAGGGGGTGAGGCAACCTCTGCAATTCCCAGTCTTCTCTCTCAAGTTAATCACTATTGGCTCTTCACCACAGATGCTCTCTGTAGGAGCTTGTACCTTCTCCCTGTGTGGTCTTTCTCCAGGTGCTCTGATTTCCTCCCACACCAAAGACGCACAGGTTTGTAGGTTAATTGGCATTGGTAAAATTGTAAATTGTCCCTAGCATATAGGATAGCGTTAGTATATGGAGTGATCGCAGGTCGGCACAGACCCAGTGGGCCGAAGGGCCTATTTCCGCGCTGTTTTTGTATAGTAAAGTCTAAAGTAAAGTCAATCATCACTCAAACCTACTCCTAACCTTACTTACTCTGCGATGCAGAGTACTTAAGGAAGTATCTGGCCCTGGGGATTTATCGGCCTTTAATCCATTCAATTTACCTAACACCACTTTCTGGCTAACCTGGATTTCACTCAGTTCCTCCATCTCATTTGACCCCCAGTCCCCTGCTATTTCCGGCAGATTATTTATGTCTTCCTTAGTGAAGACAGAACCAAAGTATTCAATTAGTCTGCCATGTCCTTGTTCCCCATGATCAATTCACCAGTTTCTGACTGCAAGGAACCTACATTTGTTTTAACTAATCTTTTTCTCTTCACATATCTATAAAAGCTTTTGCAGTCAGTTTTTATGTTCCCTGCCAGTTTTCTTTCATAATCTATTTTCCCTTTCCTATTTAAGCCCTTTGTCCTCCTCTGCTGGACTCTGAATTTCTCCCAGTCCTCTGGTAAGCTCCTTTTTCTGGCTAATTTGTATGTTTCATCTTTTGTTTTGATACTATCCCTGATTTCCCATGTTATCCACGGATGCGAATACCTTCCCTGATGTATTATTTTGCCAAACTGGGATGAACAATTGTTGTAGTTCATCCATGCAGTCTTTAAATGCCTTCCATTGTATATCCACCGTCAAGCCTTTAAGAATCACTTGTCATTCTATCTTGGCCGATTCACGTCTCATACCCTCAAAGTTACCTTTGTTTAAGTTCAGAACCCTTGTTTCTGAATTAACAATGTCACTCTCCATCCTAATGAAGAACTCAACCATATTATGGTCACTCTTGCCCAAGGGGCCACTCACAACAAGACTGCTAACTAACCCTTCCTCATTACGCAATACCCAGTCTAGAATAGCCTGCTCTCTCGTTCGTTCCTCTACATGTTGGTTTAGAAAACTATCCCACATACATTCCAAGAAGTCCTCTTCCTCAGCACCCCTGCCAATTTGATTCACCCAATCTATATGTAGATTGAAGTCACCCATTATAACCGTTTTACCTTTGTGGCACACATTTCTAATTTCCCGTTTGATGCCATCCCCAACTCTATTACTTCTGTTAGGTGGCCTGTACACAACCCCCACTAGCGTTTTCTGCCCCTTAGTGTTTCGCAGCTCTACCCATATCGATTCCACATCCTCCAAGCTAATGTCCCTCCTTTCTATTGCGTTAATCTCCTCTCTAACCACCTCCTTTTCCTTTCTGTCTATCCCTCCTGAATATAGAATATCCTTGGATGTTCAGCTCCCAGCCTTGGTCACCCTGGAGCCATGTCTCCGTGATCACAACTATATCATATTCATGAATAACTATCTGCACTCAACTCATCCACCTTATTACGAATGCTCCTTGCATTGAGACACAAAGCCTCAGGCTTGTTTTTACAACACTCTTACCCCTTATACAATTATGTTGAAAAGTGGCCCTTTTTGATTTTTGCCCTGGATTTTTCTGCCTGCCACTTTTACTTTTCACCTTGCTACCTATTGCTTCTACCCTCATTTTACACCCCTCTGTCTCTCTGCTCATGCTCCCATCCCCCTGCCACATTAGTTTAAATCCTCCCCAACGGCACTAGCAAACGCTCCCCCAAGGACATTGGTTCCATTCCAGCACAGGTGCAGACTATCCTGTTTGTACTGGTCCCACCTCCCCCAGAATGGATTCCAATGCCCTAGAAATGTGAATCCCTTCTATACAGACAGTCAGCGAGTTAGCTGACTAGTGGCTCTTAAATGCATAAAATCCTTGCATGAAATGCAAGCATGAAAATTGCATACTAATATTACAGGGCCAACTGATATAGAAGGATTAATGTAGGATGGGCAATTGAATTTCTAAATCAAATATATTCCCCTTTGTCTACATTCAATTATAGTCTAGAGATTGGGACGAAAGCTTGGGAATCTCTGGGTCATTGTTTCATAATACAAAACCAGAGCCGACAGTAGGTAGGAAATGGGGAAAACAAGGTCATACTTGTATAACTATGAGAAAGTCTTTCTAGGGTTGAAATAGGGCCGGCCTCTGCATCTCACACCGATGTTAATGTCATTTTATTCAACATGCAGCCAAATGTAGCCAATTGGAATTTCAGATGTGGCTGAATGTATTTTTGAATTTAAGGAATGGATGTATATTACTAACTGGATGTGCTCAATACTTTCATTCACCCCATTGCATTGCTGTCCTTTAATGTTCTTGTAATATGGTTGAATGATTGTTGTATGTGTTTTAAACTTAAGTTACTGAAAGGTGGTAGATATGCTATGAAAATACCCTGGGCTGTAGAAGCAAAATTATGTCTGAATTAAATACAGTGAATTCCTAAACTATGGAATGCTTCCAAACAATAATTCTTCACTTTAACAAGCTAAAAAAATGTCAATAAAGTTGAATTACAGGTAATTAATTTGTTATAATGAGAAAGGTCTGCTCATAAATTAGAAAGGAGAAAGGCAAGTTATAAGCTATATTATGTTTTAGTTAAAACAGCAGCATACCTGTTGCATAAAGACCATTCATTATTTATAAGGTCATTCATGATTTACAATAATATCGATTTTAAAACATTTAATTTGCAAAGATCTTTCAAAATCCTTTGCGAGAAGTCTTGCACATGTATATGATTACCTGGTAAACCACTTCGGTTGCACATTGCTGCAAATACAGCAGACTCCATCTCAATGTTCCGGATTCCTGACTCAATGGCACAATGCAGGTAATTCATTTTGTCCTCGGCAGTATAGTGGCAGAAAGCACCATCTAAACGGGCCTGGCCTGCAGGAAGTAAAAATAATATTAACATGATCAATTTCCTCAGTAGACTCAAGTTATGGAAGATCTTCATGGATTGTAGTAAGGGCGAGATTAAAACTATTTGCATGTAAGTAGACAGCAGTACAACAAATTATGATGCACTGTAAATGTAGAATGAAACAACATTATTTGTCAATATTTTTCTCTATCCAAAAATAATAATTCAACAACCCATGGCAGTCTAATATACAACATGGTTGCACGCACTTAAATTAGATTTTGTAGTTATAAGAGATGTATAGCATGATGCTTTTTGATTCAGTCACAGGATCTGAACACCTTTGCTGTCATGGTCGGTATTTATTGCCCTTGCAATAACTCGTTTGTTATGCTATTTTAGAATACATTTAACAGTCAAAAGCTTTGATATGGGTACAGCTTCATATAGATCAAAGTGGATAACGAATCTATTTCATAAATGAAAGACATTAGTAATTAAATAAACTTTTACAGATATTAACCTCCCATTTAAAGTACTTAATTTAAATTTATCTGTGGTACACTGAATTTAAAACTCTGGATTGTTAGTTTAATCTCCTGATTACTAGTTGTGATAATTGCTACAACTCATGCATTTTACATGAAATTCCATATTTTCTAAATCTGTGTGCTGGATGTGCAGGGCACATTTGTCACTAAGGAGCTGGGTGAATTCTTACCAGATACCATCACAATGCATCGGTGAAGCGAGGGCAGCAGTGAAGCCTCGCGACGATGGGGCATCGGCGGTGGTGAAGCCTCGCAGCGGCGGCGATGCTTCGCGGGTCGACGGCCGATGAGAGCGTGGAGGATCACCGTGGGGGGAGGGGAAGAACAATGGAGGACCCAGCGTGGGGGACCGCCGTGAGGGAGGTGGGGGGGAGAAACAATGGACAATTGGGGAGGGGGGGAGAACACAGGACAATGGGGACCTGGCGTGGGGGAACCGCTGTGTGGGGGGAGAACAAAAAGAGGAGCTAGCGTGCTTTGTAACTTTGTCAGTGCCGTAGGTGGCTGCCATTTGTATACATTGGGTATGCAGCAAAGAATTGAATTGGTTGTAGGATTGAAAAGGTCACACTATAATTATGGCTGTGCGTGATGAATAATGAAGGTAACCAGTGGCTATAGACACATGTCCAGTTAACAGTCAACATTTTTTGTTGTTTTAATCTGAAAAAACTTGCAGTATTTATCTTTAATAAATCTTTGACTGCCTTGGCCATTCAATATGTGACCATAGTTGCTTGCAATTATTTCTCATACTGTGTAGAGCTGTAGTTCCTACAGAATATTGTTCTGCAATAATACTTTATCTCATACAGCTATAATTGATGCTGAAATACTCACTCCAAAAATATATAGAGCAAAATAGCAGCTAGTCTGACAACAGAAGTAAGACATTAAACGGCTCAATTCATCAATATGGTTAAGAAATGGAATGAGTGTGCCAATAGTCTCAGGAAAGCAGAATCTGCTGTCAACAGCACTATTAACAATAGCCAAAAATCCATTTGATTGTCTTCCTTATACTTATCGGTGCAACCACAACTAATGGATGAAGGTCATTAAATGTTCAATTGTCTCCAATAATTGTCTAAATATTCACTTTGTCCTGCCTATTTGTTACCCCTCCAAATAGTTCCTGAAAATTCCGTTCCTTACATTCTATTCATGGGAGATTTATAGCCTTATTTGAAGTCTTCATGGAGATTCATAGCTTCAATGACAGCCTCATCTTTTGTTTTGTGTTGTCTTTCATATAGTCGTTTCCAGGTGGTGAGAGACATGATTTACCATCTCTGATTCAATCTTCTGCTCTTATTAACAGATAGCACAATATTGCTGATAATGCCATTTCAATTAAGTGAAAGAATATGTATTATATAATCGAAAAGAGATTGTATTCTATGGATAAAACAAGTATAAAATCATGGTGAATAAGGCAAAACAGTAAATTAGTGCCATTAATGAAACATCTGTAGTGGTGGAAAACAACATCACATCTTCCCAAGCTGTGATGAGAAATAATGATGAACAAATAAGCACTCATTGCCGTGACAGAGAACATCTCACAGCAACCTTTAGATCTGGCACGTACAGATAACTGCAGAAATGCAGAAATCCAGTTGTTGCTGCCTGTAGTTTCTTGAGACCACATATGTTAACATTTTACAATATTCTCCACAATCTGCAGAAATGATTGAAGTGACACACATTGACGATTTCTCGAATATTCTTGTAATGAAGTAACACTGAAATTATACCCTTTTTTTTGCATGGGCTGTATGCGTTGCTGTACTAAAATTATTATTGCTTAAAACATCCCTCACTTAAAAAATCATGATATGTGGATTGTGATAACATTCAACACACATTTTAATTCAAAATAAAAAATGTTCTTTCTTTCAAAAGATTCTGGTCAAATTTCAAACTTGGGCTCATATCTATTTCAATTGAAGTAAAGTTACATTATTCCTTTTGCTAGATCTAGGCATTGCCTGCAAGACTAACATTTATTATCCATCCATAATTGCCCTTCAGGAGAGGAGGTGATGAACCCCCTTCTTGAACAGTGGCAGAGTAAAGATACTGCTGCAACATTATTGGGGATAGGGTTGAAGGAAATGTTGCAGATTTAGCAAAACTGAAGAAACATCAATATACGTCAAGAGAGAGTAAACCTAAAGGAGAACCTGCAGAAGGCGACTGTTCCACCTACCTGCTGACTTCAAAAAGGGATTTTCTTGTTGTAAATTTGCTTGATAGGGCGGCACGGTGGCGCAACGGTAGAGTTGCTGCCTAACAGCGCTTACAGCCCCTGAGATCCCGGTTCGATCCCAACTACAGGTGCTGTCTGTACGGAGTTTGTACGTTCTCCCCATGACCATGTGGGTTTTCCCCAGGTGCTTTGGTTTCCTCCAAACTCCAAAGACGTAGAGGTTTGTAGGTTAATTGGCTTGGTATAAATGTAAAATTGTCCCTAGTGTGTGTATAGGATAGTGTTAATGTGCAGCGTAAGTTGGACGGTACAGACTCGGTGGGGCAAAGGGCCTGTTTCTGCGGTGTATCTCTAAACTAAACTAAACTAAGTCACAGTTTTGGGAAGTGCTGGGGTTGACTTAGTTGAATAACTACAGTATGTTTTGTACGCAGGACACACTGCAGGTACAGTGTGATGGTGATGGCAGGGATGCACATTTACAGTTTTGGATGCAGTGGTGATTCTACTTTGTCCTGGGTGCTCTCGAGGTTTTTGAATGTTTTTCTGCAACTGCACTAGCCAGCCAAGTGAGAACTATTCAGCCACATCTGTTTTCTTACTTTTTCAATTCCAATGAAAGGTCATACTAATTCTGTTTTTACCTCCCTGATCTGCACCTGCACTACTTCCTACTTTCACTCATCATGGGATATCCACCTTCATTCTAATATTTGCTATGCTGTCCAAATTAAGTTTCTGGTCAATGGTAAACTAAACTCCAAGAATGTTCATTTTGAGGTTCAGGGTGACAGTAATAACACATAACAAGGGTAACACAAAGGGCTGGAGAAACTCAGCGGGTGCAGCAGCATCTAAGGAGCGAAGGAGATAGGCGACGTTTCGGGTCGAGCCCCTTCTTCAGACTGGTCGGGGATCAGGGAAACGAGAGATATAGACGGTGATGTGGAGAGATAAAGAACAATGAATGAAAGATGTGCAAAAAAGTATCGATGATAAAGGAAACAAGCCATTGTAAGCTGTTTGTGATGTGAAAATGAGAAGCTAGTGCGACTAGGGTGGGGGAGGGAGATAGAGATAGAGGGAATGCCAGGGCCCGAGGGCTGAGGGAGAGGTGGGAAGGGGAGGAGACAGCAAGGGCTAACAGAATTGAGAAAATTCAATGTTCAAGCCCAAAGGATGCAGACTCCCCAAGCGGAATATGAGGTGCTGTTCCTCCAACTTGCGGTGTTGCTCACTCTGGCCGTGGAGGAGGCCCAGGACCGAGAGGTCGGATACAGAATGGGAGGGGGAGTTGAAGTGCTGAGCCACCGGGAGGTCGGGTTGGTTTTTGCGGACCGAGCGGAGGTGTTCGGCGAAACGATCGCCAAGCCTCCGCTTGGTCTCACCGATATAGATCATCTGGCATCTATATCGGCAATAACAAGGGTATATGGTTTGACACTGTCTTGTTAGACATGCATAGATAGGTTAATAAGTAGCTTACAAGGATATAAGATAATAGTCAGAAATCCTTATTATTTTTAAGAAGTATCTTGACAGACAGGTGTGATGCTAAAGCCTGCAGGAAGTATACCGAGTCCTAAGAAGTAGAATTAGTCTAAAATCTCTTTCACCTGGCATGGCCCCAACTTGTCTCTTTCTGTGCCTTCAATGTTTAGGATTTCATGATTCTTCACATTGGCTAAATAATGTTGAAGAATTCTTGAGAAAGCTCTATGAACTGAGCAAAAAGGATGAAGCAAGATTTCAAGACAGGATGCTTGAAGTACTGAAATATCACTTGTAGAACCAATATTGTGAGTCAATATTTACCTCTGTGAAGCTAAATGTATAAATCAACATAACTAAATGAGAAGCACTTATGCCAAGTGTAAAAATAAATGATTTTGTCACATGCCATCAGCAGTCCCGGGATAAAACCAGATTAATGAATCACAAGGGATGGAATAGTTTGACAATATGAATGGATCATATTTAAGAAGCTTTTTTGTTGGATGGAAAGAACCAAATTTTATTTCTATTGCATGTTATATATTCTTGAGATATGGGCCATTCTGCATCAATAACTTTTGAAATAAAGTACTGTTATTATGCATGCACTTAGATCATATAAACCAAAACAGAAAAAAACTTCCCTTGATAAGCACCAACCTAACCTCAAATCTGATGCTTTGCAAGAGTGTTTGTTTCTCTGCTTCCACTAAAAAAATTAATCTTAAAAAGAAAATTGTGGTTGATGTCATGTTTCAAAAATCAACAGACTTTTTACAATTCTTGTTTCCAGCATGGAGCTTGCTAAAACCAGCAATTGGAATTAATATTCAGAAATCAGTAAGCCCGAAGGATTGTGGTCACCTTGTATAAAACAAAAGTATAAACACTGGAGGGCATTTACTTTTGTGTTCAGTCTTTACATGTGCAAACCAGGAAGGGGAAATTTGTAATTTTACTTCAGAGTCACGTGAGTGACTACGTGAAGAAGCCCCGCCAGGCGCATGCGCGTCATTACGTCCGCGCATGTCGCACTGAACGGGCTGGAGGGCACAGCTCTACCAGCGGGTAAGTAGGAACTTCTAAGGTAAGTGTTTTAAAAACTTTACTTAGAAGTATTTCCACTCCGTAAAGCTGGCTCGAGCAGTCAGTAGGAGTGGGCAGTTGGAGCTGTTATTTCTGAAGATCCGTCTTAGCGTGGGTCCAGGAATTCACCAATTTGATCGGGTCGGTATATAAGCGCGGCAACGCCGGCTCCGATGCCGGGTGCCGTTTTACCGGCAGCAGTTCAAATAGCGCACTAAATTTCCACACTAGCTCCATTCACAAAAGGCAGGCCAACTGGAATTTTGATTCAGAATGAGCCTGGCTCATCTATTTATTTCCAAGGGTACTAAGCAGCCTGAGGCTGCTCCTAGCCATGAAAAGGCAAATATAAAGTCATAGACCTGGGTCTCTGACAACAATAGTGACTCTTCCCCTGATCATACAAGACTGTGGGGGAGGTTGGGAACATGCAGCTGATGCTCCTACCTTCATTACATAAGGGTCCAAGGGCCAGTAATGTCCAAGAGGGCCATACCAAGATCAACAATGGAGGGTCCATTTATTGGGGTTCCTTCCAGCGCCTTGTTTAGGACTGGAGGATGCCTCCCTACTATATGATGGGAGAAGCGGGCAGATTGCAGCTGACCCTGATGCTGGTGTCCCTGCTTATGTGCAAACACCAGCGAGCACAAGATTCCACGCTCCGGGTGTCTCGGAAATGGCACTGAGTTGCTATTCCGGAGGGGACTGGTGAGTCAATGGAACAATCCCTTCCCAGCAGTATCAATTATGTAGTACCTCACCAGTTCCAGCAAGATATGATGCAAGTGACTGCAAACAAATATGAGACACCTGTTTAATGTGCATTACTGAAAGTGCCTTTGGTGACCCAGGTTCTGGGCACCCATGAGTCCTTCTTTGACGGGACGGGAGGTTCGGTGTTAACACATCCTCCAACTGGTGGCTGCAGCAATTACTGCATTTGGCACTATGGTACAAGGGACAGTCATTCCTCAAACTCACAACAGATATGTTGGGTATTTTATGCATTTTTCAGGAAATTGCATCAGGGAATATCGTCATCAGGCCAACATTAAACCAAAAATTTGCTACTCCCATCATATAGACATGACATGTAAGGCGACTACTGTACAAACGCCTGAAATATGGTTTGGAACAAACCTTCTCATGAAAATTCGTGAAATTCATGAGGCCAAAACAATTGGTTTAATGTAGTCAAGCATTTCGAGGCCACCTATTCGCAACCCTGGGTTAATACTGAAAGTCAGATCCAGGGGCCGAGTTCAGCAGGGACAGGCCAGTGGGGCAACGAGGGTACCCACCGAGACAGACCGGCTACAATCCCAATATGAGCAGACAATAGCTTTACAGGTCAACTGTAGAGGTACAGGGACTTTTCTTAACAATAAAGTTCTGGTGGCCAATCTCCTATTGGAGGTTGATTACAAATGTTTTCTAATGTATGATGCTGTATAATGTATGATATGTTTATACTAAATACTGTCTCAAGTCTCCCATTGAGTTTATCTCAGGGATAGATCCACCTCAACAGCACACGCCTAATAAAAGGTGGGTGTTTTCTGCTCCAGAGCCTGAACTTATAGATAATGGTCATTGATAAAACCATTAATCATCCTCCACAATTGTTTCTAATATTTCCCCAGATCTCAAAAAGATGGGTGTTGTAGAGCAATTCTCATCCTCAATCACTTAAATTTGTTACTGCTTAACACCTGCTATCACAGAGTTGTTATGTGGCAAATATTTGTTTGCAAGATGTGTATTATTCACTGCCAATTCATGCTCATTATCGCAGGTACTTGAAATTTAATTGGATGGTACAGCTGTGGCAATACAAAGCATTGACTCCTGGATTAAGATCGGCACGCAGGCTATTTATTAAATTGTTAAAACCTGTGCTGGGGCTATTCAGCCCATCATCACATTGTAATGGCTTATTTAGCTGATATCTTAATTATCAGCAACACTAATGAGTCAGCTGAAGAATCGGTGCTTGAGTCATTAGGGGTTGCTCCATCCAACTAAGTTCAAGTTACAGCCAACCCAAAATATTGAGTATTTGGGGGTTTCTTATTAATTCCGTTGCTATAACAGTAACATTACCAACAGCCAAGGTTGTCGATGATGCTGATGTCTGTACTTGCCTCCCACAAAACTTTATCCCTCCATCCGAGAAGACGCTAAGGTCATTGGTATACGGGGAGCAGGTTCCTGCAGTACAATCAGGCCTTTGCATTATCAACATTTGCAGAAAGCACGTGAACTAGCACTAAAATCGAATGCAGGCCATTTTCATCGGGTTAACCAGTTACCAACCGCAGTTCTCGCAGAATTCCAGTGGTGCTTTATTAATGTTAATCTAGCTACCAATAACATTTTGGGTACTAGACCCTTCACTAATCTTCCAGACTAATGTCAGCGCTCTCGGATGGGGGGGGGGGGGCCTACGGACACCGAGTCTAGCTGAGGGGGTCGCTGGCATGAACACGAAGGATTGATTCGCCTCACACACGGGATAAATTCTTTCGCATTCGTGGGGGCATTTTATGGGTAAAGACATATTGCTCCTCAATGAAGGATTTACACATTCAACTCCAGATTGATAACACCACAGCAGTGGCATATATTAATCATATGGGAGGAGCACGGTCATTATCATATGTTAACTGGGTACCGTCATGTGGCATTGGGGTATGTCAAGGCATATCTGCGTTTCAGCCATTTATTCACCACCTATAGCTAATGTGGTTTCACGTTATATCTACGTTTCATGCCAATATAGAGTGGATGTTGAATTCTAAACTTTGTCACACAATTATCACTCGATTTGGGTTGCCAGCCATTGATCTGTTCCATCCAGATTACATCACCAGTTGCCTAAATATGTTTCATGGGAGCCAGATCTAGGTGAAGTTGCCGTGGGTGCAATCTCGTTACATTGGGGGCACTAAAATTTTATGCAATTCCTCCATTTTTTCATCCTGAACTGTCTCACCACAATAGAGCGAGACTCCACCACAGGTGTTTTGGTGGTCCCAGATTGCCCCACACAACCATGGTTCCCCTTCGTGTTTTCAATGATGGTTCAGTCATTCATGATGATTCCCAGCTGCAGTAATTTTGGTGCATCTGGTTACAGGAGAAAGTCACCCTTTACATGACCGTATTAATTGTCGGTCTGCAGGTTCTGACCAGACAATTCCAAGGCCTTGGATTGTTGAACAGGGCCATGTTGGTTCTCACTGCAGCTTGGCGAAATAGCACTCAAAACACACTATATGGTTCACATAAAGAAATGGGAACTGTTTCTGTGTACAATCCAATATGTCTTATCATAATGCAAGCATATGTGATGTGTTGGAGTTCCTTGCTAAGTTGCATTTTGATGAGCACCTGAGTTTAGTGACATTACCAGCGCTCGGAGTGCATTGTCCTCTTATTATCAGAACATCCTATGGGGCCTCATCCGTTAGTGTCCCGATTTATGAGGAATTTTAATAAAAATCCTCCGAAACCTCGCTATACAGAAATCTGGGACCACTCCTGTTCTCACAATGCTTCGGCAATGGGCTCCAATTACTTCATTATTTACGAAGAGATTAACTCTTGCTGTGATTTTGCTAATAGCGCTGGATTCAGCACAACGAGTACAAACATTACAATTCTTACGAATACCTTGTATGCATTGTCTGTCAATGACATTAACTTCTACGTTTATGATTTAATCACCAAAGCAGGCCCGGTCTGGCTGGAATCAAGGTGACGTTAAAGCCTATCTTGTTGACCAAATGTTATATGTAGTTACGCCATGTAACTTAAGCCAATATATTAAGATAACAAGGAGTCTCAGAGGTTCTGACTCATATACAGGAGTGTCAGCACAAACTATTTCTACATGGTTGAAACAGGTTCTCAATTATGCTGGAGTCGACATTCCTGTCTTTAACTTTCACTCCACCAGGGCGGCATCAATCTCCGCGGCGAAGGCTCAGGACGTGCCGCTAGACCAAATCTTCGAGGCCGCAGGATGGTCTAGAGAAGCAAAATTTTCTCAATTTTCTGACAAACCTGTACAGACCGTGCCACGGTTTGGGCATGCTGTTTTGGGTCACATGTAATTCATTTGCTTTGTTTTCTATCATTGTTTGTAATTTGACAGAGGGGTTATTCCTGTGTTTCTTATTGTTAACAATAATTATTGAATAATTCGAAGCAATGTTCAATATATTATTTATTCCCTACTGTGTCAACCGAAGCAGATTGTCATATGGTGTGCATCTACGGCATGAAAATACAGAGCTTTGAAATCTTCACGTAGTCACTCATGTGACTCCGAAGTAAAATAGTAAGATTAAACGAGAACTTACCAGTTCGAAGTTTGATCCTTATTTTATGAGGAGTGATGTTGAGGGATTACGTGCCCTCCGCTCCCACCCTCATAATCTAAGAGATCATCTGGCAGTTCTAGTCTTCTACGAGCCTTACTATGTTACTTTGGCTATTTGTTTTCAGTGTTTTCACGCCACTGCTTTGAAGTATGACGCGCATGCGCCTGGCGGGGCTTCTTCACGTAATCCCTCAACGTCACTCCTCATAAAATAAGGATCAAACTTCGAACTGGTAAGTTCTCGTTTAATCTTACTATTTTTACCCTTTCTTTCTGTAGTTTTGTGGTGAGAGTCCTTATTATGGGCAAAGGGTTCAGGAGCTTGAGAATGTGATAGGGGGACCAGGACCTGTGTACCTTGTTGGGTTAGGATTGATATTATGTGGTCAAGCAAGTGTTTGGAGGGAGTTAGGGGCTGTGCTTCAGAGACCCATCACTAAGATTGGGGTCAGAGGAAGATGGAGATTCAAAGGATGGTGTAGAGTACCACAAAGAGATCCCAGTCCAGTACTGCAAGGTGAAGATCCAGTTGTCCTGAGAGTATCTAATGATAGGAGTTCCCAGGGCCACTCAGCCACATTTCTCATAAAGTTTCAAAAGGAAGAATGGAGAAAGAGGAACTCTATGTGTTACTGATGTGAATATTTTATGTGATTTGCAATGTAAATGCCTGACTGAATTTCCAGAGTGACGTGAAATCACCTGGAAATAGTCATTATTGTGCTTCACTTCAAATAAAGTCTGTTTTTGATTATGTTAACACTGAAAGAAACAGGATTATTTGATTAAATTCCAAGGCCATGATTTTTTAATTATCGTTATTGGTATAGGTCCTTTCATGGTATTCATCTCTTTTACAATGATAAGGCAAAATAATTATACATATAATCTTATGTGAACATTAAGGCCGCTCAAGAGAGCTTGGAAATCACATGATCCCAAGAAGTTAATTTCATCATGTTAATCTAAGTGCAAAATGGAAGTGAATAGATAAAAGGTAGGAAATTACCAAAATATAAACTGTCACAATTAATGCTGTAATCAGAATCAAAATTTGAAACAAACCAAACGGTTACAGTTCAAAACTTAATGAGATGCTGAAAGTTGAAACAACAAAGAAACAATGCAAAGGCGAAGAAGAGAAATAAAAAAGATAAAAAGGCAGGCTGATGAGGAAAGGTAGACCAGCGCTGGGAATTTTGTACTGCTGAATATGTACTAAAACAGTCCAAATGTGAAAGCTTACTTTGTTTAAAACTGCTGGTTATCATTTTATTAAATCATTTTAATAAATATTATTTCTCTATAGAAACGTGGAAGTAGAAACAATCTTCCTGCCTTAAGATTAAAACAATAAATGATTAATTCAGCAGCTCTCAAATTTCCAACAGAATTTTGCTCAGTTTCCTGTTCATGATCATCAATATAACCTTTTCCACCACCTCCCTGTTGGAATGTTATTATTACTGCAGAATCTAAAACTATTTTTGAAATGGCCAAACCTATAACTTATGAATGCAAGATAGAATGAATTAGAATCATTGATCAAAACCTCTAGCTTCACAATTCACAAATCTTCAATCCCTTTGCCTCACATTTCTGTATTTTAATTTTTGGGCTTTGTTTAACCATCTGCCTATCAACACCCCCCTCCCTCCCCCATCATGTGTATTAGCCTAAACCCTGCCTGACTTTTTCCTGCCACTCTTCTCTTCCAGCTTTTCCCTCCTGCCCCCTGCAATCAGTGTGAATAAGGGTCCCGACCCAAAACACCACCTATCCATGGTCTCCAGAGATGCTTCCTGACCCGCTGAGTTATTCCAGCACTTTGTGTCTTCTTCCTCAGTGTCTTATATCCACACCAATAATTTCATGCACTCTTTTTCAAAATCAACTGGATATTTTTATGTCATTAAAAATTCCTCAAATTGTTCACCTAGTCTTAACAAACAAACTGTGCATAAGTTCCATGGTTTGTTGTTGCTTCTCACAATGGTAAACAATTGGCCTATCACCATATTTTGTTTTGTTTCATTCACATTGAATCTTGACACCAATCTTGACAAATTAAGCGAGTAGGCAAAATTGGAAAATTAAGCTCAGTGTGGTACTGTGACAATTTACTTTACAATCAGGAAAGAAATAACAAATTATTTGCTAAACAATAAAAGCTAAAATCTGTGAAGAAACAGGAAGTTTTCAATTTCAATGAATACAAGTTACAGATAGAAAAAGAAATGATCAAATTGGTTTACGTCCAAGTCATTTATACATATATCACAAACATCCCAGCACAGGGTCCCATCATAGATCCCATAATAAGGATACCATGTGCTTTCTTTACTACTCTATCTACTTGTGCTGCCACTTTCAGAGAGTTATGGACTTGGATCCCAAGAATTCTCTGTACATCAATGCTGTTAAGGGTCATGCAATTAATTATATATTTTCCCCTTACATTTAAACTCCCAAAGTACAACATTTCACATTTGCATGTATTAAATTCTAACAGCCATTTCTCCGCCCAATTCTGTAGCTGATCTATATCCCGTTGTGTACCTTTATAGCCTGCCTCACAGTTCGTGACTCCAGCAATCTTGGTGTCATCTGCAAAATTACTAACCAGCCTGTCTACGTTTATATCCAAGGTCCTTATATATATCACAAACAGCAGAGGTCCCAGGTTAGATCCCATCACAAATTGATTACTCTGTGACCCATGTAATTTGCAATAGTGAGGAAGCAGGCAAAAATCAATTGATGCTTTAACTGTGTACTGCTGTTTCAATAGCATGCAACTCAATGGCCCAGGTTTTGAATTTACAATCTCTGTTTATTGACCCAATCACACAGGGAATCATTTTTCATTTTCTACTCAATTAAAACTTCTTATGTATTTTAAACTACATATGATAAGAAATGTTCTAGCAACAACAAAACAGATTATTTTGCCAATTACAACATTAGAACTGAATTCCCACTTTTAGTAAAATCCTGGCAAATCTTATTTAAATTATTTGTAAGGCCTTTCCCAGAAATTTGGGGCCCAGGATTACGCACAACATTTTAGCTGAGATTTAACCGATTCTCTAGCACACTGGTAATTGCGGAGAGGCCTAATAGAAGTATATAAAATTAGGAGAGGCATAATGTATACACAGAATGGTTTGCCGAGGGTGGAAAAATCAAATACCTGATGGCATAGCTTTAAGGTGAGAGGGGTAAAGTATAAAGGAAATGTTCGGAGCTACTTTATTTACACAATGGGTGGTGAGTGCCTGGAACACAGGGCTGCTTGGGTTGGTGGTTGAGGCATTTAAGAGACTTTTGGATAGGCATACGGAACTGCAGGGAATAGAGGGATATGGATTATATGCAGGCAAATAAGAGTAGGTCTTGGCATCATGTCCAGCACAGACATTCTGTGCCGAAGCCCCAGTTTGTGTGCTGTATATATCTATATTTCTCCCATTTAAATTGAACTTTTTGTTGAGTTCATGTGACCCAATCCAAAATACTGTAAAGTACAGTCAAGTATGTTTTTTAAACATATTTCCTACCTTCATAAAAATCAGACGTGCATAGTGTATTGCCGAGGACAGTGTTGAATTTATTAATTTCCTTGCTGCATTTGACCATTTCTTGAGCCAGACATTCATTTAGCAATGTTGAATAAGACATAATCTTCCCCATTACATTTTGTTCGAAATGAGGACAAAAGCAAGCATCCATTGCGACTCTGGTAACTACAACTGTACCTGGTTGCACTCCTGAAAAATGAAAAGAACTGCTCAAAATCAACAGCCAATATAGTTATATATAATTCTATGTAATATTCATGCTTGTAGATATAGTGAGATCAACTGCTGCTTGTGGTCCTGTCAGAGATTGGACCTGTCACCTGACATCACTTCCTGCATGTGACTGTCCATTACATTAGACTCACACGTAATTATTCACATGCCACATGATGTGTAATGAAAGGGGCAGAGGGGCCCTGCCAAATCTTTCAGGTCAATACTTCACATCTACCAGCTTTACCAATGTATGTTATTAAATAATTGTTAAATTCCAGAGGCCATAGCCTCAGAATTAAAGGGCTTACTTTAGGAAAGAGATGAGGAATTTCTTAAGTCACAGGGTGATAAATCTGTGGAATTCATTGTCACAGACAGCTGTGAAGGCCAGGCCAATGGATATTTTTAAGGCGCAGATTGACAAATATTCTTGATTTGTCAGGGGTTATGGAGAGAAGGCAGGAGATGGAGTTGAGAAGGAAAAATAGATCAGCCATGATTGGAATGGCAGAATAGACTTGATGGGCCAAATTACCTAATTGTGCTACTAGAATAGACAATAGACAATGGACAATAGACAATAGGTGCAGGAGTAGGCCATTCGGCCCTTCTAGCCAGCACCGCCATTCAATGTGATCATGGCTGATCATCCCCAATCAGTACGCCGTTCCTGCCTTCGCCCCATATCCCCTGACTCCGCTATTTTTAAGAGCCCTATCTTGCTCTCTCTTGAAAGCATCTAGAGAACATGCCTCCACTGCCCTCTGAGGCAGAGAATTCCACAGACACACCATTATTTGTGAGAAAAAGTGTTTCCTCGTCTCCGTTCTAACTGGCTTACTCCTTATTCGTAAACTGTGGCCCCTGGTTCTGGACTTCCCCAACATCGGGAATTTGTTTCCTGCCTCTAGTGTGTCCAAGCCCTTAACAATCTTATATGTTTCAATGAGATCCCCTCTCATCCTTCTAAACTCCAGAGTGTACAAGCCCAGCTGTTCCATTCTCTCAGCATATGACAGTCCCGCCATCCTGGGAATTAACCTTGTAAACCTACGCTGCACACCCTCAATAGCATGAATGTCCTTCCTCAAATTAGGGGACCAAAACTGCACACAATACTCCAGGTGTGGTCTCACCAGGGCTCTAGAACTCACTAGAACTTATGAACATGATTATTTTCCTTATTTGATGAATTCATAACATCTGAATACTGTTTCATATTAGTTTATGATTAATTGATGTTATATTGATAGCTAATTCATGATCAGGTTATTAAGAACAGTGATCATTCTAAGGTCACAAGTAGAACATAGAAAAATAGGTGCAGGAGTCATTCGTCCATTCGAGCCAGCACAGCCATTCAATATGATCGTGGCTGATCATCTAAAATCAGTATCCCGTTCCTGCTTTTTTTCCCATATCCCTTAATTCCTTTACCCCAAGAACTAAATCTAAATCTCTCTTGAATACATCCAGTGAATCAGCCTCCACTGGCAGAGATTTCCACAGATTCACAACTCTCTGGGTGAAGACATTTTTCCTCATCTCAGTCCTAAATGGCCTACCCCTTATTCTTAAAACTGTGACCCCTGGTTATGGACTCCCCCAACATCAGGACCATTTTTCCTGCATCTATCCTGTCCAATCCTTTAAGAATTTTATATGTTTCTATAAGATCCCCTTTCATCCTAAATTCCAGTGAATACAAGCCCAGTCGACCCATTCTTTCATTATATGTCAATCCCGCCATCCCGGGAATTAACCTGGTGAACTTATGCTGCAGTCCCTCAATAACAATAATGTCCTTCCTCAAACTTGGAGACCAAAATTGCGCACAATACTCCAGGTGCGGTC
The DNA here is from genome assembly GCA_035221665.1 of Okamejei kenojei. NCBI lineage: Eukaryota > Metazoa > Chordata > Chondrichthyes > Rajiformes > Rajidae > Okamejei > Okamejei kenojei. The sequence continues at coordinate 143,271,916 of CM069132.1, forward strand.
TCACCAGGGCCCTGTACAACTGCAGTAGGATCTCCATGCTCCTAAACTCAAATCCTCTTGCAATGAAGGCCAACATGCCATTATGTTTCTTCACTGCCTGCTCTACCTGCATGCTTACATTCAGCGACTGATGTGCAAGCACCCCAGGTCTCGTTGCATCTCCCCTTTTCCTAATGTGAAACCATTCAGATAATAATCTATCTTCCTGTTCTTGCCACCAAAGTGGATAACCTTGCATTTATCCACATTATACTGCATCTGCTGTGCATCTGCCCACTCACCCAAACTACCCAAATCACCCTGCAGCCTCATAGCATCCTCATTGTAGCTCACACAGCCATCCAGCTTCGTGTCATCCTCAAACGTGGAGATGTTGCATTTAATTCCCTTGTCTAAATCATTACTACAGGAATATCTCCACTTCCAATCTTTGGATAATGGAAGATCACTGATGAAACAACTGAAGATGGTTGTCTAGGACACTGTGCTGAAGGACACCTGCAATGTTCTGATGCTATGATCATATATCTGCAACAATCATAATCATCTGCTTTTGGGTGAGGTATGATTCCAACCATTGGCATGATTTCCCAATAGTGGGAGAATAGTGAGAGCTTAAAGCCGATCTCCCATCAAAAAGCCGAGAACTCCTTCAAAGTGGGCGTAACTTGAAGAGAATTTGCAGTGGAGTAAGTCACTTCCCGCGTTCCTGTCCACTCCCACCAGAAACACCTTGGGTTTCTTTCCATTTATTCACATTTTCCATCCCTGCTCATCCACCCATTACCTAGATTCATCACCCTTGCCACCTGGTTCCATATGTCCATTACCCATATACCTATCTACCCGTGTTCCTTCTCCTTTAGTTCAGTTTTCTTATTCCCTGCCATTCCGAGCTCCATCTCTACCTCTTCCAGTTCTGAGACTAGTACATTCTGGTTATTTTTCCTCTACATTCTCAATTCTGATACAGGGCTTCAACCCAATATGTTGACCATCCCCTTGCCTCAGTCCGTTCATTTATAAAGGAGATCTTTACCATCGAGAAACTATTTATAAATCATAGGATTACATCATTTCCCTCCTATCATTATTTAGTATTTCGTTGTAAACAACTTCTACTATTGTAACCTTGCCATCTCACACAGGTTTTCAATCCCTAATTTACAATTGCATGGAAAACCATATCTGATAAACTTTCTTGAAAGCCTCTTTTTGAAAATTTTCAATCTACCCAATTTTCCAATGTTCTATAGACTCAGGATCAGTTCCTGTGGATTGGAGGGTAGCTAATGTTATCCCACTTTTTAAGAAAGGCGGGAGAGAGAAAACAAGGAATTATAGAGCAGTTAGCCTGACATTGATGGTGAGGAAGATGCTGGAGTCAATTATAAAAGATGAGATTGCCGAACATTTGGATAGCAGTAACAGGATCAGTCCGAGTCAACATAAATTTACGAAGGGGAAATCATGCTTGACTAATCTTCTGGAATTTTTTGAAGATTTACCTAGGAAAATGCACAAGAGAGAGCCAGTGGACGTAGTGTACCTGGACTTTCAGAAAGCATTTGATAAGGTCCAACTTAGGAGATTAGTGGGCAAAATTAGGGCACATGGTATTGGGGGTAGAGTGCTGACATGGATAGAGAAGTGGTTGGCAGACAGGAAACAAAGAGTAGGGATTAACGGGTTCCTTTCAGAATGGCAGGCAGTGACTAGTGGGGTACCGCAAGGCTCGGTGCTGGGACCGCAGCTATTTACAATATACATCAATCATTTGGATGAAGGGATTCAAAGTAACATTAGCAAATTTGCAGATGACACAAAGCTGGGTGGCAGTGTGAACTGTGAGGAGGATGCTTTGATAATGACAGGTTGGGGGAGTGGGCAGATGCATGGCAGATTAAGTTTAATGTGGATGAATGTGAGGTTATCCACTTTGGTAGCAAAAACAGGAAGGCTGATTACTATCTAAATGGCGTCAAGTTGGGAAAAGGGGAAGTACAATGGGATCTGGGGGTCCTTGTACATCAGTCTATGAAAGAAAGCATGCAGGTACAGCAGGCAGTGAAAAAAACGAATGGCATGTTGGCCTTTATAACAAGAGGAATCGAATATAGGAGCAAAGAGGTCCTTCTGCAGTTGTACAGAGCCCTAGTGAGACCACACCTGGAGTATTGTGTGCAGTTTTGATCGCCTAATTTGAGAAAGGACATTCTTGCTATTGAGGGAGTGCAACATAGGTTTACAAGGTTAATTCCTGGGATGGTGGGACTGTCATATGCTGAGAGAATGGAGCAGCTGGGCTTGTACACTCTGGAGTTTAGAAGGATGAGAGGGTATCTCATTGAAACATATAAGATTGTTAAGGGCTTGGACACGCTAGAGGCAGGTAACATAAGGAGTAAGCCATTTAGAATGGAGACGAGGAAACATTTTTTCTCACAGAGTTGTGAGTGTGGAATTCCCTGCCTCAGAGGGCGGTGGAGGCAAGTTCTCTGGATGCTTTCAAGAGAGAGCTAGATGGGGCTCTTAAAAATAGCAGAGTCAGGAGATATGGGGAGAAGGCAGGAACGGGGTACTGATTGAGGATGATCAGCCATGATCACATTGAATGGAAGTGCTGGCTCGAAGGGCCGAATGGCCTACTCCTGCACCTATTGTTTATACCCACAATCGAGCTTCTGCTGTTGGAATAACCAAAGTCTCACGCCGTGATTAAAAGCCAAAGGCTTTATTAACGTAACAGCATAGGTAACTTCATATTAGCACGTTACTCTAAAAGTGAGAGAGCAAGGCAAGGAAGCTTTCAGTTAAACTAGTGGGCGTAGCTACAAAGTATGACTCATAACATGAGTGACACTGATCTACATCCTCCCTCTTAAAGAATTAAACATCAGTACAAAACCACATAGCAATTGTTAATAAACTGGAGGAAAGTCAAACATAGCCCGGGTACTTCACGACCGGTTTGCAAACACGACCAGCACGTGTGCGATAAAGACCATCTCCGTTTTTCCCCACCGGGGACAAAGCGGGTGGCTTCACAGGTGAGGGAGACTGAACCAGCATTGTCAGTGAGTGATTCCCGGTGATGAAACAGGAGACTGTGGTGCAGGCGAAGATGGCCATTGCTGAAGTGGGTTGTTGTGCTGGTGTAGGCAGATTAATGCCGCTGGACACGAACGGAAGTACACTTGCACGGTCTGGATAGTATGGAGGTGGAACTGGCTTGTTCAAAGGCAGGATATGTTGCCTGTTACGCCTATAGGTCAGCACTGACCAGAAATGAGAGTGGCTCAGAAGCAGTTTCTCATATTACACCGATGCAAGCTAACCACCTGCCCCTTGGGTAATGGTGGCAGTGGCCTACTTGTCTTGTCATACCATTGTTTTTGAATGTCACGCTTTTGCTGTAAACTGGACTGGACTGCCAATGGTGGAACCACCTGTGGGATCAATGCCTGATCCGCCACAGGCACCGTGGCTCGGATCTGCCTCGACAATAAACGTTGAGCAGGTGAACCAAAATGGGGTCACCGGAGATGTTGTGTAAGTTGAGTAGATCCAGGAACACGTCGGAATTAGCTCTGTACGAACGTTCCATGAGCATTTTGGCACTCTTGACAGCCCGCTCACCTAGTCCATTTGACTGTTGATATTCAGGGCTGCTGGTAATGTGGCGAAAATTCCAGCATGCAGCAATTTCCATGAGGTGTTGGCTGGTAAATTGACTGCCGTTATCAGATAACAGTATGCCCGGAGCTCCGTGGACTGAAAAATGGGCGAGCAAGCTTCGAAACTACCCCGCGAGAAGTGGAGCTGCTAAGAATATCAATGTCAAACCATCCTGAATACGAATCAACGAGTACCAGGTACTGCTTGCTATGCCGCTCAAATAGACCTCGGGAGTGGTCGTGGACCTCGGGATTGTAGACCTCGGGAGTGTAGGAAACGGATGTGAAAGAAGTGGTTGCTTTTGTTGGTGAGGTGCCAAGCTGTTGCACGTTGCACAAGACGCCACATTCTTGGTGATGTATTCGGCCATGCCAGGCCAATAGAACATGTTTCTTGCCCGTAGGACAGTAGCTTCCTAGGTGCCCTGCATGGACAGCGTTAAAATATTTGCTGTGCAGCAAAGCAGGGACCACAGCCTGTCCTTTTAAAATGATGGCATCCTGCTGCACTAGCTCATCTCGGACGGCAAAGAAAGGCCGGACTGGCAGCGGAACATTGTAGTGTTTGTATGGCCAGCCGCGCTTAATGACGGAGGCAAGCGACTGTAGAGTACTGTCAGCAGCAGTGTGGGCAACCAAGTCCTCCATCCAGGACGAGGGAATAAAAGATACAGTCATTACGATTAGCATCGTGTTCTTCGCCAGTTCGTCCCACAACGAGGATGTCATCCACTACAATGGCGCATGGGTAACCTGCAAACAACTGCTCCATAGTTTGTTGAAATACTTCACTAGCAGAGCTTATTCCAAAAGGCATGTGAAGAAATCTGTAACTCCCAAACGGAATGCTGAAGGTGGTTAACTTGGAGGAGTTGTGTTCCAGCAAAATCTGCCAGAATGAACTCTTGGCATCTAGTACTGTGAATACAGTTGCCTCAGCCATCTGCGCTGCAATCTCCTCAACAGTGTGCATGGGATAGTGAGGTTGTTTAATCGCTGTGCTTAAGTCCTGGGGATTGATACAAATTTGTATCACGTCCTTATTCTTCTTTGTTGCCAAGACCATGGTGGAGACCCAATCCGAGGGGTCAGCGACGGGGTCAGAGACACCATTCTGTTTTCACTTTGTACACAGCCCCGCATAGCATGGGGAATTTTATGAGCTGGACGAACAACTGGAATTATCTCAGGGTCAATGGTGTACCTGACAGGCAACTGCCCAGCTTATTGTCAAACAAAATCTTGTATTGTGTCTAGATTTGTTGGCTAAAGTCACAGGCAATAGTCAGATGACAAAACAGAAGGGCTGAAAGAGCTAAGACCCATGTCTTGATATGCGTTGACACCCAGTAGACGGCACATTTTCACGAACCACAAAGAAACTCAGGTTGTGGACACGTGCGTTAAGACAGCAGCGTAACTCAACTTGATCGATAGGGTGCACTGGACCTCCTGCAAATGGGATATGGGAGGCAGATGTTGGAGTGACAGTCTCTGTTTTTCGTAACTTTTTAAACACAGCTAGGCACATGACATTGCACTTGGCACTAGGGTCAACTTTCAGATAAAAGGTCTTGCCATTAATGAGCAAACGACCTAGGGTTCCAGTTGTTTATGCATTAAATCAGACATGGAATGTACATCGAAGTCAAAACTTCGCCAGCAGCCTGCAAATCCGTGGGAGCTAGTTGAGAAAATTCTGAGAGCACATTTTCACAGCCAAGCGAATTAACAGACTGTCTTGTTTGAAATCTGTTGCTACGTGAACAACAGCATTTGAAGAAATTATTTCTTTTGTTGCAAAATCAACATAATTTTCCATACGTAGGGCAACGGTCACGAACAACAGCATGTGAACCCCCACAGTTAAAGTTATTGTCTATTAATCTCACGATAGAGGTATTGGGCACTTGAGGAGAACGGCGAAAGATTTGATAAGACATACCGGCAACATTTCACGACCAGCAGAGTGCCCTATGACTTTTGTATGCACGTCAGCCAATTCAGCAATGCGACAGCGGTTTTCAGCAGTCTCTAGAGTAAGGTCAGCATCCCACAGTAACTCGGCGCTTAATTTATCGTTGCGAATGCCATAAACCAGATGGTTAAGGACAAGGCTATCACATATATCCCTGAAATTGATTGACAATGTGCTTCAGAGCACTGATCTACATCTCCACAGGTTCTCTCTGTCTCTGGATTCGAGAAAAGAACAAATGCTGCTCCATGGCCAAGTTAGTAAGTAACTCACATAACTGTCGGAATTTGCGTAGTAGGCAGTCAGGGTCTCGGATAGATTCAGCAGGAGCAATCTGGACACCAGCCGGGTCAAATCTAGCCGGTTAATAGTGAAATCTTCTTGCATGTCGAGCAGCTTCTGTGCCTGCCAGATTAAGGAGAATTGACGCTCGAACACCAGGAGCAGCAGTAGGGTGAGCCGCTTCAATGTAAATTGAGAAATCCTCTTCAAATACACGCCACCATTCTGCAAGATCCTCATCAAATACCAGGATCTCTGGTTTTCTGAGAGCAGAAGCCATTGCAATATCACTGGATAAAACAGCAAACTAAAATAAAAGCAATATAATTAAACAAGGAGTGAGTCCGTACACTCTGACACCATGTTGAGCTTCTGCTGTTGGAATAACCAAAGTCTCACACCGTGATTAAGATCCAAAGACTTTATTAACGTAACAGCATACGTAACTTCATATTAGCACGTTACTCTAAAAGTGAGAGAGCAAGGCAAGGAAGCTTTCTGTTAAACTAGTGGGCGTAGCTACAAAGTATGACTCATACCATGAGTGACACTGATCTACACCCACCTGGCCCCTACGAGTATTAATTCCAGGTTTGCAAATGTCCAGCCTGTGCTTTCCATTCATTATGAGATTTCTGAGCCAACTGATTTGCTCAATCACACTATACTCTTCACTGAGTAAAGAGTAATAGCCTGGTAATTTCCCTTAGTATATTCCTTAGTCTGAAGAGGGGTTCAGACCTGAAACGTCACCCGTCCACGCTCTCCAGAGATGTGGCCTGACCTACTGAGTTATTCCAGTACTTAGTGTCTGTTTTTATAAAGTAGCATCTGCAATTCCAAAGTCCAGATATTGCAAACTTGAAAGGTCGAGGCAGACAGTTTGTTTAAGTGTCCATTACCAGACCTGGCTGTACTACAAACTGTTATTCTGCTTTCCTTGGCTAATAATGCGAGGTAATCACCTTAAAAAATATTGTTGTCTTTGCCACGTGGTAAATGCAAGAGATCTGAGATTGCTAAACTTCTGACAGAAGCTTGATATTTGAATAATAACTTAGACCTTTTGGCAACTATTTCCTGTGCTATCGTCTGTTCTGGGCTTTTTACATTTGTGTTCAAATCCACACAAACTCAATGATTTGGATATTTAACTTATCTGATTTTATAAACACCCATTGGTCAGAATACCGCACCTATTCCACCTGAGGTCCCCATACGAAAAGCAGTGACATCAGTGCACTTGGCGTGACAAAGCAATTTGAGGAGTTCATTTAACATGATTGAGATTGAGGGAATCCCCATGCCATGCTGAAAGAAAACAGAAATTCAATTATTTATTTGTCATGCTTGAGAAATACGCAATAAATATAGAGCCTTGTCCAGTACTAGAACTAACAGATATATATTTAAATAGAAGTTTTAATATACCAAATGTCCCAAAACAAAATGGACATTGGGCAGCGGTAGAAGAAATGGGGATGTGGTGGAAAATATGATTGAACAGGTTTTGACATTTTGTTGGTCACATGGTTGTCTGGCATATATGAAAAAGCACATCAGAAAGAGATTGGAATCTAAGTTACTGAGAAATCAATACAGTTTATATCAACAAATTCTATACTTGCAAGTATAATTTGTATTTTCTTACACTGAGAGCTTTGGCATAGTTTACCAATAGGTACGTTTAATGGACCGTGCAAATGGGATATTACTGGTGCTATACAAGGTTAAACATTTTAAAGCCTTGCATGAGTCACTTTCCACAGGACACGCAGTGTCTAACCTGTTCTTCTAGCTACAGTATTTATGTGACTTGGTGACTAATTCAATTAAGTTTCTGGTCATGCTGACCCCAAGGTTGTTTATTATGTGGGTTTTGGTGATGGAAATGTCATTGAATAATGAGGGTAGATGGTTACACATGCCAGAAAATACCCAGCAAATTTGTGGTTAATATGGCACATATGTCATTTACCAACTTTCAGTCAATGCGTGATAATTGTGCGGTTCTTACAAGCTACGTACGGTTTCATTTGCTACATGGCTGTCAAAGGAATGGAATATTGTGCAGTCATCGGTGAACATCGCCACTTCTGAGCTCATGATGGACGGGGGATCATTGACGAAGTAAGTACAGATGGTTTGCCCTGGGCCACTGTCTTAAGGAACTCTGCCTTGATGTCCTGGTGCAGTATGTGTCCTACCCTATTGACTTCCAACAAATAAAACTATCTTTCTTTGTGCAAGGTTGTCTCCAGCAATTGGGATGCGTTTCCCTTGATGACTGTCGGTTGTAGTTTTACTTTGGAGTCACGAGAGTGATTCCGTGAACCCCGCCAGTCGGCATGGACGCATGGCGCAGCCACCGGCTGGGAGGAGCAGCATTTCTCCAGCTTAAGTCCGAGAACACTGTGCCTACACCGGAGAGGCGTAAGGCTAATAGGTTACCATCTGAAGCTATTGCAGAGGTGCAGTGGTGGATTAGAAACATATTAAATTGTTATGGCGCAATTTTGACAAAAGTGCATTCACTTATTTTACAGACTGATGTCAGTGCTCTAGGTTGGAGTGCTACTGATACCAGGTCTAGCTGTGGTGGCAGATGGGATATGCATGAGGCACAGATTCTCCAATCACATGGAATTAATTATTTAGAACTTTCTATGGGCTCAAAGCTTATTGTACCACTAAGCATTACTTACATGTCCAATTGCAGATTGACAACACTACGGCAGTGGCGTATGTCAATCACATGGGTGGAATCAAGTCGAAAACATGTGATGGAGTGGCTAACACTATTTGGCACTGGTGCAAAAGAAATATTTGGATTTCAGCTGTCTACTTGCCAGGCAGACTCAATATGGTGGCAAACACCAGATCACGCAAATTCAACAACAACACAGTGGATGTTGAATCAGGATGTATTTGATGAAATTGCTCTTCGGTATGGGATGCCAGATATCGATTTGTTTGCATCCAGATTTAATCACCAGGTACCGAAGTGTGTTTCATGGGAACCAGACCCAGGGGCAGGGGCAGTGGCAGTGAATGCATTCTCACTGCACTGGGGCGAAATGTTTTTACATGTCTTTCCCCCTCTTCTGCCTCATCAGCCGGTGCCTGATTAAGATCAAGCAGGACACTGCTACAGGGGTTCTGGTGGTACCCGACTGGCCCACACAGCCATGGTTCCCGCTCATTTCGGAAATAACCACGCACCCTATTATGGTGGTTCCAAAGCGGAAACATTTATTCTGTGACTGGGGATCCACACCCATTGAATGATCATGTAAATTTGTTAATTTGCAGATTTTAAGGCGGCCGTACCTGGGTCTGGGACTATCCAATCAGACTGTGGAAACCATCACTTCATCCTGGAGGGATAGCACAAAAAGGCAATACCTCTCCCATATCAGGAAATGGGAGGAATTTTGCGTACATGGTAACATCACTTACCACACAGCCTCCATCCCAGATGTGCTAGAATTCCTATCCCACTTACACTCCAATGAAAGGTTGAGTTATAGTGCCATCAACAGTGCTAGGAGTGCCCTGTTTGCGTACCTGTGCCGGGGGTCAGAACTCCAATAGGTGGGGCAAGTTTTCACTGGAGCAAAGGAAGCTGAGGGTGGCCTGGTAGGCACAGATAGAGTACAAAGTCAAAATCTTTTTCTTGGTCTCAAAAGAAAAGACATAGGTTTAAGATGAGGGGAAGAGACCTAACCTTCCTGAACAACCTACCATACAAATCTGTTTAAGTGTAATAACAGGCATCAAAGGAAGACTAAAACAACTGTATTTATACATGTAGTCGTGGCAGATACAAGATTCAAATAATTTGTGCAGGGTACATGCAAAGAAAGGATTGGCGGGATATGTGCCTAACATGGGCAATGGATGGACTTAGACGGAACATGGGCTTAGATGGAACATCTTAGTTGGCATAGACAAATTGGGCCAAATGACCTGTTTCTATGCTGTACAACTATGTTACTTTATGTCATTTGAGATATTGTTTGGTTCCATGGTCTTTGCTGCATCCAATGCTCTCAACAGCTTCTCAAGTTTGTGCAGTATTATGAGTAAATTCTGGTGATGGGTTTCAAAAGGGTGCAGAGGGGGTTTTCCAGAGTGATGCCTGGATGGGGGAGGTTTCAGCTACAGGGAGAGGTTGGACACTTGGATTGTTTTCGCTGGAATGCCGGAGGTTGAGGGAAGACCTGATAGAAACATAGAAATTAGGTGCAGGAGCAGGCCATTCGGCCCTTCGAGCCTGCACTGCCATTCAATATGATCATGGATGATCATCCGACTCAGTAACCTGTACCTGCCTTCTCTCCATACCCCCTGATCCCTTTAGCCACAAGTGCCACATCTAACTCCCTCTTAAATATAGCCAATGACCTGACCTCAACTACCTTCTGTGGCAGAGAATTCCACAGATTCACCACTCTCTGTGTGAAAAACGATTTTCTCATTTCGGTCCTAAAAGACTTCCCCCTTATCCTTAAACTGTGTGACCTGGATTTCCCGAACATCGGGAACAATCTTCCTGCATCTAGCCTGTCCAACCCTTTAAGAATTTTGTAAGTCTCTATGAGATCACCCCTCAATCTTCTAAATTCCAGCGAGTACAAGCCAAGTCTATCCAGTCTTTCTTCATATGGAAGTCGTGCCATCCCAGGATAGAACCATATAAAATTATGAGAGGCATAGATAGACAGACAAAACCTTTTTCCCAAGATGGATACCAGAGGGCATTATAGTAAGAGTAAATTCAGTTTAAAGGAGATGTGTAGGGCAAGTTTTTTTTACACAAAGGTGGCGAGTACCTGGTAGGTGCAGCCGGGCATGCCGGTTGAGGTAGATACAATGGTGCCACTTAAGAGACTTTTGGATAGGCACATGGATATGCACGGAATGGAGGGATATGGATTATGTGCAGGCAGATAAGATTGTCTTGGCATCATGTTGAGCACAGACATTGTGTTTTATGTAAAGTAAATCCAACTGGCTGAAGAGTATTTTCTCAGATTGGAGGATCTCCAGAAGATGTGATGTATCATACCCTCAGCATTTCTGGCTGAACATGGTTATGATTGCTTCTGCCTTGTCTTCAACAATCATTGGTTTGGTCCTGTCAGCAGTGAGGTGGGGACATTCTCAGTGCCACCTTTCTAATCTGTTGCTAAATTATGATGATACTTTATTTTCACGTGTACCTATACACCATTATTCAAGATGTGGCAGAACTGAAAAACTTTGATCTGAACCTTTAGTTTTGAAATCCCTTAGCTCTCCCATTGCAAGATGCTTTTACTGTTTAGCATGTATGCAGTCCTGCATTGCAGTTTATCTTGACTGACATTTTCCTTTCTTTATTGAATGGTGGTTAATCCCCTGACTTACCATAACACCATTTAAGAGGCTTTTAGTTAGGCACATGGATATGCAGGAAATGGAGGGATATGGATCACATGCAGGCAGTGATTAGTTTAACATGGCATCATGTGTTCCTATGCTGCGTTGTTCTATGTTTATGTGATGTCCAACGTGCTACAAGATCTAATCCTAGTCTATTCTATTTATAACTAAAGTGTGCCGAAATTTCAACTATCCAGGGGCAATAGACAGGGTTGTGCATTATCACCGCTGTTATTTGCCCTTGCGATTGAACCCTTAGCGGAAAGTATAAGAGTACATCTGAACATTCGCGACTATAATACTAAACACTCCAATAACAAAATATAATTATATGCAGATGATGTATTATTATATCACCAATTCTCGTTAGTATTCCAAATATATTAAATCTTATAGAGGAATTCGGTTCCTTCTCAGGATGTAGAATAAACTGGAACAAAAGTGAAATTATGGCATAAAACCTCAAGAGCCGACACACTTTTTAAAATTCCCTTTCAGAATTGCTGCAAAAATTTTTTAATATCTGTGTCCAAGTAACCAGAAAATATAATCTGAAGAAGCGTTTCGGCCTGCAAAGTTGCCTATCTCCTTCGCTCCATAGATGCTGCTGCACCCGCTGAGTTTCTCCAGTATTTTGTGCAACCAGAAAATATACTTCTTTGTTCAATGCAAACTTGCCGCCTTTAGTTATTAAATTAAACGCTCTTATTCAATTCTGGAACACACTTCCTATGTCTCTAATAAGCAGAATAAATGCCATAAAAATGATTTTCCTCCCACAAATTCTCTATTTGTTTCAATCAATACCGATATACCTACCTAAAAAAAATCTTTAAAAATCTTGCATTACTCTTTGAAAATGCAGTACCTTTTTGCTGTTTCATTTTCAAATTTCTGCATTGGGTTCATGACTCAGGTCTCTAGATTATTAGTCCAACCCTCTGGTAACATAACCACCAAACCCAACTATTAATATGTAACAATTAGTTCTGTACCTTCTGGTTTATATTTACTTACACTGACTGCTAGGACAGGCCCCACTTTATACATGCTAAAACGGTCAGTGTGGGCACAGATATCAGGAATATCAGCTGTGGCACATCCCAATTCCAATAGTGCATTCATGTATTGAGCGAAAGATTTCATTCGCCATGAGCTTCCACCTGTACATACAAACTGGCAGAAAGAAAGAGCCATTTTTACTTTTTTATCATTCGACAAACACTACACATATATATTGATAATCAAACCAATAGCCTACCTTAATATCTCCAAACATGGCAGGAAGATCATGAGTTTTACTGCCAAGATCAAAATGGTATAACACATCTTCTTTCATTGTTGCTAGATAAGGATTTGATACATAACAACATGTTTCCCTGTAAGCAAAAGATATGTTATTGACTGCAATATATTTTCAGACTAAATGTTGCAATTACATAAATTACTTCTCCAATGTAATAAATAAGCAGTCATTAAATGCCCTTGTCATCTTATTTGCATTTGTAACTGCATTTAATTATACTTAAAATAAAAAAACAAAATCATTTAAAAGTAAATCTAATCAGCAAACTACTGTTGAAACATTTATCAACTGTCAAGTTCATACCCCGATTACAACTCTCTTTCATGTCATAGTGTTATATTATCGAGACTTCTTGTAAATTCCTCACAGAAAAGATCAGTCGAGCTTCACCCTACTAGATGTTACTCAGGAAAATCAAGATAAAAAAAATCACATTGGTGCTTGTTTGGTTAACAGAAAGTTTGAGTGGCTTCAAGAGTCAAGAGTGTTTTATTGTCATTGAACAATTAAATTCTTACTTGCAGCAGCAGCAGCAGTATAACAGGTTTGTAAACACAATATTCAAAACATAATGCAACAAACACACAAAAAAAATTGAATAAAGAATGCAATATAGTTTAAAAAAACAAAGTTCAAGCAGCTCATGGTTTGGAGTTTACTTGGAGTTTGTAGTGTTCAATAGCCCGATGGTTGTTAGAAAGAAGCTATTCCTGATCCTGGATGTTACAGTATTCAGACTCCGATACCTTCTCCCTGATGGCAGGAGTGAAATTAGAATATTGTCCGGGTGCTGTGGGTCATTGATGATGCCGACTACCTATTTGAGATGGCACCTCTTATGGATCCCTCAATTAACCTTCTGAATTTGTAGTACTCTGAATATCCCCAACTTGGATGTGTTGTGCATACTAATGTGCTGTTAGTGCCCCCTTAAAACTTGTGAGGTTGATTTGACTATATTGTTGTCTAGTTTATTCCATTCCCTTAAGGTTCTTACAAAGAATGAGTTCTTCTAAATATCTGTCCTGGCGAATGGGGTTTCTATTTGCATATCATTTCTCTTTCTTGTTCTACTTTCTGTTGAATATGTTATGTATCTATCTGCAGTTATGCCCACGATCCCCTTTTGAATCTAGTACAACATGGCTAGTCAGTTTCTTGCCCTTCTTGTTTCCAGCGTTTCCCACTCCAGGTCGGACAGCATCTGAGTGACACTGCTACCTCTATTGTAGTTCCCGATGCAAAAGCGTACTGCATTCAACAGGTTTTCCAGTAAGGATTATGTTGTATGTGCTGTGGTGGGCAGAACCAGAGGTTTCGTCTAAGGAATTCCACGTGTTCCCCCTACGAAAGATTGCTATCAAGATGAACTCCAAGGTTTGGTTGTGAACTTGTACGATGAAGTATTTGTCCAAAGAAGACGTAGTCTCGAGTAGGTCTTCTGAGGTTAGTACCCATGATGGAATTGTTCCTGACTGTAACCAGTCAATATGCTCTCTACTTGACATTCTGTTGATGAAGACAGATCAGTTCCTTGGTTTTACCGACGTTGAGAGCAAGTTTGTTATTTTGGCATCTTTTAATCAGATGATCGAGCTCCCTCCTATACTCTGGCTCATCATTATCCGTAATCCGTCCAACAGTGGCACCATCAGCGAATTCAAAAATGAAGTTGGAACTGTGTCCAATTACACTCATGGGTATAGAATGAGCAGAACAGGGGACTGAGCACACAGCCTTGAGGTGCCCCTGTGCTGATTGTTAGCGAGGAAGAAGTGTTGTCAATCCGTACCAGTTGTGTTCTGTTGACGAGGAAGTTGAGGATCCAGTTTCAAATGGCTGCTCAGAGAACCAGTTGCCTAAGCTTGGTAACAGATTTGGATGGGATGATGGTGTTGAACACAGGGCTGTAGTCTAGTCCAGTGGTCCAGTGGAGAGTGGAGAGCCAGCGATATTGCATTCCACGCTGATCTATTGTGGCAATAGGCAAATTGTAGTGGGTCCAGGTTCTTGCTGAGGTAGTTGATATGCAAAGCACTTCATCACCATGGATGTCAGTGCCAGCAACTTCCATCGGTTTGGTGGACATGAGGTATGTCACCTTATGCTTCTTGGGCACTGGTATTATTGATGCCCCTTTAAAGCAGGTGGGAACCGCAGACCTCAGTAATGGGAGATTGAAGATGTCCACAAAAAACTCCAACCTGTTGGTCCATGCAGTTTTTGAGAATGCGATCAAGTGGAGATGCTTTCCTAGGGTCCGCCCTCCTGAAGGATCTTCTGACGTCGGCCTTGGTGACTGAGATTGCAATACCATCGGGAGGGGTTACAGGAGCTCACGAAGACCCATTGGTGTTCTTCCTATCAAAGCGTGTGTAGAGTGCATTGTGCTTGACCAATACTCAGCGAGCCACTTTCTGGTCTTTCATTTTTAATAAATTACAATTCATCCAAAATATCACCATCTAATTCCACATCTAGGCTTGTTCTCACAGATTGACACTGGTTCCCAGTCCCCGAGGCATCATATCTAATATTTTTAACCTTCCTTTTAATATGCTTCCTGATCTTTCCTTCCTTTATAACCTCTTTAAAACATACTATATGGTCACTCTAACTGGCCTCATGCACATCTTCCATCGGTTTCTCTGTTGATAACTACATCCTTAACTTCTCTACTGTCTGGAGCAGGTTCTCTAATCCTGTTAATAGTATTTTTGTTAAAAAAAAGTGTTTAAAATTGATCTCTTTGATCTAGCTTTTGATCCTCCGGAGGCTCTGCATCTTTGGTTTGACATCCTTTATTTTTCCCATATGCTCTGGACTGATCTTATAGATTGAAGGTTGTTATATAAAACAAGTTTCTCGTGCAGTTAGTTTATGCCAGAGGTAATGCTTATCACATGGACTCTTACGTATCATTAAAACCAATAATTAAAAGCAAGGATGCCTCAAGTATATTTTCCATCACAATTCAATTTGACTACTGGAGGCACTAATATTTAATATTGAAGCATCATTAGAAATGTGCACTCAGAAAATATTTTATGCAGTGATAGTTACAAATAGCTAATCTGAATTGCTGTAGGGTCCTAGAAAATAACTTAATATAAATGACAGATAATGTCTATAAATATTGAGCTTATCTATGGAAAGCAGGTTTAATATACATTCACTACAGTGGGGGAAGTGTTTACCTGAACATGCAAGGGCTTTTGAATTGAACATAAGGATAGCTGAAATACTGCAGTTGCAGCCATTGCACTTCTTCAAATGGCACACAGCCAGTCCTGACAACCATGCATGGTCAGCACTCATTATACATTCCTAGTAAGCTCTTAGCATGCAAGCTGCCAGTGATTTGGAGCTTACAGCTGTATTGAATGGGATATTCAGCAACCTTTTAATGAGAATTATTTCTGATAACAAATATTTTATTGCAGTTGTGGTTAAAAGTAAAACTATGAAAATTCTAGCATTTGTCTAGAATGAACATTGGTTGAACCCATAGAGTTTCAGCATATTAGTAATCGGCTGAAGTTGGATTAAGAACCATTTGGTAAAATATAATTAGAAAGACCAAACTAATCATTGTACAAAAAAAGATCTAATTACAACAGTCAAGTCATCAGGGAAAACATATGCAAGAAAAATGAGACATTGAGACAGCACCCTGTATTTTAAAAACTGTGGCAGTTGTTTTTTTTTTAATAAGAGATTTACAAAGACTTGTTAATGCTTCTGATTACCAAGCAATACAAAGCCACATTGGCATGATATAAATTAAAAAACAGAAGACTTGTTTCAAATCCTCTCAGCTACCTCAGTCTCACAGAGAGGAAGATAGGATCATTAAAGCCAAAGTTTCCTGGATGACCAAAGAGATAAGATACATTAAAGCTAAAAAAAACCCACATGAATCAGATCAATAACATGTGAAAAACATGTTGATTGTGGAAGGTTCAGTGGAGAAGTAAAAAGTAACAGAGGCAACAGGAAACTAAATGAAACACAGGGGTGATCGGGAAGCAACTAGAAGATTGATTCATAGAGGAAACATGTATGGTCACTGAACTAAATGGTATCTTACACCAGTCTTGTTTCTTTCCCCTATATTCTCATGTGAGAGATAAAGAATATGAAACACCCTTCTAAAATATTAGTTAAGTCAAAACATTATGTCCAATTTTGGGCATGACACTTTAGAAATGATATGATGGCTTAGAGTGGGAGCCGAATAAAGGTTCTTGAGAACAATTCTTAGCATTATGGACTTCAATTACTGAGATAACTTGGAGAAGCTGGAGTTATTGGAAATTAAGAAAGCATATGATGATGCTATTTAAAATTATGAAGGGCCTAAGCAGTAAGAAGCTATTTCATTACTGGAAACCAAAAGACATACAGTGAAGGTAATTGGTAAATGCACAAGGAAAATCTTTTTTTTTCTTTACATACAAGTTGGATAAGGACTTGAAAGGGAAAAATAATTTAACGACTATGAGAAAAGAATGGATTGAGATGGTGGTAATTGCAATTATTTGGAATACTCTTGCTTAGAGCCAGCAGACTTGAAGGGAAAATGGCCTCCTGTGCTATAATCTTACTGTAATTCTGACAGCAAGCCCAATTCACAGGTCAGCTGTCTGTTTGTGTGGTAAACTGCTTCAGCACTGATGGCAGGAAAATGTATCACAGGGCTGTGCAGATAATGTATTGACGCTGTGAATAATCAAGACAACATAAGATAAAAACAAAAGTTGGGGCCATACAGAATTCGTAAAATAGTGTAGTTTATTCCTCCTCCTGAGAGCTGATTAGTTGCCATGCCCCCCATGAAATCCACCCTGACTAACCTCCATTTTAATTGCCAGTGGATAGGTTGGAGGAAAATCTCTACATTTTTATTTTCAATCCTCCACCTACTTTTGTTAATTAAAATTATCTCCTTTTTATTTTCATTGTTATTTGTAACATAATGATTCTTATATAAAAAATGGCTAAAATCATGGGAAATGTTACCATTCAAACAGTCTGGGTTAGCAAATGGGAATTCGAGAGACAACTTAAACCCTGTATGCATTTTAGTCTCCTGTACACTATTAATCTGTAATTGATTATTTATGGTTATCCGGAACAATCAACCAGGCAAGCTATTCATCAGATATTGTTCCTAAATCACTATATATTGATTAGCACTAGTAATGTTTCCATGTTAAAAAAATGTTTTATTTCAATACTATATTAAGTTGGATTTAATAATTGCATATACATTTTGATTCTTTCTTTAAATGATAAAGTGCAAACCATAATTTGTTATGATATGAATATACTGCTATCAAAGGTATGAGTTATTAAATAAATATGGTGTTTCCTTTTCTAAAAGGTACAAATAATTTATTGAATTTTTAATACCAAACCAAGAACTTCATCCTCACTTAGTTTCACGACCGACTTTTAAAACTAATGAATTGATTCGAATCCTCAAACTGCCACATGTAGAATTTTAACTAATTTTGTCTGGAGTATTGATCGAGTGTTCTGAATTACTAGCTCAGTAACATAACAATTGCAATAGCCAGTACAGGAATACTGGGTTTGACTTATATATGCTTCCTACATCACAGTCATGTACAAATAGTATTAGTTGTTCTTAGCAATGGAATGTTATTTTTCTGAGATTTTCTACCACTGTATTGACATTGTTTAGTCCTATATACAATAAAATTAACCAAGTCAATTTACAACAAAGCAATCCAAAATTACTGTCTAACGTGGCTGTTTTAAACTGACCGATCTGACAGAAGCTTGGCAGTAAAGATTAAAATGGGCATTCACAATGAGGAATCTATTAGTAGCTATGGTGGGGGGGGGGGGGGGGGGGGAAGCAATAAATCTGCTGACACAGTCAATGCCATTGCACGGATGAGAATTATATAGTCAAGCAGCAGAATCTTCTTTGTGTTCTATTAATTGTGTAGCGCTCAGTAGTAAACTTAACTAGCACAGTGATCTCAAACTTTTGAGATTAACTCCTCTGCCATTTCCCTAAAACAGCCACAGCTTAGTTCTGAATTAATGAATTAATGTTAGATCAACATCATTGCAATATCATCAGGTAACACCTTCAGCAACAGGCCACACAAATAATGGGAGGAATTTTCTACTCAGAAAATTCTACTCTAGGGTGGCATGGTGGCACAGTAGTAGAGTTGCTGCCTTACAGCACCAGAGACCAGGGTTCGATCCCGACTATGGGTGCTATCGTACAATGGGAGTTTGTACGTTCTCCCCTTGACCTACATCTCCCCCTTTTCTCCAAGATCTTCGGTTTCCTCCCACAAAGACGTACAGGTATGGAGGTTAATTGGCTTGGTAAATGTAAAAATTGTCCCTAGTGTGTGTAGGATAGTGTTAATATGCGGGGATCGCTGGTCAGCATGGACCCGGTGGGCAGAAGTGCCTGTTTCCGTGCTGTATCTCTAACTAAACTAAGCAAACTTGGTTCACATTTATTTAGTTACGTTCAACATCCATTCGTTTTCAATGCTGCCCTGTCTTTAATTATAAATCAATGCATGATGGCAGGAGTTTCTACAACATATAGCCATCACATAGGGTGACAAGAACAAGCCCCATTTACAAAATAGCCAGAAAACCGATAGAACTACTGAAAACATATTTTATAACTGTTACGGTATAGATCATAAAGAAATACAGCATAAAAACATGCCCTTCAGTCTATAACAAAACCACGCTGACCATTACAGTGCATTCAGAAAGTATTGAGACCCTTTCACTTTATCCACATTTTGTTACGTTACAGCCTTATTCTAAAATGGATTAAATTCATTTTTTTAAATCATCAATCTATACACAATACCCCATAATAAAAAAGCAAAAACAGGTGTTTAGAAATATTTGCAACGTAATTAAAAATAACTGAAATATCACATTTACATAAGTATTCAGACCCTTTACTCAGTACTTTGTTGAGGCACCTTTGGCAGCGATTACAGCCTCAAGTCTTCTTGGGTCTGACGCTATGAGCTTGGCACACCTTTATTTGGGTAATTTCTCCCATTCTTCTGTGCAGATCCTCTCAAGCTCTGTCAGGTTGGATGGGGAGCGTCGATGCACAGCTATTTTCAGGTCCCTCCAGGGATATTCGATCGGGTTCAAGTCCGGGCTCTGGCTGGGCCACTCAAGGACATTCACAGACTTGTCACGAAGCCACTCCTGCGTTGTCTTGGCTGTGTGCTTAGGGTCGTTGTCCTGTTGGAAGGTGAACCTCTGTCCCAGTCTGAGGTCCTGAATGCTCTGGAGCAGGTTTTCATGAAGGATCTCTCTGTACTTTGCTCTGTTCATCTTTCCCTCGATCCTGACTAGTCTCCCAGTTCCTGCCGTTGAAAAGCAGCCCCACAGCATGATGCTGCCACCACCATGCATCACCGTAGGTATAGTATTGGCCAGGTGATGAGCAGTGCCTGGTTTCCTCCAGACATGACACTTCAGGCCAAAGAGTTCAACCTTGGTTTCATCAGATCAGAGAATCCTATTTAGGTGCCTTTTGGCAAACTCCAAGCGGGTTGTCATGTGCCTTTTACTGAGGAGTGGCTTCCATCTGGCATCTCTACCATAAAGGCCTGATTGGTGGAGTGTTCCAGATATAGTTGTCCTTCTGGAAGTTTCTCCCATCTCCACAGAGGAACTCTGGAGCTCTGCCAGAGTGACCATCGGGTTCTTGGTCACCTCCCTGACCAAGGACCTTCTCACCCCATTGCTCAGTTTGGCCAGGTGGCCAGTCCTGGTGGTTTCAAAGTTCTTCCATTTAAGAATGAGGGCACTGTGCTCTTTGGGACCTGCAATGCTGCAGAAATTGTTTTATACCCTTCCTCAAATCTGTGTCATAACATAATCCTGTCTCGGAGGTCTACAAACAATTCCTTCATCTTCTTAGCTTGGTTTTTGCTCTGACATGCACTGTCAACTGTGGGACCTTATATAGACAGGTGTGTGCCTTTCCAAATCATGCCCAATCAATTTAATTTACCACTTGTGGACTCCAATCAAGTTGTAGAAACATCTCAAGGATAATTAATGGAAACAGGATGCACCGAAGCTCAATTATGAATGTCATAGCAAAGGGTCTGAATACTTATGTAAATGCAATATTTCAGTTATTTATTTTTAATTACTTTGCAAAAATTTCTAAACACCTGTTTTCACTTTTTTATTATGAGGTATTGTGCGTAGATTGATGATAAAAACAACAAAAAATTATCTATTTTAGAATAATGCTGTAATGTAACAAAATGTGGAAAAAGTGAAAGGGTCTGAATACTTTCTGAATGCACTGTAAGTACTCATTTTACACTAATTCTCGGGGTGGGAGTAGCAACCTCTGCGTGGTCCACCCTGTTTCGATGAATGCAATCAACCCAGCGTACACTATCAAATAAGATCAAATAGAACAAGTTGTCCTACAACTTTAGGCTGTGCACGCCATATGCAAGAAGACACTAATCCTACCTAATCTGTTATGTGTGGGGGTTGATGGGGTAGCATCAACTCCCACACATAACAGATTCTATTACACACTACTGCTCGGGGTAATTACAGTGGCCAGTTAATCTACCACCCCACACATTTTGAGATGTGGGAGGAAACTAACATGGTCACAGAAATAATGTGCAAACTCCACACAGGCTATATTGGAAGTCAGATAGACTGGAGCTGTGAAGCAACAGGCTATGCCACAGCGCTGCCTTATCGAAAGTATATACAAAGTATATATTTTAAAATTAAATGATGGAACAAGTGCTAATCATAATTTGTTATTAAAATGAAAAAACTTCTAAATACATATATATGTGAGCTAATTTTTTTATCTGTTACATATGATCTGGGGAACCTCTGAAATTTTGTATACCAAGTCAGGAAACAAGTCAGCCAAACTATTGTAAATACTTGTTGCAACCTCTATACATCCACGTTTGCTTAGAAATCCTGGAAGTTATGTGGAAAATGTCAGCAATTTTGCTGATAACAACAGATATATTTTGTTCTGTAAAAAATAGTTTGTTACTTTGTTAATGATGTGAGATGTACCTAATTCAAACCACTGACCATTGGTGTGTATTAGTGAAACCAAATTTCAGTTTATGAAAAATAATAAAGCAACAAAATAATTGTGGCATTTCTTACTGGCTGGTTGTCTCCTGCTTTTTACATGGATCCTGGTTGCAACATGCCATTTCTTGTTCTGAAAAAAAAAGTTAACCATTTAATGAAAGAATAACAGGGACTAATGACGCATTATTTTTGAGTTATGATTAATCTTTCAGGATTAATTCATATTCCGCAATTATTCGATGGCACAACATTCTCACTTACACTTTCAGATGTAAAACAATTTTAGCTGTCCTTCAATTTCACTGAGTCTAAATTGTGGAACTGTCATTACAATGTTATTTAGAATATCAAATGAAATTAATATAAAAGATGCCAAGCCATAGAGCATGTGTGCGAAGAGAAAAAAGAGAGGCCAGTTTTAACTCCCCACTCTTCGCAGGAAATTAGTTAGAAACTGTTAAATAATAGGCTTTGTTCACCCCTATGATCTGCACATCTTTCCTGGTTTTATCTCCATTTTAATTTTGAGTATACAAGCAAGAAGCAAGTGGAAACACATTTCAAATCTCAGCACCAAAAGCATCAAATTAATTTCCAAGTTCTGGAAAATCTAAAAACATCTAATTTGACACCAAAGCTAATGCAGGAAAGAGGTAGATTTTTAGATATTAAGCGAATTAAGGGATGCCTGTATTGGATTGCAGGAAGAAGGTCTGAGCATTGAAACAGGCCCTTGTCCAACTTGCCCATGCCAACCCAACATGCCCCATCAACACTAGTCCCATCTGCCTGCATTTGGCACACATCCCTCTAAGCCTATCCTATCCATGTACCCGTCTAAATGTTTCTTAAACGTTGCGATAGTACCAGCCTCAACCATCACCTCGTTCCATATACCCACTACCCTTTGTGTAAAATAGTAACCCTTCAGGTTTCTACTACATTTTCCCAATTCACTTTAAATCTATATCCTCTGGTTATTGATTCCCCTACTCTGGGAAAAAGACTGTGCGTTTACCCGATCTATACCTCTCATGATTTTGTACTGGGCTACAGTGAAAAGCTTTTGTTGCGTGTTAACCAGACAGCTGACCAGATAGAAACATAGAAAAACAGGTGCAGGAGTAGGCCATTCGACCCTCGAGCCAGCACCGCCATTCAATATGATCATGGCTGATCATCTAAATTCTGTACCCTGTTCCTGCTTTTTCCCCATATCCTTTGAACCCTCAGAACTAAATTGATCTCTCTCTTGAAAACTCTCATCCCTCATCCTCCTGTGCTCCAAGGAATAAAGTCCTAGCCTGCTGATCCTCTCCCTATAGCGATTTACATCCTCGTAAATCTTCTCCGCACCCTTTTCAGCTTGACAACATCTTTCCCATAGCATGACATCTTTCCTATAATATGATGACCTAAATTGAACAAAATACTCTAAATGTGGCGTTACCAACTCGTATGTAACTGCAACATGACTTCCAGACATCTATACAATACTCTGATTGAAGACCAAGCCTTTTTGACCACCCTAACTACCTTTCAAGGAATTATATACATGCACTCCTAAATCCCTCTGCTCTGCAACAGGGCCCTACAATTCACCGTGTAGGTCCTGCCCATGTTAAACACTCAAAATGCACCACCTCACATTTTTCTGTATTAAATTCCATCAGCCCACCTGCCCAACCGATCGAGATCCCGCTGCAATTTTTGACAACCAGTTTCACTATCGACAATACCCATTTTCATGTCATGCTGCTTGCACTAAACATTATACCCTTAATCCTACATCTGTACAATGTGGTCGGCTTGATTGTAATCATGTATAATCTTTTCACTGACTGGATAACGTGCAACAAAAAAACATTTCATTGTACTTCAGTACACATGACAATAACAAAATAAACTAAAATGATCACTTACAAACATGCTGAATGGCAGCGCAGAAACAAGGAGGCAAAGTCTATTATTACTTCTCATTATTTTCTTTTACAAAATACCCAATGTTTTAAGATAAATTTATAGATTAAAAATCCTTTTTTTACATATCACATTTTGCAAATAAACACTTCAGGAAATAAATTTTCGATAAAGGTTGGAGTTGTTTTGTCAGGATAATACTCAGGGTGTTTGTTGCAACATATTAAATTCTCCTCCAGTGTTTTAATAATTAATCCAAGCAGTAGCAAAATAGGGTGTAAAATGATAACAAAATAAGACTCACTAAAACAAATAAATAGAGAAAAGGGATTGCAGTTATGGTCTGAAACTGTGGAGAAATACTGATTATAAAAGACTGAATTCATTTTTGTGTTTAAAATTAAGTAAAGTGCATATTGAAACTATCTGGCCGGGATTCTGTGGTTCAGCAACAGCCATGGCCTAGCATATTTTGAATCTAGAACCATTAGTTTGCAGAGCATCTGTATTAACGTCAAGCCATTTTGTGGCTCAGTTTTATTTATACTTATAAACTTGGTTTACTTATATTTTTCCTACATTGTAGTCCTACAATATGTCTTCCAAGAGGTGTAGGAATGATGCCAGTGCTAATAAGTATGGATTAATTATTATGCATTTTTGAAGAGGTGCAATTATGGTAGAAATTAAATAAAGGAACTTCGGTCAGGTACGCGTTATATAGTATTGGCTCATCAACAGTTTACGACTTATAGAAACATAATTTTAAGGCTTTTTTTGCCAAAAATGAAGATCTGAAAAGTTGATAGTGTTGGAAAATTTTGAAAACAAGAACACAAAGCTAATACAGTATACTTATAAAGTTGCTTACACTTATACAAAATGGCAGTGTGAGCATTTTAGATGGGATGCTTAAGGAACATGCAAAAATATTGAGCTGAACATTAATTATGACTGAATATTCATCAAGAAAGCTACACAAGTTAAAAAAATAGGCACGTTATTTCATGGGTGTGGTGAAAAATAATGGTGAAACTGAAACTGCACCAAAATTTGTTGTCAGATTTGCAGTTATTGGCATCAAAAAAAATTACCTCCAGAACAGTGTATTTTATTTGTAAGAAAAAACTGCAGATGCTTCCACTTCCCAGTTCTCCCACTAGTTTCACTGTCTCCAACTACATTCTATCTTTGTCCCGCCCCCTCCCAACATCAGTCTGAAGGATCTCGACCCAAAACGTCGCCCATTCCTTCTCCCCAGAGATGCTGCCGCACCCGCTGAGTTACTCCAACATTTTGTGTCTACCTAAGTGTATTTTATTTCTCTGATGAGTGTGTGTTGTCCCATATTGGCATTCATGCCACAAAATAATCTTGCCCATGATATTGAGGAGGCCCCATTTAGAAGTAAGGATTCCAAGAAATGGACCATTATTCTTGGATGCAGCAATGTGGCTGGCACACCCATATGCAAGCTCATATTAATTGATAGAAATGTGAGCCAAAGCCTTTAATGGGGTGAAACATTTTCTATCTGTTTTCTCCTGTTGTAACAGGAATTACAAGAACAAATATGCCAGGAGATTGCAAACAACTGCAAGACTAATAGGGTTGTCACAGTAGGGGGTTTTAACGTTCCCCAGATAGACTGAGGCTGCCATAGTATCATGGGCTTGGATGGGGTGGAATTTATCAAATGTGTTGAGGAAATTTGCTCGGACAATATATGAAGAGCCTTACGAGGGAGAGCAAAGCTTGGCCTACTTTTTGGCAAGTGACTGCAGTGTCAGTGGGTGAGCACTTTGGGACCAGCGACCTCAGTTCTATTAACTTTAAAATATTTATGAATAAGGACAGGGCTGGTCCACAAACTAATCTTCTAAATTGAAGAAAGGCCAACTTTCAAAACAGGAACTTGCAAAAGTTGATTGGAGTACTTTGTGGGCATTGGAACGACTGGCAAGTGGTTGCTTTTTAAAGCATGATAGTGAGAGTTCAAGGTATGCACGTTCCTACGGTTGAGGACAAGGACGGTTAAGGAACCTTGGATGAGAATTTCCACCCCCCTTCCCCCACCTTTATCCATCTAACTTGACAACCATTCCCCTACACCCCTCCCTTTTCCAGCTTCCCCCCCTCCCCTTACTCCAATCATTTGAAGAAGGGACCCGACCCAAAACGTTGCCTTTCATTTCCCTCCACAGATGCTGCCTGACATGTTGAGTTCTTCTAGTACTTTTTTTTTTGCTCAGGATATTTCGGTTTCCCCTGATTCTTAAATCTAGTGTAGATAAACCACTTCCCTTCTCCCCCTCTGCTTATGATGTACAGGTATCTGCCAGTCTTGATGTAATCTGACCTACCGGTAACCATCAGGACACATTGGAAGTGACTGTAGAGCAGCATTAAAAGTAAACTTGTGTTCTTTATTTTAGGCTTTGTTTTGTATGCAAATGTTTCAACAGCATTAACTTTTAATGAAAAATACAGTAAAGAAAACATTTTGGGAGTATTACTGATAGATTAAAACAGAAAATAAAACAATATTTTACTTGTCATGATATAACAATAAGTATTGCAGAGTGAACTGGCTAGCCTTGGGGTTAGGCCCTGGTATGAGGCTCGCGAGACAATTTATGTGGTCCAGCACTAGTCAAATTCCAAAGGTGCTGGACTAGAGAATTTCATCCTATAGCTCCTAACATTTTCATTTTAGCTGAAGCCGAGTTAGAAAAAGCCCAAAAGTAAACTGAACTAACCTGCAAATTTCTAAAAGCTTAGATTAATGTAAGTTGGATTTTTTTGGAAGTACATGCAACCTTTAAACACATTTTCAGCCAAAATGTAAAAGAGCTTCATGCCTTTAAGAATGTTACTATGATCTGAATAGCAAATGTCAATACAATAAAATGCAAAACATGGCATGAAATTAAAAAAAGACATCACTTGTAGTTTATTAACTAAAAATTGCAATGTTATTGTCAGTTCATACATTCATTACTGACAATGCAGCTTTGCAACATGGCATTAACAACATCTTAAACATTATTTGTTTTTAAATTTTGGCTATTGACAGAGAAAGTTTATTAGAAATAGAAACATAGAAAATAGGTGCAGGAGTAGACCATTCGGCCCTTCCAGCCTGCACCGCCATTCAATATGATCATGGCTGATCATTCAACTCAGTATCCTGTACCTGCCTTCTCTCCATACCCCCTGATCCTTTTAGCCACAAGGGCCACATCTAACTCCCTCTTAAATATAGCCAATTCCAGAGACTCACCACTCTCTGTGTGAAAAATGTTTTCCTCATCTCGGTCCTAAAGGAATTCCCCCTTATCCTTAACCTGTGACTCCTTGTTCTGGACCTCCCCAACATCGGGAACAATCTTCCTGCATCTAGCCTGTCCAACCCCTTAAGAATTTTGTAAGTTTCTATAAGATCCCCCCTCAATCTTCTAAATTCTAGCGAGTACAGGCCGAGTCTATCCAGTCTTTCCTCATATGAAAGTCCTGACATCCCAGGAATCAGTCTGGTGAACCTTCTCTGTACCCCCTCTATGGCAAGACTGTCTTTCCTCAGATTTAGAGACCAAAACTGTACGCAATACTCCAGGTGTGGTCTCACCAACATCCTGTACAACTGCAGTAGAACCTCCCTGCTCCTATACTCAAATCCTTTTGCTATGAATGCTAACATACCATTCATTTTCTTCATTGCCTGCTGCACCTGCATGCCTACTTTCAATGACTGGTGTACCCTGACACCCAGGTCACATTGCATCTCCCCTTTTCCTAATCGGCCACCATTCAGATAATAGTCTACCCTCCTGTTTTTGCCACCAAAGTGGATAACCTCACATTTATCCACATTATACTGCATCTGGCATGCATTTGCCCACTCACCCAGCCTATCCAAGTCATCTTGCAGCCTCCTAGCATCCTCCTCACACCTAACACTGCCCCCCCCAGCTTCGTGTCATCCGCAAACTTGGAGATGTTGCATTCAATTCCCTCGTCCAAATCATTAATATATATTGTAAATAGCTGGGGTCCCAGCACAGAGCCTTGTGGTAGCCCACTAATCACTGCCTGCCATTCTGAAAAGGACCCGTTTACTCCTACCCTTTGCTTCCTGTCTGCCAGCCAGGTCTCTATCCACATCAATACTGAACCCCCCCAATACCGTGTGCTTTAAGTTTGTATACTAATCTCTTTTGTGGGACCTTGCCGAAAGCCTTCTGAAAGTCCAGATATAACACATCCACTGATTCTCCCTTATCCACTCTACTAGTTACATCCTCAAAAAATTCTATAAGATTCATCAGACATGATTTACCTTTTGTAAATCCATGCTGACTTTGTCCAATGGTTTCACCACTTTCCAAATGTGCTGCTATCCCATCTTTAATAACTGACTCTAGCAGTTTCCCCACTACCGATGTTAGACTAACTGGTCTGTAATTCCCCGTTTTCTCTCTCCCTCCCTTTTTAAAAAGTGGGGTTACATTAGCTACCCTCCAATCCTCAGGGACTACTCCAGAATCTAAAGAGTTTTGAAAAATTATCACTAATGCATCCACTATTTCTGTGGCTACTTCCTTGAGTACTCTGGGATGCAGCCTATCTGGCCCTGTGGATTTATCGGCCTTTAATCCATCCAATTTACCCAACACCACTTCCCGGCTAACCTAGATTTCACTCAGTTCCTCCATCTTATTTGACCCCCGGTCCCCTGCTATTTCCGGCAGTTTATTTATGTCTACCTTAGTGAAGACAGAACCAAAGTAGTTAATCAATTGGTCTGCCATGCCCTTGTTCCCCATGATCCGTTCACCTGTTTCTGACTGCAAGGAACCTACATTTGTTTTAACTAATCTATAAAAAGTTTTGCAGTCAGTTTTTATGTTCCCTTTCATAATCTATTTTCCCTTTCCTAATTAAGCCTTTTGTCCTCTTCAGCTGGACTCTGAATTTCTCCCAGTCCTCTGGTAGGTTGCTTTTTCTGGCTAATTTGTATGTTTCATCTTTTGTTTTGATACTATCCCTGATTTCCCTTGTTATCCACGGATGCATTATCTTCCCTGATTTATTATTTTGCCAAACTGGGATGAACAATTGTTGTAGTTCATCCATGCAGTCTTTAAATGCCTTCCATTGCACATCCACTGTCAACCCTTTAAGAATCAATTGCCAGTCTATCTTGGCCAATTTACGTCTCATACCCTCAAAGTTACCTTTCTTTAAGTTCAGAACCCTTGTTTCTGAATTAATTATGTCACTCTCCAGCTTAATGAAGAACTCAACCATATTATGGTCACTCTTGCCCAAGGAGCCACGCACAACAAGACTGCTAACTAACCCTTCCTCATTACTCAATACCCAGTCTAGAATAGCCTGCTCTCTCGTTGGTTCCTCTACATGTTGGTTTAGAAAACTATCCCGCATATATTCCAAGAAATCCTCTTCCTCAGCACCCCTGCCAATTTGATTCACCCAATCTATATGTAGATTGAAGCCACCCATTATAACTGTTTTACCTTTGTTGCACGCATTTCTAATTTCCTGTTTGATGCCATCCCTAACTCCACTACTACTGTTAGGTGGCCTGTACACAACTCCCACTAGCGTTTTCTGCCCCTTAGTGTTTCGCAGCTCTACCCATATTGATTCCACATCCTCCAAGCTAATGTCCTTCCTTTCTATTGCATTAAATAGTGCCATAATGAAAATCGCAAGCTATATATACATTGTAAAACAATAATGCAGAACCAATATTTTCAAAGGTGTGAAGAAAAACATTGTCTATGTAGAGGGAAAATGCAGAGCGGGAGATAGAAGCAGACTGGGAGAAAGGGAGGGGAATAAGAAAGAGAAGTTTAGGAGCACTACCCGAACTTTTAATCAAAGGAGATGAGTCCAGACTATATTTGGGAGGTAGGGCTGCATTAAAATATTTTTGTTTCCTCTTCTCCGTTCTTCTCACAACTGCCCCCCCCACCTAAATACTACCTACAAGTTCACAGCCCCCAACTATCACTTTGCTATCTCCACCTACACCTGCCCAACAATCTCGATAACCACTCAAACTCTTCAATCACATCCCTCCATCATGCTGCCATTATTCCACTGCCACCGGACAACCCTCACTCTGCTCCACAATCATACAGTTGCCCTTCACTATCGCTCTCCCTCACTCTACTGTTTCCTCCTTCTTCCACCCACCTCTTCCTCTCTCCAATGCACGCTTCCCCTACTATCTCCTACCCTTTGCCCTTCAACCAAACCCTTTCTCCCTTCTCCATCTCACCCCCTCCATCCCATCTCTTCCCCCCCCCTCCATTCACCAACTGTCTTCCCTCATTCTATTTCCCCAGCCTTGCACTCCCACCATTTCACCACTTGACTTCTCTCGCTCTTCCTCTTCACCAATCTTTTCCCTCGCCCTTTACCCCCATCACCCACCCTTCCTTCTTCCACCTGCCCTCTCCCACCACAACTTTTCTCACCACCACAGTAGCCACACATCCTCTCACCCTCATTTACCCCAACCACCCCTTTATCACATTCACCTCATCACCTCTTCCACCCGCCCCCGCACAATTTCCCAGGGGTTGTCCAACATTAAGGTCTGAAGCGGAGTCTGCTACTTGCCGTTTTGCACATCCGATTATAAGGCTCAGAGAAGGCTTCTCTCTCGCACAAGTCACCTTGGGACACTGAATCAGCGGTGGCCAGCAAAGATCCTAGAGGAGCTTAGTTTCCCAATGATGTAGTCCGCTAACATGGCGTCGACTATCACACATGTCTACGCCTTTTCTATTGCACAATACTACGCCTTTTCCACTGAGTGGCGCATCTTGCTCCTCTATAATCTTTGGTGGCCAGCTTTGGTTGCGACTGACAGCCGTTGCAATCGGATGACGGTATGGTTGGGAATGTTCTACACAGCGTCATGGCCCTTGGGTGTGATCCTGGTAAAATGCTTGTATGCATCCGTGTGTGAGGTTGCAAAGCGTTTTTTTTTAACAAATCCTACAAGAAGTCCGAATAAGGGTCCCAACCCTTAAAACCGCCTGTCTATTTCCCTCCAAAGATGCTGCCTGGTCCACTGAGTTCCTATAGCGGATTGTATTTTTCTCCCCATAAGAAGTACGTCTTTATTAACTTGATGGAGCAGCAGCTCACATTGTCAAGGCCAAGAGAGCTCGGTGTCTAAACATCTACCCACGGCTAAAGAACTAAGTGGCATCATAAAGCATAAAAGAGTGAGAAGGAAAAAAAAAAGGAAAATCGACAGAAATCCCGTGGACATTCAACGATCAATATTCACCAAACGCAATAGACAAGAGCTACACAATTTGTGAAAATAAACTTGCATGGGATATCAAAATTAGTATTTTCTGGCAATTAAACGCGGAAAATTACAAATTACAGTCGATTTAATGTAAATGAAATCTAAATCGGGAATGAATGAATGAAACACATTGCATTAACAGTTAGCGAAAGGGAAAGCGACATCCTAGACAAATGTCAAAGTGCACCAAACTAAATGTAAATTTAGAGCGAAATTAGCCACAATAAACAAATCATGAGATGGATGTTTTTTTTAAAAACATGACTAGTGGCAATTCTGAAAGCTCAGAGACTGTCATAGATTGGAGATGCAATATTTCTTTGTCCGGGACGTCCGCTCTATTCCTTCCCCTTTTTCCAACGATTAATGCAATGGGGTTCATTTATTCTTTTTTCAGATTTAGATTTCATTTACCACAATTTCGAGGACACGTTGTTCCTGAAGTGGACTGGGTGGGTTTCCCGATGCAGGGTCTCGACCGACGGCCATCCCATCCTGCCGCCGCTCGCCTTTTACCTTTTTTTTCGAACTATATCGATGCAATATAGTTATTAATTTCTGATTCAGATTGAATTGCCCACACATTGGAGGCCACGTTCGCGAAGTGGACTGGGACTGGGAGGTGTCCCGGTGCAGCGACTCGGCCACCCGCCATCTTCTCGCCTTTGGCCGGCAGGTGAACGAACCCAGGCGAGCAACACCCCCAGCGAGGAGATCGTACATCGGATCTATAATCTTTGATCCCCAGAGGATGCAACCGGCCGGCATGAGGTGCATATGATTATGTTTTAGGAGCAGAATTAGGCCGTTCGGCCCGTCGAGTCCAACCCGCCATTCAATCATGGCGGATCTCCCTGCCTGCCTGCCTGCCCTCTCCCGTTCTCCTTCACCTCTTCTCCTCATAACCCCCTTCTTAATATGGCGGCGCCGAAAATAAAAGGAGCAAAGATCATAGCTCTGATATCTTTGTAAAGGAGTGTCCCCGATCGCGGTGTGATGTCGCGGAGCCGCGCCTCCCCTCCCCTCCCCAATGGGCGAAAGCCCTTACCCTTGGCGTCGCCACCATCATGGTGGCCGCCCTCCCTTCCCCGCGCTAACGGCCGCCGCCCCGCCTCGTGAAGCGGCCGGGGCCGAGGGGCCGGGGGGGCCGGGGCCCGGGGGCCAGGGGTGCGAGGGCCCGGGACGGGGGGCGGGGGTGATCCTCATCGGAGGGCGAGGATCACCTCGTCGGGCCCAACGGTCGCCTCCCTGCCCCCTGTGTATACCTGTGGAAAACGAACTGCAGATGCTGGTCCAAACTGAAGATCCAGACCACAAAATCCTGGAGTAACTCAGCATGTACAGGCAGCGCCCGTCTGGAGAGAAGGAATGGGTTGAAACAGAAAACCCTGAAGAAGGGTTTCGGCTCGAAACGTTGCCTATTTCCTTCGCTCCATCGATGCTGCCGCACCCGCTGAGTTTATCTAGGATTTTTGTCTACCTTCGATTTTCCAGCGTCTGCAGTTAACCATATAACCATATAACAATTACAGCACGGAAACAGGCCCACTCGGCCCTTCCAGTCCGTGCCGACCATTTGTTTTCCCCTAGTCCCATCTACCTGCACTCAGACCATACCCCTTCCATGTTCCTTCTTGAACATAGAAAATAGGTGCAGGAGTAGGCCGTTCGGCCCTTCGAGCCAGCACCACCATTCAATATGGCCATGGCTGATCATCCAAAACCCTGTCCACTGAGTTACTCCAGCTTTTTGTGTTATCCAAAATCAGGACCCCGTTCTTACTTTTTCCCCATATCCCTTGATTCTGTTAGCCCCAAGAGCTAAATCTAACTTTCTTGAAAACATCAAAACAGTTTTAAAAAATCCTACAAGTCTGAATAAGGGTCCCAACCCTTAAAAATCGTCTATTTATTTTTTCTTGATGAGTGACGAAAAAAAAGCTCCCTGTCCCTTCTGCCAGCAAAAGTCTTGGAACTCAGGGAATACTGGAAACGTTCAGCAGGTCAGACACAATCTGTGGTGACCCTCGGACTATCCTTCATTGGCCTGTGCTGACTTTACCTTGCACTAAACGTTATTCCTTTATCATGCATCATCTATACACTGTAAATGGCTCGATTGGAATCAATTAAGACAGTAAGCAACTGCAAGCAAAGGAAAGTCTGAAGAAGAGTCTCAACCCGAAACGTCGCCCATTCCTTCTCTCCAGAGATGCTGCCACATCCGCTGAGTTACTCTGAGCATTTTGTGTCTACCTTCGATTTAAACCAGCATCTGCAGTTCTTTCTTACACGTCGATTGGAATCATGTTTGCCTTTCCGCTGACTGGATAGAACGCAACAAAAGCTTTTCACTGTACGTCAGTACACGTGATAAACTACAGTGAATTGAGAAGGAAACAAAGTAAACCTTCTAGGTCCATGACCAGCCCCCTTTGCCAAATGGGCAACAAGTACACATGTAGGTCCTCAACATTTCACTGGAAGTTTATTTCCTTTAAGAATCAAGTAACCATGAAATCTGTGGTGAAATAGTTCATTATTGTGGAACAAATGCAGAAAATGCTGCTTTGCTCCTCTCACTTCCAAAGTTTAATTATTATATTTTGTTTTAATCCATAAGCAGCTACCCAGCTGTTATCAGGCAACTAAATCATCCTGCCCCAACAAGAGCAGTCCTGAACTATCTATCTCTTTGGAGACCCTCGGACTATTTTTGATTGGACATTACTAGCTTTGTCTTGCACTAAACATTATTCTATTGTCACATATTTGTACACTGCGAATGGCTCGATTGTAATCATGTGTTGTCTTTCCACTGACTGGTTAAGCACGCAACAAAAGCTTTTCACTGCTCGGTACGCATGACAGTAATCTAAACTGAATTGAGGCATGCAGAATTAGAACACAATAACATTGCCCTGAGAATATAGGTTATGCAGTGGTAAAGAAACATATTCAATTCTAACAGTTGCTCTTCACAACACAATTCTGAAACACAGATGTGTGCAATTATTGTAATGTCACACTAAAATATTTACACATCTTTAAAGAAGACATACTGTTGGAATTGTCAGGACCATTGTCATGGGGCTCTGCAGACTGCAATGGAGTTCTAGAGGTTTGTTATGTATCTTCTTACGTCCTCCACTTCAGTCTCCCCATTCAAGCTTTCACCTTGTTTCCTTTCAATCACACACTTTTAGTTCCCCTACTTTAAGTTATTGGACTCCTCCATTAACATGCCCCCACTTGCCCTTCTCTAGCCTTTCTATCACCTCCTGATCTCTTCCATCCTCCTGCTCTTTGAAATGTCTAATAATTTGTTCTTTCAGCCTCTTGCTCTTCTCCACCTTTCTACACCTCCAGCTTCCTACTTCCTCCCACCTCTTGTGCGCTCCAAACTCAATCCTCTTTCCAATTTTCCCCTTTATAATCTCGCTTCCTCAAGCCCACTGTTTCACCAGCCTTCTGCCTCTTTCCCCTCCAAGCTTCTGCACTCCTACCTCCTGCCTCCCTCTGACCTCTCTGTTCTCATTCCTCCAAACTTCAATTCCTGTCTTTCTCCAACCTCCTGCACATTCAAGTATCCTGCACTTTTCCAAGACTTCGATGTGAATGTAAGGAATGATGATTAGGTTTGCACATCCACAAAGTATATACAAGTAAGTTTTCAAAATGGTGCCTAGATTGGAGGCCATTAGGTATGGGGAGGGATTGATAAGGCTGGGCTTGTTTACCCTGGAGTGAAGGAAATTGAAGGGTAACCTGATAGAAATAGAGAAGATTATGAAAGCCAAAAAGAAGATAGTCAAAACATTTTTGCTATGATAGGGGTATCAAAAACAAGAGGACAGAAAAGTTTATTCCTCAGATTCTCTCAAAACCTCTTGTCTCTTACCTCAAACATCTTTTATTTAAGATATTCTGCTGTGAGGAAAGTTACTTACTATATGACGCATCTGTGTCTCCCGTATTTTATGTAAAGCTCTATCAGGTACCCCCTCAGCCTCCTCGCCGGCAAGGAAAACAAACTCAGACTCTCCAGTCTCTGGATAAGAAATTTAATATATGTACATTCTTCACCACCTTTTCTTTTTTTTTGTAAAATATTTTTATTAGAAGTAATTACATATTAAGAAGAAATATAAAATCCAATTAAAGCAAAAGAAAATATTATCGTCACATACATTCTTAATATTTTTAAAATTTACAATCAATCTTATTTGTACTTCTATAATTTTCTTTTTTATTTTATAGCAGTAGGAAATAAAAAAGGGAAAAAGAAGAGAAAAAAAAAGAGAGATAAACTAATTGAGTGGAGTATTAAACAAGATATTCTTCAATGGAGATATATTTATGATCTATTGTCTATAATTCTTCATCCATTCATACATTCAGGCTTCCATTATGGCTTCGAACCGGACCATCTTGACCCTTTAAATATTCAATAAATGGAGACCATATTCCTCTGAACTGGTCCAGCCTGTCCATCAGGGCAAGCCTTAATCGTTCCAAGTGTAACGTCTCCGACATTTCTGTAATCCACATTTTAGTTGTGGGGGAAGTAGGACCTTTCCAAAATCTTAGTATTAATTTTTTACCAATTATTAAACTATAATCGATAAAAATTATTTGTTGTGTTGTTAATATCTGATTTGTTTCTAGTATTCCCAATATAATTAGTTTTGAGTCTGGAGTCAACTTTGCATTAACTACAATTGAGATTATCTTAAAAATTTCTATCCAAAAATTAGTGATTTTTATACATTTTGTGAATGAATGCGTTAAATTAGCTTCTAGTTGTTGACACTTATCACATATTGCGGACACATTTGAGAAAATTCTATTTAATTCGGACTTTGAGAGATGTAATCTATGTATAACTTTAAATTGTATCAAGGAGTGTCTAGCATGTAATGAACAATGATGTATATATTGTAAACTTTCATTCCATACTTCTCTACTGATTACTTGACCTAGTTCATTTTCCCATGCTTGTCTATATTTATCCGTATTTGGTAAGACATTTTCCAATAAAATATTATAAATATATGATATTAATTTATCTGTATTCGGATGTTTATTTAAACATTCGTCTAAAATTTCTGTCTTTCACCACCTTTTCAACCTGTGCTGCCATCTTCAGGGATTCTTGGCCTTGTACACTGAGATCCCTCTGTACCTCAAAACTCTCCAAGGTCCTACCATTCATATCTGGAATAATATCCTCATTATTCCTCCCAAACTGCATCTCGTATATGTAATATAGATTTAGTATTAATAGAATTGAAAAACAGAGAAATTATCTTTTCAAGTCAACGCTGATCATAGCTGTCCATGATTTTTTAAAACAAATCCATTGAAAAGAGGAGAAAAAAATTGTTGTATCTGAAAGGAGCTACTAATTCTCTTGTTCACAATTTGGCACCGTTGTCCAAGACAAAGCAACCGTCATTTTGTCCTCCTCTTGTCCACCTCCTTCCCATTATTGCCTTGGCCAAGCTATTTGCTCCATCCCGACCAAGATAATAGACAATAGGTGCAGGAGTAGGCCATTCGGCCCTTCGAGCCAGCACCGCCATTCACTGTGATCATGGCTGATCATCCACAATCACTATCCCATTCCTGCCTTATCCCCATATCCCTTGACTCCACTATCTTTAAGAGATCTATCTAACTGATTAAATCCAAGATAAACTAGTTGCTGCCTATTCTTCTGTAACAAACCTTTACAGGTCTTGTTCTCTGGTTGCTGTTACAAAGGGGTTGCTCTAACTTAGTACGGAATAATCTCAAAAGCTCAATCCTGGCGCTGTGCTGTTTGCCTGCAGTTATTCCACGGTAGCCGGAGCTTGATTATAATGCAGAAAGATACCAACGTGTTGCCGGTTCTCAGATTAGAAGCGTAGAGAGTCATAGAGGTTATACCGCATGGAAAAAAGACAACTTACCAATGCCAACCAAGATCTATCTACACTAGTCCCACCTGCTCATGTTTGGCCCATATCCCTCTAAACCTTTCCTATCCAAGTACCTGTCTGAATGTTTTTTTAAATGTTTTAATTGTACTGCATCAACGGCTTCTTCTGGCAGCTTGTTCCATATACCCTCTGGGTTAAAAAATTACCCTTCGGCTTCTCATTAAATCTTTCGCCACTCACCTTGAACCTATGTCCTCTGGTTCTTGATTACCCTACTTTGTGTAAAAGACACACCGCATCTACTCTATTGTTTCCACTCATGATCGTATACACCTCCATAAGATCACCTCATCCTACTGCTTCAAGGAATAAATTCCTAGCCTGCCCACCCACTCTCTATAGCCCAGGCCCTCAAGTCCTGGCACCATCCTCGTAAATCTTCTCTGCACTTTTTCCAACATCACTGAGAAAGTATCGTTTCAAAGCTGCATAGAAGTTCAATAAGTTCTCTTCAAGTGATATAAGTTAATCATTCATTTTCAAGTTCTCCTGACAAATTCTACTAATTGCCTGCTGAGCTGTTCAATTAAATGTTTCTCCTTGTCCGATAATTTCCCAAATGGCGAGAAATATTAGTTAAGCGATGCATTTTTATAGGCAAATTTTAAGGTTTGCAGAAGTAATGCTGAAATCCAATTATGAAATCTTTCCATCTGTTTATATTTAAAATCAGTTTTACTCATGGCTTTCATCATCAATGGAATCCAATCACAGATTCAACTAAAATCAAATCAAATCAAAATCAAATTTCATTGTAACCCAATCCAGTGTTTGTTATATATTTTTAGCTGTGGTATAATTGTTTAGGGAATGCTGCATCTGTTGTTACCGTGTATTCACTTCTTTACAAAAGGCAGCATGAAAAGTATTCAATCAATCAAGCAGCAACTAGTTTATCTTGGATTTAATCAGGTGTTAGTTGAGATAATTCTACTTATGTGGAGCTCAAAACAAGAGGACAAAACAGAAAATGCTCACCCAGTGATTCAGGCAGCAACTTTGGAGAACATGAATAGATGACGATTTGGGTCGGCATCCTTCTTCAGACTAACTATAGGTGGGGGTGTGGGGGGAGAAAGATGGAAAAGAATTGGGAGCGGGACAAAGCCTGGCAAGGGTGATACAGGTGAGGGTTTATTTTGATTGTCAGACAGCTGGAAGAAGGCTAGAAATGAGAAAGATAGCAGGGTATACGATGATAGAAATGGGATGTGTAGCCAATGGAAGGGATATACTGTAGGTGGATGGGGACGGAGGGAAAGGGAAAAGCGGGAGAAATGGGTGAACACCGGTGTGGGATGCAGAGAAGAGAAGGGGGCGGGTTT
Organism: Okamejei kenojei; assembly: GCA_035221665.1. NCBI lineage: Eukaryota > Metazoa > Chordata > Chondrichthyes > Rajiformes > Rajidae > Okamejei > Okamejei kenojei. The sequence continues at coordinate 143,310,307 of CM069132.1, forward strand.
TGTTACTGAAAATTGAAGAATGTAATGTTCATAAAACTGAGTTATAAGCTACAGTAGGCATTTGGACTCACTGGGCAATGGAAATGGCCCAGGACAGAAATGTTGGTATGGAAATGTGATGAGGAGTTAAAATGATTAGCAATGGTGAGATCCAGCAGACTGAGATGGATCGAGTGTGCGTTCGACAAAACGGTCGTCTAGACTACTCTTGATCTCACTGATGTAAAGGAGGCCACATTCGGAGCACCAATGCAATGGATGAGGTTAGAGGATGTGTAGGTGAACCTTTGTCTTGCTTGGTAGGACTTCAGGAGTCTCTGGATGGATGTGAGGGAGGAAGAGTCGGGACAGGTGTAACTTTGCCTAAGGTTGTAGGGGAAAGTACCTGAAGAGGGGGTAGTTTGGGTGGGAAGGGATGAGTGACCCAAGGAGTTATGGAGGAAGTAGTCTTCATGGAAAGCAGAAAGGGATGGGGATGGGAAGATGTGACTGCGATGGGGTCACGTTGTTTAAAGGCTGCTGCAGTTTAAAGGCCTGCGACAAATTTAGGAGAGTTAAACTAATAACTCAAGTGACTACTGTAATAAGATACAACATCGCAAGGGATCAGTAATGGGTAAAATCACAAGTTAGTTTAAATCTGAGGCAGAACCTATATTAATAGATACCTAGAGAATAGGGCACCACACAAGATGAAGTTCAAGCCTGTAGATGATATGTGTATACACTTTTAATTGATAGTGACGATGTCCATGCTAACCACCCTCCCCCCCCCACCAGTTAGTATAATTGTAACCCACACGCCCCTAGCTCTCTCTCTAGTGATCGTGACAGACCACGTACAGCTAGGGCTATATATGATGTATGATTAATAAAGACCATACTTTGACCCGTGATATCTTGGTCTTTGGTCTACGGGATGATAAGCTGCACTCTGAGCTGCTGCGTAAGCCTGATCTGACATTCGATGAGACGTTGCATGCCTCTCGTTTAGCTGAGGCTGTCTCCTCCGCTGTACGTGACCTGTGGTCCACGCAGCCAGTCTCGCTGGTCGCCAGTACAATGCTCCCCGGCGACAGAGGGTAAGACCACTGCAGGGCTTCAGACCGCCTCAACGATGTCCAAGTTGTAACTTTGTTTCACTCCGTTCTAATGTGTGCCCGGCGTTGGGGAAAACCTGTAATTTCTGCAACAAGCCCAACCACTTCTCGGCAGCATGCCGTTCCCGTGGGAACCCTGTTCAGCCACAGCAGAAACCGTCTCGCTACCTGACACATGATGATACAGCGTCTGGTTCCCATCTCCAGCAGTATGATCTCCCCCCGTCTGACCCTGACTCTTCTCAGAGCGAGCTGAGTGTGTTTTCCTTGCGAGGTGCAGCTGCTCTGATAACGGACCCGACCATCCGAGTCACGGTGAATGGCATGGCCTTCTCTGCTAAGGTGGATACGGGGGCTGCTGCCAATGTTATGTCAACAAGCCTGTTAAGGAAGATAAGAAATAATGAGCCCGTTTCCACAGACAGTGCTGGTTTGCGTGCCTATGGGGGTGGCGTACTTGTTCCTGTGTGGAGGGCCACTCTCCACTGCAAGGTGCTGAAGACCTCTCGGCCCCTCTCTTTCTTCCTGCTAGACGGTAAATGTGACCCCCTGCTTGCCGTGGAGGCTTGCCAGGACCTCGGATTGGTGAGCTTCCACAGCGATGTCCACCTGGTAGAGGCACCCCTGAACCCGCTGGCCGAATTCCTGGACCAGTTTGACTCGAAGCTGGGGAAGTTGCCCTGCAGCTACAGGATCGCCCTCAATCCCGACATCACGCCGGTCGTCCGTCCCCCGCACCGCGTGTCCTTTGCCATGAGGGGCAAGGTCAAGTCTGCTCTTCGCGAGATGGTGGCCACGGGCATCCTGGCGCCAGTCACGGACTCCACCCAGTGGGTTTCTACTATGGTTGTCGCTGCGAAGAAAGACAAGAGCGAAATACGGATCTGCATCAACCCTAAGGACTTGAACTTGGCCATCAGGCGCCCGCACTATCCCATGCAGACGGTGGAGGATGTTGCTGCACAGGTCGGCCCTGCCACCATGTTCTCGGTTCTTGATGCCAAGAGTTTGTTCTGGCAGATACCTCTAGACGAGCGATCCTCGCACCTGACGACCTTCAGCACGCCTTTCGGCAGGTATCGCTTCCTCCGCATGCCGTTTGGGATCAACTCTGCCAGCGAGGTGTTCCAAAGGACCATGGAACAACTGTTTGCTGGACTTCCGTGTGCCATCATTGTCGACGACATCCTGGTTTATGGGAAGAATGTCGCTGAGCAAGACCACCACTTTCGTCAGGTGCTGCAGCGGGCCCGGGAGGTCAACCTGAAGCTCAACCCGAAGAAGTGCCGATTCCGGGTCCCTGAGGTCACCTACGTGGGGCATGTCTTCACTGCATCGGGGCTGAAGCCCGACCCGCAGAAGACGGCCGCAATATCCGAGATGCCTGCACCTGCTGACGTGCCTGGCCTACAGCGCTTCTTGGGCATGGTCAACTACCTGGAAAAGTTAATCCCCTCGTTCGTACCTTGTCAACCACGACGGAAGGGTGTACCGCCGGTCCCGCCAGCATCTCCGGCTCATGAACGAGCCTCTCCCTCCCCTGGCGGCTCCGTATGCCCCCCCCCCCCCCCCCCCCCCCCCCCCCCCCCCCCCCGCTGCCACTGTCGCGGCCCAGTGCTTTGCCCGTTCCTCTGGGGCCAACCCCCCCTCGTCCTCCTCCTGTCCGCCTCACGACTGCGGTCCCGCTTTCTCCAGCTTCCTCGCCCTTCTCTTCGCCGTCCCCCCGATGCCTTAGTCGCCAAGGGGTTCTCCTGTCCGTAGCCCCCACTATGCCCCGGCGTCCCCGCTTGTTCCCGTCGGGGAAGGAGGTGATGGCGAGGTGCAGACCCGGTCCGTTACGGCGATTACGTGTGATTCTGTATTCCCGTGCTTTACTGTTTGCATTTACCCTCGCGCATGAGACGTGGTCGCCCTGTCACTCACTGTTTGTTTGGTAGAGGAAGGATGTAGATGATATGTGTGTACACCTTTAATTGATGGTGACGATGTCCATGCTAACCACTCCCCCACCAGTTAGTATAATTGTAACCCACACGCCCCTAGCTCTCTCTCTAGTGATCGTGACAGACCACGTACAGCTAGGGCTATATATGATGTATGATTAATAAAGTAGTGAAGACCTTAAGGTGTCTGTGTACCTTCTCTACAAAGCCCAAGGAAATGATTCAAGTTTATCTGCCCCTCACTCTCAACCAACCATTAATTGGATTTTGCTCTCATGTTTTCACTTCCACATTACAGGAGGTGTCAGAGACTGTGCACCTGCCAAAATGTTTCTGGAGGTGAAGATTTAAAAATCAAATGCTGTTTGTCTTTTTTTCTGCAAAGGAGGGATTTTTATTTTTACTGAAAGTGACTCCTGTTTGTCTTTAACCTTTAGATACTAGCATTCATTTGTCTGCCATGTTTACATTCCTTGCCACCATTCTCCCCAATAGCGAAATAAAACAAGAATGATACCTGTGCTCTTTTGCACCAAATGATGTCTAAATTACAATCGACGGAATACCCTCAATATTTTACTGAGGGTAGTTAGTTCACTTTGAATATATATTATCAGGTACTAATTTTGAAATAGTGCCTTTGTTTAAGGAAGACCAATCTTCGATTGAGTTAAATGAAAACTAAGATAAGGTGATGAAATTTATGTCAAGAAATCTTCACTAAAACACGAGTGGAATTTCAATGGAAACCCAGGAGAAGCATAAACCTATCACATAAAGAGACTTCAAATCGATATAGATGGGTATCAAAAAGTTGGCAGCTGGAAGGCAATGTTTCAATGACTTGGATGAAAGGACCAAATGTCTGGTCAAATTAGTTGATGATACACAATCGGATGGGTAAGAAAGTTGAAGCCTCAAAGTGATCTGGATATCTAAATGATTGACTAGAAGGATTGCTACTTGAGGATATATGAGGTTATCCACTTTGGTGGCGGATTGAAAAACAATTATTACCAAGTCTGTGAAGGTTACAAAATGTTGCATTCTAAAGGAATTTGGGGAGGTTTCCAGTGCATGAGGAAGAATGAAAAGATAGAACGGGAGGGGAGAAGTTCATGGGATCTATTGAAAAAATGTCAGTGCACTGAGATGATTTAAGTAAGTAGGTTTATTGGCCTTGTATTCACACACAAGGAATTTGCATTGGTGTTCCGCCCACAAGTAATGACATGACATACAGTGACAGTTACATTTAAGACCAAAAAGGACATATGACGGGTACTGAATTATGTGCAGAGCTATGGGGAGGTGGTTTGAGGATGGGTTTATGCAAAGGAAGTTCCAATTGCTAGAGTGGGGATGACATATTTGTTTGGTAGGCAGAGGAACAGCATTCCAACTCTACCTGGCCTACTGTTCTACCCAGCAGTTCGTATCTGCTTTCAGGTTGTCGGTTCTCAAGAGTTGGGAAATTCAGTTGGAATTTTAAAAAGGAAATAAAAAGCCTGAGGTCTACAATCTCATTCAATATTGAAATGACTCTTATCCTGGAAGTGATTTTGTTAAAATAAAACTAAGCAATCTCTGATCGGGCTTGGTTCCAATTTGACAATATGTTGCATTTTAGGGATTAAAAAGTCTTCAGTATGTCAGAAAGCGGTTTAAAGAGTAAATAAGATGAGTGAAAATTGTTCAAAAGAAGTTACTCGGGGATAGCTACTAATCTGTTGGCTAGAGAACATTTTACCACTTTTTGCAATGGCTTGTACAATTACATGTTATCACTACTACCACAGGGAAACTGGCCCTATATTTATAAATATAGACGTAAATATTTCTAATAACATCAGCTGGCTATCATAATGAGCCATATTACAGAGATACTTCTATATTTATTTTAATAATACTCAGTATAACATGCTGATCACATGAATATGACATTCATATAGATTGGTTTAGTTTAGTTTAGTGATACAGCACAGAAACAAGCCCATCACCCCACTAAATCCGCACCGACCAGCGATCCCCTTACATTAACACGACTCTACACACACTAGGGACAATTTTATATGCCACATTTATACCAACCCAATTTACGTACAGAAGGGTCTCGACCCGAAATGTCACCCATTTCTTCTCTCCAATGATGCTGCCTGTCCCGCTGAATTACTCCAGCATTTTGTGTCTATCTTCGGTTTAAACCAGCATCTACAGTTCCTTCCTACACGTTTGTCTAACCTCCAAACCTGTATGTCTTTGGAGTGTGGGAGGAAACCCACGCAGGTTACGGGAGAACGTACAAACTCTGTACAGACAAGCACCCGTAGTCAGGATCAAATCCGGGTCTCTGGTGCTGTAAGGCAGTATCTCTACCGCTACGCCACCGTGCGGCCCTTAATTTATTATCACAGTGAAGCTACTGTCAGGCAGCACACTAGCACAGCTTGTATAGCTGCTGCATCATAGCGTCAGAAATGTGGGTTCAAT